>JAFEMH010000652.1:0-675051 GCA_022495995.1 Adenophora triphylla var. japonica
AGTGATTATTGAGGAGACAAGCAACACGTCCCTTAAACATAAGATTTTTTAGTTAAACAAGGCTCCATATGTCCCACCAAAGTTTAGCAGCGGGAGATTTTTAGCTTTTACACATACGAGCTGACGACCAGCAGCATGGCAGTGAGAGAACAAAGTTTGATCATCATGGGACTTAATGACATTTGCACTTCTAGTAGGATCTTGGTCGACACGGGGGCGTGCAAGGATATTCTCTACTATAAGACTTTTTGAGAAATGGGCCTCACGGATACTAGATTGCCGCCTTACTCAGGCCAACGGGAAGGCTTCACCAACCACAGGGTCAATGCCAAGGGTCAGATCAAGCTCAAGATAGATGTCAAGCAGCACCCTTTGAGGACCACGGCTAAGGTAAATTTTGTAGTTATTGACGTAATAAGTGATTACCATGTTATCTTGGAAATTCCTGGAAAGGTCACTTTGGGAATGATCCCCTCAATCCCTCATCAAAGGGTTAAGTTCCCCACCCCCTTGGGGTTGGATATGTTGGGAACAGCTAGGGAGTATCTTAATCATGTCCTAAGGGCCAAGAAGAAGAGGGAACTCGAGATAGAGACACCTGAAGTGAGCTTGAAACTCTCAAAGTTAGTTACTACGACTTTGAGGTTTGCAACTATCCGATGTGCGGATGAGGCGACCTATCCCACACAAGACCATGTCATGATGGAGGCGACATGTCCCTCTAGCAGCCAAGAAGATGCTACCAACAAATTTTTGGTCGACTGCCGTCATCGCGCCTATTTCTGAAGGTCAACCAAAACTCGAGGGCCACCAATACTAACAGGATGATTACAGAATTAGATGGCATGATCTAGATAGAAGCTCTACATCTTTTTGCAGAAGAGAGAAGAAGAGTTAGGGAAATCATAATTGAGACCCTACGCCCGGTAGATGGTCGTAAGAAGTCAGATCCAGCTGACGAGCTAGAAGAAGTAGAAACCAACGTGGCTTACCCTCGAGTAAAGAATCAAGATAGGTGGGCAATTGTCACTCAAGAAATCGCAAATAATTGCCTTCATGAATGAAAGTTGGAGGTTTTCACGGATAAAGTCGAAGACATGAAGGGAATAAAAAAGGTTGTCACTAAGATAGGCTTGGTGTTAACTCCCACCATAAAATTCAAAAGCCGGAAAGCCGAGAATTTTTGCTCGTGATAAGGAGTGTCGCCATTAAATAAGAGGTCGACAAGCCGCTAAGTGCGGGAATAATCAAAGAGGCATCCTACACCACTCTGCTGGCGCAACGTGGTGATGGTCAAGGCTAATGAAAGTGGAGAATGTGCATTGACTTTCACTGACTTGAACCTAGCCTGCGCCAAAGGACAACTACCATACCTCTTTCCCGGTTGGAAGTACTGGCACAATCCGAAACCTATCTCCCATACGAGCATGCAAAGAAGGACACCAAGGGTTCGCTTATCCGTAATCACAAAGTATCGTGACTTTACGTAACGTTACCCATTGACCAAGTAAGGCAAGGAAGGACCTTGTACATTAAAAACATCGAAGGACTCCTTCGCATGAAAATGAAACAAAAAGTCAAAAACATACATAATTTACAACCTTGGTTCCGCACGCGATCACCGGCAGTAATAGGCAAAAAGAATTACTGTATTTTATTCTCCTCGCTGTCATTTCCATAGGCTATAAATACAAACCCTTTTCTCCTTCATTTAGGAAAAGAAAATCTGATAAGATTGAGAGCATTAGGGACATTCTACCTAACTCGATAGGCAAAAATTTTCTCCCTTCTTATCACCTTAATAAATCAAACACCTCCCAAACAAAAAATCAAACTTAGGAAGATAGAAAAGAACCAATATTGGTAGAGATCTCCTTCCAAACCCTAATAACTTCTTTAAATCTTTCATTTTCAAAGTCTTTTAATCTATTTTATAAATCATTCTTAAGTTGAATAATATCATCTATAATCTAGTCGTTATTTATCTTTTTATACATTGTATACCCAAACCATCTAAATAGATCCCGAAGACTTTCCATGCAACAATGTGCTTAAGGATGAAGTCTAATGGAGATAGTGGTTTGTTTATATTCCAAGCAATATCTTTCCATCACTTACTTATGTCTTTAGTTCCTAAAATCATCTCTTGATCCCATTTTCTATTAAGTTATTATGATACGAGTAACCCTAATCTTTGATGATGAACTAATCACTCAAGTTAAAGATGTGGTTCTAGGGATTATGGTTACAATGTTGATGTAACTTCATTCCTTCTATTTTCTTCCTAAAATGTGACAAAAATTCAAGTTTAAACTCTCAAAAACATCTCTCATTTATTTATTACTTGAAGCAAACACCCGCGTATTGTTGTCTCTTAAGGAAAGCTCAAAACCAACATTGTTGTACTATCCTAGGATTTGGAGATGACAACTCCTCAAGGATTGGACATTTCCCATTTTTTTGGTTTTATGATCAATTTTTTGGACAATCCAGAAGATGTCACCTTTCTTTCTTAAGTCTAATCGAAGTAACATCAGAAATTAAATGAGATACAAAAAAATAGCATACTCCACATGGTCATCCATACTAACTCCTTGTAAAGGAGCAATGATCCGCATTTTACTTATTTAGTTTGCGTGTGCCGTAACATCCGTCCAGTTTTTTCCAGCTTTTTCCATTTTCGCACTTGTTTTAAACCCCCCTTTATCAAAGCAAACAGTTTCCTCTAAATCGCACCGTTTCCCTTTTCTTTTAAGCTACAAAGTCATTTGATTTTAACACAAAACACACATAACTTTCAAAAAAGGTTAGAAAAAGTTTCATGGATATGAGGCATTTCTGTGAGCACTAAAATCTATTTCCCGAGGCATAATGTGACCCTCCAAACTCAAAACCTTACATCAAAAAGCCTTTGACAATTTTTGGGCTCACAAAACGGCGTGGCAACTCTCTTTTCAAAGAAATTCATCCGTACATACTTTAAAACATTTTTCACCTTTAAAAAAGGAACAAATCCGACGCGCTCGTCCATCTCCTGATCCGGTAATTTCAATTGGTGACTATGTTGGGGACATGTTTTTGTTTTAAAACTTCTTTAAAGTCTTTAAAACATTGTGAGGGTGTAAGTACCCCAATCTCGTGTCGTTAGTGTTCCGTCAACTCAATTTAATGATTTATAATCATTTATGGGCATTTCTGACGTTATTTAGACAATTTGAATGAGGAAGCGACTCCTCTTAGGAATAAGAAAATAACTCTAGGACCACGCCTCGGCTAATGTGTCATTTCGAAGAAAGAAGAGAATATTGTCCAAGGGAGAACAAAATTTTAAACAACTTTCTCTGCAAAACAAGCACGCCTTTGTTGATAGATCCCATCCGCGTGATAGATAAGATTTGTAGGCTCAAACTCATCCACGCGGATGAGATTGCACGCTCCGTCAACCTATAAATACACCCTTCCCCCCTCGGTTTCAAGAGGCCAAGAAATCCCATTTCCTACTTTGTTACTCTGCCGAAATTTATACTCCAAATAACTCTTAAACACTCCCCACCACTCAAATCCAACACCAAATTCAACACACAAATCCTTCCTAAGTCTTGAAATCACTTTCAAACTCCTAAACACCAACCCAAGAAACATTAGTAAAACCCTCACTCCCTTTACTCAAATCTCCTTCATTCATACATACATTTCATATATATAAATGATGTAGTATTGCTTAGTTTACTTTGTTGTTCACCCTCCATTCTCCCTCGTCTCTGTCTAAGGATCCAAGAGAGATCTTTCATGGAGTTCATCTCCATGGATGATTCTCTACAAGTGGTCCCATATTTTTACCTCCCATGTCTTTTACATTTACTAGTTATTAAGCTTACTCTTTTGACCTACAAATGTGGTCATCTTGGAATCCATTCCATAGATTGATCAACTTCAAATGGTCCATAGTTTCCTTTACTTCCTATGCCAAAATGTCCCCCCACATGCAGTAAGATGCTCACACTTGGAACCATTTCCATGGATGAACATCCTTAAGACTTACATATTTTCTAGGTCCACACAAGATGTAGGAGATACACTTGAGTACTCAGATGGTCCTTCTTGTGACCACTCCTTGGAGATCTTCCTCTAAGCTTGATAGCATCTTGACCTAATTTTTCTTGTTAATTTACTTCTTTCATGTCAAAATCCCCTTTCCCTTGCAAATGACATGTTTTAAAGTCCTAATGTACTCCCGAGGATGGCTTGACATATAAGTGGATTCAATACACGACCACTTCAATCAAAGTCTAGGAAAGAGAGGACAAACATGATAAAAAAATCATATGTCCTTTGCTTTCGCCTCTTCGCCATATTTTAAAGTAAGTCCCGTAAACTAAGAGTTTCTGAACATGCTAATGACCACTAATCAAAGTCTAGGAAAAGAGGGTTATTATGGATGCCAAAAAAATCATATGTCCTTTGTTTTACGCAGCTCGATTAGGAAACCGTAGCACATTTCCGGTTATCGCAGACCTGTAAATCCTTAGGATTCTACAATTACGATGTTGATTAGGAAAGCATGTAAAATATTGAGAGGCTGCGCCCTTGTCCCAACGGATGAACGATGAAATTGCTCTATAAAGTCATCCACTTGGGACTGACATTGTCATCTATCGCAAACTTATGCTTCCAGCTTTCTACACTTTCGGGCTTTTTTTCAAAGTTTTGGCCCTAAATCTAAAATGGTGTGGCGACTCAGTTCATTTTTAAAGTCCGCTAAAGATTTACCTATTTCAAAAATCTTTTCTAAACACCAAGATTGCTCCGCGCCAAAATCGGGTAAGACTACAATGCGGTGGTGACTCACTTGGGGAGGAATAAGCTTTAAAAAAAAGTTGTTTTTCAAAAAATAAAAGTAAAGTAGTAAACTTCTTTTTTATAAGCTTTCGGGTCAAGCTTCGTATCAACACTTGAAACTTTTGTGTGTGTGTGTGTGTGTGTGTGTATGTGTTTCCTTGTGAATATTTTGTCTTGCCATGATGTATTGCTATCGGTTTGACCGTGCCGGGAAAAGTCAAAGTTTGACGTTTGGACCAATGCTTTTAACTGTTCAAATTTTATGTGCTTATGTGCTTACATTACTCCAAAATATATTTGAAATTGTTTTCAAAAAAAAAATTATTTTCGAAAATTCTTTTGCATGCATCATACCTTTAAGACACATTTGAAAATCCCTCTTTTTACTCAAAAAGGAATTTAGACCGCTAGCCTGTACACGCACGTTGACCGAACACTGGACTACGCCCTTAACCCAGAAATCTTAGTAGCAGCTCGGGAGGCCTTACTACGCCTCTCGGTGCGAGCTTGAGGACCCAACTTGACCCCTTGGTTTACCCTCGTGTCTACTCCTTTGCACTTGTCCGTGACACACATTTTTATCCAAGACTTGCTGGTTTTTGGTCTCGGTCCGTGTCCAAGCCGCGTTAGTATATGCCTTGTGTCGGCCGAACCTAGTCAATGTGCCGAGTCGGGGATCCCCATGGACCTAAATTGCCGAGGACATGCCGCTTCCATCATGAACTTTGACACGATCTTGGTAGCGCTTGACTTTGACTTTGACGCACGGCCATGCAGATCCTGGGCTCCCCGGAGCCGCATCGGTGTATGCCTTGCCTGTGGTCAAACCTAGTCAACGTCTTTGAGTCAGGATCCCCGTGGACCTAAATCGCCGAGGTCATGCCGATTTTCCATCATGAACTTTGACTCGATCTTGACCGGGCGCTTGGACTTTGACTTTGACTCCGCACGGTTTATGCCGCCTGCTCCGGAGTGACACCAGTCATCAAGGATTAATGCCTACCCATGTTTAATTACCGCTTAGCCAATGACGAGTCAAGATCCTTCGTGGACACTTATCGGCCAAGGTCATGCCGACTTTTCGTCAGCAACTTTGACTCGATCTTGACCCTCGACATTGGCTTTGCTCAGAATTTGCATCGAGTGCACGTTAAGACTTCATTGATCCGGACATTAGGTCTGCTTTTCCTTTTCGATCGTTGGGACTGCTGCCCTATGGAACCCTCTGTTCGAGGTTACAGGTTGAGGGTGCATAGGCGTAGTGATGGGTCCCACCGATCCGTGACTTCTTAGAGTAGTAAAAAAAAAAAAATGATATTTTCCAACCACCTAGGATTTAAGAAAACGCATTTTAAGCAAATTTAAAAAATAACTACACATGTTTCACCATGAGCCCCGAGCCCAAACACCTACCCCTTTTCAACTCCCAAAAATCTGAACCTCCTTTATATCTTCCTCCCGCAAAGACCTCGCATGGCTTGGGTACTATTACCTTGGTCACCGTCCTGGTTAGTTGGGAAGAATCAAGCGCATCGTCAACTTCATCATTCGGCTTCAACTCCAAATTTTCAGAGATGTCCGCATCACTCTGGTAACAATGGGGACAATACCACTCCGCCTCCCGAGACTCCTCGTACATAACAAAGCAGTGGAATCGCTTGGGTAGAATGCATGAGACCGGCGACACGAAGCTCATATGAATAGCCTTCTGGAGGCTATTAGGAGCCACGACTTGGACGCCAGTCTCAACCCCGATGGCACTTTCACCGTAGAAGAGGAAGAGGACCCTAATCCCACTCTCAGTCGCCCAGACTACACCAGGATGCCACCACCAACCTCCTATGGTACCACTATCGGAACCCATGCCCCTCGACCTACGGTTCACCCACTCTCCTCGGCCCACGGTCCGCGGCCCCATTCAATCCAAATGAGACAAGCGCTTTGTCGTCCCTCGGTGGGGACAAAGTCAGTATGGAATGTATTCTCATGGTTGGGGACACCTTGGAATGCCGTAGCAAGTTGGGGTCCCTCCACATTCTCGGGCACGTATCGGTTGGGCCTTCACGGCCCAATAGTTCAGAGCGCCGCGGAAATAGCCTGGGAATGCCGCCGCCACAGCTTTGGTTTAGGATGTTAGCCGTGTGTCCTCTCCTCGAGATATGCGGTCCAGCGGCTCGATTCCTGCCTCACTAGCTTCCACAAACCCGCTCCTCACTCTTGAAGGCCCTATAAAGTAGCAAACTCCCGTCCCATCTCATCGTAATCACCGGGACCACAAGATCCTCCCTAGGTTAAACACCATCACCCCACCTGTAGGCATGCTTCAACAACCAAGGGGCACGACCCGCATTTAAGTTTCCTTATGAGTCTTACCCCGGAACTCGAGCTACCCGGCCACTTCCTGCCTCGCTCCACCCTCCTCGCCCGTACTGGGAATCGCAGCAGGGGCGTGGGTTCTATCACTTATGCCCTGAGGCTCCCACCTACACCTCGGGATAATCTAGGTCAAGGGCAGCGTTTATACCTATGCCCCTGTGCCCCGCCATCCCTTCCACCAAAGGTGTGCGCCAATGGTAACTCCTCTCTCACTGCACGTCAAGCTTGAACACTCCGGGCCCGCAATTGGACCCTCATCCGCTTGGTTCATGGAACAAGATAAGGAAATGAAAGCGCAGACGCCGAACCGATAGGAAAGAAGGCTACCCTCCAGTCCCACGAGATCCCGATTCTATTATGCCTCTACCTCACAAGTTCGTGATGCCTAATTTGGAATTGTTTGATGGAACCGCACTTTTTGTCCCAAGACCCACTCTTGGACACTGCACACCCTAGCCATAAAAGCCAAAGGGTGAACGATTCAACAATTGGGCCGAGATTACTTTAGTCTCCTTAAAGTTGGGAGCTCTAAAGTGGTTCTTCCCCGTTGAAACCCGAGTCCAGTGGGCCACTCTGGGAACAGATCACCAACGCCTTCAGTGAAAATACAAAGCCAACTCCTGGAATAGGAAACAAACCGGCAGACTTGCAAACAACTAGAAATGCCCCGACGAGAACATCGGTGACTTTACAATCGTTGGAACCTTAAGTTGAGCGAAATGGCCATTCCTCCTTCGATGAAGAACAGTTGGACATTTTTCACTCATGCTTGAAGCCTCACTTAAGAATGCCCCTTAGCAATTTTCATCTCTATCCGGATCTCATTCCATGATCACTCTGGGGATAAATTTGAGAAGGCTTACAATCAAGCAATGGAAGCCGCTACCCCTACTTTCCGTAGCATCGAGCCACTACCTCTAATCCTGCTCCCGCTTCACTTGAAGGCAAAGAAGCAATTAACTTTGTGGGTCGAATTGCAATAATACCACTCCTTTCATGCCAAGGAAAGTCGAGACGCCCCAAACCCTCGTAGAATATAAAGTTCGCAACTTTGGGATGCCCTTGAGCGATATTTTCGGGGACCGGTCAAAGAGGGCTTGATTCGGCCTTTGGACAATTATCAACCTAAGGATCCCAACTCCTTTTGATACTAATAAACACTTTGTGCTTTTCACCAGCACTCACGGGCACCTTACTAACGATTGTATAACTTTGAAGAGGGCCATACGAGGATTAATTGAGAAGGGTAAGCTGGAGGTACCTAAAGGTCCCAATACAGTCAATAATCCCTTCCCTAGAAACAATAATAGGGTGAACATGATTGAAATTGGAGAACCCTCTCATGCTAGGGACAATCTGGATGTTATTCAAGAAACGTGCCCAGAAGAGCCAACCGAGGAAGCAAATGAGGACTCCCAAGTGCCCATGCTTAACTCTGTCAATGATCATGAATTTGGGTCCTCTCCCAGCATTGAGAATGATGAACAAACTAATCCTCCCTGGTCCCATGTTAGAAGCTTCTTGCAGGAGTATGAAGCTCGCTACTTCTCAGTGGGAGAAGTAGCTGACGCTGAAAAACTGGGGCTATTCAGATCAAACTATGAGAAAACCGTTTACACGAGGTGGCTAGAATAATCCAAGAAAATTGAGCAAGAGAGCTTTAGGCGGACATCTGTATTGGGGCATATTTAAAGAGGCTGAAGCACACCTCGAACTAATACACTTCTGCAAAATGGTTCTGGGGGAAGCCGAATACTGTCCTGATAACAACGAAGGTGAAGGATCAGATGAGGAGAATTGCTTCTACATCCTGCCTGGAGTCGAATATGTACCGCCACCTCCTACTCTGCCCCCTCAGTATTGGGTTTTGGGGTTACAAACGCAGCGGAAGAACTTAGAAATAATAATCAAAACCCTAGCCCTTATATCCGTCTAGCATGAAGAGATGGAAAAACATGAAATAGAATTACATACTTTGAATGCGATTTAGTTTGTCAAAATAGATCTCAAAATTCAAGCCTAGAATTTTGATGTCGAATCTTCTATCTTTCTTGTTCAACCTTGGTGATGAATCAATCAACGGAGATCTTCAAGCATTAGGAGAGAAAGCAACCTCCCTCTAATGATGATCCACACACGAACGAACCAAGAATGCTTCTTGTTGGATTGCTAGATGATCCTTCCGATTATTGAAACGTTTTCAATAATCAATGGCAAAAACAATGGAATTGATTTTGGGACTTTTGATTCTTAATCAATAATCAAAGCCTAGAATTTCATAAAACTAGAACAATGATGTGTGTGAGAGAGGTTTAATGGCTGCACAAGGCCTATATTTATATCACATATAAATCCCCTAACAATTAGGGTAAGAATCCTTGTTAAACCAAAACCTTACCAGGAAAGGAAAACGCGTAGGACATGAATTGAACACTGGCACGAGTCGTGCTCAAGAGTACGAGTCGTGCCAATGGCAAAGTATGTCGCACTACGTGTCAAGCCATTGTCTAAATCTGTCGCACCACAAGTCAAGCCAGAAAAATTACTTGTGCTGATCAAGGGCACGAGTCGTGCTTGAGGGCATGAGTCGTGACCAAGCCAAAAGCACTCGTTGCACGAGTCATGACCAAAAATGCAGTCGTGCTGATTTATGGTACGAGTCGTGATTCCTGGCATGAGTCGTGCCTCCATCATGGCCAAGTGTGTCGCACCACTTGCCATGCCAGAATTCCAATTTCCCAATTTTCAGCCATAATCAAATTCGCTCTTTATGTGTGACCCAAAAGGAATTATATTATGTTGGTAGTAAGTCGAAACATCGACTTCACAAGACATAAGCGGTTTCTAGCAAACCATTATATCTACCCAATTAATATAACATCAAAGCTTGACTCCTCGATAGATCAAATGTCACAATCCCTTTGTCCACGATGTCCAATTGAACATGAGTCATGGTCTATGTCAACTCATTCCGTTCAATGCTTTCTCGATTCTGAATATGTTGATAATCCAAATGCATTTGATCTTTATCAAATCACTTGAGTGTGGCCACACATTTCATCAACACTATTCATCGAGGGGCCCAAGCAAACATCTCTCTCAACGAGAGGGACAAATCACATCTTGACTTATCATTCTTTCCTACAAGAATACAATCGTGCCAACATAGCCCTTATTGCTATACGATTAAAGATAGTGTTAGACTATATCAAACACAATGTTCATCATGTGGAAGACGATGGTAATCTCAGGTTCAAAGGATTCAATGACACGACTATCATGGGATTTAATCATGATAACAGACCATGTCATAAATCTCATAAGTAGGTCATGTCCAATACTTGTTCTCTAGCAAGTATCCATAAGTGTAATGTGCATCTCCATGCATATAATCATCTCCATGATTATCCATTACCAACTTATACTAGTTGTTCACAACAACTAGGGACACAGTTCAATATAATAAACATGTAAACATAAAATGAACAAAATAAACATGCTCCATAATAAATGATAAAGATGATACATAACGGTTCAAGTTTAAACATAACTATAGCCTAGGGAACTATATACCAACACTCAGTTCCTAGGAGGAGAGGCTAGGTCACAAGTGCCGCCTCCAACATTGGAAGCCAACGACGATTTATGTGGTTGCACATACCTATCCTCCCCTGATAGCAATGATCATCATTCTATCTTAGCCAAAATTCATGTAACATGGGGCGATGACTCCGGTGATAGCGGCGAAAGTGAAGAATCAACTGAGGCTCAAGACCCAGAATCAGTTTGGAACGACCACGCCGAAAATGACAGCATGAATGCCCGAAGCAATGGGTGGTTATCAGCCAATGACGACGAAGGTCCGACAGAAAATGTGAGTGATGAATCAATGGAAACTGCTCACGAGAAGTCTGAAGATGGGACCCTCCCAAAATGTGATTGTGGTCACTGCCGAGTAGAAGAAAACCCTGAAAGTGAGGAACGGCCCGGCCATTTCGAAGAATAATATGAATCTGAGATCCTAGAGCACAATTCCCTACGGAGAACTAGTAGACGAATGGAGGAGTTTCGTTGAAGCACTGGTCGATAAAGGGAACTTCAAACCCCCGGCAGACAATGAGTGGGTAAATGTCATTGGATCCCTTTCTTCCTCCCCTCTAATCGACGGCATCACGGTCTTGAGAGTCACTACTGAACCTCACGGATACGACGAGTGATTGGAATTGCTAAAAAGGGTTATGGATCTAGAAGCCACTCCGGTTGCCTTCATACCTACTAATCAGCATGATGCCTTCTTGATAGCCCCGATACCCGGAAACAGAACCCGGGTACCCCTCATTTGGACTCAGGTGTCGCGAGCCGCTATGATGGGCCATAAGAACAAGCATTGTCAATCCTTCACTTGTGGTTGCCCTGCTTGCAAATGCGAAAGGAAAAAGGTGTACGCTGAGATAGAAGATGATGAGGAAGTATCATTCGGAATATCTGATAGCCCGAGAACTGAAGGAATTTCAGCAGAAAAGGGGGATGAAAATGAGACCGAAGATATGAAAGCCATGGATTTTCCCGGGGCTGGATATGTAGATGTCGTGGAGTTTAACACTGCTTACCATACTTTGGGGAAAGGATTCTCGAGCATCCAATCTCAGCAGATAGTTGAAAATTTGCTTGAGAAAGGAAGACTGGCCCCTATCCTTCTCAATGAAAAAGTAACCATTGTCAGGTCAAGCCCACCCAGAGGTAAGGTAACAATCCTCGTCAGGATTACTAGGGAAGAAGTCACTTTTCCTGAGTGTATCGCAGCTCTGAGAGAGGTCCTGGACACCGGCATGATACCAGATGCTCCTCCTGTACAGAACGCCATAGTAATCTCTAGTGCTGAGTATTATAAAAGGCAGCCAGGACTGCTGTATAAAGCCAAAGAAGAAGGGGAGAGGCCACCAAGCCCTGGAGGTAATAGTTCCTGCTGCATGTTAACTATGGGCAAGCCCAAACAAGCCTTGGACAATATAAACCATGATCATAAGGATGAGGATGAATCGGAAGAAGCCCTAGCCCTGTGGGCCATTCAATTCCTTGGTTCAAAAACCTGTAACTTGGGAAGCGATCCGGAAGGCTGCCCAGTCAGAAGCCAGTAATACTCATAATCCCCAAGCTCAGCCCCTCACTATGGCCAGGCTCCGGGAAACTTGTAACAAGATCAGTCAGAGCCAGTGGCCAGTCGCCAAGCAAGCTCCTCTATTGACCCTAGCAGCATTGAAAGAATCCTGTAAGGAAGGAACAGATAAACCAAAGGAAGAAGTGAATCTGTTGACGAGGTCTGGACAAATCCACCAGGGTAACCCCAAAATAGAAAAGAAGTCAGCAGATCAGGCACCCAGGGTGAACCAAAATCCTTATGCCACAACAGTTGAAACTCCCGACCCCGAAAAAGAAGATCATGTGTTGATTCAGTTGAAGTAGACTCAAGTCAACATCTCTCTTTGGTCCTTACTCACCTCGTATTATCCCCACAAGTTGAAATTGGAGGAAAGTCTTGCCCGCACACTGGTTCCTATTGATGCCACTCCTGACGACGTGGTGCAACTGATTGGGAACATCCATTACGGAAACATAGTCACCTTCACAGACCTCGATCTCCCCCAGTTTGGAGCCGATCATAATGAACCTCTCTTCATCACGGTCCAGTTAGATGAAAGATGCCTCCTTCGGGTCCTGGTCGACAACGGGTCTGGAATGAACATCCTCCCAGCAAAGATCAAGAGCATGCTCTGCATCAAGCCCACAGACCTGAAGCCTACCTCCTTTACTGTCAAGGCGTACGACTCAACGTCTCGTACAGTACTTGGGGCTGCTACTTTGAACCTGTGGTTTGGCAAGAAAATGATACCTATAGAATTCCAGGTCATCGACATCCCAATCACCTTTAATGCCCTTTTGGGAATACCTTGGTTGCTCCAAGTTAATGGAGTCGCTTCAAGCCTTCATCAGTGTGTAAAGTTCATTTCAGATGGGGCTCTAACAACCATTTATGGAGACCTAGTTACTCTGGAGGGCACTGACACGGGTGGAATACCCATTTTGGAGATCAAGCATGATGAAGATGGTCTTATGCTAACTGGTTTCACAGTCGAGTCTCCTAAAGCCCAGGTTTGCAATGAGGATCTGACTGTCCCCGGGACAAGATTCCTCCAGCCATGAGGATGATGAGAAAGATGAACTACCTGCCTGGTCTGGGTCTTGGGAAATACCTACAAGGGACTCACAAGGTCATTGATGTCAAGGAACAGAAAACTCGCCACGGCCTGGGGTATGAGACAACCTCAGAAGAGATTGCGAAAGAAAAGGAAATTGCTCGGAAGAGGAGGGATGCTGTTGCAAAAAAGATCCCTTATGGTGGTCCTAAACCTCTCCCTTTCAGTCTTAACATGACTGACTACTTTGAAAAGGGAACCCCTCACGTGGACAATGCCGAAGTTAAAAACCCCACTCCCACGTAAGGCTGGCTGAAACTACTAGAGAATCTTAGCAAGTTCAGGGGGAAGAAGAATGTTTCTCAATCTACCCAATATACCTGGGGCTGCTACCACCATGAAAAGTGAGTATACTTTCAAGGGAGTGTCGGAGCTGGTGAAACAGTTTGAGAAACTCAATGTCATCATCCCGATTGTCGAAGAGGCCACAAAGGCTGAATTTGAACTGGTTGTACCAAAGGCCAAGACTCTAGAGTTCTCTCTAGATGAATGGGATGGTATCGTCATGCAGCAAATGTTCGGGGAAGAAATACAAATTCCAGATTTGATCGACCTGGGTTCAGTAAAAGAAATGATTGCGGTGATTGAAGTGGGAGGACAGAAGTCTTCAGATCCTTGAGCTATGGTCATGCAGTCTACCATGCCCCTGAAGAATTGGGAGACTCTCTCCGGTCCTTCCGCGAGCAAAGAAGAGATGATTACGATGCTTGGATTGGTCCTTCGTCCCCTTGTGCCTACCTATCTTAAGTCTCCTGAGTCTCTTATCATTGAATTTGAGTCCCTAGAGTCGTCTGATGGCCTTACGCCAGAAGACTATGAAATTGTAGCCAACGCTGTATTTCCTTTTGCTCTGAATGAAATGATCGACCTTTCCGAGTATCCTCTGATTGCCACTTTAACTAATGATAAATTAACTAATAACTTAAAAATGGTTAATAATGATTCACTAGATAAAGATGCAGACACACTAAACAAACAATATATTAAAGAAATCTTTAAGCAAGTTGTCAAGAAAGAGGAAAACCGAGCTCAAGCTGCCGAGGAGGTTTTGACTCGTGTGAATCTAGGAACTGCAGAGGAGCCTAAAGAGACGCAGATTGGCAGTTTCTTCAATGTTGTCGAACAAGCAACCCTGGTTGAACTACTCAGAGAATTTGTGGACGTGTTTGCATGGTCTTACAAGGATATACTCGGCCTCGATCCCTCCATAGTGGAACATTGGATACCGTTAGACCCAGAAGTCAAGCAAGTAAAGCAAAAGCTGAGAAAGATCAAGCCCGAATGGTCGTTACAGGTAAAGGAATAAATTTAGAAGATGCTCAAAGCGGGTTTTTATCCGGGTCATCGAGTATCCAACCTGGCTCTCCAACATCGTAACAGTCACCAGGGCTAACGAAAAAGTCCAATGCTGCGTGGATTTTAGAGATCTCAACAAAGCCAGCCCAAAGGACGACTTCCCCCTGCCCAATATCGACATGTTGGTAGACACCATGGCTAACTACGAGGTTAAGTCCTTCGTCGATGGTTTCTCCGGTTACAACCAAATTAAAATGGCCGAAGAAGACCAAGCCAAGACGGCTTTCACTACTACATGGGGGACATACTGCTATACAGTCATGCCTTTTGGTCTGAAGAACGCTAGGGCTACCTATCAGAGGGCAGCCACAGCCCTATTTCATGACATGATTCATAAAGAAATTGAGGACTACGTGGATGACATGATAGTCCACTCCAAAGGATCCGATGGCCAGCACTTCATCGATTTGAGGAAATTCTTCAATCGTCTCAGAGAACATTCCATGAGACGGAACCCAGCTAAATGTTCTTTCGGCATAAAGCGAGGCAAGGTGTTGTGATACATGGTAACTGAATGAGGAATTGAAGTAGGCCCTCAGAAGATCAAAGCCATAGTTGAGGTGAAACCGCCTCGAACACTGACAAAAGTCAAATCTTTTATAGGAAGGCTACAGTACATAAGCCGCTTTGTGAATCAACTAACCACCATCTGCGAGCCTATCTTTAAGCTGATGAAGAAGAGTGTATACACTGAATGGACCCCAGAATGCCAGTTTGCTTTTGAGAAGATCAAGGCATACCTTTTGAATCCCCCAATCCTTTGCCCACCCCATTGGCAAAAGCCACTATTGATATACCTGACTATCACAGATACATCAATTGGGGCTATGCTGGCACATGGGAAGAAAGATTCCAAAGTTGAAAGCGCCATCTACTTTGTGAGCAGAAAACTACAAGGCAGCGAACTCAACTACCTAGCTTGTGAGAAAACCTATGCAGGTCTAGTTTGGGTAGTGGGAAAGTTGAAGCATTATATGCAGTCTCACCCAGTGCACTTGGTCTCAAGGCTGGACCCCATCAAGTACATGTTTGACAAGCCCTCCCTCTCCATGAGATAAGTAAAATGGTCATTCTTTTTTGGCTGAATACGACATCACTTATGTGACAAGAAAATCCGTGAAAGGGCGGATAATGGTAGAACAATTGGCCGACTTCCCTAGTGATGAATCCCAAGGACCTGGACCTCAATTCCCCGACGATGGAATTTTTGCTCTAGAAAGAAAAAATCACTGGCAGCTCTTCTTTGATGGGGCAGCGAATAGACGGGGGAATGGAATAGGAATGCTCCTGGTCGACCCCACTGACGAACATACTCCCATAGCCATAAAGTTAAATTTTGAGGTCACTAACAATGCCGCCGAGTATGAAGCCTGTATAGCTGGATTGGAGGCTGCTTTAGAAAGGAACATCAAGGAGTTGGAAGTGTACGGTGACTCCGCTCTCATCATCAACCAAGTGTCCAACAAGTGGAAAACAGTTGATCCAGGTCTGCAAAAGTACCACGCCTATATGGAAGACCTCGTGGCCTAGTTTAAAGAGGTCAGCTTCCACTATCTGCCCAGAGATCGCAATAGATTCGCAGATGCCCTAGCAACATTAGCCTCTCTTGTCGAAATACCCGAAGGAAAATCAGTCAAGTCATTCAGGGTTGGGAGAAGAGAAAACCCAGCTTACTATTTTGAAATTGAAGCAAAAGATGAACCATTGGATGACCCGTGGTATGCTCAGATCTACCAGTACTTGAAAAATGGTGAAGCTTCTTTCAAAAATGAAGACGGAGAATACAAAGAGGGAATCAAGGCAAGAAGCATGATAGCTCTGAAACGACTAGCTTCCCACTACGTCCTTTTGGGAGGTACTCTATACAAAAAGTGCTACCGGGTCCCCTCCTACGCTGCATTAGCAAACAAAAGGTCGTCGAGCTAATGAATGAATTACATGGTGGTAACTGTGGCCCCCACATGAATGCTTGAGCCTTAATGCAAGTCATCCTGAGAATGGGTTATTTTTTTATCTCTATGGAAATGGATTGTATCCTGTTCATGAGAAGCTGCAACAAATGTCAGCGCTATTCAAACCTCAACCATTTGCCTCCACACGATCTCTACTGCATGACAACCCCTTGGCCTTTCGTTACCTGGGGAATCGACGTCATCGGCAAAGTTACACTGCCAGGAAGTAATGGTCACAATTTTGTCCTGGTAGCCATAGATTATTTCACCAAGTGGGTCAAGGCCAAGTCTTACAAGGTCCTTAATTCTAAGAAGGTGGCCCTCTTTATCAAAGAAAACATCATGTGCAGATACGGGTTGCCGGCTGAAGTAATTTATGACAATGGCTCCCATTTCGAAGGAGAATGCGAAAGATTGTTGACAAAGTTCAAGATAACTCGTCACAAGTCATCCCCTTATCGGCCCCAAACCAACGGTGCCGTTGAAGTAGCAAATAAGACTCTAGAAAACATTATCAGGACAATGGATGTCCGAGGTAGATATTGGCCAGACAAGATCCACCTTGCCCTCTAGGGATACAGAACATCCGTCAGAACTGCCACAGGTGAAACGCCATTTGCCCTCACTTACGAAATGGAGGCCGTGCTCCCAATAGAATTGGAAATCCTCTCACTCTGTGTGTTGTTGGAAAATCAGATCAACGAAGTCGAATGGCTCCAGAGTCGCCATGATGACACCCGGGCTTACCAAGCAAGAATGGCTAGAGCCTTTGACAAGAAAGTGAAACATCGGGACATCCGAGAAGGCGACTTCGTGTTAAAAGAGAAGCCTCCGACCCACGCCAACCCGCTTGTCAAATGGGAGCCTGTCTGGATCGGGCCCTATGTTGTTGAGAAGATCTTCTGTGGAGGAGCCATGCAACTCACAGACTTAGATGGAAATCCTTTTGTGCATCCAGTAAACGGAGACAAGCTCCGTAGATACTATGCCTGAAGACCGATTCATTTCCCTCTTAAAAGTGCTAAAAGAGTAATACCCAACTAGGTTGAAAACCCGAAAGGGCGGCCTAGGTAAAAAATAGGGTTGCACTTCTCTCGTCCCTCTCTCTACCTACCCTCTCTAAAAAAACCAACTCATAGAGTCGAACTACGGAGACCTGAGCCCCTTAGTCCTCTTGTAAAAGGGGAATGTAGGCAGTCGGAAACGGTTCGGTCTAAAACATAAACAAATATCATATTTTGTCATCAACACAATGATCAAATCATAACTGCGTCTCGAAAAACTCTAAAGCAATCCATATATTTATTACAGTTAAACACTTTTGATGAGTTCAAGCCCGGTCTACTCTTAAAACCACAACCAAGCTAAAAGAAAAAAATATATAATAAATTAACTAAAAACTAATGTGCCTGCAAGGACGATCAGTGGATACTCGGAGCTCTAGTCACTAGTACTCGCGTCCCCTTCCTTTCTCTTCCATCTTCTCCCACCATGCCTCGTGTTCTTCCTGGGCACGAGAATGATGTTCGTCCTCCTCCTCCCCAGCTCCGGCATGGGGGCCGGATCCATCAAGCCAGCCTCTATCAGGGCTCTAGTTGCCCGGGCTTCGTCCCTGATTTCCTGCCTTTGGGGTGGCGCCATAGGAACCCTGTCTCTCTGGCGTTCCACTCGCGCCTCATAATCGAACATGTCATCTCCGCTCCTGTCATAAGGACTAGCCCTCGCCTTGGCTCTCCTCAACTCTGAAACAGGGATATCCTCTGGTCCCATAATGGCCTCACGCCTCCTCATAAGAGCTATCTGAGTCTCTCCCATGTGTCTCTCGTACCAATCCAAGTACCAAGTGGTCAGAAAAATGTGCTTCGGATGCCTGAGAAGGACCATAGGAGGGAAAACATGATACCTCCATACTCGAGAAAAGAAGGAGAATGCAGATAGGTCATCCATAGAAATGGAAATCACCATCCTGGTAGCAATATCATCGCAGCCCTCCAAAGGAATCTACTCCATCCCGAACTGTCGGAGAGCTAGAGTCGGAATATAGAAGGTAGACTGATAAAGCCCCGGATGCATGACTACCTGAGATCCATCCTGGAGTGTCCTCCGAGTCTCTATCTGCCAATGCGGGACCCACCATCGGATATCGTGGGTACGGCGCTGAGCCATCCAGTGCTCCCACGAGGCCTGATCCTCAGTCTCGATAGTAACCCCCCTCCTGGAAAAGTCCATGGCCTGAATGTATGAGGAGCCTCCCGTAGGACTCCCAGCCTCTCCATCAGCGACATCGACAGCAAAAAGGGGCTTCCCCCGTGCTTGTACCGCTTCCCAGTAGCCAACCGGCCGATGGCATGAAGGGTCTCTCCCAAGATCAAGGAAACTATATCTCGACCCGATCGGCAGTTCACAACAATGTCCAACAGAGATCGGTGGCACATCTCGAAGGAACAGGCCATAAACAAGGACATCCCGAAGGAACAGACCATAAACAAGGACCCAATCACACAAAGGGCAAATGCATCCCAATAACAATCACCAACCATACCAAACTCCTAAACCTATTCGGGAGATCGGAAATGTCAAAATAATCGGATCCTCGAATCATACCTTGGGCTTCTTCCGGGGAGATTTGAAGAAGGCTAGATAATTTTTTGACAAAAGACATCCCTCCGGGCAAGGGGATTGCAACCTCTTCCACCTCGGGCCCTCCGAGTAAAGCCCTAAAATCTTCAAGGGTGGGAACCATCTCGTTGTAAGAAAATCAAAAGATGTGCCTCCGAGTGTCCCAAAACGCGGCAGAAGCTCTCATCAGGTCATAATCTGGGATAAGCTCCTTAAGAGACCACAAGGATTTGATTTTATACCTTTCTTCAAAAAAACATCTTATTTCCATGCATGATTTCCCGGGACCACTCCTTGAACTTGTTGAAGAAGTTCTTTTGCAACTCCTTTGGCAACTTGGGTGAATTCTTCATGTTTTCTATGGATTTTTATGGTTTGGCCCGAAACTTCAGAAGCTTGAAAATAGAGAAGAAGATGTTTGAATTAAATGGAGGAGGTAAACCAGATCTGAGGTAAAAATTAAATAACCTTATCAGATGCCAACCTGATCCACGCGGATGAGATTGCAGCCGCAAACTCATCCACGCGGATAACATTGTCACCCAGCAGAAAAATTCTGACAGCAGTAAAAACTGATATACCCCAATAAAACATTCTTTCCACAAACAACCAAATAGCAACAAAATCAGTCCATCCCCATTTTTCATTCAAAATCCCAACAAACATCACATACATGCCCATATAAAACACAAAATCGGGCTCATGCAACTAGCATTCAATGCATAATTAACAAAAATATAAAAAAAAACAATAATGTAGTAATTACAACCCAAAAATGGAAGTAGAAATAATGTGCATAAAATGTACTCCCTCCGTCCCGCTACAAATCACACACTTTCCTCATTGGGAGTCCCGCTACAAATCACACACTTCCTAAAATGGCAAAGAATATTTACTATTCCACCCACTAATTCTCTCTCCTACTTTACTTTTATACTCACAACACCAATTAACTCACTATTTTCTACTCCACTTTCTCTCTCCTACCTCACTTTTCATACTCACAACACTTACTCCACTAACTTTCTCCTTAATTCGCGTGCAAACAGTAACTGTGTGATTTGTAGCGGGATGGAGGGAGTATATGTTTTCTCTCTCTTTCTGCCCTGACAAATACAGGCACTCACTGTCAGTCGGAATCATTATCCGAATCAGAATCAGGATCATACTCCCTATCGATCGCCTTGCCGCGCCTTCGAACCCTCCTTGAGCCGTGCTCGGTCCCTCAACAGCTGCCTCTGGAAAAGCCACCCCCGGCTCTATGTCATCCTGCTCAGGGTCAGAATAGGTGTCCTCAGGATCAGCAGGCACACCGCAATACGGCACCCCGATATCAGCGAAGAAGTCGTAGCCGAAAGAAAAGGCATCAGAGCCCTGGCCATACGTCCCCTGGGTCTGCAAGGGAGTCCCGTAATCCCCCTGTGGCTGAAAGGCACCATAACCTCCTTGGTGTGAAGAAGAGGCCTCACAAGCTCCGCCCTGTACGTAGCTCGGTCCCTCTATACCCCCGAAGATGACGTGATCCCGAGAGATATCAACGCTCCTATCCATGTAAGGAGAAAGAGGGATGTCCGCCGACTACCGGAGAGGAACCGACTCTCTGGGCTGGGAGCGGGGAGTCTCCATAGACCGCATGCCTGGCATAGGCCCGCTGGCCGTAATAGGGGACCTCTCTCGCGCAGAGGCACTGGGCACTAGCCGCGATGTCCTCTTGAAGCCCCGAGCATTCCCCCGCATCACAAGGTTGCGGATAAACCTCTTGGCCCCGATGACCTGGCGTAAAAGCCGATTGACAACTCGAGCCGAGTACTGCACAATGAAATGATGAAAGCATCAGAAACAGTCGAAGCAATGGCATAAGATGTACAAAAGATAGAATATCGAAATGTGACCATCACATACCTGGGCCTCAGGTCGGGGCCGGAAAGCGCGAGGTGTCACCTCTGGAAGAGGTATCTGCGCCTGCATCCTAACCCCCTCCTGGGCATATGAGAAATCAGCTCGAGGGAGTCTGATGACCGAGGTCCCCTCCCTCGCCAGCACCTGGGGCATCCTTAGCATGCGTCTCACAAACGCAAGATAAGGCTCATTAGTGACATACTCCAAGGCAGGCCGCCCAGCCCTAAACCATTGCCAGCTCATCGTCCCTTCCCGGGGATACAACATGTCCTCCGGAGGCTCAACCGGTGCCAAAGGTTCCATCCCTAAACTGTGCTGCCCAGTCATCCTCTCCCCCAAATAATTAACATCGCAGGTGAGGCCCCGCATGATACACCTCTGATCCATCCAGCGCTCGGCACCGCCCTGCTGATCAACCTTAAACCTACCCCAGGGGTACAAATTAACCCTCTCACTGTTCTCCGCACTCAAAAATGGCAACATGTCCTGGTACCTCACCGTCTTCCTAGTCCTGCTATTCCTTTTCACCCTAGCCTCCTTTTTCCACCAAATCATAGTCGGGCATGCAAAAACCTCCCCCGGGACATGGTCTCACAAGGTGCATCCAAAAATCTCAAGAGCCCAGACCTGCATCCAACAAGGGAAACCCGTCAATACAAAGATGTATGCACAGTATGTACAAGAGATACAAGAAAGAGACTATATCTTCAACGGGAACTCAAAGCATGTCAGGGAGGTGGAAGCCTTCCTATTGTACCTATCCAGGGCGAAGTACAACTCCGCCAGACCTGCCTCTCCCCAAGAGAACTTATCGATCCTATCGATGTCCGCCAAAGACCCCAGCAAGGCAAACACAGCTGTGCCCTCAGCATGCCCAAATAAGGTGCTGGAAAGGGCAAACCACATGAAGCAGCGGGCAATCTGCTCAGCGGAGATGGTCTGATCCCCTCTCTCATATCGAGCTATGCTCTCGGCCAGCTTCCCATCAATCACGAAATACTCCATGTCCATCCCCTTCCTCGTCATGGGAACAATCCCCAACAGATCCATGAGCTCCCTGTCAGTATACCCGTCATGCCACTCTAAGCTGAGCCCCTTAAAGGACATACCGGTAATGGCAGCATAGTCAGTGGGGGTCATGGTAGCCTCCCCCCAAAAGAAGTGAAACGTGTGGGTAACATCCCACTAATGCTCAATCAAAGCCAGATAGAGCCCCTTGCTCTTATGCAATCCCACTAACCCCCTCAAACACTCAACAAAACCGTACAAGTTAGAGGCAACCACAAGCTGTCGAGGACTCCTGTAATCCTCCCTACCGGCTGTGGGCAAAGCATCCCAAAGCTTAACAACTGCCTCCACAGAGCCCCGAGTCTTCAGGTTGTCCAACTTGTTTTGAATGACATTTGACCTCCCCTGCAGGTAAACACAACACAAGTATGTCAATAAAATTGCATACTACTTTGCAAACATAGCACAAACACAAACAGAAAAGAGAAAACAAACTCCTTCCCATTTTTGGACACATTTTTCTCCATGCACTTTATTTTCATAAATCTAGCATGCATGTATTCTTTCTCACGTTCAGTCATTGTGTTATCACACGTGCATTCACAAAAACAAGTTTCCATCACAAAAATCTCACACGCAAGAGTCCGTCCCAAATTTGGTAAATTTGTGCCCACTTTATTTTCACATTATGCAAATTTCTCATGTTTTTCACAAACAAATTGCATATTCATGCTACCCATACATTTGATTAAACACATGCATTGTCAATTTCACATTACAAGGGCAAAATCAATAAAAGCCCCAAATTTTGACATTTAAGCCCTAACTCTAGCATGAACCAATTTGGACAATAAAATCAATGAAATCAACAAAATTGAGTGTCATACCATGCGAAGATCGTCATCCGTGGACCAATGTTGCCACATATCAGGGTAAACTTAATCGTTTACCGATTGTGAGAGCGTGTAATGGCGATTCATCCTCACCAACTCAAGCCACCTCTCGACAGCCGCTATGCTCACCCGACCCCGACGGCCTACATTAACTCCTTCCCCTTGCTCCATGGCCTCAAATTCGAAGGTTTCGGCGGAGAATTTAGATAACATTGGAGGTTTTTCCCTCTTTTCTCTCTCTTGCTCTCGACAATGTTGTTTGAAAACAATGAAGAAGACAACAGCGTCTGTTCTGATCTTGGAACCCGTCACCACGCTGACCTTGTTCGCGCGAATAAAATTGTAGGGTAAAAACCCTATTTTGCCCTTTTAATTCCTTGCTCTCTGCATCCAAATCCCCAGTCTAATAGAAACTTAACAGGAGTTAACTTCTTCAATGGAACTTAACGGAAGTCCATTTCCTTTCGCATTTTTAACTTTGGCCTCCAAAGTAAGCCCTATTTTCTTAACGGAAGTCCATTTCCTTCCGCATTTTTAAATTCGGCCTCCAAAGTAAGCCCTATTTTCTTAACAAAAGTCCATTTCCTTCCGCATTTTTAACCTCAGCCTCCAAAGTAAGCCTGATTTTCTTAACGGAAGCCCATTTCCTTTCGCATTTTTAACTTCAGCTGTCATCGTAAGCCTGAATCCCTTCTCGGCCGTCATCGTAAGCCCGAATTCTTTTCTCCAGCAATCATTGTAAGCCCGTACAGAGAATATATATCCCCAGCAGATAAATCTTGGCCGTCATCGTAAGCTCGAATCCTTTTCCTCGCCAGTCATCGTAAGCCCGAATTTTCCCCAGCTAAGCAACAAAGCAAGTTTGTGGTGATAAAGTACACCCTCGTTAGTCGAGTCTATCTTCGAAAACACCCTCGTTATTCGAGTCTATCTTCGGAAACACCCTCGTTAGTCGATTCTATCTTCGGCAACACCCTCGTTAGTCGAGTCCATCTTCGGCAACGAAAAATGTGGTGGGGAGGTACAGTCATCTGACCACCTTGGTCACTCCTTTCCCCCGCAAAATCTGAACTATGACCAGCTTGATTCCCACCTGGGATACATAGGAATCCTTTAAAAGGGTCCAGCCATCCGACCGCCTCGGTCACCTCCTCGCCCATCTAGGTAAAAGCTTGCCATATTTGGATCCTCACTTTTGTCGACGACCCCACTTCCCCTGGAAGTACCGTCGCCGAGGGGCTACTTTAAGTGCCCTAATATGGGTTGTTAGTGTTTCGTCAGCTCAATTTAATGATTTATAATCATTTAGGGGCATTTTGAACATTATTTAGACAATTTGAAGACCTATTAGGAATAAGAAAATAACCTAGGACATCGCTGGAATGTGTCATTTCCAAGAAAGAAGAGAATATTGACAAAGGGAGAATGGCCAAAACAACTTTCTGCAAAAAACAGGCACGCTGCTGATCCCATCCGCGCGGATAAGATTGTAGCCTCAAACTCATCCACGTGGATGAGATTGTACCCTGGCCAACCTATAAATACAGCTCTTCCCCCTCAGTTTCAAGAGGCCAATAAATCCCATTTCCTATTGTTACTCTGCCGAAATTTATACTCCAAACAACCTTAAACACTCCCACCACTCAAATCTAACACCAAATCCAACACCAAATTCAACACCAAATCCTTCCTAAGCCTTGAAATCACTCAAACCCTAAACACCAACCCAAGAAACATTGGTAAAACCCTCACTCCTTACTCAAATCTCCTTCATTCATACATACATTTCATATATAAATGATGTAGTATTGTTGGTTTACTTGTTGTTCACCTCCCTTCCCCCTTTGTCCCAAGGATCCAAGAGGATCTCCATGGAGTTCATCTCCATGGATGATTCTCTACAAGTGGTCCATATTTTTACCTCCCATGTCTCTTTACATTAATAGTTGTTGATTCCTCTTTTAACCTAAAATGTGGTCATCTTGGAATCCATTTCCATAGATGATCACTTCAAATGGTCCATAGTCTTTACTTCCTTGCAAATGTATCCCCCTTAGTCTAAGATGTTCACCTTGGAACCATTTCCATGGATGAACATCCTTAAGACTTACATATTTAGGTCACACAAGATGTAGGAGATACACTTGAGTATAGATCTAAAGGATGGTCCTTCTTGTGACCACCTTAGAGATCTTCCCCTAAAGTTGATACATCTTGACCTAATTTTTCTTGTTAATTTACTTTTCATGTCAAAATCCCCCTTTCCCTTGCAAATGACATGTTTTAAAGTCCTAATGTACCCCCGGGATGGCTTGATTAAGTGGATTCATCACTAATGACCACTAATCAAAGTCTAGGGAAAGAGAGGACAAACATGGATGCCAAAAAAATCAAATGTCCTTTGTTTTCTGCCTTCCAGTTACATTTCCAGTTAAGTCCTGTAAATCAAGTTAAGTTTCTGGAAATTACAGTGACTGATTAGGAAACTGTAAAATATTGAGACTGCACCCTTGTCCGCGCGAATGAAGTTGCACTACAAAGTCATCCACGCGGATGATATTGTCATCTGCAAACAGTTTCCAGTTTCTGTTGTTTTCCAGTTTAGTCACTATTTTTAGACTGTTTTTCTGTCCAGTCCCTCATATTCCTTTTATTTCCAGAAAGTCCCTTTTAGTCAAATCTTTTTTCAAAAACATACACACACACACACAAAGTTTTGAGTATGGAAGACTCGTCATACGAGGCATTCCGGGTGAACGCCAAACGTTCTTCCCGAAGTGTAACGTGACCTCCGGACTCGTTTCTCTACTTTCAGGCTTTTTTTCAAAGTTTTGGCCCTAAACTAAAATGGTGTGGCGACTCCATTCATTTTTTAAATTCCGCTAAAGATTTACCCATTTCAAAATCTTTTCAAACACCAAGTTTGTCGGACGCCAAAAATCGGGTACATCACAGCGGGTCAAACTTTCGTTTGCCCCTTTTTCGACCATTGTGTTTGTGTGTTACTTTTCTTTGCTTCCTTTCCTCTTCAAAAAAAAATATATGCTTCGTATATATCTTGCTCTTTGAAATATTTCCTTTTGTTATGGATACTTTGCTCATAAAATGCTCTTGTTTTTACTCTGTTCATAAAATGTTTTGAGCATCTTTTCTCCTTTTACTCATAAAAATGTTTGTGCACATATTCATGTCATTAAGACACATTTTGCAAAACTTCTATTTTGACTCAAAAGGGAATTTAGTTACCGCACACTATGCGCACCCTTGCCATGAACACTTGCACACTACAACCTTGAACCCAGGATGGTCTCAGTTGCAGCTCGAAGGTGTTCATATGCCTCTCTTGCGCGCACGGGGTCATTTTAAACAAGCCATCCTTGCCAGTGTCAACCATTCACTATTTATGTCACACTTTGTCCGAGACTTGGTTGGCTTTTGGCCCAGTCCATCTCATAAAGCCTAAATGTATATTCCATATTAGTCATCTTCTGAGTCGAAACCTAAAATTCAAGGTCCCTTGCGAAAGCTAGCTCGACAGGGTCATCTGTTGACCTGATCTTGGTTTCTGGTGTTGACTTAGACATTGACCTATATTAGATATACATCAACGCTCAATGTGACACCATGTCGTCGAGCCTTTAATGCGCAACCAGTGACAATTATGACCTAGTCAATTCTGAAAGTCAAAGATCCCTTGCAAAAAGCAAGACAAAGAAAGGTCATGCCAACTTTAACCCGATCTTGACTTAAAGATATTGGCTTCGATCGCAATTCACATGGCGTGTGCATTGAAACACATATGACATGTTTGGTCCTTAAGGTCATTTCCCTTTTGGTTGGTTGAATTCGCTTGCCCTATTTGACCTTCGCTCAGGGTTGTCCACCCTGAGAAGACGAAGTACAGGTGAAAAATGAGGGTCCTATAGACATAATGATGGATTCCACTTACCCATGATCTAAAGTAGTTGCGAAAAAGAAGAGCAGTCTTTTCTAATCATTTAGGATTCTGAGAAGACATGTTTTAAGTATACTTGAGCAGTTAATAAAAGAACAATCGCATGGTCCCATTTCTAGTATATTTAAATCTCGACCTTTCACGGTCGAATCTCCAACCTCGACCTTTCATGGTCCAACTTCCAACCTCGACCTTTCACGGTCTAATCCCAATCTCGACCTTTCATAGTCTAATCTTTGATCTCGACATTTCACGGTCCGATCTCCAATCTCTAGTCTCGACCTTTCATTGGTCCAATCTTTGATCTCGACCTTTCACGGTCCGATCTCCAATCTCCGATAACGGCCTTTCACGATCTGATCTCTAATCTCGGCCTTTCAATGTCCAATATTTAATCTCGACCTTTCACGGTCCGATCTCCATTCCCGACCTTTCACGGTCCAATCATTAATCTCGACCTTTCACGGTCTGATCTTCGTTCCCGACCTTTCACGGTCCAATCTTTAATCTCGACCTTTCACGGTCAGATCCCCAATCTCGACCTTTCACGGTCCAATTTTCAATCTCGACCTTTCACGGTCCAATTTTTGTTCTCGACATTTAACGGTACGATCTCCAATCTCGACCTTTCACAGTCCAATTTCCGTTCTCGACCTTTCATGATCTGAACTACAATCCCGACCTTTCACGGTCCGATCTCCAATCTCGACCTTTCATGGTCCAATTTCCGTTATCGACCTTTCACGGTCAGAACTCCAATCTCGACCCTTCACGATTCAATCTCCAATCACGAACTTTCATGGTCCAATTTTCGTTCTCGGCCTTTTACAGTCTGAACTCCAATTTTGACTTTTCACGGTATGATCTCCAATCTCGACCTTTCACGGTCCAATTTCCGTTCTCGACCTTTCACGTTCTCAACTCCAATCCCGACCTTTCATGGTCCGATCGCCAATCTCGACCTTTCACAGTCCAATTTCCATTCCCGACCTTTCACGATCCAATCTTTAATCTCGACCTTTCACGCTCCGATCTCTAATATCGACCTTTCAAGGTCCAATTTCCGTTCTCGACTTTTTACGGTCTGAACTCCAATCCCGACCTTTCACGGTCCACTCTCTGGTCTCGACCTTTCAAGGTCCAATTTGCTTTTTCGACCTTTCAATGTTTGAACTCTAATCCCGACCTTTCATGATCCGATCTCCAATCTCGACCTTTCACGGTCCAATTTTCGTTCTTGACCTTTCACGGTCCGATCTCCAATATCGACCTTTCACAGTCCCATTTTCGTTCTCGACCTTTCACGGTCTGAACTCTAATCCCGACCTTTCACGGTCCAATCTCTGATCTCGGACTTTCACGGTCCAATCTCTGATCTCGACCTTTCACAATCCAATTTCCGTTCTCGACCTTTCACGGTCTGAACTCTAATCCCGACCTTTCACGGTCTGATCTACAATCTCGACCTTTCACGGTCCAATTTCCATTCATGACCTTTAAGGGTCTGAACTCCAATCCCGACCCTTCACGGTCCGATCTCCAATCTCGACCTTTCAAGGTCCAATTTTGGTTCTCGACCTTTCACGGTCTGAACTCCAATCCCGACCTTTCACGGCCCGATCTCCAATCTCGACCTTTCATGGTCCAATTTTCGTCCTTGACCTTTCACGGTCTGAACTCTGATCCTGACCTTTCACGATCCGATCTCCAATCTCAACGTTTCACGGTCCAATTTCCGTTCTCGACCTTTCATGGTCTGAACTCCAATCCCAACCTCACGGTCTGTGATGGATGTATTTTCACCCATCCATAGGATACATCTTTAGACCTATTTTGCGCTCAACCTTGGGTTATTTGATGGATTTTTAGAGTGTTTATAAGTACAGGGAAAGGAAGGATAAAGTCTCGAAAAATGATATTAAAGGATACAAAAAGGAACAATCAAGAACGAAAAGGCAAAGTAGGAAAGAATAAAAATTCCAGGAGGACAAAGTTGAATATTACCTCAGCATTCACTATCATTGGATAGTACTTGACGAGATCTTTCCAACCATATATGGCACGTATCAATCAGAGTCTGTATGAATAAGTTATGACCTTTGGAAGTTCGCTGAGGAATGTACAAGTCAACAATGCACGGAAGCGCACGCACCCGAGGGAGAGGAGCGCCCGCTCCAAAAAGACAGGAAGTTGCTGGAAATTGGGTGCGGCCGCCCCCAAGGAAGGGGAGCGCCCGCCCCCACCATTCCATCACTAAATCCGCGACAAGCCTATTTCCGTGGCAGTTCAGCAGAATCCTATTAAGACTTGGTTTTTGGCACTAGTTTCCTAATTTTTTACCCTTCTCTCTCTCTCTCTCTCCCTAATATATATAGAAGACCTTTAGCCATTTTTTTTATATATTTATACCTTCTCATAACATAATTTTTAAGTTGTAAACAAGATCTATAAGGTTTTATTCAAGAATTCCATTGAAAATTTATTCAATTTATTGAAGGTTTATTGATGTTTTTCATGAACATGCGTGGCTAAATTTCATGTTCTACAGAATGGAGGTAATGTATATCAATCTCTTATATCTTAATTAATCTTGTGATCATTCAAAGGTTGGGTTATTCAAAAGTATTCCTCATCTTAGTTTTCTAAACTAAAATCACATGTGTAGATGTGATTGGTTTTTAAACTAAATTTGTGTGTGTGATTGACAAGTGATTGTTCGATCCATTCAAGTCAAACTTTTGAATGAATATAATCAAGGTTTTGACAAGTGATTGCAAACCAAAATTATAGGTTCTTAATCCTAGGGTTTAATGGGTTCTTGAATATTAAGTGGACTTTGCAGAAAACCTAATATTTGTAGAATACTAAATTGTGTACGTGCGAACGCCCAATTTTACTAAAAAGGATGAACCCCCAACTATAATTGATTGTATTATTGATTGACATATTGGTGCGATATACATGAATCCCATTCCGTAGATCCTTCTTCCTTGGCGTTCGGTAATAATTTACTTGCTTTATTTATTTCTTGTTTTAATTAGAAATATTAATCAAATCTAAAACCCCTTCTTCTTATTTGTTTGTTCACTGCTGTAAGTCAAATCTAACAAGGGAAGGCTCATGAGGCAGCTATAAATAAATTGGAAACACATATAAGCCAGCTTGCTAATGCCCTCCAAAGTTACAAGTCGGGCACATTCCCAAGCCAAGGGGAGCACGCAAATGCCATAACCGCATTGATGAATGGCAAGGTAATAATAATAATGGGCTAAGATCCATATTTCACTTAATGTATTTCATAAATACTCTCACTAAGTTATACACCTTCAAATACAAGCATGTATCATATAATAATAATGGGCTAAGATCCATATTTCACTTAATTTTGATTTAACTGAGTCAATGTCCAAAATCAAGCTATTTAGGTATATAACACTTATCAATTATATCATATATGACTCTTAGATCTTTTATGAGATTCTAGACATCTTTTGTCAACACATTTTTTAATCTCATCTATGACTTGGGTCAAAACTCTTTTGAAAGCACCAATTAAATTTAACCTTTTTTCGAACGTATGAGACACATAGAACGATGCACCCAACTGAGTCGAAACTATATCAACCGTCATATCATCTTGATCCATATTAAGATATAATGATGCACCCAACTGAGTCGAAACTACATCAAACTACCTGAATATTTCACAAGTGTTCTAATCAAGGGGTGGCATAAAATTTAAACATTTAAGAAGGTTTTTCCATATAGCAACAAACATCGCGTGGTTGTATATGAAACTTATGTGTACATAATCATGAACATGGAATTTCACATAATATCCTATTTTAGGATCATACAAATAATCATGTAATAAATAACAATTATTAATTACATAATTATTCAATTCTCAAAATTTAAGGATTCAAATAATCATGTTAATCGAATTAAATATGAACATCAAATCCTAAACAAACAATTTGTTTCAATTTGAGAATTTATTAATCTAATTAATCAAATTAAAGAGATCCATAACCCATGTAGAAGATTAATTACATCAATTATCTATTAATCATTATCATGTTATATCGCATATAATTATTTCAAAAAATAATACACATAGAATCATCAACCTATATCATCAAACATGTTAAAGCATATAATCCAGTTATATCTAGCATGTCAATTTAACATAATCATGATTAAACGTGACTTTGATACCACCGTTGGGTTTTGGGGTTACATGCGCAGCGGAAGACTTGGAATATAAACACAAAATCCTAGCCATGAATCCGTCTAATATGAATAGATTAAAACATGAATATAGATTTACAAACCTTTGTTGCGATTTTGTCTTTCGTATATGGATTCGTAATTCAGTTTGAATCGTAGACGAAACATTGATCTTCTTTGTGATGAATCAACGATGAAAGGTGTTCAAGCTTTAGGTGATAAAGCAACCACCCTCTATTGGTAATCCACATGCAAACGAATCAAGATCTGTATCTTGTTGGATTGCTAGATGATCCTCGATTGTTGAAATATTTTCAACAATCTATGGCTGTTATGGAATGGTATTTTGATCTTTGATTCGTAATCAAAATCAAGAAATTAGTGTTTCATAAACCCTAATTTTCATGTGTCTTGGCTGAGCAAAAGGGGGCTATTTATACTTTATAAATATTCCTAACTATTAGGGAGAAAACCCTAATCCAAGCCAAAAAGGGAGCAGGTCAGACGGCAGGGCGCGATCGCCCCCTTTTGGGCGCGCCATCGCCCCTTTTGTCTAGAGAAAAGACGCGATCGCCCCCTCCAGGGCGCACGATCGCCCCTTCCCCTTTTCCATATTCGAGCCATTTTTCAATCTGTTCTTTGTGTGTGACCCTATAGGAATTATATTTATGTTGGTAGTGAGTAGAAACATCAAACCTCACAAGACATAAGTTATTTCTAGCAAACCATTATGTCCACCCAATTAATATAACACCAAAGCTTGATTCCTTGATAGATCATTGTCACAATCTCTTTGTCACACGATGTCATATTGAACATAAGTCATGGTCCACGTCAACTTATATTGTTCAATGCTTTCTCGACTTCGAATATGTTGATAATCCAAGTGCATTTGATCTCTATCAAATCCCTTGAGTGTGGCCACACATTTCATCAACACCATTCATCGAGGGGCCCAAGCAGACATCTCTCTTTACGAGGGACAAATCCCATCTTGACTTATCATTCTTCCCTACAAGAATCCAGTCGTGCCAACTTAGCCCTTATTGCTATGCTATTAAAGATAATGTTAGACTACATCAAACACAACGTTCATCATGTGGAAGACGATGATAATCTCAGGTACTAAGGATTCTAATGACAGGACTATCATGAGATTTAATCATGACATATATGACCATAGACCATGTCATAAATCTCATAGATGGGTCAGTCCAGTATCTTGTTCTCTAACAAGTACCTATAAGTGTAATGTGCATCCCCATGCATATAATCATCTCTACGATTATTCGTTACCAACTTATACTAGTTATTCACAATAACTAGGGACACAGAATATAATAATAAACATGTAAAACATATAATACTCAAGATAAACATTCTCTATTATAAATGGTAAAGACGATTACATAACGGTATTAGTTATGAGTCAAAAAAACTATAAGCCTAGGACATAACTCCAACACAGCAGAAGTCATTTGGAATGAAGAAAAGAATAATTAATTTGAGAAGGGGATAAACAACTACCATTGAAGGCCGAGGGAGGACAGGTAGTTCCATTGGTGGCCATGGGAGTAGATTAGAGAATTCAAAAAGAAGAAGATGAAGATGACGACAGGGAGGGAAGAAGAAAATACACTGGAGCTCTGATATCATATAAAAGTAAGAGAGAATTGCGAAAATATCACTTTGTATTACTGATAATACAAGTATTTATTTACAAGAGTTATAACCAACTATGGTATGATATCAATACAAATAATAATAATAATACAAGTATTTATTTACAAGAGTTATAACCTACTATGGTATGATATCAATACAAATAATAATAAAGATATTAACAATCTATAATAAGGAAGTGATATAGACGAGAATCATAATCTAAGTAGCAGAGATATTTTATTTATCTCTATCACACAGGAATCCTCCGTCCAGCCCATGCCACTAGTATAAATAGTGATAAACCCTTCCTTATCCATTTAAAGCAAGTGGTGGTGGTTAGTGAAGACTGAGTGTCTTTGTGTGTGGAGATGAGCACCTTCCTTCAGTTCTCTCATGGCTCTCAAACCTCCGTTACAAACCAGACAATTAAAACCTCACCAACCATCAAAAGCTCACACTCAACTAGTCCAAATTTTCACCCACCAGATGCCTCAAAGACAGCAGCCAAATGCAATAGCTTTCAGAATCATTTGGTACAAAAAGAAAGGCCAAATGAATCACTCAGTTTGTTGAGGAGAAGAGAAACAATTGCCTTCGGCTCGTGCTTTGGCCTTCTCGATGCTCTTTTGGCACTTCCCCAACCCGCTACTGCAGCTGAAGTTGCCGACAGCACCACTGCTCCGCCGTGTGAGTTCACAGTTGCTGCTTCAGGGCTTGCCTTTTGTGATAAAGTGGTGGGAACTGGCCCTAAGGCTGATAAAGGTCAACTTATCAAGGTTATAATATATACTCCCTCAGTTCCATTTGAAATTGTAAATTTATTCCCTATCTTTCTCACTCCAACCTTATTATCCATAATGACAACACCTTAACATTATATAATCCCCATTAATTCTCCCGTGTGTACGACAAAAGTGGAAGAAGTAGTGGCGGAGGTAGTAAGGAACAAAGGTGGGCAATTGCCCCCGTTAGATAAAAAATAAATAGTAGTGCAAATATTTAAAAGTTTTGGAGGTTTAGTGCAATTTAGTGAAGTTTGCACCTTTTGTTTGTGTGAAGAAAAAAATGTAACTAATCTTTATTTGCCCCGCTTAAAAACTTAGTGAAGTTTGTCCCGTTAACGAATCTTTCTGGCTCTGCGAGAAGTGGGGAGTAATTAATTGATGCATCATTATTGTATGTAATGCTTAATCTGAGGCATTTCTTGTTCTGATACACGACCGATAGATGTTGCTCATAGATTACATTTTCCTTGACAGGCGCATTACGTAGGGAAATTAGTGAGCGGAAAGGTGTTTGATAGCAGCTACGATTACGGACAGCCTCTTAAATTTCGTGTGGGCGTTGGCCAGGTATATGTTTCTGCATAATGTACCCATGCGATTTTGATAATGCAATTGAGAATACACATTGAACTTCGTCACAAAATGAATGTTCATTTCAAAAATATTTTGTCCCAAGATAAATGTCTTATTTCTAAAAAACCGTCTCTAAATAATTTCTTGCCAAATTTACTTCATTTAGGGACAGATGGAGTACATTTCCATCAGTTGTAATGCTAACATTCCGATATTTATGACAACTAAGGCAAGATGGGACTGACGGTTTATGTGTGCGTAGGTGATTAAAGGATGGGACGAAGGTATTCTAGGAGGAGATGGAATACCTCCAATGCTTGCCGGTAAAACACGAATCATCTAAAAATGTTGCATCCTCTCTTTTACTTTGATTACGCGTCATTGACGATCACAAATAAATATACTTCAAATGAATTTAGGCGGGGTGCGGATATTGAAGCTCCCTCCACAACTAGGATATGGCGTAAGAGGAGCTGGTTGTAAAGGAGGTAAAGCATTTTGCCAGCTTTTTTTTGTTTCTCTAAATAAGATATGAACCCCAAACCGACACTTTTAATATGGTGCAGGTTCTTGTGTCATTCCGCCAGATTCTGTACTTTTGTTCGACGTGGAGTTCATTGGCAAGGCATGAGGATGATGACAGAGGATTATTGCCCCGATTTTATTCTTGTTTTCTAGAGGAAAATTCCACACAAGGAGTCGCATTAGTTATACTTGTAGTAAGTTTGATGTGAGGATGAATATACAGACGGAAATTTTTTTAAAGCATGGAAGTTTTATCGCCAGTTTTCCCAAGTTTTTTTTACAACATTGACAAATCAAATGCGACATTTATTACGGCCCGGAGAGAGGAAACTCGTTGATCTGATTGCGTATTTGCATGTCAGAGATTGGAAAAGAGTAGCAGCCGATAATCTTAATTTTTCCAAGTTTTCAGCCAATGTGCAGTAGGGAAGTGCCAATAATCTTAATTGCAATAGTGGAATAAAACAATATTGTGCAGGAAACAATCATACTCCGTGTATATATATATATGTGTGTGTGTGTGTACACGTCAATGGTGAATATACACACCAAAATCCGCTACAGGAAAAAATAGGCCTTTGGAAACTCAGTCCTACAAATCCAGTTCGTTATTAGGATTGCATGAACTTTCCACTGAAACTCAAAAAAAAAATGACTTTCCCACCTACATATCAGAAGTGGCATAATTACCTAACTAATCTCACGAAAATTGCGAAGCGGATCAGAAGAATTTCAGAGTGGGGATACTTGGATCTTTACCCTGTGTGATACAAGTTCTTACACCTTTCGACCCATTTTCTTCATTACACTCTCACAATAGCCTGCTGAGGGACTTGATGACCAACTTTAAGTTTTTTCTTGTAGCTTCATCGCCCGTGAAACCCAAGATATCAGAACTTATACTCTGCAATGATGAAATGGCCGTCAAGAAGAAAGCAATAACAAGGCCAAGCCGAGAAAAGAGTAAAGTAGGAGGGAGAGGGACTATTACTAATATAATAATAACAAATAGGGTCGTGAAAGCTAAGAACCTCGATATTCTTTAGGGTAAAAATGAGGGTATATATAGACTTCTGTATCAATTTGGTGTTCTCTGGGGTCATAACCGATGAGTGCACCTTTCTGCCAAACAAACAACATCAAACCTGCATCAGCTTATAGTGACAGGAGATCACATTCATAGCTTCAATAAACCTATATGCATATGCATTAAATGTGCAAAGATAAGATAGAAAGAGAGAGTACAATGTTTAATTAGTTTACAAAGAGAGAAAGAGAGAATACAATGTTTAATTAGTTTATCAAAGCATTTAAACGCTTCTACAATGTTTATAAGTTGATCAGTTGAGATTCAAAAATAAAGTCTTCAACAAGTTTATCCAAATGTTAATTTGGCCTTTTTGGGCCAAATTATGTTTACCCCCCTTAAGTATCCACCAAATCCCATTTTGCACTCCAGACTGAAAAGTGGGTTGCTTGGTACTTTAATTTTGAAATTGTCCATGACTTGATCAGGGGGTAAAAATGTGACGATTTGGAAAGTGTCAAGGAGTAAAGTGGGACGATGTGGAAATTCAAGTATCAAACAGACCCCCTTTTCAAATTGGGGTGCAAAGTGGGATTTGGTAGATACTTTGGGAGATAAATGTAATTTGGCCTTTTTTTTTTAAGTTTATCCAAATGTGCACATGCTTTACTGTAGTTTACTTTTCCATGTTCTTCAACTAGAAGTGCATTATAAAGTCATCCCAATCACCATTATACAATTAAGAACCACTTTACATTTAGGTAAGGCTGAGAAGGATCCTAACATGCATTGACACGGTAAAGATAGCTGTGGTTGGTCGGAAATGAGAAATGCATGGGACAAGAAAGAACCATCAGTCTCTGCATCTTTTATACAGAGTGAGGACAGGAGGCAGGATGGGGTACTAACTTATGATATGCTACAAATTCCACCGAGACGGGGTACCTTCATTCTCTGTTCTATATGAAAATCATAAAAATTCTACTTAAAGAAGGAATCTGCAAAAGCAAAGGCTACTTAGCAAGAGATGGACTCAGGAGTAGCACGATATCGAGTCAGGGGATTCTTTAGCATTCCAGGAAAGAATAAACTCTCGAACTAGAGAGCATAATGGCAGATAGATGAACAACAAGCGGGACAATAAACTGCTTCAGCCTATGTTGTAAGGGGCACAGAACAAGTGGGATGCATAATTAATATGAGCTGTTGCAGCCAATTAATTGACGAAATCAAATCTTATGGTTTCATTAACTTGTTGAGCCAATGTTTGATGTTTAGTACTGAAAGATCAACACTAAATCATTAGCAACTACTAATATCACACAAGTATGAACATTTATCTCATCAACATTCAAACCTTTTAGAGCTGAGATTTCATTATACAAGCCAAATTAACTGTAACAAATTCAAGCATCAACGCTGAAATTAACCCTACTTAATAGTTAATTATCTTTTATGATGAAGTAGCTAGAGCAAATTCGCAAAAACGCAAAAAGTCAAACTTAAGCTGAGTTAAGTTAGTTTATTTGGGGGAAAAAGACTTGAAGTGAGCTTGGGAAAAGAATCCCGGTTCATTTCTAGAGCGAGAATCAAACAAAACATAAATTTACTTGTAGCCTTGTAGGATGAGGTGATAGGAATCAGATACTACATCCCCAAAAAAGAGTCTCATTTAACAAGTAAAAGCTTTTTAACAGTGTAGTTTGCTTATTTGTACCTTCTTTAAAGTTCACTAAGATTATAGCCTTTTTCTAGAAGTATGACTCTTTCTTGGTACAAACAAAGAGGAAACTCTGACCCTTCTGAAAGAAACAGGGAGTAAATAAAAGGAATAAGCAAAGGTGAGCTCATTAGTTGACCAGCTCTCGTAAAGGTTAACTTTGCGTCAGACAAAGTGGTGGCTGGATGGGACTTTAAAATAAAATTACGGTGATAAACAAATCTAGAAACATTTGTAAGAGCATAAGTGGGGAAAGCTCCGCGAACGCATATATTTCCTTGTTTGTACGACCTCTCCAAGACTTAAATAGCCGCTATTTCTGTTTCCCTACTGCCAATGATAATACTCCTTGGAATTCCATTTCTTATCCAACTTGCAAATCTGGAGAGTAGAGGAGATTCTTACTCTTATTACTATCTTCTTTCATATATTTTCTCAAGTTGGACTTAGTGTGGGAGTTGACTTTCTCTTATGGACTGCTAAGGATCGAATTAACTTCTGTGTCATTCTTTTAGTCCTATTTAATTCAATACAACAACAACATTACCCCAGTGCCAAAAAAGGCTCCCACCTACGGTGGGGTAAGGGGGTTGATGTACGCAGCCTTGACCATGTATTAAAGCACATAGAGACTGTTTCGGGATGACCCATGATAAAAATTGCATCGAAAATTGCATGGACTAACTGCTACTTCATAACAAAGAAGCACAAATAGTTTAGTGAGCCATTTTGCTTTATTCCATCATACTCCCAACCAAAAAATAATGCGTCATTGGTTCCATAGGAAATGATGCTTTATTTTGTTAACTTTTGAAGTGAGAGCTTTTGTGTGGAAGTTTGGTTCTTCATAAGCTGAATACTGACAATATTAGGCAAGTCAGAAAGCTCAACAACAAGTCTCACCAGATAGGTGCGTTATGTGAAATTGGTCCACAGAGTCTCTGGCTCACCTTTCTCGATCGTGAATGGTTCCTTTGGAATAGGCTGTTTTGTGTCAGAGGAAGCGTCGGTTAGCCCCTCTCTCTATAGCTTAAGTTCTCCATCGGCAAAGAGGTTTTGGTAAGGAGTTTAGGTATAGGAATGCGAGTCAGTAATGGCAGTATGAGGTGTTTGCTATTTCTACAGGCATAAGCAGATAACATCAAATAACAGCATTGTTCGGACCATTCTTGATCTACTGCTAATTGTGTGTATGGCAAGGACGAAGGTGTATTTGGTCAAATGTCAAAGAAAAATCATTTTGGGACTAAGGTTTTGTTGTTGTTGTAAGCAAAAAATAACTTCTTTATTTAGAAGAAGTTATCAATCCGGATACTCTGCTGTCCGGTTAGGAGTCTTGTCTAGGCCAGGTTGGAATATGCGACTTCAGTTACCACCCTAGATTGGAGTGAACAACGCTTATTAATCTTCACCCCTTTTCATTTTTCTTTATTTCTTTATTTTTATAAAAAAAAATTGGAACGGAAAAGGAGATTCTAGTAAAAATAGGAAGAATTACAAAAAGGCAAAAGACAGGTGGTCCATATAAAAAAAACTACAAAAACATAATGAAACTCCTTCATGCAATGACGCAAAGCAATTCAACCCTGCTACAATTTAAAAGTTGAAACCCCTCTAAAGACGCCTCTAGCAGAGACCCATCCAAAGTTAACGACGCCACCCTGTCCCACAGCAAATATCTGGGCATTGACTGATCTAGAAAAATTTCTACCATTCCACTCTATCCAGAAGCTCCTCAACATCAACTCTCCCACATTCACACAAATTATAGCATTTTTTATTTTTTATCAGATTCCCCAACACGCAGCTGTGAGAAGGAGAACATAGATTCCCGCATAAATTGATAAATCCAAAAAGATCTGTCTACTACTCCAAAGAGCCAGTTCCCAAGATATTGGACTTACAATCAGACTTTCACACAGGCACAACACACAATTCCAGAGAACTTTTATGATAAGGCCTACAAGCTTGCCTAATTACCGTAAGGCCTGTTGATATTCACTCTTTAACGGCTTTAAATGTGTTTTGCTTGTTTCACTTTAAATGACATAACGTTATTGCAAATCTGGTGGAGAATAATTTCAGGTTGGGTTAAAGATATTCAGATGCTTTCAGTTGGAAATTTATAAATCCTTAATCAGTTAAGCGACATATTTTTGCACATGTGTCTGTACATCCTAACAGAAAGAAAGGGGGCGAGGAGGAGGAGGATATGACCAAGAACCTAATGCTGAAACTTCAAAATGGAGCCAAACTTTTTCTTACTCATTAAATTGAAGACAGTATTTTACCTCAAATCTTCGGATGCTTCTGTGAGACTTTTGGTTAGACTCTCAACTTCCTTCAGCAGACCACTATTACGAACCTCAGCTAGCAAAGGCTGAACATCATCAGCCATGGCTTTGATCTGAGACATCACTACATCAAAGAGAGCATTTCTGTGCATGAGAATACATAAAAACATAGAAGTTGATAATAGACAATTATCTTAAAGCCTTTTCATACAAGACAATGCATATGTGCACACGCATGTCAAATTTCTATAAAGTTTCCTCATACTGCCTTTAACATGTTCTCAATCACATATGGAACTGTGAGGAAACCATGATCTCAAAAAAAAAAAATTGAAATTACATAATCCTCTTTAACCAAATGAAGATGAGTGGACATGTTCAAAAAATCCCAAAGTAACATTTTTAGCAGTAACCTTGTACCACGTGCCTCGAGACCAGTGCCACACTTTATCTCTAAAATGATTCATAGAGAACCTTAACTTGATAAACCAAAGTATTAAAAGCTTCCTGGGCTGCCCTCAATTGTCACAGTTAAGCTATTGCCGATTAGACTATGTGTGATCTTAGACATAATAAAGAAAGCATCACCACCATATGTAGCTAGCACAGTACAATTATGCCATCTTCAACATCCTTTTGTGTTAGCTGAAGCAGAATAACCATTTGCTTGTCATATACCCCATCCATTCGTGTCAGTCAAGAATTCTGTTTTAAAGAGCCTTTGAGAAAGTATTAGACAAACGACGTCCATAATCTACCTTGTCAAAATATAACAAACAACAATAAAATCTTTTATCCCTACAGTCGGGGTAGACTACATGAACCAAAAGCATAATCATATCGGGTATAGGTCTGCATCGAACGTGTCCAAAATATTGAGAACGGTTTTGACGCAGCGGAATATAATTTTGATAGCAATAATCTACCGAATAGATTATTGACCTAACCCAATCCAAGAATTAGGATTTCAATAAGCCAAAAGGCTTCAGGGATTAAACCCAAATTTGCATGAATGCAATTTTATAAAATTATCAAAGTCTCTACTACAAAAACCCTAGCATACTATTTATACTACCATAAAATATTCTAGAAAACAATAAAACCCTAACAAATAATAAAACTTAAAAAAATCCTTATTATTAAACTACCCCTATCATAATATAAATAAAACAAATAATAACGATAATAATAATACGATCCGAATACAAAATTATCCCTATTTTAAAACTAAAAAGGGTAAAAAGAAATAACGTGACAACTCATTGACCGCGACGCGGGCGTGCAATAAAATTTGCACTGCCGTGCAAACTAAACCGTGAAGATCTGTAATCCTTTTTCACCCTTGCATGGCCATGTTTCTCTTTAAAGCACGGTCGTGCACTACTCCTTTTCCTCTGTTCCTGGCTACGCTCGTCTCGTGCTACATCAGGTTTTCTTGCATCTTCTCTTCGATGTATCATTTCTAGTTCTACAACACATGCAACGAAGCATTCCGTATCTGCTGGATTCATTTTTATGCATGTGGCTTCGCTTAGGTGCCCAACATTCCGTCTCATATAATTTACCTTTTTACAATAAACTACATACAGCTCATGGTACATGATTCCCTTTTAGTAAATAATTAGAGAAAATTTCTTACCCTAGATGAGTGAAAAGAAAATGATATATGAAACAAAGATTTACTGAGACAGCTGTATTGCAAGAGAACAAGATGTCCTCCTTCAAGAAAACAATGCTACGGCACCTATTACAACCAACAATAATGCGCAGCATATATGTAATATTCAAGATAGATGCGACTCAAATAGCTTTCAATTCCATACATCTTCACTATCTAGATACCAAGAAATGGCAATGGTAACCATTAGAGTCATGTTCCACTTTTGTGACTAGTCATAAAGTTGGAAGGCTTGAACCAAGTCTCTTAACAATGCTACGAGAAATTTAAGAGATTAGAAGGAATATCCAATGGTCGAACCATGCATTGAATGATACCCTAGTTCAAATAACATGTCTCAATAACCATATGAGGCCTTCCCATTCCACCAAATACGGTGCAAGGCTTCTAATGCCTATCCAGAAAACTTCCTCCTCTTCTCCACACCGAATTTTGTCCATTTTCCCAATCTCAACATAAGGGCCAGCCACCAGTTTTATGTATTCACAAAGGAATTTGTTACGTACGGTACAGCTAATGTCAAGCAAAATGTCGGTACTACTATTGTCACGGCCCCAAGCCTACGATGCCCAACCCACGACTTATGCCCATCCCCCAAAGAGCACCTGGTCAAACGGGCTCATCGCAGAACAGTAAAAAACACTATGGATATGCTGGTGCTAATTTGTGGTAGGTAGCCCCTACATGAGCATACAGACATACATTCCTTCACATCCTTCATCTGAGTGGGACTAAGAATAAGCATTACACAATCCTAGAGAGCATCTTATGGAAAATGAAAAAATGAGAATAGATCGTCTACTTAAAACAAAAGAACCAGATGGTCACATAATTGGTTTTGTTCAACTGGTCGAACCAGCCGGTTTGCTCCATTCATTTCTGACAACTATGCCAGAAATTAATAGCAATCAGACTTCATATATGTATGAGACATCTCACCCCAATGTGTGAGGCTCAAGAATCATAGTTTCCTAAGTTCATAGATATTTATGTTTCCAAGGATGGTAGTTGGTCCTTGGTCCTTGGTCCTATATGTACATACATTATTCAAATATCTAATGATGAATTGAGTCATCACAAGCACAAGCTCAACTGCTCAACCACCGAACATTGATTCTTATATACACGAGAACAGTGCCCTCCTTACATTGTATCCTGGATTATCTGCTGATTTTCGTCCAAAATTAAGGTCAAAACTCCAAAGCTAACAAGCATGTCCCAAATATTCTAGTAATACAGTGAATAAGCTATGAAGGTAATACGGATTGTTTGTCGGATACATGTTAGTATGTCATTGCCCCAAAGAGAATAAGAGATGATGATCATTTCTCCTTTGTGAGAGAAAAGATCCTTCTTGTTGATATTGGAGATTCAATTGATGTGTACAATTTCCATAAAAGGAAATGCCAAGGGATTAAGAATCATTTGTCAAATAAACAACATTTTTCTCTATCATCTATAACTGGACACTTGTGCACTTCAGGTCCTATGCACGAGTACATTGTACTTTTAGAATTGGAAATTCCAAATGTCATCACAAATATGTGGTGTCCAGATAACCTCTTTGCCTATTTGGACTATACTGAATGACGTCTTGCAAGAAGTTCCTAAAAACGTTTTAAGCTAGGTTGATAGCTTTAACTATAATTTGTGCCTAGTTCTCTTATCTATTTACACTAACCTCGTTGACTTGAAATTTTACACAGAAAATGCAAACAAACAAGAAAAAGTATTTGTTGGGCATGCATACTTTAACCTTCCTTGCATTAGCTTTAATTTGATTGATACCTGATAAATGGCTATTTTATGATCTAATATTTACATCATTTAGTTTAAGTTTTAATTACATTTAGTTTAATTTAGCTTGTTTTATTACATTACACGAATGTTATGATTGGTTAGTAGTTTTATGATTAATAAAGGATTTTAAGGCATTTTTGGTGTGAAAACAAGCTTGGGACATAACTTACAAAGTGGAACAAATGAATGGGAGCAAGGGAGACACTTTTGTAGAAGAAAATGGAAGAACCAGAGCAGTCCAGAAGCTTGAACGGCCGTGTATGTACATTGGCACGACCGTTCCAGCCCGGGGGCGCATTGGTCGTGCCATTTTCCATATGGGAATGTCAGAACCAAAAATGGCTTGCACAGCTGTGCCATTTATTTTGGCACGGCCGAGCCACAGCTTTTACATCATTCTGCAGACATCTTTTAAATGCACATTTTTTAAGAACCTTTTGGAATTGGTGCGACCTTAGGCTCCAATGCCTATATAAAGACATACATTTAGAAGATTTAGACCTCCAGAATTTTGTGTAAACATACTATATTATAGATTATATTCCAAAACATCATTTAATTCTAAGATTCATCAATTGTTCTTGTAATTCTTGTACTTGGAGTTTTTGAATATCAATACAAGTTTGAAGGTTTCTTTTACAAACATTATCTCTTTAAATCATAAGAATAAGTATCCATCTCCCTTATCTATTATCTTATACTTTATTCTTATCTCCTTGTTATTATAATGTCAATGGCTTGTGAGTAATCCCCGTAGTTCTTGGGGTTGAAAACTCAACATCATGTATTCATCATTTTAATCATGCTTCTTCCTTCATCTTTATCCTAAAGAAGCTAGTCCATGATAGGTGTAAGGGTAGTGGGGTGCACTTTGAAACTTGGAACATTGGATCCTTGACAGGGAGATCAGCACAGGTGGTGGAAGTTATGAGGAAGATTCACATAATGTGTCTATAGGAAACTAAGTGGGTTGGAGAGAAAGCAAAAGAAATATCGCCTTGGGGTTTTTAAGTTTTGGTACTCAGGAAAGAATAAGGGTAGAAATGGAGTGGGTATCATTATTGATAAGGAGTATATTAATGATCTGGTGGAAGTGTACAGGAAGAGTGATCGAATTATGGACATTAAACTTGTGATACGTGATGAGATTATAACTATTATTTCCACCTATGCACCACAAGTAGGGTTGGATGCATCTATTAAACAAGTGTTTTGGAAAGATTTGGAGGAGGTAGTGCAACGAGTACCTAGTGGTGAAAAATTAGTCATCTGAACGGGCAAGTGGGGTCTAGTCGACATGGCTTTGAGAGCATACATGGAGGTTTTGGTTTTGGGGAGAGGAATGAAGCAGGAAATGGTATCCTGAATTTTGCGATGGCATATGACTTGAGTATAATGAACACTTTGTTCAAGAAGAGAGAATCTCACTTGGTGTTCTATAGGAGTGGAGGTAATGCGAGTCAGATCTACTTCTTCTTAGTAAGAAATGCTTGTAGAAAGAGTTATACAGATTGCAAGGTTATTCCGGCCGAGAGCACAACAACTCAACATAGACTTGTGGTACTTGATTTTCGAAGTAAGGGAATTTCGAGAAAGAGAAAACCACATGTAGACCCTAGAATCAAGAGGTGGAGACTTCAAGGGGAGAATCAACAGAAATTTGTAGCTAAGATGGTCGATACCGGTATTTGGTCGAATAATATGGAGGATATGGATATAGATTCGACTTGGACTAAGATGGAACATACTATAAAGGAGGTGGCGAAAGAAGTTCTTGGAGAATCTAGAGGAAACGTGCTACCAAGTAAGGACACATCATGGTGGAACGAGGAAGTAAAACAAGCAATATAGGGCAAGCGAGAATGCTACAAATTATTGGGGAAGTGTAGGAGCGACGAGAACTATGAGAAGTATAAGGAAGCTAGAAGAGATGCTAAGAAAGCAGTAAGAGACGCAAGAGCAAAGGTGAATCAGGAACTTTATGATAAGTTTGATACAAAAGAAGGGGAAAAGGACATCTACAGACTCGCTCGCATGAGGGATAAGAGGACACGAGATATTGGGACGGTTAAATGTGTGAAGGATGTAGACCAAAGAGTTCTAGTCGGGAATAAAGAGATAAAAGATAGATGGAGCTCGTACTTTGATACCTTGTTCAATGGCGGTCAAGAGCAGGATATTGGAGATTTAAATATCTCTTCGAGTATGGTTAATCGAGATTTTATGCGGAGAATTCAAATGGGTGAAGTGGAAATGGCAATTAAAAAGATGGGATTGAAGAAAGCTGTAGGACCGAATGGAATACCAATTGAGGTTTGGAGATGTTTCGGGAAGAGGGGAATAGATTGGTTAACAACGCTATTTAACAAGATATGGAGAATTAACACAATGCCATTGGAGTGGCGGAAGAGTACTCTGATCCCTTTATATAAGAACAAAGGTGACGTCCAAGATTGTGCCAACTATTGGGGGATCAAACTAATGAGCCATATTATGAAACTTTGGGAAAGAGTGATTGCATAAAGGCTGAAAAAAATTGTGGATATTTCGAATAACCAATTTGGGTTTATGCCGGAAAGATCGACTATGGAGGCAATATATCTTATGAGACAAACCATGGAGAAATATCGGGATCAAAAGAAAGATTTGCATATAGTTTTCATTGATCTGGAGAAGGCGTATGATAAAGTGTCAAGAGAGGTACTTTGGTGGGCATTAATAAAGAAGGGTGTTTCAAATAAATATATTGATATTATCAAGGACATGTATAATGGAGTTAGTACTTGTGTACAGACTAGTGTTGGGAAGACTGAAGAGTTTCCTATAAAGATTGGAGTGCATCAAGGTTCCGCACTTAGCCCCTTTCTTTTTGCTTTTATAATGGACGAATTAACGAGGTCAGTCCAAGATGATATACCAAGGTGTATGTTGTTCACAGATGATATTGTGCTGATTGATGAGACAAGAGAGGGTGTTGAAAGTAAATTGGAGTTGTGGAGACACACTTTGGAATCTCGAGGTTTTAGACTGAGCAGAAGCAAGACTAAATATTTGGAGTGTAAGTTTAGCAGAGTTGGAAGTAGGGAGGCAGGGGCGGTCACATTTGATAGAAATATTGTCCAAGCTTCTGAGTTTTTTCGCTATCTTGAATCCATTACCCAAAAGGATGGAGAGTTAAATGGAGATGTGGTTCATAGGATTAAAGCAGGTTAGTTCAAGTGGAAGAGTGTCACAGGGTTTCTATATGATCGCGGCATGCCCCATAGATTAAAAGGAAAATTCTACCGCACGGCAATTAGGCCGGCACTGCTTTACGGCACCGAATGTTGGGCCGTGAAACAGTGTCACGAGCATAAGATGAATGTGGCGGAGATGCGTATGCTTCGATGGATGTGCGGTCATACAAGAAATTATCGATTGGGGAATGAGGTGATCAGAGGTAAAGTAGGAGTTGTGCCCATTGAGGATAAAATGAGGGAAAATCGTCTAAGGTGGTATGGACATGTGAGAAGGAGACCGAGTGATGCACCGGTTAGGAGGCCGGAACAGTGGAGGAATGACAAAATGGTGAGGGGTAGGGGAAGACCCAAACAAACTTGGATTAGAGTGATTGAAAATTATATGAGTTTACTTGGAGTGGATGAAAGTATGGTGTTGAAGATGCCGGAGTGGAGGGCAAAAATCCATGTGGGGGGTTGATTGTTTTTTTCTCCAACAACCTTTTTACACGATGACATATGAGGATTCATATTAGCCGACCCCAAATTATTTTGGGACTAAGGCTTTGTTGTTATTGTTTTTATCATTGTTAATGAATATAATTTGAAGACGTCCTTACTTATATGAGTCTAGTTAATCAAGAGATAGACTTAGCAGTGAATCATGATTAACGGAACCACATGAAGTAAACTAGGCACTATTAATCACAAGAGTAGATTAATTGCCTAGGGAAGATAATTAATTGAAAAATGCGTGGAATTTAACATGAAATTAATGGATTTTGGTTAATAAACGAAACCATCAAGAGAAAGGCCGTGTTAATCTTAAAATACATGTGATATACTTGCTTGATCGTAAGAAGTTGGCACAAATAGCATATCATCCTTGATTTTTGATAAAACCTTTTATCTAAAGCATGATTATTTGTTGATGAATGCATGATTGTTCGAGTGCCAATCCCGGAAATATATTCATCTTATAAAGTTCAATTCAAGTTAGAGTAGTTTGCATTAATCTAGATATTTATAATAAAAACAATATCCCCCAATCAACTTTTATTTTATTACTACTTATATAAAGCAAATATTTTACATAGTAGACTTTGTACTCATGGGATCGAGCTGCATTAGCCTTCATCTTTACTACATCACACCGTGCATTTGCGAATAATAAACTAAGGCGATAGGTTTTGCCTTGACAATAGCATAACTTCATCTATATTTTCTGCACTTTAGGCCTATATGAAATGAAGCTTAGACTTCAATTTTTTTAGTACAAGTCCAATTTATAGAATAGGTTTACTTAGGCTTGAAGACTGGCTCAACTGCATTGGACATGAGGTTTCAAGACAAGATTTTGAATAGATGCAAACCGCAGTGCTGAGTGCAAACCTCATCTATGAAACCGCACATGCAAGTGATGATGATAAACCCCCACCAAAACCTCAACCCCAACCTCCACTTAGGGCTAGACTTGAGGAGTGGACAGAAAATACAATTTTCTTTGCTGAGCCCCTACAAGGTCTCAGGTACATCTTTCCCTTCCTCCTTCTATTCAAAGAGAGCCCTCTCCTATCACTCCTCCCCCATCTCCTCAACCGCAACCGCAACCGCAACCGCAACCACAAAATCAACCTCAACCTTCCCCACCTCCTCATACTTCTACTCCATCTTCTTCCCCATCCCAACCTCCTCCCACTGCGGTTCATACCTCACCCCCTCCTCAAACCGCAGAACCTCTAACCCCTACCATCCCACAAACCGCAATCCCTACCCTTACCACCCAAATTCCACCCACTCAACCTCAACCTCAACCTCAAAACATTCCTATTTCTCACATTTTCCAAAACCTAACCTCTCAATTTGACCAAACCGCACCCCCTACCCAAACCACACCCATACCCTCAACCGCACCCCAAACCATCCATACCCTCAACTAGACATGTCCAAACGGTTTCGGTTTCGGTTCCGGTTTCGGGTCCCGGTTTCGGAACCGCCGGTTCCCGATTTCCAAATAGCCGGAACCGTATTCGAACCATATTAATCTGGTTCCCGATTCCCGGTTCTATCCGCCGGTTCCGGTTCCAACGGTTCCATCACCATCTAACCTTTTTTTTTTAATCCAAACCTCTTAAGACAGTAAAGACGCTAACTAATCTGTTTTTTTTTAAATCCAAACCTCTTAAGACAGTAAAGACACTACACTACAAGTACAAATACTAAATAAATGCTAAATATTACATTTAACTTACCTTGATCAATCGCCGGTTTCCGGTTCCTGGTTCCGGTTCCCGGTTTCGCCGGTTCCTCGGTTCCCAATATGGTGGATTCGTATTCGAACCGTTTCAATCCGGTTCCCGGTTACGTTCGATTCCCGGTTTCGGCGGTTCCCGGTTCCGGTTCTACCCGCCGGTTCCGTCGGTTCCCGATTCTATTTGGACATGTCTACCCTCAACCTTCCCCTTTACTCACCCAAATATTCCATCTTCCTCCTCAATCCCTCCATCTGATTTCTCTCAACTTCACACTGCCCTCCATATAATCCAAGGCCAACTCCATACCAACCAAGGCCACATTGATCGAACTTGTCACCTCAAACCGCACTCTCCAATAGCAAGTTAACTCTCTGTAATAACCCTAATTGTTAATTCATTTATTTAGTAATTATTATTTTCTAAATTGATTATTTAGGTTATTTGATTAAATATTGGACTATTTCTTTTCCTAAATGGATTAGGTAAGTGGGTCCTAAATTGGGTTTCCTTGATGGACTTGAACTTGGACTTGAATTGGTTGGGCTTAGGATTAGGAAACCTAAGTATAATTATATTTCATTAATCCTAGAGTCTCTTGGTATTTTATAACGGATGAAAGTCTCTTGATATTTTAAAACGGATGAAAGTCCCTTGGTATTTTATAATGGATGAAAGTCTCTTGGTATTTTTTTAACGGACGAAAGCTCTTCACTATTTAAACGGCAAAAGAGAATTAGGGAGAGGGAGAGAGCCGCATAAAGAGAAACGGCAGAGAAAGAGAGCCGAGTAGAGAGAGAGAGAGAGAGCGCGATGCAGAGACCGAAAAGAGAGAGATGGAGGCCGGCTAGAGGAAGAAGGAGGAAGAACTCCATTGTTGTGTGTTCGAGGTCCAAACTAAGGTAAGGTCATCTCTTCTTGTTTTGATTCATAAGATTGAAAACCCTAGAAACCTTAGGGGTATTTTGGTAACCGAAAGAGTTAAGGGTTAACCTTTAGAGGAGTTAAAAGAGAACCTTTTGTATGATTGTAGATTCGTGCGAGGATTCGTTGCAAGGATAGTGCAAGAAATCGAGGTAAGGGATTATACATCTTTAAGTTAATTGATCTCCGCTCCGTTTCATTATTTAGGCTTTCGCATATTTCTTGGCGATGTACGTTTCTTTGATACGTAAAAGCTGACCTCGCGTCAGTATTTGTTTTGACTCCCTCGTTTACCGTTATTTGCTAATCTTTTGTTATTCGTTTGCTAAATCGTTCTTTTGGTTTCGTAAATACAAAATTTTATTGTTATTGTGAAAGTTCGTATTCTGTATAAAAATGAGTTTCGATATGATATGATTTTTATTCCATCAATGATCGCTAAGTTAGACAACCTGCTTCGGCGGGGTATATTTGATATTTAGCCTTCGGGCAAACTTAGTACACAGCTTCAAATCAGTGGTGGGGTGTTCCGGATACACTGTTTAGGACTCTGCGGAGTCATTTTGTTCCCTTTATGGGATTTTGGTTTGATAAGGTCAGTGGACCACTTATGTGATCATGATGTCTGTGAATAATTTGATTATCTACAGCTGGTATGAGACGGTTGTAGATAACTAGATCATTTGAGTCAACTTTGTTCAGCTTATCAGTCCTTTGAATTTCCGTATAATCTGTGAGTGGTTTAGTTAGTTAAAACTGGTATGGGACGGTTTTAATTAAGTAAATCATTCGAGTCAATTTGAATCGATTTCGTCATCATTTGAAACTCCCAAATATTTGTCAACTCAGTTTGTGAAACCGTTGAGATTTTGAAAGACATTTGGTTTGAGATTTGGTAAATAACTATTTCAAATTTGTGTTCTGTTATGTCTTCGATTGTTATTTGAAATTTATATCGTTTGATATTCCTTTAGGTCAACTCCTCCTTAGTAACCGGAGGGGTTGTATATGAACTTACTGGGCATTATTCGCTCACCTTTTCATCTTCTTTTCTTCCAGATTTCATATAGGAAGAATGTGAAACGGTTCGGGAGCACTGCATAAGGAGTTCAAGGATCGATTTAGTTTATTTCAATTTAGACTCTTTAGTCAGTTATTTCAATTATTTGAGAGTTTGTAAGACTTTAAAGATTTTGTTGGGTTTTAGTTACCGATATTTGGTTTTGAATTAATATTTATATTGGAGAATTATTATTATTATTGTTTTGGAAATTCGGGGTCGTTACAGATGGTATCAGAGCTTTGGCTTTAGATCCTTGGGAGGTTAGAATGTGTAAGGATAATTTTGGATAATTTTGATTTGAGCCTTAGGTTTGACCTCATAATCATTCTTGGAGTGTTTAGGGTAGATTGATATGATAAGATTAGTTGTTTCATCGGAGTATGAAAGTTTAGAGGACTAAACTTCTTTTAAGGGGGTAAGAATGTAATAACCCTAATTTTTAATTCATTTATTTAGTAATTATTATTTTCTAAATTGATTATTTAGGTTATTTGATTAAATATTGGACTATTTCTTTTCCTAAATGGATTAGGTAAGTGGGTCCTAAAATGGGTTTCCTTGATGGACTTGGACTTGAATTGGTTGGGCTTAGGATTAGGAAACCTAAGTATAATTATATTTCATTAATCCTAGAGTCTCTTGGTATTTTATAACGGATGAAAGTCTCTTGATATTTTAAAACGGATGAAAGTCTCTTGGTATTTTATAACGGATGAAAGTCTCTTGGTATTTTTTAACGGACGAAAGCTCTTCACTATTTAAACGGCAAAAGAGAATTAGGGAGAGAGGGAGAGAGCCGCATAGAGAGAAACGGCAGAGAAAGAGAGCCGAGTAGAGAGAGAGAGAGAGAGAGAGCGATGCAGAGACCGAAAAGAGAGAGATGGAGGCCGGCTAGAGGATGAAGGAGGAAGAACTCCATTGTTGTGTGTTCGAGGTCCAAACTAAGGTAAGGTCATCTCTTCTTGTTTTGATTCATAAGATTGAAAACCCTAGAAACCTTAGGGGTATTTTGGTAACCGAAAGGGTTAAGGGTTAACCTTTAGAGGAGTTAAAAGAGAACCCTTTGTATGATTGTAGATTCGTGCGAGGATTCGTAGCAAGGATAGTGCAAGAAATCGCGGTAAGGGATTATACATCTTTAAGTTAATTGATCTCCGCTCCGTTTCATTATTTAGGCTTTCGCATATTTCTTGGCGATGTACGTTTCTTTGATACGTAAAAGTTGACCACGCGTCAGTATTTGTTTTGACTCCCTCGTTTACTGTTATTTGCTAATCTTTTGTTATTCGTTTGCTAAATCGTTCTTTTGGTTTCGTAAATACAAAATTTTATTGTTATTGTGAAGTTCGTATTCTGTATAAAAATGAGTTTCGATATGATATGATTTTTATTCCATCATTGATCGCTAAGTTAGACAACCTGCTTCGGCGGGGTATATTTGATATTTAGCCTTCGGGCAAACTTAGTACACCGCTTCAAATCAGTGGTGGGGTGTTCCGGATACACTGTTTAGGACTCTGCGGAGTCATTTTGTTCCCTTTATGGGATTTTGGTTTGATAAGGTCAGTGGACCACTTATGTGATCATGATGTCTGTGAATGATTTGATTATCTACAGCTGGTATGAGACGGTTGTAGATAACTAGATCATTTGAGTCAACTTTGTTCAGCTTATCAGTCCTTTGAATTTCCTTATAATCTGTGAGTGGTTTAGTTAGTTAAAACTGGTATGGGACGGTTTTAATTAAGTAAATCATTCGAGTCAATTTGAATCGATTTCGTCATCATTTGAAACTCCCAAATATTTGTCAACTCAGTTTGTGAAACCGTTGAGATTTTGAAAGACATTTGGTTTGAGATTTGGTAAATAACTATTTCAAATTTGTGTTCTGTTATGTCTTCGATTGTTATTTGAAATTTGTATCGTTTGATATTCCTTCAGGTCAACTCCTCCTTAGTAACCGGAGGGGTTGTATATGAACTTACGGGGCATTATTCGCTCACCCTTTCATCTTCTTTTCTTCCAGATTTCATATAGGAAGAATGTGAAACGGTTCGGGAGCACTGCATAAGGAGTTCAAGGATCGGTTTAGTTTATTTCAATTTAGACTCTTTAGTCAGTTATTTCAATTATTTGAGAGTTTGTAAGACTTTAAAGATTTTGTTGGGTTTTAGTTACCGATATTTGGTTTTGAATTAATATTTATATTGGAGAATTATTATTATTATTGTTTTGGAAATTCGGGGTCATTACAGATGGTATCAGAGCTTTGGCTTTAGATCCTTGGGAGGTTAGAATGTGTAAGGATAATTTTGGATAATTTTGATTTGAGCCTTAGGTTTGACCTCATAATCATTCTTGGAGTGTTTAGGGTAGATTGATATGATAAGATTAGTTGTTTCATCGGAGTATGAAAGTTTAGAGGACTAAACTTCTTTTAAGGGGGTAAGAATGTAATAACCCTAATTTTTAATTCATTTATTTAGTAATTATTATTTTCTAAATTGATTATTTAGGTTATTTGATTAAATATTGGACTATTTCTTTTCCTAAATGGATTAGGTAAGTGGGTCCTAAATTGGGTTTCCTTGATGGACTTGGACTTGAATTGGTTGGGCTTAGGATTAGCAAACCTAAGTATAATTATATTTCATTAATCCTAGAGTCTCTTGGTATTTTATAACGGATGAAAGTCTCTTGATATTTTAAAACGGATGAAAGTCTCTTCGTATTTTATAACGGATGAAAGTCTCTTGGTATTTTTTAACGGACGAAAGCTCTTCACTATTTAAACGGCAAAAGAGAATTAGGGAGAGAGGGAGAGAGCCGCATAGAGAGAAACGGCAGAGAAAGAGAGCCGAGTAGAGAGAGAGAGAGAGAGAGCGATGCAGAGGCCAGAAAGAGAGAGAGAGGAGGCTAGAGGATGATGAAGGAGGAAGAACTCCATTGTTGTGTGTTCGAGGTCCAAACTAAGGTAAGGTCATCTCTTCTTGTTTTGATTCATAAGATTGAAAACCCTAGAAACCTTAGGGGTATTTTGGTAACCGAAAGGGTTAAGGGTTAACCTTTAGAGGAGTTAAAAGAGAACCTTTTGTATGATTGTAGATTCGTGCGAGGATTCGTTGCAAGGATAGTGCAAGAAATCGAGGTAAGGGATTATACATCTTTAAGTTAATTGATCTCCGCTCCGTTTCATTATTTAGGCTTTCGCATATTTCTTGGCGATGTACGTTTCTTTGATACGTAAAAGCTGACCTCGCGTCAGTATTTGTTTTGACTCCCTCGTTTACCGTTATTTGCTAATCTTTTGTTATTCGTTTGCTAAATCGTTCTTTTGGTTTCGTAAATACAAAATTTTATTGTTATTGTGAAAGTTCGTATTCTGTATAAAAATGAGTTTCGATATGATATGATTTTTATTCCATCAATGATCGCTAAGTTAGACAACACCTTCGGCGGGGTATATTTGATATTTAGCCTTCGGCAAACTTAGTACACCGCTTCAAATCGGTGGTGGGGTGTTAGGATACACTGTTTAGGACTCTGAGGAGTCATTTTGTGCCTTTTATGATATTTTGGTTTGATAAGGTCAGTGGACCACTTATGTGATCATGATGTCTGTGAATGATTTGATTATCTACAGCTGGTATGAGACGGTTGTAGATAACTAGATCATTTGAGTCAACTTTGTTCAGCTTATCAGTCCTTTGAATTTCCTTATAATCTGTGAGTGGTTTAGTTAGTTAAAACTGGTATGGGACGATTTTAATTAAGTAAATCATTCGAGTCAATTTGAATCGATTTCGTCATCATTTGAAACTCCCAAATATTTGTCAACTCAGTTTGTGAAATCGTTGAGATTTTGAAAGACATTTGGTTTGAGATTTGGTAAATAACTATTTCAAATTTGTGTTATGTTATGTATTCGATTGTTATTTGAAATTTGTATCGTTTGATATTCATTCAGGTCAACTCCTCCTTAGTAACCGGAGGGGTTGTATATGAACTTACTGGGCATTGTTCGCTCACCCTTTCATCTTCTTTTCTTCCAGATTTCATATAGGAAGAATGTGAAACGGTTCGGGAGCACTGCATAAGGAGTTCAAGGATCGGTTTAGTTTATTTCAATTTAGACTCTTTAGTCAGTTATTTCAATTATTTGAGAGTTTGTAAGATTTTAAAGATTTTGTTGGGTTTTAGTTACCGATATTTGGTTTTGAATTAATATTTATATTGGAGAATTATTATTATTATTGTTTTGGAAATTCGGGGTCGTTACACTCTCAAACCCTAAAATTGTCTAACCTTAAAGCCTCATTTGATGATGCCATTAATAGGGAAAGAGACCTAGACAAGGTGGTGAAAGACTCAACTGAATCTTGCTTTATTGAATTCATAAATGATTTAACAGCTGGGGTCGTTAATACCTTATCAGATAAGGTTACTTGATAACAGCTCAAGGAGTGCCTCTATCAAATGTCAGATATTTTCTGCAACTCCTTGGAGTTAAACCTGGGAAGATTCAAAATCGAGGTTCTTGATGAGGTCAGAAATCTTAGACGCAAGATGAGGTTGGCTTGAGATCTGTCCTTGACTTCATGCTAGCTAATTTACAGCATGATGCTGAAGAGCTCAAGGAGGAGCTAAGAGTCAAGGTAGACATGGTTGGAGATAGTTTAACCGCAAGGTTAACCAGTTTAGATGATGAGGTTAATGAGAGAGGCTAGTTGCTATTAATGAAGAAATAAGGGATAAGTTAACTCACAATTTCAGAGAGTTGGATGTTAGCTTAAGGGGGGACTTGCTGAGCTTGAGCCCAACCTGCAGAGTTCCCAAATCGCACACTCCAACGCGGTTCAAGAATCCATTCACACATTCTATAACAATTTGAATGCATCGATCCAATTGCAATTGAATGGGATTCTGAAAGGCCTTAATGTCAAGTTTGCTGAGAACACCTCAAGGGTGAATGAGCTTAGAGATCAATCAGAAGCAAACACTCGATCGATTGGAGCCAATAATGTAAGAGGGGTTGAAACAGCCCAAGTAAGGTTAGCAGAAGAGGTTAGGAGGCTAAGGAGGACGTTAAGGGCTGAGAATTCTGCTTTCAACTATGTTGGAGCCCTTGCCCAAGAAGAAGTTGTGGATGAACCACTTGCACCAAACTTTGTATATCTGGATGCTCAGATGATTCCATTCCAACTGCCTCCTCAGTAAAACCACTTTAGTACTTGTATTTTTTTTTTAATCTTTTTGTTTCTATTTGTTGTTTTGCTATTTCCTAATTCATACCTGTAATCTGTAACAACCAACCTTTTAAAGGTATTAATGAGAAAAATGCATCAATGTTAACTCTAAAATTTTGTTCATTCAAACCGCTTGTTTGTAAAACAATGAATACATTGTTTTTCAAAACCCATGCACATAAACTTAATAGCTCATATTTTTGTGCTTGAAGTTTAAACATTCAGTTTAAACATTCAGTTTAAACCGCATACTTGAACTTAAAACTTACTCCCTCCGTCCCGCTAATATCCGCACTAACACTGTTTGCGCGGGAATTAAGGAATATGATATTTTAATAAAATGTTGTGAGTGTAAAAGTAAAATAGGAGAGAGAATGAGAGGAGGAAATAGTAAATTATAATGGTGTTGTGAGTATTAAAATAATGTAGGAGAGAGAATGAGTGGAGTAGGGTGGATATTTTATTAATATAAAGTTTCCTTTTTGGGAGTGTGCGGTTTGTAATGGGACGCCCAAAAAGGAAAGTGTGCGGTTTGTAGCGGGACGGAGGGAGTATATATTTATATATGCACTGAATGTATTTCTATACTTTCACTTTGTAAGTTTTATTTCTTTTAATAGTATAGAAATCTATAACTTAGACTAGTGTGTGCATTGACTTGGGACATAATTTACCATGTTAAGTATTATGAACATGTTTTTACCAAGTACAATGTTTTGCATTTACTATATAGGTAATGGCATCAATCAAATATGGGGAGATTGTTGGGTATGCATAATTTAACCCTCCTTTCCTTAGCTTTAATTTGATTGATACCGTAACTTCATCTATATTTTCTGAACTTTATGCCTATATGAAATGAAGCTTATACTTCAATTTTTTTAGTACAAGTCCAATTTATAAAATAGGTTTACTTAGGCTTGAATACTAGCTCAACTGCATTGGACATGAGATTTCAAGACAAGAGGTTTTGAAGAGATGCAAACCGCATTGCTTAGTGCAAACCTCATCTATCAAACCGCACATGCAAACCGCAGTATAGAGTGCAAACCTCACCTACTGAACCGCACTGCTAAACAGCATCCTTCCTAACAGCATAATGTACCAACCTCATCCAATGATTGAAAACTTGAAGAGTTGTACTACCTTTGTTTGATTGATCCACGTCAGTAACGTTGAGTTAACTACGAGTTCAATCAATGTGTCTAACGGTCACTCCGAGTTTAAAAGAATTTGAAAAGGTAACAGGTGTCCTTTATTCCAAAATGTTGTAAGAGTTCAGTACAATCTTATCAACAACTTCTGCACAAGGACAAAACTGGACACGTGGTGTAATCAGACCACACCAGCACTGTACTTGCTACAGCTGTCCAAAACGGCTACTTTTTGGTGCAAGGGTATAAATATCCCTAATCTTAATCATTTGAAGATTGATTAAGAAATTCATTTGATAGAGTCCTTTGAAGATTTTAAGTAAATTTTCAGATTCCCAGAAACCTTTGCATCTTCATCTTCATCTTCAAACATTCCTACCTTCAAAAACATATTTCCAACCCCAGAAATCAAGCCTTTGTAACACATCAAATTTATTGAGCTCTAAATCACATAATTCTATAAAGAGCCTTAAATCTTGATATCACACACACACCTCACTTGATTAATCATATAGATTATATCATTTGAGATACACCGATTATAATCTATGATTTGTTTTATTATTTAGATTTAAGATTTGAGTTTTGATTCTTGTAATCTTGTAATCCCCCTCAATATCTAATATAAATCTAATAGTTAGAAAATCAAATACTAACCATCTAGGTAGTGGATGTAGATTATTTAAGATTGAACCATTCCAAATCTTGTGTTCTTTATTTTCTGCATTTTCTTTGTTGTTCATAGTTCTATCAAATTTGTCTTATCTGTTTTATCTTTATAGGTTTATCAGATTTGTAAACTGTGTTTGAAGTTAATCTTTGTCAAATCACATTTTCATATCTCAATAAACCGCACTATCAAACCTCACTTTATAATATTGAAATTCCGATATGCATTTTACAAACCTCACTTGTGGTTTTGATACATTGCAAGGCTGGTATTGTAAGCAATAGGTTACATTTGCAAAAGGGTTGAAAATTTTGTAACAGCTATTCACCACCCACCCCCTCTAGCTGTTTTTCACCCCAATTGCCCCTTTGGGACCAACAGTATTTCCCGCAGCTGCTCTATCAAAAAGAAAAAAAGAAACGGTATAAACGTAAGAAGTGAACATCACACCTTTAAAAGCAATGGTTGAGCCTCCTCTATCACAGCAGCTGCTCTTTCTGCCAATAAATAGGTATTAGTCACACCAATTTCTTCCACTTCACGTCCAATGCGGGTGAATATCCCAACCAATGCATCCAAACTGACTCCTTGAACGCCTTTTATCCTTTGCCTATCACATACAATCACACCTTCCTTAACACAATCAGCGTCCAGAGGCCCTACAGAAGGTGTCGGAATTGGATCTCGTGGAGTAATATCAATCATAGTTTCCATCAAAAGTCCAGACTGATTCACCTCAATCAGTGCGTTCTTTGGTATAATTGTTTTGTCATCTTCAACCTACAGTGCATATGACAAATTCTCAGAACGCCATTAACCATTAATCATTAGAGCTAAACCCCACTATCAACATTGGATCATACCCAGTATCACAAATACAAGAAAAAACAAAAAAAAAAAAATAGGCATTGGAGTAGAAACTAACCTCAACAACAGCTTCAATACACTTCAAGGAAGGATTAACGCGAATGACATTCCCCACACTGACCCCTCTAATCCTAACAGGGGTACCAGTGGAAATCCCACAAGCCTGAGAAAACTCGAAGACAGCTAAATACTTCCTGAATTTGGACCTCAATTGAAACCCTCTTAACCAAATCAAACTAAGTGCAAATAACACAGTTCCAGACACTAGAAACAATCCAACACCGCCCTCCCAAATGCTGCGGCGACCGAACCCAAAATCGCTCAATGGGCGCAAAGTTTGCCGCCAAAGGGTCTTGGGAACGTCAAGAAGAACTGCAATTGGACTCTTCTTGGGCTCAGGTGAAGAGGGTCCATGGGCATTTTCTGTATCTGAAGAAGAAGCTCTAATGGAGATTAACTTCTTTCTCGGTCTTGATGGCAAGAAAGTGAGGGCAGTTGAACGAGAAAGAGTAAAAGTGGGGGTTGTCAAATGCGATGATAATATTGATGGGGAAGTGGACAGATGAGACATTGAATTCGCTAATACTGAAGTTGAAACCCTAGGAATTTGGGGTAGGTAATCAAAATGGGGAATTGGGTTTTATGGTTCCTCAATTCAATTAATCGGATTCACTCTCACCAACGAAGTAGAGGCATTTCCAATCCTACCATATTTCAGGTGTGCAAGTGGCGTGAGATGAGAATGAGCTAAGAGAAATGACGCCATTTTGGGTTGTGTCGGTGATATAGCGAGGTGCCTTTCTTGAAATTAGACTACTCTCTTTTGGTTTGGGTTAGGGATGGCCAAATCGGATCGGAACCGGAAAATTGGATTGGAATCGGATTGAAAAAATCCGGAATCGGAGCGAATCGGAGAGAAAATCGGAATCGGACGGACCGGAACCGGGGCTAGTGCGGGCCGGTTAAGGGTTACAAAAATGTCAAACCGGACCGGAACCGGAACCGTGAACCGGACGAAATTTTCACGTTTTACAAAGAACCGGACCGGAAACGGACCGAAAAAGCCCGAAACAGGAGCGAACCGGGGAGAAAATCGGAACCGGACGAACCGAAACCGGGGTTAGTGCGGGCCGGTTAAGGGTTACCATTTGGCCGAAGCGGAACCGGCGGTTCAAGGCCCGAAACCGGAACCGGACCGAATTTGGTCATCCCTAGTATGGGTTAAACTAGGGGTGAACAGAAAAATCGAATAAAATCAAAAAAATCGATATCGAAAAATTGTACCAACGGTTAATTGGATAGGTATGATTTATGAAATATTGAAAAATCGAATCTATAGGTTCGGTTTGGAATACATGATTTCACACCGATTACTCACACCGAACCGTACCGATATGCTTCTAAATAATAAATATTCATAATATTTACTATAATTTTACATCTATTCAATTTTCATATATATTAAATAAATAAAAAATTCTTCAAATTTTAGTAAATCTTGTCAAAGTCAAAAAGCCAATTAGCCAAATTAACATCTATTTAAATCGATGGGAGTGTGTTCAATCTCTATTTCCCCTTTGAATTTTTTTTTTTGATACAAAGGTGAGAATTGTGTGTTGTTTTGATGGATTGGTTTTAAGATCGAATATTACCGAACCGACACTTACTGAAGCCAAAAACCGACTACACCGAACCGAGCTAAAATCGAGTGGTGGCAGTTTGTTAAAATTAGAAACCGAATACTTTTAATTCGGTAACGGTTTTAGCCTAAAATCGAGTCATACCGTACCGAGCACACCCCTAGGTTAAACAAACAAAAAAAAAACACCAAATGTCATCAAAATTCATGACTTGGGGCAGCCAGCCAACCTAGGTTGGCACTTGGCGCAGGTTGGATCATCAAAATGGGACACATGTCACCCAATAATTGGGTGACATGTATTTATATAAATATATTTTTAAAATTAATATATTTTATATAATTATATAAAATAAAAAATATATCAAAATTCATAATTTATTTATATAATTGTATAGGTAATTATTTTTAATAATTGTACGGATAATTTTAAAAATATTATTATTAATACATTATTTTAAAAAATAAAATGATAAGTATTTTAGGTAAGTTGGAGTAAAGAGAAATAAAAATTTTATTAAAAGGTTGGGTAAGGTTGGGTCATTGATGGGAGTATAAATTATATAAGGTTGAGATTGTGTATATGAAAGTGAGAGAAATTAATATTTTATTTGAGGCTGGGTTGGGGTTGGGTCACTGATGGGGATAGTCTTACAAGAATAATTTCGTAAGGCAACTTCACCTCAAATCATTTTTCATAATAGTTTAGATGAGATTAAAAAGCCACCCACTATCTATCTATATATTAAAGCAGGTCATCCAATGAACAGGAATAGCGTCAAAAATTTTGCAAAATTTTTAGGAGCAATTTAGTCATTTTCTTTCATGGCATAATTGAAGATATGCTACACAAATTACACGTGACAAGTCGTGATTGGGAGGAAAATGGCGCATGCAATAAACATGCCGACAGAGGCACGTATATGCAGGCGGATTTTCTTTCGTTTTTTTTATTGCGAGTTTAACCGGTCACAAGGATATGTAAATCAAGGGTCGGTAAATCATTGACATGGTGACCGGTCAATAATAAGTGGATGACCGATCCAAACCAGGCCACAACCCACAAAAGATTCAAATAAACCAAGGCCACAACCTACAACCGATCCCAGGCCACTACCCACAACCGATCCAAACAAACCATGGTCACGCCCCACAACCGATCCCAGGCCACAACCCACAACCGATCTAAACAAACCAAGGCCACAGCCCACAACTGATCCAAACAAACCAACGGTACAAACTCCTTTTCACTTTAAATTACAAAATAATAATTATTAATAAAGAAAGCTAAATAGAAATATTATTTTTTCCATCTCAAATAAATACATTACAAAATATACTTCTATAATAAATTATAATCTTCATTTCAAAAATAAATATTACTTTCGACTCAAAATGAATAACCAAAAAATAATACTACATTTTTTGTCCAAAAAAATGAACATTAATTTGTTCATCCCAACGAATATTTAAAAAAAAAATACTACTTCATTTGCCTCAAAAATTAATGTTTGTAATGTTAGTGTCTTCGTTTCAATATATGTCATTATTTTTTTAAACAAATGAAGTAATATTTTATAAAATATTCATTGGGACGAAAATAGTAATTTATTTTTTTAGACGATGTAGTATCTATAAAATATATTAAAAGACAAACATTTAGAGCCCTCACATTAAGCCATGTCACTATTATGACATGACAATATGTAATTCTCCCATTGGTCTTAGTTTCAAAGATTTTTCATTTAATAAAAGGTTAATGTTTATAAGGTAAATATTTATACAGTAAATTATCCCGATTTAAGCTCAATCAACATTTGAATTTTGAAATCAAATTTTGAATTTTCAGAAAACGGGAAAGTAATTAATAAATAAGGAAATGTAACTCTTCAAAACTGGACCGATTAATATTTTATTCAAATGCACATTTTTTGTTTTTAAAATTTTTATTTATAATTCATTTTGAGACAGAAGAAGTAGTACTATAATTATGATCCATATACATACAAATTTATTTTATAAATTGAAATTTTGGTATATAAATTAGAAATAGTTACAATAATATAGTCTAATAAATGAATTTTTTTATTTTAAGCAAAATAAAAATTGATCAATTATTTTTATTTTGGGACGAAAGAAATATTAATGTAATAATCTATATAAATACAAGAGTCTTATGAATAGGAATTTAAAAATATAATCAAAGAGTAACGGTCCAAAAGTAAATATTATTTTTTTAAATAATTTATTTATGATTCTTTTTTAGATGAAAGAAGTAGTACTATAATGATCCATCTATATAATCTACTCCCTCCGTCCCATTAGTATCAACACACTTACTATTCATGCGTAGATTAAAAAAAAATGATATAAATGTTGTGAGTGTAAAAGTAAAATAGGAGAGAGAATGAGTGAAGGGAATAGTAAATTATAATGGTGTTGTGAGTATTAAAATAATGTAGGAGAGAGAATGAGTGGAGGGAATAGTGATAAAAACTTTCCTTTTTAGGAACTGTGTGGTTTGTAGTGGGAAGCCCAAAAAGAAAAGTGTGTGCCTTGTAATGGGACGGAGGGAGTATATCTATTATACAATACAGAAAGGGGTAACCGCCTCTTAGCCCCTACATAAGTGGTGGCTGAGATTTAATCTTGGAAATCTAATTCAAGGGCTGAGATTTATCTTCCTTCCCCACTCTCCTCGGCGGTTGGTAACTCCTGTTAGCAGTTGTTCACCTCCCTGGCGTCATCTCTTCCCTCCCTCCCTAACTTGCAGATTCAATTCGAAAATGGTGAGCGTCCTCATCCCCATCTGCATCTCTCTCTCTTCTTTCTCATCAATCACTATCTCCATGAACTGATTTTGTTTCTTTTTGTGTTGTATTCTTCAAATCGAACGCTAATTTCAATTTCAATCTCTTTTTGCGAGCGAACAACTTTCCTCACTGAGCAAATCGGTTTGCGGAGTGTGCGGCAGTTTGTTGCTGTTGTCCATGCAGTGCCAGCGGGTTTGTGCCGTCAAGCGTAGACGCAGGTGACTGAGTAAGAAAGGATTGTTGATTCAAGGGGGTAGTAGCCACATGAGGAGCAGCTATGACGGTGCGGATTTGCTGATCCATGCGGCAGTTGCGGCGGAGATGATGACGAAATCGGCGGAAACCGATGAAGATGTGATGGAGTTGGAGAGAGACACCGCCTACTGTGAAATGGAGCAGGTAAATCTCTAATTCACATCTCCCGTCCGCATCCATCAAAATCAATTTGATTGTTGTTATTCTCCATTTGTATGTGTTTGACTATTTTTTATTGTTCAAGTGGATAAGATAGTTTAAACTAACCAACCCTAATCCCATTTTTCTTATGGTAGAATAACACCCCGATTTCTTTTGATTTTAAGTGGGTTTCTTTGAGTGTTTTTGTTTTTAGTGAAAATGTGTAATGGGCAGGAATTTGTGCACAAATTAACTGCTTTGACACATTAGTTGTGGACAAGTTGTATTAGGAATATCTGGAAATTCATTTGCTATTGGTTTGCTTCTTGTAAATATTTTCACATATCAAATGTGGCATATGATGTGCAGTTGTAGTGTAAATATTTTATGTGCTATTGGTTTGCTTCTGTGGTGTGTGTCCTTCCACAATGTTGGCAAAAATTGCTGCTCTAGGCACTGGGATGATATTAATAAGCTTATCTAAGTTGTTGAATGTTGATATATCAGTGATCTTCTCTATCTGTTAACCTTGCTGTAAGGTCAATGTGATGAGGAGATGTTGAAAGGGTGCCATGGACATGCCTGCCTTGTGCTTGAGATTGCCTTAAATTTTTTCCTTTGGTTTTCCCCTAATAGATTTTGTTGAGGAGAGTTGCCAGGAATGGTACAGTCCACCCGAATTGAGACACATTTGTATTCAATTCCTAACTTTGCTTTAAAAGTATACTATCTCCGTTCCAAAATGTATGTCCATTTTTTTTAATTTAGGTTTTGATCATCACCACAAAACATTTATTTTGAGACGGACTTTATTTTGGTTCCGAGTATAAACTCACTTTAAATGTCCCTACTTGATTACATACCCACGAGTCATAAGTTTGTAAAAATAAAATGTTGGTTTTACAAATGTTAATAATTATTTCAAGATTTCCCCTTTGGTGTTTTGATTGATTTGAACTTTCAATGAATTACTGTAACTCCCTCTATTGAAGTTACTTAATTATGGTTTAATTGTATTAGCAGGACATGTTGAAGTATGAAGCATGGTTTACAAGCATGGTTTACAGATGACTGAATGTTGTAGTATTAATTATTAAAAAGTCTACTATCCCTTTTCTCTTTCTTTCAAGCAATTGGAATTCTAACTTTGGTATGGTTAAAGAGAGGCTAGGATTTAAACATGTTTGTACTGTCACTTATTTTTGTACTGACCCGTGCCATTGGCACGGGCAAGAGAGTACTAGTAATATATTAAAAGACAAATATTTAGTGCCCTCACATTAATTCATGTCACTATTATGACATGGCATTATGTAATTCTCCCATTGATCTTAGTTTCAAAGATTTTTAATTTAATAAATTGATTTTTCATTTAATAAAAGGTCAATGTTTATAAGGTAAATATTTATACACTAAATTTTCAGAAAACGGGAAAGCAATTAGTAAATAAGGAAATGTAACTCTTCAAAACTGGATCGATTAATATTTTATTCGAATGCACATTTTTTGTTTTAAAATTTTTATTTATAATTCATTTTGAGATAGAAGAAGTAGTACTATAATTATGATCCATATACATACAAATTTAATTTATAAATTGAAATCATTGTTATATAAATTAGAATCTATATAATATATTAAAAGACAAACATTTAGAGTCTTCACATTAAGCCATGTCACTATTATGACATGTCTATAAAATATATTAAAAGACAAACATTTAGAGCCCTCACATTAAGCCATGTCACTATTATGACATGACATTATGTAATTCTCTCATTGGTCTTAGTTTCAAAGACTTTTCATTTAATAAATTGATTTTTCATTTAATAAAAGGTTAATGTTTATAAGGTAAATATTTATACAGTAAATTATCCCGATTTAAGCTCAATCAACATTTGAATTTTGAAATCAAATTTTGAATTTTCAGAAAACGAGAAAGTAATTAATAAATAAGGAAATGTAACTCTTCAAAACTGGATCGATTAATATTTGATTCAAATGCACATTTTTTGTTTTTAAAATTTTTATTTATAATTCATTTTGAGACAGAAGAAGTAGTACTATAATTATGATTTATATACATACAAATTTATTTAATAAATTGAAATTTTGGTATATAAATTAGAAATAGTTACAATAATATAGTCTAATAAATGATTTTTTTTTATTTTAAGCAAAATAAAAATTGATCAATTATTTTTATTTTGGGACGAAAGAAATATTAATGTAATAATCTATATAAATGCAAGAGTCTTATAAGTAGGAATTTAAAAATATAATCAAAGGGTAACGGTCCAAAAGTAAATATTATTTTTTTAAAAAATTTATTTATGATTCTTTTTTAGATGAAAGAAGTAGTACTATAATGATCCATCTATATAATATATTAAAAGACAAATATTTTGTGCCCTCACATTAAGCCATGTCACTATTATGACATGGCATTATGTAATTCTCCCATTGATCTTTAGTTTCAAAGATTTTTAATTTAATAAATTGATTTTTCATTTAATAAAAGGTCAATGTTTATAAGGTAAATATTTATAAACTAAATTTTCAGAAAACGGGAAAGCAATTAGTAAATAAGGAAATGTAACTCTTCAAAACTGGATCGATTAATATTTTATTCTAGTGCAGATTTTTTGTTTTAAAATTTTTATTTATAATTCATTTTGAGATAGAAGAAGTAGTACTATAATTATGATCCATATACATACAAATTTATTTTATAAATTGAAATCTTTGTTATATAAATTAGAATCTATAAAATATATTAAAAGACAAACATTTAGAGCCTTCACATTAAGCCATGACACTATTATGACATGACATTATTTAATTCTCCCATTGGTCATAGTTTCAAAGATTTTTCATTTAATAAATTAATTTTTCATTTAATAAAAGGTTAATATTTATAAGGTAAATATTTATACACTAAATTATCTCGATTTAAGCTCAATCAACATTTGAATTTTGAAATCAAATTTTGAATTTCAGAAAACGGGAAAGCAATTAGTAAATAAGGAAATGTAACTCTTCAAAACTGGATCGATTAATATTTTATTCAAATGCACATTTTTTGTTTTTAAATTTTTTATTTATAATTCATTTTGAGACAGAAGTAGTAATATAATTATGATCCATATACATACAAATTTATTTTATAAATTGAAATCTTTGTTATATAAAATAGAAATAGTTACAATAATATAGTCTAATAAATGAATATTTTTTTTATTTTAAGCAAAATAAAAATTGATCAAATATTTTTATTTTGTATTGAAAAAAATATTAATGTAATGATCTATATACATGCAAGAGTCTTATAAATAGAAATTTAAAAATATAATCAAAGAGTAACGGTCCAAAAATAAATATTATTTTTTAAAAATAATTTTTTATGATTCTTTTTTAGATGAAAGAAGTAGTACTATAATGATCCATCTATATAATCTACTATATATAATAGCAAAAGTTTTTCAAGCTCCTAAAAAACTCCAAGTGGAACAATATCATTAGCCAATCTTTTCATCATCCACCAATCACAATCATCCGTTTTAAATTCAATTAGTAACTTTTAAAATTTATAGGGGTTGATTTTTAAAATTAACCCCATTAGTCTCCAAAGTGAATTATAACAAAATTGCTCTTAAACAGTAGCGAAAAAAAAAAAAAAAAAAAAACCTAATTATTTATTTTAAATCGTACCATTTTTTATGCAATACTACTTTTATTTTTATTTTTAATCTTTAAAAGAATTAAGATGTATCGTATTGTATTTATAACTAAGTAGATCACATATTATCAAACATAAATTAAAATCGTATACGTATAATCATCATTTAGATTTGATTTATGATTTTTTTGTGAAATTCTTAAATTTGAATTTATTAATTGTTAATTCAAAAATTACTAAATGTTAAATTAGAAATTTAATTTTCAAATTTTTGTTTCAAATTTTAGTTAAAAATGAATATGGATTGAAGTACAAATAATTTTTTTTACTATAAAAATATAAATTAAACGTTCAATTAATGCTAACTATTACGTTAATTTAATTAATTTCACTATACCCCGTCGAGTATCGACGAGATATACTGCTAATTTTTACTGTTCCTTTTGCTGATTTGTGAATATTGTTCTGTTATGTATAATACTACCTCCGTCCTAAAATGAATGTCCAAAAAATTTCAATTAGATTCGTCACCACCAGCCTAAACTACGACCTGAATCATACACGGGGCTAAAAGCTGCAGCCAACTGCGGAGTTAGCGGTTCAGATACGAGGAGAAGAATCATATTGTCTTCATCGTACACTGGAGGGAAAAGGTGGATCACCCAAAATTATTAGGACTCCCTTGCAATATGTAAATGAATGCAAAGTACTAAGGTTAACGCAAAATATGAGATTACAGGTGATTTTTAAATACATTTTGTTTAACATTATGTATACGTATCTATATTTTAAAAGTTATAATAAGACTAAAATATAATATTTTATGTAGGGTGGTTCGTCTTCTTCGGATGTTGAGGATCTCAGGTCGTTTGCAAATTGGTTATTATCCGTTGGTGATGGGACTGCATGTGATAAGTAACAACTGCTTTTAAGATATAGATATGTATTTTATCCGTTGGTTATTACTACCTCTGTCTCAAAAGCCTTACTACCTTTGTTGCAATTTATATACTATATCCGTCTTAATATTAGTAAAAACTGCTTCATAATTTTCCGTTCTTCTCTCAATTTTAATATTGATTTTTACTTCCTTTTAAGTTCATATTTTTACGAATATTTATGTATTATATGTTGGTTATTACTGCAGGTGATAAGAACCATGGTGGAGTTGAAATCAAAATACCAGATGACATATTGATAAGAGATTCTGTCAATACCATCTCAGCTATCGTGGATTGCATATACTCGAACTTAATGCAGAATAAAGATGTTGATGGATTTTTCCAGAAATCGGGCTATACTTGCACCAACAAATGAGATTGTTGACAGTATTAATGAGTATGTTATGTCGCTCTTTCCCCGAAAAAGAAGTGGAATACATGAGTTCTCGACGCCATATGCAAAGACGAGGAATTTAACCAATCGCCGAAGATATATTTTCAACTGAATTCCTAAACACTGTCAAGTGCTCTAGAATACCTAATCACATACTGAAGCTAAAGATTGGATGTATCGTCATGTTGTTACGAAATATAAATCAAGCTTCAGAATTGTGTAACGGTACAAGATTTCTCATTACAAATCTAGGTACGCAAATTAATTTTGTTAGTATATAATTATACATTTATACAATTAATTATATGATTACTTGACATAAAACATATCGTTATTATTATATATATATATATATATATATATATATATATATATATATATATATATATATATATATATATATATATATATATATATATAGGTAAGCACGTGTCGAGGCGGTAATGTTGTCCGGAAAGAATGTTGGTAAGAAGGTGTTGATACCGAGGATGATTATGTCACCTTCTGATACAACAAAATTCCCGGTTAGGTTTCAACGGACACAATTCCCACTGGCTGTTTCTTTTGCAATGACGATAAATAAAAATCAGGGTTAGTCGCTCGCTCATGTTGGCCTTTTTCTTCCAAGACCAGTATTTAGTCATGGACAATTATATGTTGCTTTTTCTAGAGTAACTACAAGGAAATGACTTAAAGTGCTTATATGTAATAGTCATGAACAGTCAGATGACATGACTACAAATGTTGTGTACAAAGAAGTTTTTGACAAGTTGTAATATATTACATAAAATTATCTCATTAATTTTTTGAATTGTATTTATATTTAATTTTTACCTCAGTGTTTTATCCCCCGTCGGGGATTGACGGGTTACTCACTAGTATCTTAAAAGACAAACATTTAGAGCCCTCATATTAAGCCAAGTCACTATTATGACATGGCATTATGTAATCCTCCCATTGATCTTAGTTTCAAAGATTTTTCATTTAATAAAAGGTTAATGTTTAGAAGGTAAATATTTATACAGTAAATTATCCCGATTTAAGCTCAATCAACATTTGAATTTTTAAATCAAATTTTGAATTTTCAGAAAACGGTAAAGAAATTAGTAAACAAGGAAATGTAACTCTTCAATACTGGATCAATTAATATTTTATTCAAATGCACATATTTTGTTTTTAAAATTTTTATTTATAATTCATTTTGAGACAGAAGAAGTAGTACTATAATTATGATCCATATACATACAAATTTATTTTATAAATTGAAATCTTTGTTATATAAATTAGAAATAGTTACAATAATATAGTCTAATAAATGAATACTTTTTTTAAGCAAAATAAAAATTGATCAATTATTTTTATTTTGGGACGAAATAAATATTAATTTAATGATCTATATACACGTATTAGTCTTATAAATAGGAATTTAAAAATATAATCAAAGAGTAACGGTCCAAAAATAAATATAATTTTTTTAAAATAATTTATTTATAATTCATTTTTAGAAGAAAGAAGTAGTACCATAATGATCCATCTATATAATATATTAAAAGACAAACATTTAGAACTCTCACATTAAGCCATGTCACTATTATGCCATGGCATTGTGTAATTCTCCCATTGGACTTAGTTTCAAAGATTTTTCATTTAATAAATTAATTTTTCATTTAATAAAAGGTTAATGTTTATAAGGTAAATATTTATACACTAAATTATCCCGATTTAAGCTCAATCAACATTTGAATTTTGAAATTAAATTTTGAATTTTCAGAAAACGGGAAAGCAATTAGTAAATAAGGAAATGTAACTCTTCAAAACTGGATCGATTAATATTTTATTCAAGTGCACATTTTTTGTTTTCAAAATTTTTATTTATAATTCATTTTGAGATAGAAGAAGTAGTACTATAATTATGATCCATATACATACAAATTTATTTTATAAATTGAAATCTTTGTTATATAAATTAGAATCTATATAATATATTAAAAGACAAACATTTAGAGCCTTCACATTAAGCCATGTCACTATTATGACATGGCATTATGTAATTCTCCCATTGGTCATAGTTTCAAAGATTTTTCATTTAATAAATTGATTTTTCATTTAAAAAAGGTTAATGTTTATAAGGTAAATATTTATACACTAAATTATCCCTATTTAAGCTCAATCAACATTTGAATTTTGAAATCAAATTTTGAATTTTCAGAAAACGGGAAAGCAATTAGTAAATAAGAAAATGTAACTCTTCTAAACTGGATCGATTAACATTTTATTCAAATGCATATTTTTTGTTTTTAATTTTTTTTTTATAATTCATTTTGAGACAGAAGAAGTAGTACTATAATTATGATCCATATACATACAAATTTATTTTATAAATTGAAATCTTTGTTATATAAATTAGAAATAGTTACAATAATATAGTCTAATAAATAAATATATTTTTTTATTTTAAGCAAAATAAAAATTGATCAATTATTTTTATTTTGGGACGAAAGAAATATTAAAGTATTGATCTATATACATGCAACAGTCTTGTAAATAGTAATTTAAAAATATAATCAAAGAGTAACGGTCCAAAAATAAATATTATTTTTTTTAAATAATTTATTTATAATTCTTTTTGAGATGAAAGAAGTAGTACTATAATGATCCATCTATATAATATATTAAAAGACAAACATTTATAGCCCTCACATTAAGCCATATCACTATTATGACATGGCATTGTGTAATTCTCCCATTGGTCTTAGTTTCAAAGATTTTTCATTTAATAAATTGATTTTTCATTTAATAAAAGGTTAATCTTTATAAGGTAAATATTTATACACTAAATTATTCCGATTTAAGCTCATTCAACATTTGAATTTTGAACTCAAATTTTGAATTTTCAGAAAACGGGAAAGCAATTAGTAAATAAAAAAATGTAACTCTTCAAAACTGGACCGATTAATATTTTATTCAAATGCACATTTTTTTTAAATTTTCATTTATAATTCATTTTGAGACAGAAGAAGTAGTACTATAATTATGATCCATATACATACAAATTTATTTTATTAATTGAAATCTTTGGTATATAAATTAGAAATAATTACAATAATATAGTCTAATAAATGAATACTTTTTTTATATTTTAAGCAAAATAAAAATTGATCAATTATTTTATTTTGGGACGAAAGAAATATTAATGTAATGATCTATATACATGCAAGAGTCTTATAAATAGTAATTTAAAAATATAACCAAAGAGTAACGGTCGAAAAATAAATATTATTTTTTAAAATAATCTATTTATGATTCTTTTTGAGATGAAAGAAGTAGTACTATAATGATCCATCTATATAATATATTAAAAGACAAACATTTAGAGCCCTCACATTAAGTCATGTCACTATTATGACATGACATTATTTAATTCTCCCATTGGTCTTAGTTTCAAAGATTTTTCATTTAATAAATTAATTTTTCATTTAATAAAAGGTTAATGTTTATAAGGTAAATATTTATACAGTAATATTTTATTCAAATGCACATTTTTTGTTTTAAAATTGTTATTTATAATTCATTTTTCCCAAGGTGACATTATCGTGGATAGAGTGAGGAGGATGGTTAACATTTTTTTTTTTTGGTATTTTGTTATTTCATTTGGTACTTTGGGATTTATAATTAATAATCTGATTAAAAACTATCAAGTTTATTTATTTTCATTCCAGTGTTGCATATGGATGCCATGACTTATTTATTTTCATAATCTTTCCTAATCAGAAAATGACCCACAAGAGAAATTATAACATTTTGCTTGATGTCTAAAGCTTTGATAACTATATTCAAGGGACCAACTAATATTTTATTTTGGTAAATGGTTGTCAAGTGGTTAAAACTTGAAATGTTGATATGATTTTGACACATTTATGAACTATGGATATGCATAATTCAGATTTATAATAATCACAACTTAAGTATTATCTGAAATGCTTCGCAAGGTCCTGAGTCGTGCTTCCTTGATGTATCTTGATTGTGCATTCAGAAATTTTTATATATTCTCCATCTCTTAAAAAATCGGTGAACAAGTGTACACATATTTTTTTTTATAATAGAAATAGATATATGTGACCAAAATATGTTTGGCCATCCCAACACATATAGGCTAAATAGAGTTATTCTGAATGTAGCAAAGTAATTTTCTATGTGTACAGGATACTCCCTCTGTCCCAAAATTATCATGTCATTTTTTTTTATTGTTGGATATAAACCTAACATATTATTTTCGTTTATTTAAATGAAATTACAGATTATGACAACAAGTAATAATAAGCATAACTATGCCCGTCGAATTTCGACGGGTTACTCACTAGTTCTTTTATAAAAATTAATGTTTATAATATTAGTGTCTTCGTCTCAGAAAATGAATATTAATTTTTGAGACAAGTAAAGTAGTATTCTTTTTTAAAATGTTCATTGAGATAAAGAAAGCAATTTTTTTTTAATATAGAAAATAGTATTAATTTTGGGACGAAAGTAATATTCATTTTTGAATTGAAGGAAATTTTTTTCTATGTAAAAAAAAAAATGAATATGACTTCCTTCGTCTCAATAAACATTTAAAAAAAGAATACTACTTTATTCGTCTAAAAAATTAATATCTTCTTAATGTCATATTTTAAGACAATGCACTAACATTACAAACATTAATTTTAGAGGCGAATGAAGTAGTATTTATTTTTAAAATATTCATTGGAATGAAGGAAGTAATGCTCATTTTTTTGGATAAAAATATAGTATTATTTTTTTGGTTATTCATTTTGAGTCGAAAGTAATATTTATTTTTGAAATGAATAATAAATTTTTTTATAGAAGTATATTTTTTAAGTATTTATTTGAGATGGAAAAAATAATATTTTTATTTAGTTTTCTTTATTAATAATTATTATTTTATAACTTAAAGTGAGACGAAGTTTGTACATTCGGTTTGGTTTGGATCGGTTGTGGCCCGGTTTGGATCGGTTGTGGCCTGCTTTGGTAATTTGAACTCGCTATGTAGCGAGTTCAATTTTTTTTAATAGCATAAATTTAAATAAAATTGAGCAAATTTAAATTTGCTATACCGTGTAGCGAATTTAATCGGAAAAATTATAAATTTGCTACACCGTGTAGCGAGTTTCAAATGTGGGTTATTTTGGAATTAAAATTTTTAAAATAGAATTATTTGAAAAAAAATTCAATAATTTTGCCGTGCATCGCACGGGAGTACTTTTATGATGAAAGGTACTATGCATGGGACAGAGCCTCCTTATATGTTGATGTGAGCCATCAAAGGAAAGCATCCAGTTTATTTTCGTATCTGAAAGCAAGAGGATAAAAAAGCATGTCACTTTAAGAAAAAAAGTAATTTAAGTCATATGTCTTCAGGTATTAGATAAATTGTTTAATAAAATATGAGTTTTTTATTATTTAAAAAAAATATAAAAAATTGTGAAAAAATATATATTCTTATACGTAAGTATAAAAAGTATAAGAGTAATTTTAGTTTTATATTTTTGGGTATAAAAGCAACGGGGGAGGGGTATATATAAGCGTGGGTTATTGAGAAATTTTGCATATCGATTGGGATTTTATAACTTTGATATCTCGATTAGGGCCTTAGCCCCGGCCCAAATTACAAAGGGGAGATTATAGATTTATGCCCCTAAATTTTTGGATTACGTGCAAATATGTTTTTAAACGATTTAATTAAGATTTTTGCTCCTAAACTAATGAGGTGAAATCACGAATTTGCCCTTTTGTTAAAATTCCGTTAAAAAATGGACGAATATGCTGACTTGGATGCTTAGTCAAATTAAAAACATGTCAACGTGTTCAAAATACCCAAAAGTTGATATACGTATCTCTTTAAAAAAACGACACCGTTATATCCTTTCTTCTTTGCAAATTGTGTAAGTCGACAATTAGATCTCTCTATATAGCAAAACTAGTACATGCCCGTGTACAAGGACACAAGTTTTTTTTTTTTTTTTAATTTTTTTTTAATTTAAATTTTTTTAAGGGCAAAATGGGAAAGGGACAAATGTATAAGGGCAAAATGGGAAATTCATCGCTTGACACTATTCATAGTACTGTAGCACCACTTCCCCCATTTATACTATAAGAGTAATTTTAATTTTATATCTTTGGGTATAAGAGCAACGGGGGAGGGGTATATATAAGCGTGGGTTATTGAGAAATTTTGCATGTCGATTGGAATTTTATAACTTGGATATCTCGATTAGGGCCTTAGCCCCGACCCAAATTACAAAGGGGAGATTATAGATTTATGCCCCTAAATTTTTGGATTACGTGCAAATATGTTTTTAAACGATTTAATTAAGATTTTTGCTCCTAAACTAATAAGGTGAAATCACGGATTTGCCCTTTTGTTAAAATTCCGTTAAAAAATGGACGAATATGCTGACTTGGATGCTTAGTCAAATTAAAAACATGTCAACGTGTTCAAAATACCCAAAAGTTGATATACGTATCTCTTTAAAAAAACGACACCGTTATATCCTTTCTTCTTTGCAAATCGTGTAAGTCGACAATTAGATCTCTCTATATAGAAAAATTAGGACAAGACGGAGAAAGAAAATTATGGCAAGACGAAGGGAAAAATATTAAGGGCAGAGTCTCAAATTGAAGATGGAATCGAGGAGGGTTCAACAAAATGAGCGTGAAATCACTTGCGAGTCACAAGAAGAGGTCAAATTGCGATTGAATTATTGAGGAAGGAAGGAATGCCATTGTCGTGTTAGGGCACCAATGTGGACTTCATGGAGTGATGACAACCCAGGTAGAAGGTTTATCAGATGCCCTTTTTATGAGGTAAGTGTAATATACTGAAATTTTGGGATTTAAGTTAATTAATTAGTAATATTTTTAGCACGGGCTAGAAAATAATAAATAAATGAATAAATAAATACTAGGGTGTACCTTTAATTAAATGAGGCGGTTATCAGCCCATATATGAGACTTTTGATAGTGGGTCGGATTCCTAGGTAACCCTAGAAACAGTCTTGGGAGAATATAAATAACAACAACGGTTGACCTAGGGTTAACATTGTTAATTCCAAAATTTAGAAAAGAGAGAGAGAAGGAGGTCGGCGGCGCTAGAGAAGAAGAACAAAGGGAGAGTCTAGAAAGGTAAGAATATCTTTCTGTATGCATGGATTTAGAAAATATAAATTGTATAGATGATGTAGTACTATAGTCTATGTTTGATTCACCTCTAATGAATGTTTATATATGTATCTATGGGTAAGGACACATTGTAGGTTTGATACATAAGTTTTTGAGATGGTACAGAGGGTAAGGAAAGAAAGAAGAAAAGAAAGTGGACAGAGAGAGACGTGAGAAGAGAAAAAAAAATAGAAACGAAAGAGTAGTCAGAGGGAGAAAGAGACACGGAGAGAGACAAGTAGTTATGAGAAAAGAGGAAAAAGAAAAGAAAGAGAGATAGAGTCAGAGAGAGAGATAGAGACGTGAGAGAGAGAAAGAAAAAGGAGGTGGATGTGTATATGTTAAGTAAGTGTGTGAAGTATTCTTTTACATGTTGAGTATTAGGAAGAACCTTTATTTTTGTGTAAAAAGGTTGTCATCTTTTTATTAAGTACTTTTTATAAATATAAGTTATAGACTATTTATAGATAGTAGTATTTGAGCATTATTATTAGGACATGGTTCTAATATTTATTTCTTTCTCTCGTAATAGATTTTGTCGGACACCGTTAAGCATCGTTGTTGTAGCAGAGTACTATCGTTAACATTAAGAGGTAAGGGATTACGTTCCCTATTCATTTGTGTCTCGTTTTGTTGACCCTCTCATCTGGTTTTAAAAAATTATATACGAACCGACATGGCCGGTCATATTTTATAAACTCCGTTCCTTAATCGTTACGTCTTTGTGATCGTAATCTTATCTCATATAGTAATGTCTTTCGTATATGGGATATCATTTCGTTATGGTTGTTTGACTTTGCACCAAAAATGTACTTTTATAAGTAAGATTTTCAAGTAAGACTTTTGTACAGACATGTACACTTATAAGAATAAAATGATCACACTAAGATATGAACAACCCTGTCATGGGGGCAACATGACACTCACCATAAGCGGGCGAGTTATATTTGCACCACTAAGAATTGTGAGTGCGGTTATCCGGATAAACCATAAGAATAAGACCCTTGTTCGGGGACCCTCCTTTTATGATTTTGGTCGTTTGACCACTTATGTGATCCAAATGATAAGAATAAGATTATATGCTTTTTGTCCTTGTTTTTATGCTTTAAGAATGAGAATTTAAAGATTGCCATGATGTGTTTTTAAGAATATTTTTTCTGAAAAAGAAATATTTGGAAAAGTTACGTTTCCGTTTATATAAGTGTTTTACAACAGCTTCCTCGAAGTCACCCCTTATTAGAAACCGAAGGGGCGACGTAAGAACCTACTGAGCATTAGTTCGCTCAACCTTCTTCTTTCTTCTTCCTTCAGGTAATCATTAGGAAGAGTTGAAAAGACTCGAAGAATAAGAGTGAGACTACCTTAGGCGTGGTTCTCCGCCCCGTCTATTGAGTTTTAGTTTAATATTAAAATTCCGCATTTAAGATTGTATTGGCATTGTGGGCCATCTTTGACTTTTAGTTACCAAGATTTCGAATTTATTAAGTATTATTATTATTATGATTTGATGTAATAAGTTACATTTGAGAATGTTTGAATATTACGACTCTTATTTATTTATTTAGTGACGTGTCCTAATTTTGGGATTGTGGAAATTGGGATCCGATTTTTGGGGTCGTTACAGTAAGTGTATGAACAAAATTGTATATATGTAGTACATTGTTGTTTCAATCTTATACTTTCAAAAACTTACGTTTTTGGTTTTAGGATCCAAGAAAATCTTGCAAATACTTTCAGTGTATTGATTCAGATTTTGATGATAGGTACAAAAGAATTATTTTGTCTCTGAAATTTGAGATTAGGCTGATGAAAAAGGATGGTTAAGTGACTCTGAATGCCGCAAATCTGAGATTAGGCTGACTAAGAAGGAAGGTGAAGTGATTTTGAATGGGCAATGCTATTTGAAAGAATAAGAAGAAAAAATGTTAAATTAAGAGGGAAGGTCAAAGACTTGGATTTTGAGCTTACAATGGAGAGATATTTTGTTGTCAAAGCTAAAAAGAGAATAAGAAAACATTGAAGATGGAGCTTAATAAGAAAATTGCAAAGGAGAGTGTTTTAATGGTGGGGTATAACTGCTTCATTGATAATCACATTTGCCATTGTGATTAGATATATGAAACTGAACATTCTCACCACTATATAATACTTGTCTGGTTAAGTTTTGATGCGACAATAGAAAATAGTTTTGGACTTAAGGGGGAAGTTGGGCCCAACACGCCTTGATGAGCCAGGTATACCGATGTGGATCATAATAAGGGCCCAAGATTGTGGGCCATAAGAAGGGCCCAAGATTGTGGGCCATAAGGTGGGCCCCCGAGCGGGATAAGGCGACCTCGCTTGGGCGGCATGTGGGAATAAGTAAGTCGAAACATGGACCTTAGGAGAACGGATGTGCAATGATGGTATAGTCGAAGGCGAGAACCACTTCGGCGGCGTGATTAAGGGCGGCGGCAATATGAGCATTGTCGCTTGTCCATTGATTGCCGCCTGCGGCTTATGAGAAACGTGATTCCGCGTTATAGCAGAGCTGTCAATTGTAGACTGATTTGACAAGGTGAACAATAAAATTTCACTAACTTGAAGTTGGTTGGGGACCTGTATGGATGATTGACAAGTGTCCCTCTCCTTTATTACCATTTCTGTGAACCATTAATCTTACTCTCACGCCAGAGTATAAAATAGAGGAATAGTACATTTGCATAGTATGTCTCTCTCTCTCTCCTCTCCAAGCTCTCTCTCTAGGGTTTCAATTATTACCATTTCTGTGAACCATTAATCTTACTCTCACGCCGGAGGGGTTTCGTCGGAGCCGCCCCCGGCCTAGTTTACGTGTGTGCATGTGTGTAGGAGTCAATCCGAAGGAAGAACAGCCGTGGTATCCCATCACATTCAGATCCTGTGCAACCATTGTTTTTGGATGGCAGCATCAGTTGGTTTCGTTGCCGGGACCTGAATTTCTTTCTTTGGTTGATTGGCAAGATTTTGTTTAGTTTCTGTGTTTCGTTTTCGGTGATTGGGGGTGTTAGGGTTTTTTCTGTTCATAAGTTTAGTGTTCTTAGCCCAGAAATCTGTCTCCAGACTTGCTGCTGGTGTTTGCTGGTATTGGTTTGGTTATTGCTTAGATTGTGAGCCCAGAAAGTGATCGGAATGGTGCAAGAAAAGGATACTCAGGCGAAGGTTACCCAGAATCCGGTTCTGGAGACCCCCAACCAGAAGGATGCCCGTAGGGCCAGATCGGGGACTGCGCGGGAAGGCGGGGTGCATACTTCTGAGACTGATTCGGCAATCAGGAGTACGCGGAGGCGGGAAGAGAGGGAGCGGGTTGAAAAGAATAAAGGGAAAGCTGGTGAGCAGAATCCCGCCCCCTCGAAGACTGATGATGCAAGAGCGACAGCCAGCCAGTTGAGGAAAGAGAATGAGTTGATGATGAAGGTTCTCGCAAATAATGAGAGGCTGAGGAAAATGGGTCAGGCACCCACAGGCACCCACAGAGATCTCGCCCGATGTCGACTGGAACGGCGGGAAGAGCTCAAAGAGAAGACCGGGATGTTAGTCAGAGTGTGGCTCAGAGAGATTATAGGCGGGCGAGGGATATGCCACCGCCTAAGGATACAGTCAGAGATCATAGGAGGCGAGATGCTACCAAGGCGAGATCTGAGGGAGCTGCGGGCAAGAGAAAGTATCCAGAGCGTGAGGAAGGGAGGAGGATGAGGATCTATCACAAATCGGGAAACTCGCGTGATGAATCCTATTATTATGAATACGAAAGTGATGAAGGATCGACAGCGGACAGGGATTATGTGCCTAGTCGCTCGAGATACTCAGATGATGGGACCTACAGGAAAGAAAGGTCGCAAAGGTCAAGACAGTCTGATAGAGCTCGCCAAGAGGAGGTGTCGCCGAGTGATAAAGATCGCCGGCGGCGTGAAAGGAGGGATAGGGAAAAGGAGAGAGAAAAGGCAAAGAAAGCCCCAGAAGCCCAGAAGATGCGGGAGCAATTAAGGTTGCTGAGGCTTTGAAAGCCGCCGAAATGGCTAAAGCCGCTGAATTGGAGAAGACTAAGAAAGACGAGGAAGATAAGTGGAAAAATAAATATATAATCTCCTAATTATAAAGATATTTATGATATATTATACTATATGAAAAATAGTACCCCCTCCCTAGTCCTTACCCAAATCAATTTTCATTCTTTTCATAATTAATATTTTATCTCTAAATAATAAATAATGGGTTAATCTCATTTCACTACCCCCAAAGTTACATGTAATATCACTTTGGGTTTGTGGTTTCATTTTCTCACTTTAGGGCTAAGCCTTTCATTTTTTGTATCAATTTGGGAACGAGACAAGCATTTCATTAGATTTTTGACAAAAAATTACATGCTCAATGAATGTCTATTTCTTATTTGAGTCCATTTTGGGGGAAACTTGTTTCTCCATAAGTTATAAAAAGTCCACTTTGTAATTTTGAGTTTCGAGCGTAAAACATTGAGTTTCGAGCTTAAAACACTGAGTTTAGGCGTTAAAATACCTAGAAGTTAAAACATCGAGTTTAGGCGTTAAAACACCGAGTTAAGGTTAGCAACTAAAACATCGAGTTTATGTCTTAAAACATCGAGTTTTTGTCTTAAAACATCGAGTTTATGTCTTAAAACACTGAGTTTTTGCCTTGAATTTTTTAAAAACAAGACTTTTTATATGTTTGGGGGAAACAGAGTTCCCCCAAAATTTTCTGTTCTTATTTATGAGACACTCTGAAAATTTACTTAAACGTCAAATAATTTTTAGAATTTATAGAGTAATTATTTTTTAATAAGGTAACAAAGAATAAAAATAATAATAAATAAGCATGTGAATAAAAAACAATCAGAATGCCTCCTTCATAAACAAATCATGCTCACGTGCACGCCTCATATGCAGTCTAGTTTAATTTATGAAATTTATTGTTAATATATATATATATATATATATATATATATATATATATATATATATATATATATATATATATATATATATATATATATTGTTCTCTATCCTTCCTTTCATGTTTCTATTTTTTTTTCCTTTTTACTTTTTCACCTTGATCTTACTACATTTGTCAGGTTTAAAGTGGTGGAATTATTAATTTTTTTTTCAAGAATTTACAAAAATAATTTCCCTTATAAAATTTTAAATTTTATTATTAACACATAAAAATATTTTCAAAGTGTCTCTTTGTTTTGGTCAAATTTCAGCCAGTACAACCAATGACAAGAAAAATGACAAAAGAGATAAGAATCAGGGTACAATGATTATTGGATAGAATAGAAATGAACACAAGAAATTTGTTGACTAAGGAAAGCCCTTGAACAACTTGTTCGCCGACACAAAACCCCGGGAGGTTTAGGAACCTGCCTTAACCAAAAGGTATATTAATGATTGAGTTTGAGTACAAAACTAAGAGCGTATGTAAGGGAGCTTATGTTAGTGAGATTGTGTGTGCAAAATACAGGTGTTATCCCCCTTTTATACCTCTAATAACGACTAAAATACAAAGATAAGAACAGGCCTATAATCTCGAAAATAAGTTGAGCTTGTTGAGATATTCTCGCCACATTGTTGATGGAGGAGAGAGTGATCCGTTGCTGGATACTTTGATGAAGAAACAACGTTGAATCAGTCTCCTAATCCATTGGCACGTTCCCTGAAAAGTAGGGTTTAATGTAACAATAATTCAGTCTGCAAGATGATCAAGATGTAGTAGGAGAACTCAACTTGTTAGTACCAAGATGTTATGTGCAAGTTGAAAACAAGTTGACTGAAAATGTAAGGCCTAACAATTGCCCCCAAACTTTTTGAATCTTAAAATAAAGAATATAAAGAGACAAAAATTTAAAAAGTTTGCCAAAAATGGATAGTGTACGACGGTTTTTAATGAAAAGGGTTTGATGGGACGGTTTTGTGTATTTTCAAGGCAAAGGTCAAGATGGTTCTTTAGACTTCCAACCGTTTACAACCTCTCCCTTAATAAATTAGAATCCTTCCCCAACTCTCCCTTTCACAGAAAAATCTTTAACAAAAGGGTTTTCTTTGAAGAGAAATCAAGGAGGAACGCAAGAAGAAAAACAAGTAAAAATTCTGGTGAGTTCTTCGTCCCCTTCTCAATTTTTTGTTGATAATTTTCTCAAGTTGTAAAAAAAATGGGAAGAAAGAAGTTAAGCATAATCGAGAGTGATGAAGGTCTTCCTGAGGGTTTCGTAACCCAAAATCTGTTGAAAGAACCTGATAAGGAAAAGTGCTTGATTTCTGAGGCAGATCTGGAAATCATTAAGAAGAATCATGCACTGCCATCTGAAACTATTTTCTTGACCCATCCCAATTTAACCTCCGAGTGTTATTCCCCTGAATGGGTGTGTTTCCCAGAATATCCTTTCATCATTGGTCTAAAATTCCCTTTTTCGGACTTAGTTACTAGGTTCTTCACTTCTGCCAAACTTAACTATGCCCAGATTATGCCTCAAGGTTGGAGGTATTTACAAACCCTAGTTAGGTTGAAGGAGGAAACTGGTTTGGATGTGGGTCTAGAAGAGTTGGCTTATACTACCGAGATAAGGAGATTTGGTCTTGGGAGGTATTGCTTTAGAGTTAAGAGTGGTGGCGATCCCATCTTGAATTCCAACAATGACTCTGCCGATAGAGGATGGAGAAACAAGTTTTTCTTTGCTAGGAAAGATAGCCTAAGCCAAGAGGCTGGTGTAATTTCGAAGTGGAGGTCCCAAGGTAGGGGAAATTTCCTTTGATTTCACACATTCTTAAAATTTTTGCACACCTAATCATAACCAACTTAAATTTTCCTTGGTAGAAGTCGCCAAATTGTACGTGCTCTTCCCAGAACAAGAAGAGACAGAAGAGAACGTGAAGAATATTTTCGAGTTTGATCCACTTGTCAGGTCTTTCAAAGCGTTCCCTGTCCTGTTTTTCGCAGAAAAGGTTGAGGAATCAAAGAAAGAAGCCAAAACATGTGCTGGTGAGGTAGAGAAATTGAAGAGAGTCATTGGGACCTTGAGAAAGGAGTTGGCAGATGTTCGTACTGAGAAGGTGAAGGAAAACGAGGCTCATTTGAAGGAACTTGAAGCAACAAAGGAAGATTTCAAGTTTAATGCAACCAAACTGTTGGAGGCTAGGATTCAACTCAAGGAGGAGTTCAAGAATGGGCAGGCTCCAAATTGGGATTTGGATGAAGAGAAAAAAACTCTAGAAGACTTCATTAGCGAACCGGTAGATGGGGAGGAGGTGAATTCACCGGCCCTCGAAGCTATTGTCAAACTGGTTGATGATGCCAACAAAGTTTTGAGTACCATAGTGGTGACTCAAGTTGAAGAGAAGAATCAAGAGAAGGAGACAACTGCACCACCAGCGGCAGCGGGCCAAGATGTTTGAACAATTTGAATGTTTTAAGTAGTTTGGAAGAAAGGGTAACAAAAACAATTTCTTTTCTGTTTATTTGGTTATGTAATGGCTCATAAGAGTTAAGAGTCCAGACAATTTATTTGGGGGTACTAGGTTGGTCTAGTACTCCAAGCTTTCCGTAGGTTTTAAGGGACTTGTTGGCTTATCCAACTTATCCACTAGTTGCGAAACCTTTTGGGAATATTTTGAAGTTCTTCAGAAATACTTGTGTTTGTTCAATAGATAAAATGTTGATGTTATAAATAGTAGGTAACATGTCAATGTTACAACCAATAATCACAACTTGAATAAGTGTGAAATCGTGCACACGGGCGAAGGTGTCATAACCTTAATTCTTTAGAAAAGATGTAAATCTTTTAACCATAAGTAAAATGTACCTTTGATCATAGGTAAGTCGTTTGAAGAAATAGAACAAGTCTAAGCTGTCCTGGCGTGTCAACATGTTCCATCCCTCTCCAGCTAAAGTTTCAACATGTTGGAGCCGTACTGGCGTGTTAACATGTTGAACTTCTTTATCTCAGGTCCAAACATGTCGGAGCCGTACTGGCGTGTTAACATGTTCAACCTGCTCCATCTTAGGTCTCAACATGTTGGATTCATATTGGCATGTTAACATGTTGAGCCTACTCCGCTTGTTCAAGTCGTATACCTTGCAAAACAAATTCATGTTAGAATTGGGTGTTAGCGTAGCTAACACCCCTCCGATGCTTAAGTTAGTAAGGATTTCCAATAAAATTGAGAATTGAAACACACGAATGAACTTGACATAAATTAAATCATACCTGAGAAGTCTAGTTGTTAACAACTTGACTTACATAAAATAGAGCTTTAAATGAATGGCATTCCAACTCCTAGGGACCCTATCTCCACTTGGGGTTGACAACCAAAATGCCCCTTTGCCAGCTTTAGCATCAATAAGATATGGTCCCTCCCACTTGGGAGCTAATTTACCTGCATTCAGTTCTCTTGTATTTTGAAATACTTTTCTCAAAACTAAATCACCAACCTGGAATCTTCTTATTATGACATTCTTGTTGTAAGATCTAGCAATCCGTTGTTGATAGGCTGCCATCCTTATCTTGGCTAAATCCCTGATCTCATCAATTGTATCTAGATCTTGGGTTAGCAAGAGATTATTTTCATCTTGAGTTAATAAACCATACCTTGCTGTTGGAATTGTCACCTCGACTGGAATTACAGCTTCTTCTCCAAATACCAAGGAATATGGAGTTCTACCTGTGGCCCCTTTTGTAGTGGTCCTGTCTGCCCAAAGTACAAGTGGTAATTCTTCAGCCCATTTTCCTTTCTTTTGATCTAGGCGTTTCTTCAAGTTGTTGACAATCAACTTGTTACTTGATTCAGCTTGACCATTGGCTTGAGGGTGGACAGGTGTAGACATGATCAGCTTGATGCCCCAACGAGCGCAAAAATCTCTAGTCTTCTTACTTATGAATTGGGATCCATTATCACATATGATCTCTGATGGTACGCCAAACCTGCTAATAATATTTTTCTTTAAAAAATGAAACTACCTCCTTGTCTCTTACTTGCACACAGGCCTCTGCCTCAATCCACTTTGAGAAATAATCAGTCATTGCCAGCATGAACACTTTGCCTCCAGGGGCTTTAGGCAACTTGCCCACAATATCCATGCCCCATTGCATGAGAGGCCAAAATGAGACGATAGAGTGTAGAGGTTCAGCAGGTTGATGCAAGATGTTACTGTGTCTCTGGCAGGCATCACATTTCTGCACATAGCTCATGGCATCTTGATGCATGGTTGGCCAGTAATAACCAGTCTTGAGGGCCTTCGATGCCAATGCTTTCCCACCAGAATGATTTCCACATGTTCCTTCATGGATTTCACTTAGCACGAGCTCAACTTGCTTATTGTCAATACATCTCAAATAGTGTCCTGCAAAAGATTTCTTAAACAACACATTATTTATTAAAACAAAAGTTGAAGTACGCATTTTAAAAGATCTAGCATTCTTAATATCAAGTGGAATAGTTCCAAGCAGAAGGAACTCAATTATAGGTTGGGTCCAAGATGAACTTGTATCTTGTGCCCCATTAGATTGAGTAACTTCTTGAGTTTCCTCAACTTGGTCTATTGCCGGGTACTTAACATAAATAATGGGAATATTAGTATGCAACATAGACTTGCAAGTTGAACCCAAGTTGGCCAATGCGTCCGCTTCTGTATTCTCTTCTCTAGGGACCTGTTCCAAAGAGAATGACAGGAATTTTGAAGCCAAAGCTTTAACATGTTGGAGATACAGAGTCATCTTGGAATGCTTCGCCATATAACTGCCATTGAAATGGTTAGCGAGCAATTGAGAATCAACATATACATTTATATGAGTAATATATAAACTTAAAGCTGTAGTTAAACCCATGATTAATGCCTCATACTCAGCTTCATTATTCATCGCATTGAATTCACAAGATACAGCTTGAGGTATGATATCACCTTGAGGGGATTTCAGAACTATTCCCAAGTCAATTCCTTTGGAATTTGAAGCTCCATCTGTATACAGTATCCAAAATCTAGGAATTGTTTTACCTTCAAGCTGTTGTACTTCCAGTTCCACCTCGGGCTGCAAACTTGGACTAAGGTCTGCTAAAAAATCGGCTAGAGCTTGAGATTTGATAGTTGTTCTTGGCTCATATGAAATGTCATACATGCTCAACTTGACCGACCACTTGGCCAATCTGCCTGACATCTCTGGAGTTCTCAACACATTTCTCACAGGGTAGTTAGTTCTAACAGTTATAGAATGTGTTTCAAAATAATGACGCAGTTTTGTAGCAAAGCAAAGAGTTAAAGCTAAAATTAACTTTTCAAGATGAGAGTACCTCGTTTCAGCATCTAGTAAAGACTTACTTATATAATAAACAGGATGTTGTTCACCTTGGATTTCTTTCACCAGCACTGCACTAACTGCATTCTCAGATACAGCTAAATATAAATAAAGGTGTTTACCACGTTCTGGTTTAGCAAGTAGGGGTGACATCATCAAGTATTCTTTAAATTGTTTAAAAGCTGCCTCGTGTTGGTCAGTCCATTGGAAGAGTTTATTCTTTCTTAACACTTCGTAGAACAACCTGCACTTATCAGATGATTTAGATATAAATCTATTTAGGGAAGCTACCCTACCTGTTAACCTTTGGACGTCTTTGATATTCTTGGGAGATTCCAAGTTGAGGATAGCTTTGATCTGTTCGGGACTGGCTTCAATTCCTCTCTTAGTCACCATATAGCCCAAGAACTTTCCCGCTTTAACACCAAAATTGCACTTTGCTGGATTAAGTTTCATGTTGAAAGCTTTCAAGACGTTGAACGCCTCAGCAAGATGCTCCACGTGATCTTCAATATGCTTGGATTTTACTACCATATCATCTATGTAGACTTCCATTGTCTTGCCAAGTTGATCTTTGAACATCTTGTTCACCCCTCCGATAAGTTGCCCCCGCATTTTAAGACCAAATGGCATAGCAATATAACAATATATACCTTCCGTGAGTCATGAATGCCGTATCCTCTTGATCCGAGGGCTCCATTTGAATTTCTTTGAAAACACGAGGACGCATCCATGAATGTCAAGATATCGTGGCCAGCTGTCTCATCAACTAGGGAATCAATATGAGGAAGAGGGAATGGATCTTTCGGGCAGGCCTTGTTCAAGTCTGTGAAGTCCACGCATACTCGCCACTTGCCGTTCCTCTTCTCTACCACCACAACATTAGCTAACCACCTTGGATATTGAACTTCCCTGATCATCTTGGACTTCAAAAGCCTCTCAACTTCATCCTTTATAATCTGGTTCCGCTCATGGGCAAACTTTCTTCTTTTCTGGTGGACAGGACGGATGGTTGGATCAATGTTCCACTTGTGAGTAATGATGTCCTTGCTTATTCCTGTCATATCCTCATGCTTTCACGCAAAACAACATTTCTGACTCTTCAAGAACTTAATCAGCTCCTCCTCAATTTCGGATGGAAGATCTGTGCCAACTTGCACTTGGGCCTCAGGGTTTGATTCATCAACAGAAATACTTTTCGTCTCATGCTCCACTGCTTCAAGAACATTCTGGGCCTTTTTCTTTAATTGTTATGCTTGACGAGGGACTGAACTTGCTTTCATATTAACCTTGTAGAACTCCTTAGAAACCTGCTGATTTCCCTTCAACTTGGCCACACCCCAAGGTGTTGGAAATTTGACGCACTGGTGATAGGTTGACGGCACGGCCTTCATGTTGTGGATCCAAGGTCTTCCCAAAATGACATTGTACGAGGATGAGCATTCAATCACACAGAACCTTTCCATAGAATTCATACCCTCCAAATAGATAGGCAACTTGATTTCCCCGACTGTTTGCTTTACTTCACCACTGAACCCTACCAGTACGGACGAATTCTTCACGACTTCGGACAAAGGAATGCCCATCTCTTCCAGAGCATGAGTGAAGATTATATTAACTGAGCTGCCGCCATCAATCAGAATTCTCTTGACCACACAATTAGCAATCTGCACCTGGATAACTAGACATCATGATGGGGGTCCAATGTGTTATCCTTATCCTCATCTTCGAAGGAGATAACTTGTCCATCTGTGAAGTCGCGACACCTTGAGGGCAGTTCTGACTGATCCTCCTTAGAACTCTTGGCATGACGCTTGGCTGCAGAATAAGTTGTACCACAAATATGGATCCACCTTTCGAAATAACATTTACTACCTTGGTGGTGGAGGAGGTGCAACTTTCTCGGAGTGCGCTCCCCAGAATCAGGCTCTTTGGACTCATTTCTGACCCTCTTCTTACCCAACAAATCCTCAAGAAGACCTTTTGACAATAGATGAGCAATCTCCTTCCTCAAGGCAAAACAATTCTCAGTGGTATGCCCAAAATCCTCATGAAACACGCACCACTTGGACTTATCCTTCCAAGTTGAGGGCTTGTCACTCTTCTTAGGCCATCTTGCTTTGTCTCCAAGATTTTCCATGGCGCAAAGGACTCCCCGCAATGTCCACGAAGCGTAATCAGATATTTTAGGATAGTCATTATCATCCCCATCTTGATCATCATCTACAAAATGAACTTTAGAAGATTCGGATTTAGCGGGGGTTTGCCTGTTAGACTTATGATAATAGGAATCGATTTTCTCTCCGAGGGTTCAAATAGAGGAGTAGGGGTCCTCCCGGCTGACTTCTCCATTGCCAGCCGTCATCCTCCAATCCGATGAAACACAAGGCTCGGGTTCCGATTTCTTCAAGTTGTTTCGCAGAGTCATCACCAACTCATTATAAAATGGAGAGCTCTTCCTCAAGCCTATACGGAATGCTTCCGTAGTGTGGACATATCCAAGCCGGGTATGGTCACCGCCTCCTTGTTAAATGTTTGTGCAAATATTCTTTAAGACTCTCGTTAGGCATTTGTTGCACAATTCAGTAGGTCACTAGTCAACTTGTCAAATGCCCTGTTGCATGAAAATTGATTAGTAAACATGTTGACAAGTTGAGCATAAGAAGAAATAGAGTTTAGAGGAAGTCCTGTTAGCCATTTTAAGGCTGGTCCTGACAAAGTTGAGCCAAAACCCCTGCAAAAACATGCTTCTTTAAAAACAGGGGGGATACTTATAATATCCATCGATTCCTGATACAGCAGCACATGCTCTGCTGGATCGGTGCTCCCGTCATACTTCTTCATATGAGGGACTGAAAACTTCTTTGGGATCTCTACATTAGCTATTGCTGGAACAAAATGAGATTCGTTATAGCAAGTTGGAGAAACTTGGTGATAAGGCAAGTTGACTCCAGGTACGCTTCGAAGCAACTCTTTTATAGTCTGCATTTCCTTAACAAGTTGATTCTCTGCGAAAAGAGGATTATTATTAAATTGAGATGCAGAAGTATCAAAAGCATTAAAGAAACTCCCTGTTTGCCCCATCGAAGGTGTGGCATAGGTATAGCAAGATGACAACACAGGTTGGCTAGCTGCAAGGCTGAATCCTGGTTGCGTGATTGGAATGGACGTCATGATTGTGCTTTCTGCTGGCAAGGTACTGGACATAGGGATATCTCCAAAATGGCTTGGTCCTGTACCTGCACCAAACAAAGATCTAGGATGCAAAGGTGAAAATGGAGTAGATACTTGAGTTTCAGTTTGCTTCCCTTTACGCATGGTATCAATGGCATTGAATATCATGGTGTTCGTATGCTCCTGAGCATCCAACCGGTCATTCACTTTCTTCAACATATTGACCATGTTGGATATTAGCTCCAAATTGATAGCTTCCGAATTCGAAGATGGATTGCCTTGGGTGCCGAAACTAGGAAGCGGCTGACTCCTCTCACCTTGACTGTCGGACGACGGATTGGTCATTTCTAAGCAAATAATCAAAGTATTCCCACAGACGGCGCCAAATTGTTTTGGTCAAATTTTAGCCAGTATAACCAATGACAAGAAAAATGACAAAAGAGATAAGAATCAGGGTACAATGATTATTGGATAGAATAGAAATGAACACAAGGAATTTGTTGACTAGGGAAAGCCCTTAAACAACTTGTTCGCCGGCACAAAACCCCGGGAGGTTTAGGAACCTGCCTTGACCAAAAGGTATATTAATGATTGAGTTTGAGTACAAAACTAAGAGCGTATGTAAGGGAGCTTATGCTAGTGAGATTGTGTGTGCAAAATACAGGTGTTATCCCCCTTTTATACCTCTAATAACGACTAAAATACAAAGATAAGAACAGGCCTATAATCTCGGAAATAAGTTGAGCTTGTTGAGATATTCTCGCCACATTGTTGATGGAGGAGAGAGTGGTCCGTTGTTGGATAATTTGATGAAGAAACAACGTTGAATCAGTCTCCTAATCCATTGACACGTTCCCTGAAAAGTAGGGTTTAATGTAACAATAATTCAACCTGCAAGATGATCAAGATGTAGTAGGAGAACTCAAGTTGTTAGTACCAAGATGTTATGTGCAAGTTGAAAACAAGTTGACTGAAAATGTAGGGCCTAACACTCTTGAATGAATAATAGACATTCACTGCACATGCAATTTTTTCGTCAAGTTTCTAATGAAATTCTTGTCTAGGCCCCAAATTGAAACAAAAATGAAAGTTTTGACCCTAAAGTAAGAAAAATGAAATCACGTACCCCAAGTGATATTACATGTAAACCTTAGGATAGTAAAGTGAAATCAACCCTTAAATAATTGTTTAATTTTGTAAAATCTTGTAGGTTTTAGACGAAATATGTTTTTTAATGCGCGATTTAGTTAATTAATAAAATTGGATTTTGGGTACTCACATTGTTATTCAATAATTCTCACACGTATTCTACTAACGCTCATACTTGAACATTTATTTATGCTCACATTAACACTTAATAACACTCACACTTTCAATTATTAACACTCACGCCGACAAATATTAACACATACATACACTTTTAATAAATCTAAAAGTATTAGTTAATTTGGTTAATTCATAAGCAAAATATACATCATGATCAGTGTTGGTCACAAAGGGACAACAAGGTTGAAAAATAGTTAGAGTGGGGGTGAATAGTTGTTTTGAAAATCTTTTTCAACCATTTTGCAAAAGCTAATGCACCCTAACTCAACAAACGTTATGAAAAGCGCTTGAAGAGTTTGTGAAATGTACAGCGGAATATTTTGGGGCACTTAGAACTCACGCGTATGGAAAGCGCTTGGCTAAAAGTTAGGCACAAAATGGGGAGCTTAGGCAATTTCAACTATTACACACATAACTCAAACTCTTTACCTATTAAGATTAAACAAGTAAAGCAAGTAAGAATAAGTAAAAGCGTAATGTAAAGAGTAGAAAGTATATACACAATATTTGGAGAGGTTCAATCATTAAAGATCTACGTCCTCTACCAAGATGATTAGTATTGGATTTTCTAACTGTTTATGTCAAATTTAAGCAATTTAACTTTATAAGAAAAGATAGGGCACAATGGAATATGACAATATAAATTCAAGATGTGTCGACAAGAATTTTAACGAGGAAAGCCCTTGAACAACTTGTTTGCTGACATAAAACCTCGGAATGATGGAGTTTATTAGTTTTGTGATGGTAGAGAGAAAATAGAGATACAATGCGAGTTGTTAACTGAGTCCGTGAGTGTGTGTTTTTACAGGTGTTTCATGCTTAAATACAAAATGTAAACTACGGCCTTAACAAGTCAAATGCAATCCCTTCTTTGGTGTCACAAATCTCGCAGGAGGTTGATGAGCTTTATATCCGTTGTGATTTTAACAAGGGAATATTTGTTGACAGCTTTTGACTCGGTCCATAACGTTGGCGAGGTCCAAGGAGCAGTTTCTGTAATTTCGCCCTTCAATAACTACTGTCAATGTGTTGAGCCTTCCAAGTTGTGCAGCAAAGTTGTCATTACAGGATGTTAAATCAACATGTTGTTCATAGATTTTTCATCCCGAACAATTGCCCCTGAATTTTTGAAGTATCAAAAGGATGGAAATTTGAAATTTAAAAATTTTGCCTTGCTGCTGAGAAGATGGCATTTTTTGCTCTATCCGGCGGATCTTTAGGCATGGACGTAGGGCATAATTTGAGATACGAATCACCATAAACTTAGTTAAAGAAGATAGGTCTTCTATATATACGGAGTGATGGTATAGAAGTCTTCATCGAATAACCTCTGTTCTGTTGAAGAATCTCGAAAAACACAATGTCGTTTGGTATGTTTTTCTTGACATTACACCCGAACTTTTTGTATGCACCAGGATGCTTATTACTATTTTTGCAATTGTCCATTCCAAGCCAAGGTTTTCTACGAAGGCTTTAGTTGCCAAGTATAAAGGAAGAACTAGTGAAGATAGGCCCCCTGTACCTAGGTTGGAACTTGGGAGTACCTCAGGAATAAAGAGAAAAAGACAAGGGAAGAAAGATGTAGAAGAAGATGGCTCTAACGAAGACGTGTTAGAGACAAAGGTAGAGTAATTTTTCTCTTTCATTTTTTCAAACTTATATCTTGTTTTGATAAAAACATTTTGAATTAGGCAATAACTGCGGTTAAGATGATGGTCAACGAAATTAAGTGGTGGATGGATAAAGCTGTAGCTTCAACTATGGAGAAAAAGGAATATGAGGCAGACCTAAAAGTGGCTTTTGATATGTTGAAAACAAAGGAATAAGAGATAGAAGAGATGAGAAAGAAATATGTTCAGGAGATGGAAAACCTGCGGGATGAACTAGTGGCTGAAGCTGCTAAATCCGTTTTTGATGCTAGAATTGAGATGATCAAAGAATATCAAGCTGGACAACACTCAACTTGGAATTTGGAGGAGGAATTGGTTGCTTTGAGAAGTATTGTTTGTGAAAGGCCTTGTGAAATGGTTTTTAGAAATGCGGATAGGTTGGAACGGGTTGGTAAGAGTCTGGAAGGAAAGAGGATAGATAAGGGCAAGGATGTTGTTCTTGATTGAAGAAACCCTTCTTTTCTTTCAAATATTTGATGTTACCAATATTTGCCCTGGACATCTTGATGAACTTTCCTTTATGTTTTCGAAATAATAATAAATGGAAAAGCATTTCAGCTTTTCATTCCAAAGTTCGTTTGGAAACATGTTAATGTCACTACCCATGATTCGGTTTTAGGTCCATAATTTTAACCAAGGGCAAGAAGGTAATCAATATGTACTTGACACATTGGCCCACCTACACCTTAGCTAGAATATGAAAAACGTGCGCCCGGGCGAAGGTGTAGATAACCTTAACAACTTGAGAAGAATGTAAATCCTTTAAACCTATTTGAGGGGTGAAACCCTTTGAGAAAAAGAATTTACATAAACAAATTTAAAACTGACTCGATAAACAGTAATGTATTACATAGGAACTTACCAGTTTCTAATGAGTTAGAATATTTGTCATCTCCTCCGCTGGGACAGGTTGCTAGCACCATCTTATCTCGCAAAATAGAAACAAGTTAGGGTGGGTGTTACCTTAGCTAACACACCTCCGATGCTTAAGTCAGTAAATGTTTGAAATGTATAAACTAAATTGATATAACATAAAAGTAAAGTTTAATTGAATCATACCTGATCATTGGAATAGAATTTGATGAGTTGATCACTTACATGAAGTACAACTTGAGGTGGACAACATTCCAATTCCTCGGATTCTTACGCCACCCAGGGTTGAGAGACCGTATGCTCCTTTTCCAGCTTCTGCGTCAATTAGGTAAGGTCCTTCCCACTTAGCTGCAAATTTCCCTGCATTTAACTCCTTTGTGTTCTGAAAGACATTCCTTAGGACCATGTCCCCAACTTGGAACCTCCTGATGTGTACATTCTTGTTGTAGGACTTGGCTATTATTTGTTGGTAAGCAGCCATCCTAACTTTAGCCATATCTCTGAGCTCATCAATGGTGTCCAAATCATCTTCTAGTATAAGTTGATTATCCTTTATAGATGATAAACCGTATCTGGCTATGGGGAGTGAGAATTCCACAGGGAGGACAGCTTCGGTTCCAAACACTAAGGAATATGGCATTTGCCCAGTAGCCCCTTTTGGAGTGGTTCTGTCAGCCCAAAGTACCAGGAGTAACTCTTCAACCCATCTTCCCTTTTTTTGATCAAGTCTTTTCTTCAAGTTGTTCATTATCAACTTGGTACTAGATTCGGCTTGTCCATTTACTTGAGGATGCATCGGTGTAGACATTATCAGCTTGATTCCCCATCTCATGCAGAAGTCTTGTGTCTTCTTGCTAATGAATTGAGAGCCGTTGTCACATATATTTTCGGATTGGACCCCAAATCTACTGATGATGTTCCTTTTGATGAAAGATATCACTTCCCTATCCCTGATTTGTGCGTAGGCTTCAGCTTCAATCCATTTGGTGAAGTAATCTGTCATAGCTAACAGGAATACTTTGCCCCCAGGTGTCACGACCCTAAACCTAGGCATCATTTTGGTCACACGTGGAGAATGTGGGGATGGGGTGTATTGCATCTCATGTTAGACATTATTTGATATTTGGATTGATTACGTGTTCATTTTGATAAATTTGATGAATTACGTGATTTTAAATGTTAACAAATTAATTTGAATTATATAATGTCTAATGGGATAAATGGGGAGTTTTGTAGTAAAGTGATAATATTGAAATTTGAAATGAAAGGATATAAAATTTTTGAGAAGCTTAGGTGAAAATATAAGTATAAGGGGTTGATTGTAGTTAGCTAGAACTTGAAGGAGCTAAACTGTAAATGGATTATATAAATATCAAAAGCTTCTTACAGAAGCTTATTTTTCTCCTCCTCAGTTCTTTCTTTTCTCTCTCAGCCTAGAACGTTCCTACCAACCTAGGGTTACCTTCTTAAATTCCCTAAAAATCAACCGTCAATCCGTTCTCTGTTTGGAGTTCATATTATTGATCAGGGAGTCGAGTGGAACGTTTATACCCGATCAAAGCTTCTTTTTATTTCGACACATTTTGGTAAGTTATTATGATTCTGTTCAATAATTGTTCATCCCAAGTTAAATGAGGTTATTATGTGATATAAATGAGTTTTGAAAAGTTTAGATCATTTACTTGGGTGTTTGAAATGGAAAGAAAATGAGTTGGGTTGAATACTTTGATGTCATGGTGAATGTGCGCTCGCCCGAAATTTTTGGAAATTTCGATGATGAAAAAGTAGGAGTTGCCATGCCATGTTTTAAGGTACACTTTGAAAAACCTTTGAGAGAGAAAATGGGTCCGGGGGTCAGGTTACGTGTTGGGAAGAACCGAGAGCTCACCTAACACGCCTCGTCTGTAGACAAGTCTTTCTAATTAAACATCCAAGTAATCCAAGGTGTGTGCAAGCAATGATAATAGACAAATGTGATAAACATGAATTTTAATGATATAAACTGAGATCTTACAACTTGTGAGCCATTTGGTTAGGGAGGCCACATCCCATATACACAGATCAGAACAACTTACAACTGAAAATTGATCTCTGCAAATGGACAAAGTGTGTCACGTGACACAGGACATGCATGGCTGAATGTGTCGCGTGACACAGGATCAACCAAGCACGATGTGTCGCCTGACACAATGTGTCCTTCTGTAGGGATCTGACAATTGGGCAACAGATCAACCAAAAACCAACACAGATCTAAATAATCAAACAATTACAATGCGAAATGATCAATTAACAACAAATCAACCAAGGGGGTGTGGATATGGGTAGATCCACACTCCCTTGGGAATCCAATATCAATTCCAACAACAATTAAACCATGAGCATTCAATTATACAAATCAACGATGTTAAACAGAGAGATTGCGATTGGGGTTCAGTAATCAAGACAGATGGAGTCTGATTACTGAACCCAAGGATGATGAAATGATGAAATTATGGAAGTAGCAAGGTAGGAAAGAGAGAGAGAGGTGGAATTGAGGGGTTACCCTTGATGATTCCACAAATTCTATACCAAGTTTGGTATAGAACCCTTCTACAGCTGCTTCTGAAGTTACTTGGACTGGAATGGATGGATGGATGATGGATCTAAGTATAGATGGGGAATTGGAGTGAATTGGGGGAATTGAAGGTTGATTTTGGGTAGGAGAGAGAGAGAGGGGTGTGTGTTCAGTATGTGTGTTACGCTCCAATTTTGGCAGAGTAACAGTATGTGAAAGTTGGGATCCATTTCTGAGAGGGGTAGGGTCTTATTTATAGGCTGCAGTTGATGGTCACAGCGTGTCGCATGACCTTCTGTAACCATTTTCCAAGCCTTGATTTGTCGCGTGACACAAGGTGTCACCAACTGCTTTTGGCGCCAAAATCAGTTTCTGGAACATTCAGGGATAATACCTAAAAGGTCCAAAATAAGTTTATTCCCTGCAGGTCCTTTAGCAAGAGCAAAGTACTAAAAAGTACTTCCTTCGCAAGAAACGTATGGAATATTTTTGGAAGTCTCGGAATAGACCGGGAATTTACCAAAACGCTCCTTAATGCAATTTTATCGTATTAAAATGCATCGAAAAGGGTAGCGAATTGGATTGGCGTACTTACAGAGCCCCTCGGCAACGTCACTTATGGAAGAAGTGAGGTTGTCTATAAAATAATACCCAATCCCAATGAGCGGCTAGGGATATGGCAGAGGGCTGGACAATGATCTGGGGAGATCGGATGGCTGGACCTTTGGAGAAAGGATTCCTACGTATCCCTAGGAGGGAATCAAGTCAAATCGTAGCTCGAAAACGAAACCGACAAGGAGCAAGAAAGGGTAGAGATAAGCTTTCATACCTTTGTTGTGCTTACCTGTAGCTGCCGGAGGGACTGATGCTACTGCTGATGGTGAAAAGTTGTAACTGCCGGAGGGACTCATGCTACTGTTGATGACGGTTGTGGCTGCTGGAGGGACTCACGCTACTGTTGTTGATGGTTGCCAGAGGGATTTAGACCACTACTGATGGGGAGTAGCTGCCGGAGGGACTCACGCTACTGTTGTTGATGGTCGTGGCTGCCGGAGGGACTTAGGCCACTGGTGATGGTGAAGGTGGCTGCCGGAGGGACTTAGACCACTGGGTGTTGGGTAGCTGCCAGGGGACTCACGCTACCGTTGGTGATGGTCGTGGCTGTCGGAGGGACTCATGCCACTGCTGATGGGGATTAGCCGCCAGGGGACTCACGCTACCGTTGTTGATGGTCGTGGCTGCCGGAGGGTCTCATGCCACTGCTGATGTGGAGTAGCTGCCAGGGGACTCACGCTACTGGTTGATTCTTGCTGGGGATAGATGTAGCTGCCGGGGGTTCTCATGCTACAATTGTTGCTGGTGGTGGTGGCTGCCGGAGGGACTTAGACCAATGTCGTTGATAGATTGCTATTTTGTCGGGCGAGGGACGACTTTTGTTGATGGTTGGTTGACTTTGGAGTCATGAACTTTGCTTGGTAGGACATGGATTTTTGCTGATGCTTTGGCGGCGGGGTCGATGATACTGATGAACATTGCTTGGGGAGACTGCTAGATCTGGAATCTTTGTCTCGATTTTGGCTGAGGGACAGTCCTCAAGATTTTATGATGCTCAATTGATTATTGTACCTGCGGGGGAAACTTCAAAGCATGCCTCAGGGGTTAAAGTGTAAATCATCAAACCACAGGGGGGTGGTTTTTGGAAAGTTTGGCCAAGGGACACGTTGTGTCGCACGACTTCTTAAAGCACATGGACAGACCCTTTTAAACGCTGGACAGTCGCCATTTGAATGTTACCACTTTGAGAGGGAGACAAACAGGGCTCTTGAGAGAGAGACAAACCATTCGCCCAAATTGATTGGAGAATTAGGTGTTTGATTCGGATTTCGATTGCAATAATGCCTCCTCGATCATGCCCTACGAAGAAGGGACCTCAACAAGCTGAGCTGGCTGCTCGCAGGAAGGGCGTTCAACGGAATCAGTGACCCTTCATTCCTCAGGCAGTGAGGGGAAAGTTCTATCCGCAGCTCAAGGAGCATACTTCCGTACCCGGGAAGAAAGACACGGTATTTCTGTAACCCTTGTTCTTTATTGCTTAGAAAATTGGGGTTTTGTGTCAAAAGATTCGAACTTGGCCTGTGGAATCATGAATTCTTTGCATGAACCTGAACTAGGAAAGATTGTGAGTGCATGTTATATGATTTAACCCTAATTTTGCTTGGAAAAGGGATAAAACATACTTAAAGTAGAAAATTGCTGTTATTATGTAAATGAGACAAGTAGAAACATTGATTGACATGTTTTTTAAGAAATAACTTGAGATATTCATACCTGCGCTATGTTTACCTGTAGGGATTGCGCACCCGGGGCTCGTCGGAGGTCATAGGCAGGCTGTGGGATCTCTTGCCTGGCAGCCAGGAGCTGGTACATTCACCGAAGGGCTTGGTCTATACTACCGGGTTTGGACAGTTTTTTGAGGTGGCGAAGGCCATTGGGGACACACAGCGGAGCGTCGAGTTGGTGAAGGCGTTCCGGGAGTTCTGGTGGGAGACTACCCACTCCTTTCACTTTTCTTGGGGGGAGGCGATGGTTACGCCTTATGATTTTGCTTTCATCACGGGCTTGCACCTGCTGCTGACCCTCAGCCCGCCACTGAGGCATACTTCATGGAGCTGATCGGCTTTGTTCCCCAGGATAAGAAGGGGAACGGGTACGAGCTGGGCAAGCTTCATAGCCACATTGTTGTGCAGAGTAGGGACTATTCGGCTGATTTGGCTGATACTGAGGAGGGCCGGCTGAGGGCCGAGAGGTTGGCGAGGGCCTTTGTGTGGGTAGGTTTTTCTGACATGCTCTTCATCAATGGCACATCTTCTGCTCTAGTTTCTTTGTTGGAGCTTCTGAGGACATGGGATGCCGTTGGGACCTTATCTTGGGGAGAGGACGGACTTGCTGAGATGTACCTGGCCTTGGATGATATCAGTAGGGGGGAGGCAAAGTCCTTCAACTGCTGTCACTTGGATTTTGAGGTACTTCTCATTCTGACTTCATCTCTTTGGATATTCTTTCTTTCTGTCATTTATTACTGTTGTCTGACTTGCTTTGATCTTTCTCTTTCAGGCTTGGGCCTATGAGGTCTTCGGTTGCTATGCCTGGCGGGTCCAGGATGAGTACTCAGCCACCATGTTTCCTGCCCTGAGACGCTGGGTGAAGGATGCGCAACAGAAGGTCAGGACGGGTGACAGCCTCTTACTCGGATACTATGATTTGTTTGCGAGGGACTCCCGGGAGCCTGAATCTGTTCCCCTGGGCTGGCCGATATGATGACCTCGATCTAGGACATGCTGTGCACTTTATCGAGTGTCGCAAGCTGCTTGTGGGCCTGTCTGGGGATGCCTTGTACTTGGGAGAGAGAGTCTGCAGACAGCATGGTCCAGGCAGTGTCGCACGGGTCCCAGACGATCCTCCAGTGGATATGTGGTTTCCCCGAAAACTAGATGATCTGGTTATTCTAATTCAGGGAGATGGTGCGTACAACCATACTGCAGAGGGAGATTATGGAGCTTATGTGACGGAGAGATTGAGGTCACTACAGGTGGGGCCGAGGAGTGGTGCTCAGGGTGCAGGCCCTTCTACTGGATTTGTGGCGGACGCGCCCTTACCTCCTGCGTTTGTTGATTTCTGGGATGGGGATTACCTAAGACGGGCTCCTCTTGATACTAGCCGGATTCGTCCTCATTTCAGGCTTCCGGAGGGCACTCGATCTGTAAGTACTATCTTCCCTTTCCTTACTGCTTGAACTGTTTATATCTTTTGCTTTTTGTCATGATTAGCTCCCTGATTCTTCCTTTGTTTGGCTGTACCAGGTCTCAACTGATATTTATTGGAGCTTTGGTCGATACTACACTAGATCCCTGGACATGATCGAGCAGCTGGAGAGGAGCGCCCGTTACTGGAGGGAGCGATGCCTGGCCCGGAGCTCAGATGACGATGATTCTACTCCCAGCTTGCCCGATAGGAAGAGGGCTCAGACTGATACGGCTGGGGGTGATCAACATAGACCCAGGACCAAGAATGCTTCTTATCGTCCCCCCAGTCCTCCTAGCTCAGGATATAGTAGTGATGATGCTCCTGGAGATCCCCACGATATTGAGACCAATGTCATCCCCGTTGTTGATGATTTTTTCCGTGATGATCCCATCATTTACCGAGGTCTTATTGTTGATCCAGATGATGCACAGGCTGAGGAGGCTGATGCAGATAGGGAGGATAACGAGGGTGCTGATGATGACGATGATGATTCTGATGATGGCGGTGATGATGCTTCGGAGGGTGATGGCTCAGAGTAGCCTCTTGGATCAAATTGCAGCCTTTTTGATTATTGTACCCCTTAAAGGAAACAAACAAACACTCTTCTCTCTCTCTTTTTTTTTAAACCATTTGCTACGCATTACTTGACTTAGTACATTATTATTATTAGCTTTGTTATTTGCACGAGTCCAATTTTGGAAGGTGGGAATGAATGGAATTGAATGGTTATTATATTGATATGAATGGTTTGAATGATTTGAATTTGTGGAATGTGTATATGGGATGATAGTTGTATGTGTAGGTAAATGTGTATGGATGAATGAACCCTCTACCGAGTTGTTTGCAGGGTGTTAACTGACTGCTTGCAGTTTGGGACAAGTCGGGGCGCGCCCTGGTGCAGAACTGGTTACAACTTTCTGATGTCTGATGTGAGGCCTAAGGTGTCGCACGACCCAGGACTCCTGTGGCATATTGTGTCGCGTGACACAACAAGTCAAACTGACAGTCTTTCCCAACCAAGCCTCAACATTGCCTCAATACCTCCTCCCCTTGCTTAAGGCAAGACAAGTAGCAGTCCCATCTTGAAATAGGCCTCAAATACTGGTCCATCCCCAAGGATCGAGATCATAAAGCAAGCTCCGGTATTTACACAAATGCACACACCAATCTTTCTTTCCTTGATCAAGCCCCTAGTTTAACATGCAGCCTCATTGTGGATAAAAACAACATGCAGCCAAGGGAGAGATTATCTTCAATTTCAGTCAATCAATCGACGAACAAGACTCAGAAATGTTTACGTGCAGGGGCACATATTTCGAAGGTGGAATGAATCCTGATTTTGACACACTCGCTTTTGGGTTTGACTCTTTTGGGAGAGTATACGCGTTGCAAGGTGTGGAAAGGTGTATGGAAGCCCCTGCTTGGCAGAAGGACAGTGTTTAGCTCTATATTCCTAAGATGTAGAAAGGAAGACTTGTCGAGACACTTGAAAACTTGACTTATTCGCGATGATCACAAGGCTGTTTAAAACCCTTTATTGATGTTTGGGTCATTCAAACACCAATCCTGATATGAACAAATATTTTAATTAATCATGAGGAGAAAACCACCTGATATCGAGAAACAAACTCCGAACGATGGAAAGTGTATAGGAACGGTCTTTGAGGAGACCGGGTTTTATAAGCTCAGGAGAGTTGACGCACAAGTCTCTTTGGAGTGTCAATGGGGGACACGGATGCGAAACCCCAGTGGGACGTTCGCGGGAAGTGTTTTTGCGGAGGAGAAATGAAATATGCACACACGAAATGTCAAATGAACGGATGGAATTTGCACAATCTTCGACTGATGATCTTTTGAGCCGAGATGGATTTGGCTCCGGTTTAAGCAAGCAGCAACAACATTAATCTGACTTGGCCCTTGAAGAGATTAAACACGAAACTGTTATTCAGTAGGAACTGCAACTGGGTTTCGATCGGCGTTCGGGTGATTCGGAATATCATGGCCTCTTAGGATGAGAGGTCGGCTGGGCTTTTTGCTGAATGAACCTCTAAAGATGAGAGGTTGGCTTTCAGGGATGTGTTTGGGATTTCTATGGTTAGGATATTGATTGCCTCATTGAATGAGAGGTCCAAACTTGTTTTGGTCAAGGTAAAGGGTGATGGGAATATCCCCTGAAAATGAGGGGATGGCTTGGGATTAGTTAGAGGTGATGGTGAGGGGACATCCGCTCTGTCTTTTATTCACTATGAGACTCCTCCTGAGTAATGACCGGATCTTTTGACTTTTGCTTTTGAGAGGATCACTAGGGACTAGGCTCTCTTTTCCTTTTCTTTTCTCTCTTCTTTTCTTTTCTTTTTCTTTCTTTCTTTTTTTCTTTTTTTTTATTATATTTTTTCTTTTTCAATTCTGTTTTTTTTGAGAGAGAACTTCAGCTAGTCCCCGGGGTGAATCACTGCATTCTGCCGTTCTTTGAACTTGGAGACAGTCAATTTTCTTTTGAATCACAGGAGCCTCAAGGATAGTCCTTCTTCTTCTGAAGAAGGTTAGACGGGTTTCAAAGCGCGCCGATCTTGAAATGATGGGATATTGTTTGGTGAGGGTAAGGTGATGGTTTTTCTAAGGGTGAAAAGTTTCAGCCGCAGTCCATACCGGATTGTCTAAACGAGATTAAGGTCGTGTTACTTGCTTGGGCTACTTTGAGAAAGACTAATGCAAATTCATTGAGCGTCGAACGATGAATATGGCAAAAGGAAATGTGAGCATATGAGATGCGAGGTGGCGAGTTGGTAAGCCCCAATTTGAGAATGATATCAGTCGATTTTCTCAATTCGATCAATTTAAACGTTAATCATTTCAAAGCATTAGTAATTGAGCAGAACAAGTGATCATGTGGAATAAAACCATTTCAATTAAATGTAACGTGGGTGTGCAAGTGATGTCTCGAGTCTAGCAAGAATAGAAACAAATATTTTATTATTGAAATAAAAGACTCATAATATGGATATAGTAGACTCAAATCATAAAAGTGACATTCGCTATCAAAAATAAAAACAATCTAGATCCTACGATGATTGACTGATTGACTTCTTCACATGGGAGGTCCTTGAAATTGTGGAAGAGGATTGGCAACCACTTTGGGAGAAGCTTTCTCAATCCTGCCTTCATCAACCAGCTTTTGAATGAGTACTTTTAGAAGGGTGCAATCATTGGTGACGTGACCGGGATACTAATGATAGTAACAATACTTGCTACGATCCAGATCCGGATTGGGCTTGGTGGGATGGTAATTATCAAATGGCTTTATCATTCCTCTTCGCATCAACCCATTGAAAGCTTCCTCGGTTGTTATTCCCAGGTCATCAAATTCTCGCTGTTTGCGCGGTGGAAACCGACCACGATTCTGGACACCACTTTCCTCATGAGAGCCCATTTCAATCTTCCCTTCATTAATGAGTTCCTGGATGATCACCCTCAACTGTCTGCACTCATGAGTGGTATGGCCAGGATATCGGTGATAGTAGCAGTACTTGCTTGGGTCCAGCTTTATGTTGTTATGAGGAGGGCTATAATTGACTAGTGGCTGAACCAGTCCTCCGCTCACCAAAACCTTGAGGAATTGGTTCATAGGCATCCCCAAATCACCCCAGTACTGTTTCTTCCTTTCCGTCTGAGCTATCTTTGGAGAGGACCCGGGTATTGGCGTCCCTTGCTGGATAGGATTCACGGCAGGAATGAAAGACATTTGATTAACAGTTACGTATGAGGCTGGTCCTGAACGTTGATCTTGCGAAGATGATAAGTTGAAGCCGTATGAACTCATTGGTGGTTGAGAAACACTTCCTTGAAGAGGAGTTTGGTCGGTGTGGAATGGTAGCGATTCCTTATGGTTGAAATGGCTGTTCACATAATGACATGATCCTTGGGAATCTTGTTGATACTGACTCTGCAACCCAAATTGATTAGGAGAACTAAAAGCCTCAGGGGTCGGTTGTCCACCCTGAATCTGAGTTTGGATCACTTGAGGTGCCGGGGGAAGAATCTTATCTTGCTCATCCTCATTTACCCCTTTCATCCCATTTCCAGTTCCATGCTCAACACTACTAGCACCAATGATCTCTTCGTACGACCCAACTTCGTGACGAATTATTGTGATCCCTCGGACTCGCATCGCTTCTACAAACCTAGCGTGTGTTTCCTCTTCTCGGGCTTTAGCAACTTGGGCAAGCAACTGAGTTCTGCATTCACGAACCATGGCAGCCTCAAGAGCGGCTCGCAACTCTACTACTGACAAATCATTTATGTCCAACTGACCCGAAACAAGAGGACTTCCAGACTGAGCGGATGACATATCCTTTGTACCAGACATCTCAAATATCAAAACAGGGGAGAGCTTCGCAAGAACTGCAATTACTTCGGAGATGAGAATCCAACGAACACTGGAGGCCGGAGCACGCACCCAACTTGTCACAACTACAGAGGGTAGATACGGATTAATGAGGTAGTGAAGGAAGAAGACTTTGAGGAAGTGCGGGAGAGGGAAAAAAGAATAAGGACGGACTCGCGCAAACAATTTATTTATCTTCAAGTATAAATCGGTATTTTAAATCCTAATTGCGGTTGGGAAAGGATAAGCCTTTATTTACGCAATCTACACCTTGGGGAAACCTAAATATGCAACATTCAAATTACACCAAATGCTTTGCATTGAAATTTATAATAGGTGACGATACCTAGACAAGACCTAAGCACCGTATGGGACGGAGAGGTGGTCCAAATTTCTGGGAAAATTTGTGCAGCATAACGGGTATTCTTGAAGAATTTCAAAGAAAAATCTGTCATGACCTCTCGTCGGTGCACGGTGACAATGCGACATGATCTCTCGTTAGGACACATCACCCACGTGAAACCATGTTGCATTGGCAACATGCCCACAAGGTGCAAGGTTTTGGGAAAGGTATAAGGACCTATCGTAAATTTCAAGACAATTCATTTTAATGTGATTTCAAAATGTTGTATCAAAACCAACCGTGGGTAAGATTCAAGTGTGGCGCCACCTATAACGCACTAGGGGGATAGGTTTGATATTAGGCGCTCAAGCGTAGGCGACATACATCACCGTCCGCGATGCCGTCAATCGCACCCGAGGGTTCTAACTCTATGTGGTGTAGTGTGCGGATGACTATGTTCTTTTATTTATGAAAAAAAACAAAAGTTTTATTATTATTTTATTTTTATTTTATTTTAAAGGAAAAACAAAAGAGAAAACACACACACTCTCACAAGGAACAAAGGGTACAACTATCAACTGCGCAACTTGATTCAAGGGACTGCCAACCAGCATCAGAGAAATTGTTCAGTGACCAATCCTGTCGCGTGACACAGGACATCATGGAACAAAGCTATCGCACGACTTGATCAGTCACTGAACCAGCACCCTGCAAAAATAAAATCAGCCCCTGCCTCTCCATGGCAAGGGACAAAACACAATAATAGAGCACAACAAAATGGTCACAAGAAACACACCAAAGGCACACACATCTCATAATGCAATAAAATGCATGTATCACAAAAGATTATCAATGATGCACACAAAGATGGATATATTGGATGTTTAATTGAATGAAAGTTTGACCCTCCTAATTTTGAAAAACAGGTTTTCAAAAGTGTATTCCCCAGCGGAGTCGCCACTGAATGTGCGCTCGCCCGAAATTTTTGGAAATTTTGATGATGAAAAAGTAGGAGTCACCACGCCATGTTTTAAGGTACACTTTGAAAAACCTTTGAGAGAGAAAATGGGTCCGGGGGTCAGGTTACGTATTGGGAAGAACCGAGAGCTCACCCAACACGCCTCGTCCATAGATGAGTCTTTCTAATTAAACATCCAAGTAATCCAAGGTGTGTGCAAGCAATGATAATAGACAAATGTGATAAACATGAATTTTATTGATATGAACTGAGATCTTACAACTTGTGAGCCATTTGGTTAGGGAGGCCACATCCCATATACACAGATCAGAACAACTTACAACTGAAAATTGATCTCTGCAAATGGACAAAGTGTGTCGCGTGACACAGGACATGCATGGCTGAATGTGTCGCGTGACACAGGACATGCATGGCTGAATGTGTCGCATGACACAGGATCAACCAAGCACGATGTGTCGCGTGACACAATGTGTCCTTCTGCAGGGATCTGACAATTGGGCAACAGATCAACCAAAAACCAACACAGATCTAAATAATCAAACAATTACAATGCAAAATGATCAATTAACAACAAATCAACCAAGGGGTGTGGATATGGGTAGATCCACACTCCCTTGGGAATCCAATATCAATTCCAACAATAATTAAACCATGAGCATTCAATTATACAAATCAACGATGTTAAACAGAGAGATTGCAATTGGGGTTCAGTAATCAAGACAGATGGAGTCTGATTACTGAACCCAAGGATGATGAAATGATGAAATTATGGAAGTAGCAAGGTAGGAGAGAGAGAGAGATGGAATTGAGGGGTTACCCTTGATGATTCCACGAATTCTATACCAAGTTTGGTATAGAACCCTTGTACAGCTGCTTCTGATGTTACTTGGACCGGAATGGATGGATGGATGATGGATCTAAGTATGGATGGGGAATTGGAGTGAATTGGTGGAATTGAAGGTTGATTTTGGGTAGGAGAGAGAGGGGTGTGTGTTCAGTATGTGTGTTACGCTCCAATTTTGGCAGAGTAACAGTATGTGAAAGTTGGAATCCATTTCTAAGAGGGGTAGGGTCTTATTTATAGGCTGCAGTTGATGGTCACAGTGTGTCGCACGACCTTCTGTAACCATTTTCCAAGCCTCGATTTGTCGCGTGACACAAGGTGTCACCAACTGCTTTTGGCGCCAAAATCAGTTTCTGGAACATTCAGGGATAATACCCAAAAGGTCCAAAACAAGTTTATTCCCTGCAGGTCCTTTAGCAAGAGTAAAGTACTAAAAAGTACTACCTTTGCAAGAAACGTATGGAATGTTTCCGGAAGTCTCGGAATAGACCGAGAATTTACCAAAATGCCCCTTAATACAATTTTATCGTATTAAAATGCATCGAAAAGGGTAGCAAATTGGATTGGCGTACTTATAGAGCCCCTCGACAACGTCACTTATGGAAGAAGTGAGGTTGTCGATAAAATAAGACCCAATCCCAATGAGCGGCTAGGGATATGGCGGAGGGCTGGACAATGATATGGGGAGATCGGATGGCTGGACCTTTGGAGAAAGGATTCCTACATATCCCTAGGAGGGAATCAAGCCAAATCGTAGTTCGGAAACGAAATCGACAAGGAGCAAAAAAGGGTCGAGATAAGCTTTCATACCTTTGCTATGCTTACCTGTAGCTGCCGGAGGGACTGATGCTACTGCTGATGGTGAAAAGTTGTAACTGTCGGAGGGACTCATACCACTGTTGATGACGGTCGTGGCTGCCGGAGGGACTTAGACCACTACTGATGGGGAGGAGCTGCCGGAGGGACTCACACTACTGTTGTTGATGGTCGTGACTGCCGGAGGGACTTAGACTACTACTGATGGGGAGTAGCTGCCGGAGGAACTCACGCTACTGTTGTTAATGGTTGTGGCTGCCGGAGGGACTTAGGCCACTGGTGATGGTGAAGGTGGCTGCCGGAGGGACTTAGACCACTGGGTGTTGGGTAGCTGCCAGGGGACTCACGCTACCGTTGGTGATGGTCGTGGCTGCCGGAGGGACTCATGCCACTACTGATAGGGAGTAGCTTCCAGGGGACTCACGCTACAGTTGTTGATGGTCGTGGCTGCCGGAGGGACTCATGCCACTGCTGATGTGGAGTAGCCGCCAGGGGACTCACGTTACTGGTTGATTCTTGCTGGGGATAGATGTAGCTGCTGGGGGTTCTCATGCTACAATTGTTGCTGGTGGTGGTGGCTACCGGAGGGACTTAGACCAATGTCGTTGATGGATTGCTATTTTGCCGGGCGAGGGACGGCCTTTGTTGATGGTTGGTTGACTTTGGAGTCATGAACTTTGCTTGGTAGGACATGGATTTTTGCAGATGCTTTGGCGGCGGGGTCGATGATACTGATGAACATTGCTTGGGGAGACTGCTAGATCTGGAATCTTTATCTCAATTTTGGCTGAGGGACAGTCCTCAAGGTTTTATGATGCTCAGTTGATTATTGTACCTGCGGGGGAAACTTCAAAGCATGCCTCAGGGGTTAAAGTGTAAATCATCAAACCACAGGGGGTGGTTTTGGAAAGTTTTACCAAGGGACACGTTGTGTCGCACGACTTCTTAAAGAACATGGACAAACCCTTTTAAACGCTGGACAGTCGCCATTTGAATGTTACCACTTTGAGAGGGAGACGAACAGGGCTCTTGAGAGAGAGACAAACCATTCGCCCAAATTGATTGGAGAATAAGGTGTGTTATTCGGATTTCATTTGCAATAATGCCTCCTCGATCATGCCCTACGAAGAAGGGACCTCAACAAGCTGAGCTGACTGCTCGCAGGAAGGGCGTTCAACGGAATCAGCGACCCTTCATTCCTCAGGCAGTGAGGGGAGAGTTCTATCGGCAGCTCAAGGAGCATACTTCTGCGCCCGGGAAGAAAGACACGGTATTTCTGTAACCCTTGTTCTTTATTGCTTTGAAAATTGGGGTTTTGTGTCAAAAGATTCGAACTTGGCCTGTGGAATCATGAATTCTCTGCATGAACCTGAACTAGGAAAGATTGTGAGTGCATGTTATATGATTTAAACCTAATTTTGCTTGGAAAAGGAATAAAACATACTCAAAGTAGAAACTTGCTGTTATTATGTAAATGAGACAAGTAGAAACATTGATTTACATGTTTTTTTTAAGAAAAAACTTGAGATATTCATACCTGCGTTGTGTTTACCTGCAGGGATTGTGCACCCGGGGCTCGCCAGAGGTCATAGGCAGGTTGTGGGATCTCTTGCCTGGCAGCCAGGAGCTGGTACATTCACCGAAGGGCTTGGTCTATGCTGCCGGGTTTGGTCAGTTTTTTGAGATGGCGAAGGCCATTGGGGGAATTGAAGGTTGATTTTGGGTAGAAGAGAGAGGGGTGTGTGTTCAGTATGTGTGTTACGCTCCAATTTTGGCAGAGTAACAATATGTGAAAGTTGGGATCCATTTCTGAGAGGGGTAGGGTCTTATTTATAGGCTGCAGTTGATGGTCACAGTGTGTCGCACGACCTTCTGTAACCATTTTCCAAGCCTCGATTTGTCGCGTGACACAAGGTGTCACCAACTGCTTTTGGCGCCAAAACCAGTTTCTGGAGCATTCAGGATAATACCCAAAAGGTCCAAAACAAGTTTATTTCCTGCAGGTTCTTTAGCAAGAGCAAAGTACTAAAAAGTACTTCCTTCGCAAGAAACGTATGGAATGTTTCCGGAAGTCTCGAAATAGACCGGGAATTTATCAAAACGCCCCTTAATGCAATTTTATCGTATTAAAATGCATCGAAAAGGGTAGCAAATTGGATTGGCGTACTTACACATGGTATTAGGAATTGGTTTGGAAATGATAAGTTGTTATTTACATATGTTATTTGGCTTGGAGGGAGTATTTTTATGGGTTGGAACTTATTTATACTGATGTTGGTTTGATTTGGATAGCTGAATAGGATTGAAGTTGGTCCTTTCCTTGTTGCTGCTGATGTTATGAGCTGCAACAAGATTTCTGGGCAAAGGGCACAACTCGTACCTTGGAGCACGAGTCATGACATGTTGTTTTCAGTCGTGATCACAAGTCGTGAGACTTGGAGCATTCGTGCGGGGGTTGGGCACGAGTCGTGCCCAGGACTGTTTTCTGGTGTCAACTTTGCAAGCATGTAGACCTAAGCAACCTAGTACGGAATCGATCCCTCTTTAACTATAATTCTAGTAAAACATTATTACTATACAATGGAGTCTTAAATGGCCTAAAATGATATTGGGAAGGTCTTTAAATATTGCTTTGAAATTGGTTGAAAGCCATTGTGAAACTTTAACCAAAGGGATAAAACACTTGGTATTTGAATATGGAACCTTTAAAGAAGGTGTTTAATGTTATGTTATGAATGCGTAGGGCTACTTGTATGTCATTGTATCTCTACGTGGTTACCTATAGATGGTTATTGGTTCATATAGTGCATGAAATATATGTGGCACTATTTTATTGGTTGAACATGAGTATTAATACCATGTTATTATATTGATATGATTCAATAGTGTTTAAATATATATCACACTATTGTGAGGATTTGATAGGAGTGATATTACCAGGTTATGTACTACTATCCCGATTGTGGATTTATATTCAAGTCACGGTTTATGTACTTGAACGTTTATATCAACATGGTGGATTGTGATTCAATAGTGCTTAAATATATGATGCACTACTTCATTGGTTTGAGCATGAGTCTTCATACCATGTGTTGGATTATTGTTACTCCATAGTTTTTAAATATATGGTACACAATTGTGAGGGTTTGATATGAGTAATATTACCAGGTTATGTATGAATATCCCAATGTGTGGATTTATTTTCAAGTAACTATTTATGTGCTTGAATGTGGTTATATGAACTGAGGTTATGGGTATAGTGGAATACAATCAAGTATGGATTTGTTCTATAAGTGATTGAATTATATTATACCCGTGACTTGGCCCGTCTGTGTCCACAGACGTGGGATTGGCCGCTGTTGTATCGAGCCTCAAAAGCCTTACAGATAGCTGGGAGTATTATATTATATTTGTAACTTGGTCCATCTGTGGCCACAGATGTGGAATAGGCTACTTCTATATCGAGCCTCAAAAGCCTTACAGATAGCTGGGAATAGTACTTTATAATTGTGATTGGGACCGTCTGTGGTCACAGACGTGGGATTGGCCGCTTCTGTATCGTGCCAAAGCCTTACAGATAGCTGGGAGTCTTACATGGGTTGGCCGCTTCTGTATTGAGCCTAAAAGCCTTACAGATAGCTGGGAATCCTATATGTTTCTCCACGTAAGGAGTCTTATATGTTTTGTACGACTGGTTGTTCAGATGGGAAAGGTAAAATGAGGTAACGTAATGTGTTTATCGCTTTACCAATGGGATTACGTGCAGCCTGTTATGTGTTGTATATTATAGGGCATATTGTTACATCCATAATAGCTTATTGAGATTTATTCTCACCCCCTTCTCCCTTTATTGTTTTAGATCCCGCTGAGACAGGAAGACCCAACCGGTGAGGCCGGGAAGGAGTTTGGACATCTTTTGGGTTGTCAGGGTATATTATGGTTTGGGAGTTGGGAGTCGTGGTGGTTGTTCTATTTTGGGAAGATTGTATATAAAACTTTTATAAACACGTTTTCAGTATGTTATGTTGTAATTAAACCTGGGATTAGTTTTGTTTCAAAGTTGGCTTGTGTAAGCCTTTACAGTTGTCGTGTTTGTAACTAAACATGTTATGGTTTTTGAAACATGGTTTATATACTACCCAAGTGGGGAGGTTATGTTGAATTTGAATAAGGGTTGTTATACTTGTCAAGTAAATCAAAAGAAAAGTTTTTTTTTTAAAAAAGGAGGTATTTTGGGGACCCTCAAGCTTGGGACACGAGTCTATAGGTCCGGAAGTTGGGGAGACCCCATAGTTGGTATCAGAGCCTTGGTTAGAAGTCAAGGGTAGATGTCTAGTCTAAGGGGGAGTGTGTGATATCTGACGCCGAGTGTTTAATGCAGGGATTGGTATGATGGCTGGAACTGGTGATGACCAACAAAGGGATCAAGGAAATCTGGGTGATATGGGAGCTGGGGGAAACCAGAATGTAGAAATAAGGGATATGTTCAGGGTTTTCATCCAAAATATGGCAGCTCAGGGACATGCACAATAGCAACCTGAGGGAAGACAAGTGCAGGAGTTAGAAAAGTTTGTTAAAATGGCTCCACCAAGCTACGATAGGGATCCAGATACAGTGAAAGCAGAAAGATGGTTGGAAGCTATGAACAAAATTTTTGTGGCAATGGGAAGTTCAGATGAGGAGAAAGTTAGATGTGTTGTGTTCAAGTTGGAAGGTCCTGCAGAGCACTGGTGGCAAATACTTAAGGAGAGTTGGGAGCAGGCCCACATGCCCCAAACTTGGGACAACTTCACCAGAAGGTTTAAAGAACATTTCATTCCTTTGATCACCAGAGATAAGAGAGAGGTTGAATTTCTGAGGCTCGAGTAGGGAACAATGATAGTGGCCCAGTACTCGGCGAAGTTTACAGAGTTGGCAAGGTATTGTCCTCATTTATTACCAGAGGAGGAGAGGAGAGTCTACAGGTTTGTAAAGGGACTGAGAGTGGAGTTCCGAAAGCAGTTGTTGACACATGATTTCCCCAACTATCAAGTAGCAGTGAACATGGCCTATAGAATTGAAAATGACATTGAAGAACATTGGGGCAGACCTGAAGGAAGTGGAATTAAGCCCAAGTTTCCGGGCCAGGGTTCAAGACAGAACAGGGATCAGCTTAAGCCTTCAACTCCAGGAGTGGCTAGAGGAGGCAATGTCTCAGTATCAACGTGGCCTGTATCCAGCCAATTTGGGTCTGTTTGTAATTTTTGTAAGAAGGTGGGACATTCTGAAGACAGCTGTTGGAGCAAGCAAGGGAAATGTATGAATTGTGGAGAAATTGGGCACTTCAGAAGAGAATGTCCTAAACCTCGTTGGAGTCAAGCTGCAGGTAACAGACAGCAGGGTGGCCAGCCAAGGGGGTGGCATGAAAAGGGATGTTGAGGGGAAGCCTAAGGAGAGAGTACAAAGTAGAGTGTTTGCTTTGGGTCGAGGCACGATAGATCCCATCGCGATCATTAGAGGTATTGTACCTGTCTCAGGTGTCAGGGCTCGTATTTTTATCGACCCTGGGTCACCCCATTCTTTTGTGGCATCTCATTTTGCATTCACCTTGCATAAGTTGCTTAAGTTGTTGCCTTATGTGCTTGAGGTCTCTACTCCTGTGGGAGAGTGCCTCAAATCTGTTGGGTTTTATGGGTCCATGCGCAGCGGAATAAGCATCTAAATAACACAAAACCCAAGAGCCCTAGGATCCGTTCTATACAATTAAATTGAATTCCTATGAGATAGAAATAACCAACCTTGATCGCTTTCCGTTCTTGAGCTATCGAACAAATAACCAATGTGATTTTGAATCACAAACTTCGAACTCCAGGCCTTGATCATTGTATGAGCGAAGACCCTCTAGTAGTATCCACACCTTTGAATGAACCAAGAACAATTCTTGATGATTGCAAGATCCTTAAACCTTTGAAGAATATTGAGAAACCCTTTGTGATTTTTTTTTAGAAATTCTGCTAGCTTTTTAGGGTTTCACAGACAGCATATTTATACTACTCTAGTATGGTATTTGTTTCCTAATCAAATTAGGAAACTGTCTGTAAATCGCCTTTGTGGCATGTTATGTCGCACGACCAGTCGAGCCCTATGGACAGGATCTGTCGCGCGATGACTTATGCCTGATAAGGAAATTCTCAATCATTCTTTCTTTGGTTTAACCAATTTATTCTAATTGTGTGTGACCCAATAGGATTATATTATGTTGGCAATGAGTCCGATCATATCGACCCTCATAAAACATAAGCGGACTCTAGCAAGCCATTATGTCTACCCAAATAATATAACGTAAGAGTTCACGTTTCCAATGGTATACTTCCATTTCTCCCTTTGTCTCACGATGTTATATTGAACACAAGTCATGGTCCACGTCAACTTGTATTTGTTCAATGCTTTCTTGATCTTGAGTATAATGATAATCCAATCGTATTGGGGTATGGCCATACACTTTCATCATTATCACTCATCGAGGGGTCCAAGAAAAATATCTCTCTTTCTAGGGTCAAATTCCATCTTGACTTATCATCCTTCCCATCATGAATTCGATCATGCCAAAGATAGCCTTTATAGATATCGTGTTAAGATATCATTTGACTAAAATCAAACATAACTTTCATCGTATGTAAGGTCATGATAATCTCAGGTCTAGGGACCAAATGAAGTGACCATATGAGATTTAATTATGACATTTGACCATGACATAAATCTCATACGGGTCAAGTCCAGTCACTTGTTCTCTAACAAGTACCCATAAATTTAATGTGCATCTCTATGCATATAATCATCATATGATTATCCATTAACATTTATACTAATTATTCACTTAATAATTAGGGACGGAGATTATTACAAATAAATATGCAAAACATATAATAATCAAATAATAAACTTTTCATATAATAATAATAAATAATGTCAACATATAAGCCTATCAACTATAGGCATAGGGCATAACACTAACAGTCTCCCACTTGCACTAGGCTCAATCTCCCATGTATCGAATACCCATGGACCTAACATGACCATCATACTTAGCTTGCGAGAGAGCCTTAGTTAATGGGTCCGCCACATTGTCATCAGTGTCTACTCTGCATATCTTTACGTCTTCCCTTTTGCATATCTCTCGGATAATGTGGAAACGTCAAAGTATGTGTTTGGATCTCTGATGTGACCTTGGTTCCTTTTCTTGTGCAATGGCACCATTATTGTCACAATAAAGTTCAATAGGATCTTTGATGCTTGGAACGACATCCAAATCACTAATGAACTTTTTGATCCAAACAACTTCCTTAGTTGCATCAGATGCCGCTATGTACTCAGCTTCGGTTGTAGAATCAATGACGGTACTTTGCTTGGAACTTTTCCAACTAACAGTGCCTCCATTCATCATAAACAAAAATCCTGTTTGCGAACTGAAATCATCTTTGTCGGTTTGGAAGCTAGCAACTGTGTAGCCTTTTACTACAAGATCTTCTTCCATTCCTCCAAAGACCAATAATACATCCTTAGTTCTTCGTAAGTACTTGAGGATATTCTTGACTGCTATCCAATGTGGTTCGCCGGGATTCGATTGGTACCTACTCGTCATGCTTAGAGCACACGAGACATTGGGTCTAGTACATAACATAGCATACATGATAGACCCAATTACCGAAGCATATGGAATACCATTCATTCTCTTTCGCTCATCATTAGTCTTAGGACTTTGAGTCTTGCTAAGAGATACACCATGCAACATTGGCAAGTTTCCTCTTTTAGAATTTTCCATTTGGAATCTTCTAAGAACCTTGTCAATGTAAGTACTTTGACTTAAACCAATCATCCTTTTAGATCTATCTCTATAGATCTTGATACCAAGGATATATGCAGCTTCGCCCATATCTTTCATTGAAAAGCACTTTCCCAACCAAGACTTGACAGTCTGTAGTGCAGGAATGTCATTTCCAATGAGTAAAATATCATCGACATACAACACTAGAAATAGTGCTATGCTCCCACTAATTTTCTTGTATACACAAGGCTCATCTTCATTCTTGATAAAGCCAAACTCTTTGATTGCTTCATCAAAACGTAGATTCCAACTCCTAGAAGCTTGCTTCAATCCATAAATGGATCTTTGCAACTTACACACCTTGTTAGAATTTTCTGGACTGACAAAACCTTCAAGTTGTATCATGTATACATCCTCAAGTAACTTCCCATTTAGGAAAGCTGTCTTGACATCCATTTGCCATATCTCATAGTCATAATATGCGGCTATGGCAATTAAAATTCTAATAGACTTAAGCATGGCTACAGGCAAAAAGGTTTCATCATAGTCGATGCCATGAATCTGCCTATATCCCTTAGCTACAAGCCTAGCCTTATAGGTGTGCACCTTCCCATCCATGTCGGTATTCTTCTTGAAGACCCATTTGCACCCTATGATTTTTACACCTTCGGGTGGATCAATCAAGTTCCAAACTTGATTATCATCCATGGATTGCAATTCGGACTTCATGGCCTCTTGCCATTTTTTTGAATCAGGAGAGGACATCGCTTCTTGATAGCAAGTAGGTTCATCATTTTTAATTAACTCCACTTCATCACTTTCCGTAATGAGAAATCCATATCTCTCGGGTTCGGATCGTGACCTATCACTTCGGCGAAGGATTTGTGCATCTTGAACCGGTTCCACAACTACTTGTGAACTTAGTTCAGTTTCTACCATTGGTTCTATGTTGTTTTCGGGTTCTCGAATTTCTTCGAGATCTATTTTACTCCCACTGGTTCCTTTGCGAAGAAATTCCTTTTCTAAGAAGGTACCATTTCGAGCAAGAAACACTTTTTTCTCATTTCGATTGTAGAAATAGTATCCTTTAGTTTCCTTAGGATAACCCACGAAAACACATTTATCAGACTTAAGTGCTAGCTTGTCAGAAGTTAACTTCTTGACATATGCATTGCAACCCCAAATCTTCATGAAAGACAAACTAGGTTTTCTTCCATGCCACATCTCATATGGGGTCTTTTGAACGGATTTGGTAGGAACTCTGTTTATAGTGAAAGCAGCAGTTTCTAGTACATGTCCCCAAAAGGATAAAAGAAGCTCAACTTGACTCATCATAGAACAAACCATGTCCAACAAAGTTCTATTCCTCCTTTCAGACACACCATTCCATTGTGATGTTCCGGGTGGAGAGAGTTCTGAAACGATTCCACAACTCTTAAGATGACTGTCAAATTCTTGGCTCAAATATTCGCCACCTCGATCGGATCGAAGTACTTAAATGGTTTTGCCAAGTTGATTTTGCACCTCATTTTGAAATATTCGAAATATCTCAAATGATTCACTTTTATGTTTCATTAGATAAACATATCCAAATCTACTATAATCATCAGTGAATGTTATGAAGTACTGAAATCTTCCCCTAGCATTGCTACTCATAGGTCCACACACATCGGTATGTATGAGGCCTAATAAGTCACCCGTCCTTTCACCAGTTTTGGTAAATGGGTCCTTGGTCATCTTGCCAAGTAAACAAGATTCGCATGTCTCATACGATTCATAATCATGTGAGTCTAAAAATCCATCTTTATGGAGTTTAGAAATGCGTTTCTCATTTATATGGCCAAGACGACAATGCCATAAGTAAGTGTGGTTTACATCATTCGATTTAGATTTCTTGTTAATGTTATAGACATCATTATCACGATTTTCAATATCAAGGATATAAAGGCCATTGAATGAAATAGCAGTACAATAATGCATATCACTCTTGTAAATGGAAAACTTCTTATCACATATAAGAAAATTAAAATCTTCATTATCCAAACATGAAATCGAAATAATATTCCTACTTAAAGCTGGAACGTAATAACAATTGTTCAAAACAAGTATTAGTCCACTAGGTAAAGTAATTTCATAAGTTCCTACGGCTAATGCAGCAACTCTTGCTCCATTCCCCACACGTAGGTCCACTTCACCATCTTCAAGCATTCTTCTGTTCTTTAGACCATGCACATTTAGACAAATGTGAGATCCACATCCGGTATTCAATACCCAAGAACTAGAAGTAGATAGGAATATATCTATAACAAAGATACCTGAAGTCGAAGCAACACCTTTGCTCTTCTTCAGTGCTTCCTTGTATTTTAAGCAGTTTCTCCTCCAATGTCCAATCTCATTGCAATGGAAGCAGACTGCGTCCTCTTGGGACTTGGGCTTAGCCTCTTTGGGTTTGGCACCCTCTTTGGGTTTGGCAACATTTGCCTTAGGATTAGAAACTTTTGCCTTTACCTTACCCTTGAAATCCTTCCCCTTGTTAACCATCAACACTTGATCGGTTTTTTTCTTGACAATATTGATTTCCGCAGTGTCCAACTGAATGTGCGCTCGCCCGAAATTGGTTTCCGGTTTAAATGAAAAGAAGGAGTCACCACGCCGTTTTAAGAGGAAACATTGAAAACCTTTATTTAGAGAGAAAAACATGAGTTCGGGGGTCAGGTTACGTGTTGGGAAGAACCGAGAGTTCACCCAACACGCCTCGTCCGTAGACGAGTCTTTCAATCAGAAACATCCAAGTAAATCCAAAGTGTGTGCAAACATTGATAATAAACAAAGTGTGATAAAATGCATCTTATTAATTATGGAATGAGAATTACATATTGTGAGCCCATTATTTAGGGAGGCCACATCCCTGATACAAACAATCTAAAACAGATTACAAAGGAAAAAGGGTCTCTGCAGATGGGTCATGTATGTCGCATGACACATCGCACCAGTGACCACATGTGTCGCGTGACACAGGATCACTTGGAGACGAAGGTGTCGCGTGAAACATATGAGCCATCTGCAGAAACTTAACAAGATGAACACATAATCAACAGAAGCTATACAGATCTAATCAATTGGCTGAATTACGAATGGAAAACAGAAACAACACTAAATCGACCCCGGGAGTGTGGATATGAGTAGATCCACACCCCCTTGGGGTTCAAACACCAAATCCAATCAAATGATCAACAATATAAACTCAATTTCACTGATTATTCGGATTAAACGGAGATTGCGATTGGGATTCGAGTAATCCGGATAGCTAGGATCTGATTACTGAATCCCAACAAAATTAAATGCTAGAATTAATAGAAATTAAGCAAGAGAGAGAGAGAGAGAGAGATTGAGTTTAGGGAATCGTTACCCTTGATGCTTCCACGAATTCTATATCCATCGGATATAGAACCCTTCAATTCGTCACTTCTGATCTGGAAGGATTAAGGCAAGGGGCTCAATTGGTGTGGCTTGAGAATTGGGTTTGGAAGGGAGGAATTGGGTAGGTTGAAGGTAGGAGAGAGAGAGGTTTGTGTTTGGAGAGGTTCGTTACGCTGCAAATCCTGCAGAGTAATAGTAGGCTAAAGTTGGGATCCTTTTATGAGAGGGGGAGGGTCTTATTTATAGGCTGCAGTTGGCTGCCTTAATGTGTCGCACGACCTTACGCGTCCTCTTTCCATGCCTCAAGCTGTCGCGTGACACAAGGTAGCTCAACCGCTTTTGGCACCAAAAACCAGTTTCTGGAACATTCCGGGAAAATACCCAAAAGGTCCAACAGGTTTTATTCCCAAGGGGTCCTTTGGCATGAATAATGTACCAAAAGGTACTTCCTTCGCGGGAAACTCATGAAACGTTTCCGGAAGTCTCGGGATAGGCCGGGAATTTACCAAAACGCCCCTTAGTGCGATTTTATCATTTAAAATGCACCTAAAAAGGGATTGCGAATTTGGATTGGCGTACTTACAGAGCCCCTCGGCAACGTCACTTTTGGAAAAAGTGGGGTTGTCGATAAAATAAGACCCAATCCCAATGAGCATCAAGGGATAACGTAACGGGCTAGAAGGGTGAGAAGGGGGAAATTATGGCTGGACCTTTCTGAGAAAGGATTCCTACGTATCCCTTGAACAAGGGAATCAAGCCAAATCGTAGTTCGGAATTACCAAATCAAAATCATAAGCAAGGAAAGGGGTAGAGACGTATCTTCATACCTTTGCTGTGCTTACCTGTGGTTTTCTGAGGGATCGGTATTACTGTGGTCGGATGGTTGCTTCCTTTCACACCAGGTTGTAGCTGCCGGAGGGTCTCATGCTGCAACTGGTACTTTTGCGAGTAGCTGCCGGGGGGTATTACGCTATCGCTGTTGACGAGTTGTAGCTGCCGGAGGGTCTCATGCTGCAACGGGTCTTTTGTGGATGCCAGGGGTCTTATACCACTTCTCTCATGCAGGATAGTTGTCGGAGGGTCTCACACTATTGCTGCTTCTTCTCGTGGATGCCGGAGGGTCTCATTCCACTTCTCTTTTGCAGGGTAGTTGCCAGAGGGTCTCACACTACTGCTGCTTCTCTTCGTGGATGCCGGAGGGTCTCATTCCACTTCTCTTTTGCAGGGTAGTTGCCGGAGGGTCTCACACTACTGCTGCTTCTCTTCGTGGATGCCGGAGGGACTCATACCACTTCTTTTCTTCTTTGCTGGGGATGAGTATAGCTGCCGGGGGTCTCACGCTATCTCTTTTCTGCTCTGTTGGGGATACATGTAGCTGCCAAGGGTCTCGCGCTACTTCCACTTTCTGTTCTTTGCTGATCTTTGTGGATGCCAAAGGGACTCATACCACTTCTGCTTCTGCTTTTGTTGTTGATGAATGTAGCTGCCAAGGGGTCTCACGCTAATTCTTTGTTACTGTTTTTTTTTCTGTTGGACGGTCTTTGCTTGATTGCCGCTTTTCTTTGGTGTCCTTAGCTTTTCTTGGGCAGCTGGGGGGGCTGCTTCTTTCTTGTGCCTCGAGGCTATTGGTTTCTGGAAATTTGTTCGTCAATCCGGGAATTCTGTTTTCCGGGGGATTGGTTTCTTTTCGTGGGGCTGTTTGTTTTGTTGAGCTCTTCTTGGGGCTGTCATAGATGCACGTGCCATTTTGCTTTTTCCTTTCTTCTCCAGTTTAGTCGGAGGGCCAGTCTTCGGGACTCAATTGATTATTGTACCTGCGGGGGTAAAACAACATATGCCAGCGCTACGCCTAAACAAGCCTATCTTGTTAGCAAAGATTAATGTATGTTAGCTTGGTTTGTGCGAGTCTGTCTGTTCCGGGAAAGCGAACGCAATTATTGGGTTAAAGGTCGGCTTTGTCGGGTTTATATATGGGGTTTTGGGATTGTTCCAGGTAGGTGTGTATAGCAGGGGTCCTCTCCCGTGTATTTTTAGGGGTATGTGTATGAGGGTAAGGGGTGTGTTATGGCAACGGCGAGTCGGAAAATGCTCTGGGGTAACCTCTGCAGGCTTTTCCACACTGTCTGTTCTCAGCCAAAGTATGTCGCCCGACATGTTATGTCTGTTATGTCTGTTCTGTCGCACGACTGAGGGAGGCTCGTAACAGGCCCTTCAAAAGTCGGTCTAGGCTTCATTCTGCAGACACTGTCTTCTTAGTAGAGAAACCCAGCAGCCCTTATTTGGCAGATAAGCGATTCCTTTGGTCAAGACTGATACTTTTGGCTGCCGGACCTTCTCTTGGACATGTTACGGATGCACCTCTGCCACCTCCTTTCGTTGATTTTCAGGATAGGGATGCTATGAGGCGGGCCACTCTTGATACTAGCAGGGTTTTTCCATACTTTCATCTTCCGGAGGGCGCTCAATCTGTAAATGGCTTTAAACTGTGAATATCCTTTAATTCCCTTGTTCTGATCTGATTTCTGATTCTTTTTCATTTGCTTGTATCAGGTATCAGCTGACATCTACTGGGGTTTTGCTCGTCACTATACCGGGGCTATGGACATGGTTGATCAGTTGATGAGGAGCAATCAATATTTGAGGGAGAAGCTTGCGGCTCGTAGTTCTAGTAGTTACGATGACGTGATTCCACACTTAGCTTGCCGGTAGGAAGAGGACTCGCATTGATTTGTCTCGCCGAGGATACGCATTGGCCCAGGACCAAAACTGTTCGTCGTCCTCCTAATCCTCCTAGCTCTGATAGTGATTCTTCCCGAGATCCTCATGAACTTGATACTTTCCCCATTCCTGTTATGCATGAGCTCTTCCGAGATGATCCCATTGCTTATCATGAGACTGCTGCTGGCCCGGATCCTGAGGAGGGTGATGCCGATGGAGAAGACAACGAGGAGGCTGAAGATGATGATAGTAGCTTTACCGATGATGGTACCTACATTTCCGGAGACGATGGTTCGGAGTAGCCCTTGGATTGATTTGTGACCCTCTTTTTTGGTTGTTGTACCCTATTTTGGGGAAAGAAAACAAACACTCTCTTTTCTTTTTTTTTATTGCACCTAGTACATTATTAGTTATTAGCTTGCTTGTGCGAGTCTATATTTTGGGAAGGATAGAGATGAATGGAGGTAAATGGCTTTTGAAAGATTATGAATGGTTTATATAATTTTGGGTTTGTATATGAGAGTGGTGAATGTGTATGTTGCTTTGAAAGAAATTCCTTTCCCCATGATATTTGCAGGATGTCTTGTTGTTTGCAGCTTGGGACAAGTCGGGGCGTGCCCTGGTATAGACCAGATTTGCAGCTTGCTGATGTCTGATGTTGGACTTATTATGTCGCACGACTCTAAGCATCCAGGGTACACTCTGTCGCGTGACATTATAAGCCAGGTTGACAATCTTTCAGGCATGGACTTCTTCATTGTTTCCCATGATTCATCTTCTTACTCAGGATGTGGAATTCAGTAGGCTCATCGAAGAGCGAGCTTCTTGCTAGGGGATCCATTTTCAAGCATTGCTATCATGATAACAGCCCCGGCAATCACACACAAAATGTACATCGTCTTCTGGCCAAGCCCCAGCTTCATACATATCCTTATGCAGCCCCAGTCTGAGATTGATCCTTTGATTTCAGTCAGTCAGACAGCAGACAAGACTCAAGAAATTTGCATGCAGGGGCACATCTTTTGAATGGTGGGAAATGAATCCCGAATTTCTGTTTATGACACTCTCGCTTTGGGTTTGACTCTTTTGAGAGAGTATAAGCATCACAAGGTGTGGAAAGTGTATGGAAGCCCCTGCTGACCGAAACGGTGTTTAGCTCTATCTTCCTATGATGTAGCAAGAGAAGACTTGTCGAGACACTTGAAAACCTGTCTTATTCGTGATGATCACAAAGCTGCTTAAAACCCTTTATTGATGTTCGGGTTAGTCAACCGCCAAAGCTGATATGAGCAAATATTTTTTATCAATCCTGAGGAGAAAACCCACTGATATCGAGAATCAAGCTCGAAAGGATAGACAGTGTATGGGCATGGTCCTTGAAGAGACCGGATCTTGAGATTTTTTTGTGCTTTCGACCGAACCATTTAAGGTTGCCTACGTTCCCCTCCTTACGAGGAGCTCAGGTCGCCGTAGTTCGGGCTTATCCCGAATGAAAAGAATGAACGATGAAGTTCGGGGATGTGAGGACCTTCGAAGATTTTAAGAATTGAAAAATATGTCCTCTTAGAGTGTCGATGGGAGACACAGATGTGAAGCCCCAGTGGGACATTCACGGCAGGTGTTTGTGGAGGAGAAATGAAATATGCTCACATACAACGTCGAATGAACGGACGGAATTTGCACAATCTTCGCTTGACGGTTCTTTGAGCAGGGATGGACTTGGCTCCGCTTCTAGAAACAATCTGTCTTGGATTTCGACGATATTGGACTGAAACTGCTATCCGGTAGTAACTGCGGCTGGGCTTCAGGGTTTCGATCGGTCTTCGGGTGATTTAGGATATCATGACCTCTTAAAACGAGAGGTCGGCTAGGCTTTTTGCTGACTGTACCTCTAAAGATGAGAGGTTGGTTCTTAGGTATGTGTTTGGGATTTCTATGGCGAGGGAAATCTGTGATTGCCTCTTTGCTGCCTCTAAGAATGAGAGGTCGATCTTTTGGCTTTTGGTCAAGGTCAAAGGTAAGGGTAATGGTAATGTCCTCTAAAATCGAGAGGACGGCTTGGGATCGGTTAGAGGTAATGGTGAGGGGACATCCGTCTTTGTCTCTTTATTCATTACGAGACTCCCTTTCGAGTAACGACCAGGATCCTTTGACTTTCGCTTCGAGAGAATCACCGGGGACTAGGCTCTCTTTCTTGTCTTTTCTTTTTTATTTTTCTTTTTTTTTTTTTGTATTTTTGTCTCTCTTTTTTTTTTTTTTTTTTTTTTTTTTTGAGAGGAGAATTTCAGCTAGTCCCAGGATGAATCATTGCTTTCTCCGTTATTCTTGAGCTTGGAGCCGGTCGATCTTTCCTTGAATCACGGGAGCCTCAAGGATGGTCCCTCTTCTTCTTGATGATGGTTAAACGGGTTTCAAAACATGCCGATCTTGAAATGAAGGGATATTATTTAGGTGAGGGTAAGGTGATGGTTTTCCTAGGGGTGAAAGGTTTCAACCGCAGTCCCTACCGGATACTCTGAACGATATTGAGTCTTCGTTTGCTTGCTTGAGCTTACTTTGAGGAAGATCCGTGCAAATTCATCGAGCAACGAGATAGCGAAGACGAAGGAAAGCGAGTGAGCATATGGGAATCAAGGTGGGAAATTGGTAAGCCCCACTTTGAGAAGGATATCAGTCGATTTTCTCACTCTGATCAATTTAAACATTAGCCATTTCAAAGCATTGGTCGGTGAGCAGCACAAGTGATCATTTGGAATAAGACCATTTCAATCGAGTGTAACGTAGGTGTGCTAGTAATGTCTCGAGTCTAGCAAGAATAGAAATAAAGATTTTCATTAATATAATAAAAGATTCATAACATGGACTTAACAGACTCATGACCACATAAAAGACACTCTAGAACCTACGACGCCGACTGACTAACTTCTTTGGTGGAGATATCCTCTGGGCTTCATTGGCATTACTGAAGAGGATCGGTAATCGCATTGGGGTGAGCTTTCTCAATTCTGCCTTCATCAATAAGCCTTTGGATGAGCAGCTTCAAAGGGACGCAGTTGTTCGTAACGTGCCCAGGATACTGATGATAGTAACAGTACTTGCTACGTTCCAAATTAAGCTTAGGTCTGCTGGGTTGATAATTCTCTAGTGGCTTTATCATTCCTTTCTGCATTAATCCGTTGAAAGCTTCTTCGGTTGACATCCCGAGATCATCGAATTCTCGCTTCTTGCGAGGGGGATACGGGCGGAGATCTTGGGTATTGCCATCATCAAGAGAACCCAATTCAATCTTCCCTTCATCAATAAGTCTTTGGATGATTATCCTCAATTGTAAGCACCCATGGGTAACATGTCCTGAGTATTGGTGATAATCGCAGTACTTGCTTGGGTCCAGGCTTTCATTATGATGGAGAGGAGTATAATTCACTAGCGGGTGCACCAAACCTCCGCTTGTCAACAATTTAAGAAACTGATTCATGGGCATTCCCACTTTTCCCCAATAAGCTCTCTTTCTTCTTTTCTGGACTTTCTCAGAAGGAGGCTCAGATATTGTCGTCTCTTGCGGGGTAGGGTTCAGAGCTGGCATGAAAGACATCTGATTAACAGTCACATATGAAGTTGGTCCTGAAGGTTGCTCATGAGAGGGTGACAAGTTGAACCCGTACGCATTCATTGGTGATTGTGGGAAACATCCTTGTGGGAGAGCTTGGTCGGGGTGGAATTTCAGTGAACCGTTCTGATTGAAGAAATGGTATACCACCTGGGAATCTGGTTGGTATTGGCTTTTCAAATCGGGTTGCTTATGGATATTGAAACTCTCAGGGGTTGATTGTTCATACTCGATCTGGGTTTGAGCCATCTGGGGTGTTGGGAAAAGAATCTCACCCTGCCCGTCTCCATTCATCTCTTTCATTGCGTTTCTATCCCCGCAATCAACACTACTGGCCTTGACAATCTCCTCGTATGATCCATCTTCATGACGAACCACTGTAACTCCCCGGAGGCGCATCGCTTCAACAAATCTGGAATGAGTCTCTTCCTCTCGAGCTTTGGCAACCTGGGCAAGCAATTGGGCTTTGCATTCCCGAATCATGGCAGCTTCAAGGGCGGCTCGCAATTCCGTTACTGACAAATCATTCATATCCAACTGACCCGAAGCAAAAGGGATTCCAGACTGAGCGGGTGACACATCTTTTGCACCAGACATCCTTGAGCAGTAGAATAAACAGGAACTTTGGAGGAAACTGCAAATATTTGGAAATGCGGACTGATTAATCACCCTCCTTGTAACAGAGCACGCACCCAAACTTTTCGCTTCTCCTTACTACAAAATGATTGGTTATAAGGCATCGAAGGGAGAATTTGAGGAACGGGGGAGGAAAAGAGGATGGGACAAACTCGCACAAGCACAAATTTATTTATGTTCCAGTATAAATCAGTATTTTAAATCCTAAATACAGTTGGGAAAGAATAAGCCTTTATTCATGCTAACTATACCTCGGGGAAACCTAATGACGCAACGTTCGAATTACATCAAATGCTTTGTTTTGAAACATATAGTAGGTAATGATACCTAACCAAACCCTAACATCTTTATGGAACGAAAAGGTTCGTCCAAATTTCTAAGGAAATTTGGGCAGCATAACGGGTCTTTTCGAAGAATTTCGAAGAAAAATCCGGCATGACCTCTCGTCGGTACATGTTGGCAATGCGGCATGATCTCTCGTTTAGAACACGCCACGGGAGTGACATGTCCCCACGTGAAATCATGTTGCATTTGGCAACATGCCCACAAGGTGTGAGGTTTTGGGAGAAGGTATAAGGACCTATACTACTTTTCAAAAAAAAATCATTTTGTTGTAATTAAAACATTGTATCGAAAACCAACCGTGGGTAAGGTTTAGTGTGGTGCCACCTATAACGCACTAGGGGTTTAGGTTTGATTTCAGGCGCTCAAGCGTAGGCGAATTTCATGGCCGTCCGCGATGCCGTCAATCGCACCCGAGGGTTCTAAATCTAAGTGATGTAGTGTGCGGATGACTATATTCCTTTATTTACAAAAAAGAGATTTTTTTATTTTTATTTTTTTATATTTTTGAAAAAGAAAAAACAACAACACACACCCTCACACAAGATATACAGGGAACAACAATCAATTGAGTCCTGCTTGATCCAAGGGACTGCCCTCAAACCAGTCTTCTGAAGTTATGTTCAGTGGCCACCCTTTGTCGCGTGACACAGGACAACCAGAGACAAAGGTGTCGCACGACCTGGATGGTCGCTGAACCAGCAGCTCTTCAATCATCAAATCAGCCCCTGTTTTACCATAGCCAGAGCAACACACAAGTACTAATGCACAAGAAAGAATGGCCACAAGCACAAAGGGCTCACAAGTTCCATAATCAACAAGATGTATGAATCACAAATGATTATCAAATAATGCACACAAAATGGATGTATTGGATGTTTTGACTAAACAAAAGCTTGACCCACTCAACACTTGAAAAACAGGTTTTCAAGTGACATCCCCAGCAGAGTCGCCACTGAATGTGCGCTCGCCCGAAATTGGTTTCCGGTTTAAATGAAAAGAAGGAGTCGCCACGCCGTTTTAAGAGGAAACATTGAAAACCTTTATTTAGAGAGAAAAACATGAGTTCGGGGGTCAGGTTACGTGTTGGGAAGAACCGAGAGTTCACCCAACACGCCTCGTCCATAGACGAGTCTTTCAATCAGAAACATCCAAGTAAATCCAAAGTGTGTGCAAACATTGATAATAAACAAAGTGTGATAAAATGCATCTTATTAATTATGGAACGATAATTACATATTGTGAGCCCATTATTTAGGGAGGCCACATCCCTGATACAAACAATCTAAAACAGATTACAAAGGAAAAAGGGTCTCTGCAGATGGGTCATGTATGTCGCATGACACATCGCACCAGTGACAACATGTGTCGCGTGACACAGGATCACTTGGAGACGAAGGTGTCGCGTGACACATATAAGCCATCTGCAGAAACTTAACAAGATGAACACAAAATCAACAGAAGCTATACCGATCTAATCAATTGGCTGAATTACGAATGGAAAACAGAAATAACACTAAATCGACCCCGGGAGTGTGGATATGAGTAGATCCACACCCCCTTGAGGTTCAAACACAAAATCCAATCAAATGATCAACAATATAAACTCAATTGCACTGATTATTCAGATTAAACAGAGAGCTTGCGATTGGGATTCAGTAATCCAGATAGCTAGGATCTGATTACTGAATCCAAACAAAATTAAATGCTAGAATTAATAGAAATTAAGCAAGAGAGAGAGAGAGAGAGATTAAGTTTAGGGAATCGTTACCCTTGATGCTTCCACGAATTCTATATCCAGTCAGATATAGAACCCTTCAATTCGTCACTTCTGATCTGGAAGGATTAAGGCAAGGGGCTCAATTGGTGTGGCTTGAGAATTGGGTTTGGAAGGGAGGAATTGGGTAGGTTGAAGGTAGGAGAGAGAGAGGTTTGTGTTTGGAGAGGTTCGTTACGCTGCAAATCCTACAGAGTAACAGTAGGCTAAAGTTGGGATCCTTTTATGAGAGGGGGAGGGTCTTATTTATAGGCTGCAGTTGGCTGCCTTAATGTGTCGCACGACCTTACGCGTCCTCTTTCCATGCCTCAAGCTGTCGCGTGACACAAGGTAGCTCAACCGCTTTTGGCGCCAAAAACCAGTTTCTGGAACATTCCGGGAAAATACCCAAAAGGTCCAACAGGTTTTATTCCCAAGGGGTCCTTTGGCATGAATAATGTACCAAAAGGTACTTCCTTCGCGGGAAACTCATGGAACGTTTCCGGAAGTCTCGGGATAGGCCCCTTAGTGCGATTTTATCATTTAAAATGCACCTAAAAAGGGATTGCGAATTTGGATTGGCGTACTTACACCAACATTTGAACTAACTCGGAAAGGTTCTTATTCATGCCCCCCATGCTATAGTTCATTATGAAATTACTAAAACCTTCGGGCAATGAATTCAATATCATGTCAGTAGCCAACTCTTGGCTAATCGAAAAATCGAGCCTCTCAAGATGCTTGATGTGGCCCTTCATCTTTAGAGCATGGGGAACAACAGCTTGTCCTTCACTCATCTTGCATGAGGTCAGGGCCTTAACTGTGTTATACCTTTCTTGCCTTGCTTGAACTTGGAACATTTCCATCAGTCGATTGTTAACTGTCCCCAAGTGCTCAACATCCTTCTGAAGACTCTTGCACATGGCGGAGAGCATGAGGCAACCAACATCAGTAGCATCACGCTTATGCTTCAGATATTGATCCCTCACTGCCCTAGTAGCATTGGCAGCTGGTTCAGGTGGAATAGGTTCCTCGAGAACGTACAATTTCTCCTCTTGCCTGAGAACAATTCTCACGCTACGGATTCAATCCATATAGTTTGTACCATTCTCTTCCAACTTTTCCTTCTCAAGGATAGATCGTAGTGACAGATGATTATTGTTTGATGCCATTTATTATACAAAAAGATATACATAAAATATGAACATATATAAGCAAACATATTATATGAGAAGTATAATTCATTTACATAAAATAAATGCTCCCACTAAATTATACACCTTCCAATGCAAATAAGCATAATATACATTTAATGGGCTAAGATCCAACTTTAATTTAATTTCAAGTTTGCTATGGCAAACCGCTCAAAACTAAATTAATTAGGTAGAAACATCAATCATATCATATATGACTCTTAGATCTTTTATGAGATTTATTTAAGACATCATATGCCTAAGCATATTTTAATCTCATCTTATACCTTGGGTCCAAAACCATTTTGATAACCCAATTAAGTTCATTCACTTTAAATGTATAGGAACCACCATTTCCTCATCTTGCTCGCAAACGAATAGAATCAAAGTACCTTGCTATGGCAAGCCCACCCAAAACTATCCGAGTGGTCTCAAGTGTTTTAATCATGAATTGGCATAAAGAACTTAAAAGTTAAATGAAGGTTCTTTAAAGCAGATTATCAACATATCAGTAAAGATAATCATAATCGCGCACCAGGTAAGTTTCCAGGAAGATAGGTGAGCCACAAGGACTACTTAAGTACCAAATCTCTCCTTCGACAGAACTCTCCTAGACATGCACAATCAGAAATTAGCTCTGATTTGCAATATAATCAATACTTTGTATAAACAATCAGTTTCCTTTAAATTTTGCGTAAAATGACTTGTTTCTCATAAACAATCAGAAAACCAAAATTTTAATGTTTCAATTTAAACATTCAGGAAATTACAATACAATGTTTCAACTAAACATTTAACAAAGTTCTTAGCACATAAGAACACATAATTAATGCATCGCAATAATTAATAAAATCACATTTAAATTAATTAAGCATGAATAAACAATGAATTAATCTAGCATAGCCCTATAAACTTAATTTCCAGAAATTTATAGCATCCAGATTAAGACATAAACATATCAGATTGTAAACATATTCACAGATTAGCAGGATTATTTAACAACCTGATTCTGCCCAGATTAGGCAAGTTTTGTCGCGTGACAGAGGCCAACTCTGTCGCGTGACAGAGACTAACTCTGTCGCGTGACACGAGATGCTAGTTTGCAGATTTCCAGTTTCAATCAATTCTTAATCACAGAGCAATTAAATCATATAAACAACTTTTAACAGATTTAATTCGATATGAATAGAACAAGATTTAGGCATATTGTTTCAAAAACAATCAAACTATCACATACAAAACATGCATGGAACATATAAACAATTTATATCACTTTTCTTAGCATGTTAATTCAAACTTAACAATACGAACGGGGCTCTGATACCACTGTTGGGTTTTATGGGTCCATGCGCAGCGGAATAAGCATCTAAATAACACAAAACTCAAGAGCCCTAGGATCCGTTCTATACAATTAAATTGAATTCCTATGAGATAGAAATAACCAAACTTGATCGCTTTCCGTTCTTGAGCTATCGAACAAATAACCAATGTGATTTTGAATCAAAAACTTCGAACTCCAGGCCTTGATCATTGTACGAGCGAAGACCCTCTAGTAGTATCCACACCTTCGAATGAACCAAGAACAATTCTTGATGATTGCTAGATCCTTAAACCTCTGAAGAATATTGAGAAACCCTTTGTGATTTTCTTTTCAAAATACGGCTAGCTTTTTAGGGTTTCACATACATCATATTTATACTACTCTAGTATGGTATTTGTTTCCTAATCAAATTAGGAAACTGTCTGTAAATTGCCTTTGTGGCATGTTATGTCGCACGACCAGTCGAGCCCTATGGACAGGACTATCGCGTGATGACTTATGCCTGATAAGGAACTTCTCAATCATTCTTTCTTTGGTTTAACTAATTCATTCTAATTGTGTGTGACCCTATAGGATTATATTATGTTGGCAATGAGTCCGATCATATCGACCCTCATAAAACATAAGCGGACTCTTGCAAGCCATTATGTCTACCCAAATAATATAACGTAAGAGTTCACGTTTCCAATGGTATACTTCCATTTCTCCCTTTGTCTCACAATGTTATATTGAACACAAGTCATGGTCCACGTCAACTTGTATTTGTTCAATGCTTTCTCGATCTTGAGTATAATGATAATCCAATCGCGTTGGGGTATGGCCATACACTTTCATCATTATCACTCATCGAGGGGTCTAAGCAAAACATCTCTCTTTCGAGGGAAAAATTTCATCTTGACTTATCATCCTTCCCATCATGAATCCGATCATGCCAAAGATAGCCTTTATAGATATCGTGTTAAGATATCGTTTGACTAAAATCAAACATAACTTTCATCATATGTAAGGTCATGATAATCTTAGGTCTAGAGACTAAATGAAGTGACCATATGAGATTTAATTATGACATTTGACCATGACATAAATCTCATACAGGTCAAGTCCAGTCACTTGTTCTCTAACAAGTACCCATAAATTTAATGTGCATCTATATGCATATAATCATCATATGATTATCCATTAACATTTATACTAATTATTCACTTATTAATTAGGGACGGATATTATTACAAATAAATATGCAAAACATATAATAATCAAATAATAAACTTTTCATATAATAATAAATAATGTCAACATATAAGTCTATCAACTATAGGCCTAGGGCATAACACTAACAGAATCCTCTTTGATTTATCATGATTGTGAGGTGATTATATGTGGGCATGTATTGCCAGTGGATTTGGTAGAGTTACCAATCTGAGATTTTGATGTTATTTTAGGCATGGACTGGTTGAGTAATTGTCATGCCTTGGTGGACTGTCGCAAGAAGCGAGTCCCCTTTTCTATGCATGATGTGCCTGTGTTTATATTTGATGTTGATAAGTCTTTATTTGGCATTCATGTTATATCTGCATTAAAGGCTAGAAAATTGTTATCAAAAGGGTGTGAGGGGTGCTTGGAATATGTGTTAGACTCTAGTAAGAAGTCTCCTGAGCTATATCATGTTCCAATTGTGAATGAATTTGTTGATGTATTCTCAACTGAGTGTTCTATGCCTACGGATAGAGAGGCAGAGTTTTGTAGTGACTTATTGCCATGTACTTCCCCAATTTCCAAAGCACCCTATAGAATGGCTCCAGTTTAAAGTTTTAAACCTTCATTTAGATAACTGATCAATAACACCATTATTATTTGTATCTGATTAGAGAAGTGGATGCATATGCTTGATGATATGTCATTTCCTTTTACAGCCTCCATTCGGTTTGCTAAAGTCGATTCTTATTTACGTGGCTGTAATATGGGTTTATACTACTTACCATGACGTATTCACCTATAGTCCTAGGATTGTGGTGCACCTAGTGTTTGCATGCGGGCTATGTACCCTTTTTCTTCAGGGCAAAATGGGTTGTTTGCTTGCCATAGAACTGAATGCTGGAACCAGATGGGACGTGGGTAGTGATTTACTTGCATGCTTTATTATTACCTGGATTCTGAAATCACCATAACTCTGATATGTGGTGGTTTCTCTCTTCTGATTTGGACGCATTGCCGTTAATGGGTCATGACATTAAGTTCAATGCCTTCACATGCTACACGTTTGCTAAATGTGAAGTAAAATTAATAGTTTTGCCTTGTCTAGAAAAGACAAGGACATCTACATGGTTGGTTAAGAAGGTTTTTTATTTATATATATATATATATGTTGTTTCCTAGATTCTCTCTTTTCTAGAAAATATGCCTTCCATGTGTAGTAATCTTGGATTTTCTCTTGGTTACTTTCCCTATTGTCCTGGAAATGGTTGAAAGTCAATTGTGAAACCTGAACCAAAGTTGATAAAACTTGGTAGATGAATATGGAACCTTTATATAAAGTGTTCAATATTATGACATGGATATGTAGGGCTTACTTGTTGTTCATTGTAGCCATCTTTGATTACATATTCATGGTTGGTTGTGCACATAGTGTTTAAATACATGTTGCACTATTGTGATTGGTTTAACAGGAGTAATAGTACCCTGTTATGCATTGCTATCCCAAGGTGTGGATTTAATTTCAAGCATCTATTATGCGCTTGAATGTGTTTATATCAGCTGATTACCAGGGGTATAATGGAATATGATCACTTATGAGAAATTGTTCCATAAGGTGCTCAGATTATATTATACTTGTGACCTCTTCCCCCCCACTATGACCACAGATTGGGGACAACTTCTGTATTGTGCCACATGGCCTTACAAATAGCTGTGAGTCTTATATAGTTCTTAGCAAGATGTGGTCATAAGGGTGAGTATATTGAAGAAAAAGAATTGAAAAATTTATGTAATTTCTGTAAAATTCGTCTGATCTATCTTTCTACTGATATATATGAAGAATATTATCAACCCTTTATATCATGTAGGATGTTTCCTAGTTTGTGGTTGGAAGTTCTTCTATCAATGTGATTATTTAAGCGTTCAGGTAATTCAATTTCAAATTCGGGACGAATTTTATTTAAGGGGGAGTGAGTGTCACGACCCTAAACCTAGGCACCATTTTGGTCACACGTGGAGACCGTAGGGGTGGGGTGTATTGCATCTCATGTTAGACATTATTTGATATTTGGATTGATTACGTGTTCATTTTGATAAATTTGATGAATTACGTGATTTTAAATGTTAACAAATTAATTTGAATTATATAATGTCTAATGGGATAAATGGGGAGTTTTGTAGTAAAGTGATAATATTGAAATTTGAAATGAAAGGATATAAAAGTTTTGAGAAGCTTAGGTGAAAATATAAGTATAAGGGGTTGATTGTAGTTAGCTAGAACTTGGAGGAGCTAAACTGTAAATGGGTTATATAAATATCAAAAGCTTCTTACAGAAGCTTATTTTTCTCTTCCTCAGTTCTTTCTTTTCTCTCTCAGCCTAGAACGTTCCTAACAACCTAGGGTTACCTTCTTAAATTCCTTAAAAATCAACCGTCAATCCGTTCTCTGTTTGGAGTTCATATTATTGATCAGGTAGTCGAGTGGCACGTTTATACCCGATCAAAGCTTCTTTTTATTTTGACAAATTTTGGTAAGTTATTATGATTCTATTCAATAATTGTTCATCCCAAGTTAAAAGAGGTTATTATGTGATATAAATGAGTTATGAAAAGTTTAGATCATTTACTTGGGTGTTTAAAATGGAAATAAAATGAGTTTGGTTGAAAAGAGGTTATTATACTGATGTTGGTCTGATTGGATAGCTGAGTAGGATTGAATTTGGTCCTTTCCTTGTTGCTGCTGATGTTATGAGCTGCAACAAGATTTCTGGGTAAAGGGCACGACTCGTGCCTTGGAGCACGAGTCATGACCTGTTGTTTTCAGTCGTGATCACTAATTGTGAGACTTGGAGCATTCATGCGAGGGTTGGGCACGAGTCGTGCCCATGAGCACGAGTCGTGCCCAGGACTATTTTCTGGTGTCAACTTTGCAAGCATGTAGACCTAAGCAATCTAGTACGGAATTGATCCCTCTTTAACTATAATTCTAGTACAATATTAGTACTATACAATGGAGTCTTAAATGGCCCAAAATGATATTGGGAAGTGTAGACACCCCATTCTGAACACATCGGATCATACTTATACCACTCTAAGTCTCGCTTTGAGTCAAGAAGTAGAAATCCACCATTTCGTCATGTTTCGTTAAGTTTTGACTAACCATCGTTAGTTTAGGACTAAACTGCATACGAGATAACGAGGAAAGGACAAAACTGTCCACAGGAGCAATATCTCGCCGCGAGATGGCGTGTCTCGCGCGAGATATCCCCCCTCTGCAGATTGCAGACGACAGTTCCCTCGTCGATTTCAACCTCTTTCCGGGAAAAAACTTTATCTCTCCGGCCAACCAATGAGAGAGGAGGTCTAGAACCATCTGATAGGGTTTTAACTCTCCACTTCTTCATATCCAACCTCTATAAATACTTGGTGACTTCCAAGGGATCGGAGGTCAGAAGTCGAAAATCCCAAACCGCGAATTTACACAACACACACACATTTTGTCGTTTTCTTTCCCTGAAAGGATCCCTCAAAATCACCCTAAAACTCACCTCATAGTTTGTTTGTCAACCTTGTTGATAAACAAGCATCAACCTCCAAATCAAGGACCAAGGCGAAGCTCTGTCCGTGTGAAGGGTCGACTCTAAACTTGAGTCGAAACTCTGCCCAAATCACCTCACGCAAGGTAATTCCTAATCTTCCTTCTAATTGATTGTTAGAGTGGTATAAGTCCATAGAATCTAGGATCGGCCTAGAGCCTCTCCAAATCATGGAGACGGTCTCGAAGCAATCGATTCTACATTCCGTTTGACCTCGTCAAATGGACCTTTATTTGTAGTATTAAATTCGTTTTTACTTCTTCTTTTGAAAAACCTCTCTTTTCTTTAGCAAGACCGATCTCCGGATTGGGTGAAATGGATGCCTTCTAAACCTACCCATTTCATAACCTAAGCCCCGAACTCAAATCTCTTTCAAATGGTTTTTCTATGTTTCCAATCAAATAATATAGGTGGCGACTCATAAAAATAAAAAGAATCAGAATTTCTTTCTCACAACGCTACAGTGGCGACTCCGCTGGGGACTTAAAATTAAGAGGCTTAAACTTGCGTCAAAATTAAAAGAGAGGTTTTCAAAAAAATTGTAAATTCGATTTTCTGCTCTCAGATGAGGCATATCTCGCACGAGATATCATATCTCGCGCGAGATATCGCCTCGGCAATCTGGTTGTTTTCTGGTTTCTCCCGTTCATCTCATAATCCAAAACGAGGGTCGAACACACAAGGGGGATCCCAGAATTCATTATCTGCAGAGTTCCTGCATCTTAAGGCCTCCCTTAAGGTGTAGAACTCGAACCTTTAATTTCCTTAAATAATTGATTATTATTTATGAACTGCGTGTGATTGGGTTTTATTTAATTAAAGTCCGGTCCATTGGGGATTCGGGAGTTGTAAATTAAATTATTTATCTCTCTTTATCTCTCTTTATGTGGAACTACGACGGCCTGAGTCTTCCTAAATTGGGAGAAACGTAGGCAACCACTTGGTGCGGCCACTATCTGTTTTCTCTTTTGACTTTCAAAAAAAAACTTCCTATTTTACTCTATCACATAGATTGACCATCACACACGCGCACATCATACTATAACTGTCATTGCACTGCATACCCTCTATAAACCCGGGACCCACACTAAGGACGGATGACGGTAACCACCTAGTCGCCGGTCTCTCCGAAGTTGGACAATCCCACTCCGCGTATTCAATCCACTTAGATTGTCATATCGCGGGGAGCCTAGCCTTCCAGCCCTGCATCGCCACATTCTCATGTAGATTGACTTTTTAGGATCACTCCGTGACCGGTCGGTTTTGACTCGGTGATCTTTTCTTGTTTTTGATCAAAACAAAGCCATGTAAAATTGACAATAAGAAAGGATTCGGAAAAAGTCCCTTCGGAAAAAGTCCCTTCGAAAAAAAAGTCCCTTCGGATGTCCTTTCAAGAAAAATATGCATATAATCCTTCAAAAAACAATCTTACATGGCTTTGTTTTACAAAAATCGGATTGATTGCTTAGTCGTTAGGTTCTGATAAAGGCCTTAGAAACCCCTCAAAATGGACTTTCCGTTCCGACCAAAAATTAGGGCTAAATAAAAATCGACTTTCCGTGTGATTATCTCGCGCGGGATTACTTATCTCGCACGGGATAATGCTTCTGTTTGCTGAATTTGAGCCTGAGCCATTTAAGCCTGCTTCCGACTCGTTGGGGCTAGATCCTGATATCTGCATATCTTCCGTCAGTTTTCCGAAGCTACTCAACTCCAAGACTCCCAACACAATGTCTACCGGAAAGTACGTCATGACCAAGGAAAGCCGTGAACAACCCACTCTCCAAGATTTGACCAAGTCTCTTGTCGCTGAAATGGAACACGTGGAAGGTTGGAGAGAAGCTTTCGATTTGCCTGCCACTCGCATTGCTAGGGATTTTCGGAAGATGGAAAGTGATTCCGACAGTGGGCGGTCATCCGTGCAAGAAGAGCTAAGTGACATCAAAACTCAACTTGCCAAAGCCCTACAGCAAATTGAGGACAACGATGCATGGCACAACTTGGAAGAATCCATCCAAGCCGACAAGACAAAGATGCTGATTGAAGAACTTGAAGAGGTCAAAAGCGAACTCGAAGATATGACCCAAAAGTGCATCAACCTTGAAGCCCACGTTGAAGATGACATTGATGGAAGGGTCAAGTTTTTCCTCAATACCCTCTACCGTGACCTCAAAGAGCAAATGGAGGAAGAATATCAGGCTCGCCACAACGTCTTCGTGCAACACTATGAGAACCACATTCGAGACCTCCACAATCAAATGGCTAAGCGAAGAAAGGGTAGAGTCTTCTCCGACATTGGAAACATCACTCTCGGTCATCTCTTCAGAAGTCTTCACAAGGAAGGAAAGCTAAGCCCAATGGAAGGTTACCAACCTAAGAGGGAAGGACGATCTCCACACCTCTACTGCTACTATCACCAATGCCATGGTCATCACACCAATAATTGTTTCAACCTGAAGAATGCAGTCCAAGACTTGATTGACAACGACGCCATCAGAGTTTGTCCAAGTGGTGGAATAGTTTGGATGAATTCAAACAAATGAGGAGTCTCTTTTCTTTTCAGTTATTTACTTTTAGTTGCAAGAGAAACAATTATTAGTCTAGTCTAGTTTAGTCAGGTACTACTTGCCTAAAACTCTCATTTGTGGGCAAGAGTATCAAGTTTGCTTTTCATTAATAGTTAGTCAGTATTTCCCTTTTCAATTCTGATTAATTCTTTAAGTAAGCACTGTGAATGTCATAGACACTTACAACGAGAACGACTACTCAAAGGCACTTAGGTTTTCCGGAAGCCTTCCTGTCTGGAGAATGATGCTAGCAAAAGGGTACTTTCCTGGATTGGGGCTTGGAAAGCACTTACAAGGAATAACGGAACCACCACCGGTCCCCCCGCCTCACACAAAGCATGGACTAGGATACGACATCTCCATCCACGATGAAGATGACGTGGAAGAGTGGGGTTTCACTCAAATCAAGTGGGAAGGAACCTCGTACAAAGGCTGCAATGACCCAAAGTCCAAGGATTGCAACCTCAAACCATATCGAAGGACACTCAATGGCTACTTTGTTCGAGAAGGGGAAAGTATTCCCTACTTTATCTTTTCAGAACCATGGACTGATGATAAAGGAAAGCGCCAACCGGGCTTTGAAATCTTCAGCGACTGCGATGCTTCTCCAGATGAAACAGAATCCGTCCCACTGATCCCTAATGATTTGTGGGGAACGAAGGCAGAAATGACAAGCGAATGGGACTTTGTGTTGGGAGAAGACATGCTGCGACAGTTCCAAGACCTGTGCCGGTTAGAAGACAGCCAGATTCATGCAATATCCAAGGGGGACGCTCCAACTATCGACTACACAAGACTAATACAGAAATGTGATGAGCCAATTCTAAACTGGCACGTCACCGGAGGACCAGTTGTTGATGAAGACTTCATGATCAAAGAGCTTGGTTGCACTCCCCACCCTCGCAGGAAGATAGGCCCTACAACTTTTACATTAGAAGCAGGCTCCACCTCCGATGAACTCACTCAAGAGGAAATCGAGGCGGTGGCTGAACATGTATTCCCTTACTTCCTTAATGAAAACTTTGATCTTTCCGAGTACCCTGAGATTGCTAACATCGTAAATGATGAATTAACTAATAATAATCAATATAACGAACACGTTAATAATGAATCATACGATGAGATAGATCAAGATAACGAACAAATCTTAAAAGAATTAGCTAAGCAAGTAGGTCGTTGTGGAAAGAATGGCCCTGTTGACGACGAGGAAATGCAAACGGTTAATCTTGGGACAACGGAAGACCCCAGAGAAACAAAGATCGGCAGCTTCTTCAAGGGGGAAGACAGAGAAACCTTGACCCAGCTCCTCAGAGAATATGTCGACGTATTCGCTTGGTCCTACAAAGATATGCCTGGGTTGAATCAGTCAGTTGTAGAACACAAGATACCACTGCTACCCAACGCCAAGCCAGTCAAGCAGAAACTACGCAGAATCAAGCCGGAATGGTCAATGCAAGTGAAAGAAGAAATCATGAAACTCTTGAATGTAGGGTTCATCAAAGTGATTGAATATCCGGAATGGTTAGCAAACACGGTGCAAGTAGCCAAGTCGAACGGGAAAATACGAGTCTGTGTTGATTTCAGAGACTTGAACAAGGCATCCCCTAAAGATGACTTCCCACTACCAAACATAGACATGTTGGTCGATGCCACAGCAGCGTACGAGGTCCGCTCATTCGTCGACGGGTTCGCAGGGTATAACCAAATCCTCATGGCAGAAGAGGACCAGCACAAAACAACATTCACCACACCTTGGGGAACGTTCTGCTACACGGTCATGCCGTTTGGCCTCAAGAACGCTGGGGCTACCTATCAGAGAGCAGTCACGACACTATTCCACGACATGATCCATAAAGAAATAGAGGTGTATGTGGACGACATGATTATCCACTCGAAGGGGACAGATGGCCAACACTTCAGAGATCTCAGAAAATTCTTCAATCGACTGAGACAAAGACAAAATGAGACTCAACCCCGCCAAATGCTCATTCGGAGTAGTCAAAGGGAAAGTATTGGGATACATGGTCACAGAACGCGACATAGAAGCAGATCCCGTCAAGATAAAGGCCATTACAGACATGCCTCCACCCAAGACACAGAAAGAAGTAAAGGGATTTATGGGCAGACTCCAATATATCAGTCGATTCATTAATCAACTGACTACAATGTGCGACCCCATCTTTAAGCTGCTTAAGAAAAACGCACCTCAAGAGTGGACCGAAGAATGTCAAGAAGCATTCGAGGAAGTTAAGCACTACTTGACTTCCCCACCCATCCTGGTTCCACCACACAAGGAGAAACCCTTGAAGTTGTACCTCACAATCACAGACAACGCATTAGGGGCTATGCTTGCTCAAGAACATACCAGCCTTCGCACACAGAAAATGCCATCTACTTTGTCAGCCAGCAGATTCCAAGGCAGTGAAATCAACTACTCTCCACTCGACAAGTCATGCGCCGCTCTCGTCTGGGTATCACAAAGGCTAAAGCACTATATGGAAGCCTTTCCAGTCCGTCTCATCGCAAAGATGGATCCACTGAAATATATCCTAGACAAATCAAATTTGTCTTCGAGACTAGCCAAATGGTACTTCATGCTCGCGGGTATGATATCACTTACGTCACTCAGAAATCCGTCAGAGGGAGTGTATTCGCAGATCAGTTGACAAAATTTCCTTGCGACGAAGTGAAGGGGGAAGACCCGCGATTCCCTGATGAGGACATCCTAAGCATAGAAGAAAATAAGTGGCAATTATTTTTCGATGGCGCAGCCAACAAGAGAGGGTTTGGCATCGGAATGTTATTGGTAGACCCTAACGACATCTACACTCCACTAGCAATACGTCTTGACTTTGACGCCACCAACAATACCGCAGAATACGAGGCTTGCATAGCGGGGCTTGAGGCAGCCCTAGAACGCAACGTGACTGAACTCGAGGTATTCGGGATTCCCAATTGATCATCAATCAGACATTGAAGAAGTGGAGGGTCCAAGATCCAACCCTTCAAAGATACAGTGCCCACCTCCAAGAATTGGCGCAACAATTTCAAGATGTCTCATTCCACTATCTCCCCAGAGACAAAAATCGGTTTGCGGACGCATTAGCCACACTTGCTTCTTTGGTCGAAATCCCTAAAGGAAAAGCAGTTAAACCCTTCAAGATAACACGGCGTGCAACTCCTGCATACTGCGCCGTTATAGATCTTCACGACTGCAAAGACAAATGGTTATCCAAAGGTGCCGCTGTTGAAAACTCCGAAGGGAAACCATGGTACCACGACATTTGGTATTTCATCCTAGATGGAACCATACCACCTGAGACAGACCTGAAGACTCAGATCGCCCTTAAGAGGTTGGCTGCCAATTACGTCATCACTGCTGGCCGCTTATTCAAGAAACATTCCCAAGGAAACCTCCTTTGCGCCACCGAGGAAGAGGCCCAGGAAATAATGGACCATGTTCATCAAGGCATATGTGGAACCCACATGAGCGGAAACATGCTCGCCAAAAAGATCATCAGACAAGGGTACTTTTGGCTGACCATGGAAGCCGACTGTACCAAAATGGTCAAGAAGTGCCACAAGTGTCAGATACACGCCAATCTTCAGCATGCACCGCCTTCCTTGCTGTACCCAATGACTTCACCTTGGCCGTTCTCTACATGGGGAATAGACGTGATTGGAAAGATCACACCCGCAGGAGCCAACGGACACTGTTTCGTCCTAGTAGCCATCGACTATTTCACTAAATGGGTCGAGGCCGCCTCCTACAAAGTTCTGAATGCCAGAAAGGTTGCAGAATTCATCAAGCACAACATCATCTGCCGATATGGGGTTCCACAAGAGATGATATCCGATAATGGGTCACACTTCGAAAAGGAAACCGATCGCCTACTTACCCAGTACAAAATCACGAGACACAAGTCATCTCCTTATAGGCCTCAAACAAACGGAGCAGTTGAAGCCGCGAACAAAACAATCGAGACTATCATCAGAAAAACGGCAGTCACTGGAAAAGACTGGCCCGACAAGCTACCATTCACACTATGGGGGTACCGCACTTCAGTCCGAACAGCTACAGGAGAAACTCCCTACGCCCTCACATTCGGGATGGAGGCTGTCTTACCGATAGAATTGGAAATACCATCACTAAGGGTTCTCCTAGAAAACCAAGTGAATGAAGTCGACTGGCTAGAAAGCAGATACGAAGAGCTAGCCCTATTGGACGAAAGAAGGTTGAAAGCGGCCGAACACACTCAAGCTTACCAAAGAAGAATGGCAAGAGCTTTCAACAAAAAGGTCAAGACAAGGAACATCAGAGTAGGCGACCTGGTGCTCCGTGAGCATCGTCCCGGACCTTTCAACCCGTTAGGCAAGTGGGGACCAAGGTGGATAGGACCCTACATTGTGAAGAAGATATTCTCCTGGGAGACCTTCACCGGTAGACTTAGACGGAGATCAACTACCGAAGCCGCCAACATGGACAAGCTCAAGAAGGACGTCGCGTGACTTGGCCTCCTTAAAAGAAATCGCGCGCTAGGTTGAAAATCCCGGAAAGGACGACCTAGGCAAAAATTAGAGCTAGCACAAGAAAAGAAGCCCACTAGATTGAAAACCCGAAGGGGCGGTCTAGGCAAAAGAAAGGGTGTGCATAAAAAAAAAAAAAAAAAAAAAAAAAGAGAAAGGGGCCTTATCTCGCGCGAGATTACTCCACGGCCTGGAGCCATATTTTGTCCTTTTCTCAAAAATGAACTACGTTGGACCTGAGCCTCTTGTTTAATTGCTGTAAAAGAGGAACGTAGGCAGCCTTCGGGTTCGGTCTAATCAAATAAATAAATCAAAGTTGTCCCTTTTATTAATCGAATGCGTTTCATTAATGACAATAGGGAAATCCTAACCACAACGACTAATTTGCTAAGCTAACAAACTTGAAAAAAATAATACTAATAAAGCAGAAACAATTGATCTATCAAAGCAATCTCTTGGTACTCCTAAAGATCTAGCCTTTCATTAACTTGGTTGGCCGGCGGACATGGTCTCCACCGTCGTCGTGATCCTCCTTGCGCTTTGAGCCTCTCAAAGCAGAACATCCCTCGAGACGGTCAAAAACAGAGTCAAGACGATTAAAGGCAGATTCCGACAATCTCTTGAAGACATGAGGCCTATCCAAAGCTTGCGTCTTTCCAGGCATTCCCTTGCCTCGCCTCTCGTACCAATCCCCATCAAGAAAATCCTGAGTTGGATCAGTTCGCACATTAGCAGGATCAGACTGAGCCTCGCTCCTTCGCAAGATACTGCTAGCTACAAAAGAATCTCTTAGCAGTGAAAGCCGCAAATCATCAATCTTCTCTGCACTAGGATGACCGGTATGGAGGAACCAATCCAAATATTTGTCAGACAGGAAGATGCTTGCATTAAAAGTCCGAAGGTTCGACCAACGGTCCCGATTAGTTCCTTCACCCCATGCTTGAGCTAGCACCTGCGCAAACTCTACACCAATATAAGACACTACACGAGAAGCTCCTTCGAAGAGATAAGTGTCCTGCTGCTGACCAAACTGACGGAGCACCCGCTTGGGAAAGTAAAAGGAGGAATCTCGCAAACCCGAAAGAACAACCCTGTCAAAACCCTTGGTATTGGCAACATACTTGTTCAACCTCCAATAAGGTGGACACCAGAGAATATCGGCAGTTTCGGTCTTCGCAATCAACTCAGCCCATTCATCCGCTGAAGATCTTTGATCAACAACTTTCGCGTATGATATGTAAAAGGAGAATATTCCAACGAGGGACCTATCAACTTGAGATGCTCCCTAAGCCAAATAGTCAACAGAAGGGGACTCCCTTGAGTCATGACGCCAGTCCTATGCAGGTCATCAAGACCATGTAGGGTCTCACCCAAGATTAGCGGAATAATGTTCCTAGAACGTTTCCTAGCCCGCAGAACAACTTCCACCAGCCGGGAATCGACCAAGCCGTCCTACACGTAAACAAAACATCTCCAAAAAGAGAAAGAGCCAGAAAGTTCCGCTTATGGACATGAAAAGCATCATCATCAGAATCACCGCTGAAGCGTCCCGGAAAAGAAGAGCAATCAACCCACTTGCGGTGAACCAACTCATAGCAAGTATCAAGGGGGATCCCTAACAATTCGTTCAAAGCTTCCGAATGATTCCTATGATACTTAGGAACAGCAATCTCACCAGTCAAAGGCATATCCAAGATAATGGCGAATTCCTCCACGGTAGGCACCATCTCATTCAAAGAAAAATTGAAAAGATGAATAGAGGGATCCCAAAATCGAGCAAAGACCCCGCAATAACTTCCAATCCGGTTGGAGGTTCTTCAAAGTGAAAAGAATTCTAAATCCGAATTCTGCGATAAACTTGTTGCGAGACCGGTTGCGAAACGACCTTACAAAATCCCTTGATGCTTGCTTGAAAGAGGCAATCACTTCAGAGGACAAAGAAAAATCATCGACAATCATGGACGTTGGGGCAATCTCCTTGGAAGCCATGGATCACAGGGTTGAAGAAGAAGACAAGAGTTTCACCCTAACAGGATATCTCTAGAGTTTGAAAGGCTAGAATGAGCTATCTGGCCGGACTACAGGGTGATTTTATAGGGAAAACTGTCAAAATCCTGTTCGAAAAAGGAAGAGATTTCTGCCTGGGTAGCGTGTCTCGTGCGAGACACCTTATCTCGCGCGAGATATACCTACGGCAAAGCAACAGCAGTTCTACTCAAACAGCAATCTAGCCCCGACTTGACGAAGCAAGTCTCGAAAAACCTGCGTGTACAATTCATAACATGCAATAAAACACCATACTCAGGCTCAAAATTGCGGCCTATCGGCCATTCCCATTTCCGAAAAAACATGGAAAGTCGAGAAAGTTAATTAAACTAATTAGACCTAGGATTAGGGGCTAAGAAAAAAAACCATTGTTTTGTGCTACCTACTTGTTCCTAACAGGTACCAGAAAAGAAAAAAAATTGTCTGGGCCCACACGGCCAATATGTACAGATAATCAGATAAAGAAAAGGGGAGGGGATCACGCCATCAAGTCGCTCGAGCCGCCAGCACCTCCGCCATCACCACCAGGGGGGCTACCATCCCTCCTCGACCTCTTGGCTCCGCAAGTAGGGGTCATAGCCGAGGCCACCGTCGAGGCCGCCGAAGAAGCCTTCTAAAACAGCCTCTCGGACAGGTCCGACACCAAAGCCATCAACCCAGCCATCTTGGTCGCTCCACGGTTGTAATCGGCCGCGGATATGGTGACCTGACAATCAAAGAAAAGAAGATGCTCAGATGAAGTCGGACATATACACTTATATGGACGAATACGAGAAACAGAAACATACCGAAGAGACATCAGCCGGGAGGCGGTAACCCTCAGGAACCTGATCAGGAGACGGGATGTGCCCCATCATCGGCATGCTCCCCATCATATACGTGTAGCTCAGAGGGCCGTAGTCTGGGGCAAAAGGCAGAGAACCGGTAGCCTGAGAGGAAGTGCTAGGGGCTGAAGAACCTGAAGCGTGCGCAGGCGGAGCCACGAGCATGTGATCGCCTATCCCCCACCAGGAGGGGACCCATCAACCGAGGCAGAAACTCCGCATAAGAATCCCCGGGGATCACGCAAGCCATCGCTGCATCACCCACCAAAAGACTAGCATAATCATCCTCCGGAATAGAGTGGGTGGGATACATCGACCTCGGCGGATCCGCCGGCACCCTGTATGATAGTCTACCCCGGCCATGCCGTGGGAAGACCCGCTCACTGAGATACATGGTATCTCCCTCCAAAGATGCCAAGATCCTCTCGCATCCCGGTGGCATCCCAAGCTCGATGCACCTCCAGCTCTAACAGGGTCCAAGGATATAGGCCCAGCCTCTCGTACTCAAAGGTGTCCAGCATGGCCCGCGCCTCCGCCACCGTCAAAGTCCAATCCTGGTCCTCCTCCTCATCAACGGTTCGATTCGTGTGGCTCCACCTCCTGATATCCGGAAACAAATGGGCCCGGCTCTCCAACTCAAACCTATACAGCCCAAGGACAGTGTAGCCCCATATCTGCACAAGAAAACAGAACAGATTCAATAAGGGAACACAGACAGAGCATACAGACGTAAAAATGTAAACAGAATCAAAGAGCATACCTCCCAGGCATAAGAATACCCCGACAGAGTATCCTTGGTGTGCCTACACGCCTCATCCATGGCGTGGTAGCAGAAGGCCAGTCCCGCTGAGCCCCAATCATATCCACTCACCTCATCCAAATTCACCAACAAACCCAATAGAGAAAGACGAGCCGTAGAAGAATGGTTCGCAAAGATGGTCTCGGAAAGGATGTACTGAGGGCCCCTCACCGCCGATCGCTGATCGCATTTGGCTTCTCAGCATAATCATCAATCTGACGACGGAGGGGTGTCAACTCAGCAGCAAATCCCTTAACCTTGTTAGGGACGAAACCGATCAACTGCCTCCACACGGCTGGACCCGTAGGCTTATAACCCGAAGTCTTCGGCAGGGGATCACCAATGAACTCCAGTCCCGTGATGGCAAGAAAATCAGTCGGGGTCATAGTCGCTTCCCCGAAGCGCAAGTGAACCGTGTGGGTAGTGTCCCACCACCTCTCCCGAATAGCCTGGAGAACTTGGGGGGTCCGCCTAATTCCCCTAAGATTGTCAACAAAAGTCAACAAACCCGTTTGGGCCACCCTAGCTCGGACGCCGTCAAGATCCTTGATCTTGTCCCAAACCGCCTTAGCCATTTTCGGACTTCCCCGACAGTTCTTAATTGGCTTGTATGACTGCAAAACAGAGGAAAAACATAGAGGGTAACATTAGAAATCATTCCATGTCAAGAAATCAATGAAATAGAAGAAATTTTTCATTGGGGCATTTCATCGAACACTTGGCGTGCGTACAAGAAAAGCTTGCCCAAGGATGCCAATCATAATCCGAATCAACCTCTCCTACAATCCATGATGTGTAGGAGGCTCATACGCACACAATGCAACAACAAACATCCAAAGAAATGCACAAAATCAACGCATGCAAGAAGGAACCTACTTCTAAGCATAGACAAAAAGAAAAGCCATTGATGGAATTTGAATTCAAGGGAAAGGGAGTTCAAACTCAATGCAATACAAGGATCAAAGAGTTGAGAAAGAAGCTCTTACCAAACCCTCCCGAACAGCGGTAGAGATATGCGCGTGCCTATCGAAGGTGAGATCATCGCGGGGATAATCCTTCCCTAGTAAATAACTCCCCAAGATAGGATTCCTTTGTTCTTGAGCCATTGATTGTGGAGAGAGGAGGGATTGAGAATGGATTAGGGGGAGAATCACCAATCAAATCCACGAGAAAATTGCAAAGAAAGCGACCTTGGCTTGAGCTAGGGAGGGAATTTTGGAAAAAATGTTTTCAAAATAAACAAGAGCTGCTGTTTATATGCCCCGACAGTAGATATCTCGCGCGGCATATCATATCTCGCGGCGAGATAAACCTTCTGGAAAAGGACAAAATTGTCCTCGACAATAAGCGTCTACGCAACGTCAAAGTTCAAAATTTTGACACATTTACCCTTGGAAATGATAAACTAGCAAGGAAACGTGGAAAAACCGGCACCGCAAGTCACGGAACGAGCCAAACGTGACGCCCGCACGATCGCCCGGTACGGCACCAGTCGCCCGAAAACTGAGTGGTCCAAAGATCAACTCAATCCACATGATTCAGAGCCCAGAAAGGTGAATCATCAAAGAAAAAGCCCGGTCCAACGCCCAAACAGGTGGATCGTCAAACCAAAAGCCCGGTCCAACGCCCAGACAGGTGGATCGTCATCAAAAAGCCCGGTCCAATGCCCAGACAGGTGGATCGTCATCAGAAAAGCCCGGTCCAATGCCCAAACAGGTGGATCGTCAAACCAAAAAGCCCGATTCGACGCCCAAACAGGTGAATCGTCATCCCCAACAACAAAAAGCCCAATTCGGAGCCCAGAAAGGCGAATCGTCACGAAACCAACAGGACTCAGAGGACCGAATAGGTAAGCCTTTGTTTTCTAACATATTTCCCGTAGGTTCGGAGCCCAGACAGGCGAATCTTCAGACAGGCAGGTATATTCTGAATTGGGTCTTGATTTGATTCCTCAGTATGAATTTACCTTTTCAAAAAATAAAATCTTCGCAATTTTCAAATGATTTTCAAAATACCTAAAGCAACCTTTTCGTGTTTTGGAGTCGAACTACGTTATGGTCTGATTCTCCGATAGAGATACGTAGGCAGCCGTGCGGCACGACCATCCCGATGTTCAGAATGATGTCTTTTCTATCATCGACATGACTTCTTTCATAAGACTTGTCGCCGAGGGGCTCTGTAGACACCCCATTCTGAACACATCGGATCATACTTATACCACTCTAAGTCTCGCTTTGAGTCAAGAAGTAGAAATCCACCATTTCGTCATGTTTCGTTAAGTTTTGACTAACCATCGTTAGTTTAGGACTAAACTGCATACGAAATAACGAGGAAAGGACAAAACCGTCCACAGAGCACATATCTCGCCGCGAGATGGCGTGTCTCGCGCGAGATATCCCCCCTCGCAGATCGTGCATGACAGCCTCCTCGTTGATTTCAACCTCTTTCCGGGATAAAACTTTATCTCTCCGGCCAACCAATGAGAGAGGAGGTCTAGAACCATCTGATAGGGTTTTAACTCTCCACTTCTTCATATCCAACCTCTATAAATACTTGGTGACTTCCAAGGGATCGGAGGTCGGAAGTCGAAAATCCCAAACCGCGAATTTACACAACACACACACATTTTGTCGTTTTCTTTCCCTGAAATGATCCCTCAAAATCACCCTAAAACTCACCTCATAGTTTGTTTGTCAACCTTGTTGATAAACAAGCATCAACCTCCAAATCAAGGACCAAGGCGAAGCTCTGTCCGTGTGAAGGGTCGACTCTAAACTTGAGTCGAAACTCTGCCCAAATCACCTCACGCAAGGTAATTCCTAATCTTCCTTCTAATTGATTGTTAGAGTGGTATAAGTCCATAGAATCTAGGATCGGCCTAGAGCCTCTCCAAATCATGGAGACGGTCTCGAAGCAATCGATTCTACATTCCGTTTGACCTCGTCAAATGGACCTTTATTTGTAGTATTAAATTCGTTTTTATTTCTTCTTTTGAAAAACCTCTCTTTTCTTTAGCAAGACCGATCTCCGGATTGGGTGAAATGGATGCCTTCTAAACCTACCCATTTCATAACCTAAGCCCCGAACTCAAATCTCTTTCAAATGGTTTTTCTATGTTTCCAATCAAATAATATAGGTGGCGACTCATAAAAATAAAAAGAATCAGAATTTCTTTCTCACAACGCTACAGGAAGGTCTTTAAATATTGCTTTGAAATTGGTTGAAAGCAACTGTGAAACTTTAACCAAAGGGAAAAAACACTTGGTATTTGAATATGAAACCTTTAAAGAAGGTGTTTAATGTTATGTTATGAATGCGTAGGGCTACTTGTATGTCATTGTATCTCTATGTGATTACCTATAGATGGTTATTGGTTCATATATGTGGCACTATTTTATTGGTTGAACATGAGTATTAATACCATGTTATTGTATTGATATGAGTCAATAGTGTTTTAATATATATCACACTATTGTGAGGATTTGACAGGAGTGATATTACCAGGTTATGTACTGCTATCCCGATTGTGGATTTATATTCAAGTAACGGTTTATGTACTTGAACGTTTATATCAGCATGGTGGATTGTGATTCAATAGTGCTTAAATATATGTTGCACTACTTCATTGGTTTAAGCATGAGTCTTCATACCATGTGTTGGATTATTGTTACTCCATAGTGTTTAAATATATGTTACACTATTGTGAGGGTTTGATATGAGTAATATTACCAGGTTATGTATGAATATCCCAATGTGTGCATTTATTTTCAAGTAACTGTTTATGTGCTTGAATGTGGTTATATGAACTGAGGTTATGGGTATAGTGGGTTACAATCAAGTATGGATTTGTTCTATAAGTGATTGAATTACATTATACCTGTGACTTGGCTCGTTTGTGTCCACAGACGTGGGATTGACCGCTGCTGTATCGAGCCTCAAAAGCCTTACAGATAGCTGGGAGTATTATATTATATTTGTAACTTGGCCCGTCTGTGACCACAGACGTGGAATAGGCCACTTCTGTATCGAGCCTCAAAAGCCTTACAAATAGCTGGGAATAGTACTTTATAATTGTGATTGGGCCCGTCTGTGGTCACAGACATGGGATTGGCTACTTCTGTATCGTGCCAAAAGCCTTACAGACAGCTGGGAGTCCTACATGGGTTGGTCGCTTCTGTATTGAGCCTAAAAGCCTTACAGATAGCTAGGAATCCTATATGTTTCTTCCCTTAAGGAGTCTTATATGTTTTGTACGACTGGTTGTTTAGATGGGAAAGGTAAAACACTACTAGAAACAGGGCATTTACCGACGGACTTAGTTCGTCGGTATTACCGACGAAATTTTACCGACGTACTTAGTCCGTCGGTTGCATTCCTATTGTTCTCTGAGTGTATACTAGACATGGTTGATTACACACTGTCGATTCTAATAGATAGTGTTTGATTGACCTAGTCTACGTCGTGCACTTGGAGACCATGGGGTTATGCTGCCGAAATTTCTTGATTTTCGATTATAAAGCAAGTAGACAAAGTGATATTTGCAATTCATATAATCGTGTATTTCGAGATGGGATAGAAGCCAACCCCAATTCTAAACCTAATGGACATGAATTGTCCTTTCATTCTAGGAAATGATATACTTTACAACAAAGAATTAAATATTAATATTTAAAATTATTCAAAATATTAATAATTTAAAAATGTGATAGATGTGTGCGATAGAAGCCAACCCCAATTCTAAACCTAAATGTCTTGTTGCTTTTAAGTTTGTAATCCAAATTTAGGGAATTGTAATGCGTTAATTACATCTAAACTGTTAATATATTATGAAATGCAGGAGTTAATTATGTCTGGAGAAGATCGTAGTTGGATGGATAATCGTAGTAATCCCGGTAGAAGGGGTGTCAGACCTCAATTCTTAGAAGGTTTAGAACATTTCGTGGAGTTTGCTAGAGCGCATCCCCAGTGCATGCGTGATGATAAGATTAGGTGTCCTTGTAAAAAGTGTAAGAATAGAAAATATCTGAGTGTTGGATGGGTAAAGAAACATGTTTTGGAGGCAGGATTTGTTGATGGTTACAAGGTATGGGTAGCACACGGGGAGCGTTATGTGGTTGAAACAAGTGTTCGCAATCATCCTACTATATCACGTGGTCCGCCAAGGGAACCTGAACATTTGATTGATGAAGAGGATTCGTCTGTGGGTTTGGATGATATGGTTCGAAATGCGGCTAGCCCAGAGTTTGATTGGAACCCTAATCCAACAGAGGCACCAAATCCTGTTGCAAAGAAGTTTATGGATTTAATGAACTCTGCAAATGAGAAAATTCATCCTGGTGCAAAGGCTACAGTGTTAGAGTAAGTGACTGAGCTTCTAACTATCAAGCCTGATACAAATATGAGCCAGCATACTTACGATCGTATCATGTCATGGGGACAATGGATGCTACCCGAAGAAAATAATATGGTTCACAATTTTTATGAGACAAAAAAGTTGGTGGGGCAGATCGGTCTTGGGTATGTTAAAATTGATGCTTGCAAGAATCAGTGCATGCTTTTTTATAAGGAAAATGAGGGCCTCGATTCATGTTCAATTTTTGGACTTAGTAGGTATAAGCCACCACGCCGTGGTAGTGCCAAGCACAAGAAAAACGTGCCTCGGGCGCAGTTGCGTTATATGCCGCTAATTCCCAGGTTGCAACGAATTTACGCATTGAAAGAAAGCTCAGAAGCCATGCATTGGCACAAAGAGTGTCCTCAAGAAGAGGGTGTGATGACTCATCCTTCTGACGGTGAAGCATGGAAACATTTTGATGCCACTTACCCTGATTTTGCTGCGGATCCTAGAAACATAAGGCTGGAGATATGTACAAATGGGTTTTCTCCATTTGGAACAGGGGCAAAATCTTATTCATGTTGGCTTGTTATAGTCACAGTATATAATCTTCCTCCGTGGTATGACTGATCCTTATATCTATTTGAGTTTGTTCATTCCTGGGCCTTCAAAACCAGGCAAAAACATTGATGTGTATCTTTGACCTCTGATGGATGAACTCAAACAGCTGTGGAATGATGGTGTCCAGACATGGGATGCTTTCAAGTTGCAAAATTTTAACATGAGGGCTGCAGTGATGTGGATAATTAATGACTTTCCTGCTTATGGTATGATGTCGGGATAGAGCACACATGGGAGATTGGCCTGTCCGTATTGTATGGAAAATACAGATGCATTCACACTTCAGCATTACAAGAAACAGTGTTGGTTTGATTGCCACAGACGGTTTCTTCCTAGTGACCATCCATTTCGTAAACAGAAGAATGCTTTTACCAAAAATTGAGTTGAGCATCGGGGCCCCCTTCCTTGTCTGAGTGGCGAGGATATTTTTGAGCACGCGTCTAAGGTGTCTGATGTCGAGTGGGGAAAGTTGTTTTCAAAGAATAGACTAGACGGATTTGGTAAAGACCATAACTGGATCAAAAAGAGTATATTTTGGGAGTTACCTTATTGGAAGACGAACTTGATAAGACATAACCTTGATGTCATGCATATTGAAAAAAAATGTGTTTGACAATATTTTCAATACAGTGATGGGTTTTAAGGCCTCAACGAAGGACACAGACAAGGGTCGGCTAGACCTTGAAGCGATTTGCAATCGTAAAGAATTCAACATTGTTAAAGTTAATGGAAAAGATTTCAAACCAGTTGCTCCCTTTGTTCTGTCAAGAGAGGATAAGCAACATGTTCTGCAGTGGTTGAAAGATTTGAAACTTCCTAATGGGTATGCATCTAATATTGGCAACTGTGTGAATGTGGAAGAAGGGACGGTACAAGGGTTGAAAAGTCATGATTGTCACGTATTATTGGATAGGTTGCTACCCATTGCATTTAGGGACATTCTCCCTAATGAAATATGGGTTGCCCTAACAGAATTGAGTGAATTCTTCAGAGCATTGACTTCCAGCACTCTTCGTGTTGAGGATATGAGAAGACTCGAAGAGAGCATTGCGGTGACGATATGCAAGCTTGAAAAGATATTTCTGCCATCTTTCTTTGATTCAATGGAGCATTTACCAATTCACCTAGCTTATGAAGCTAGAGTTGGAGGACCTGTTCAGTACAGATGGATGTATCCATTTGAACGATTTTTGGGGAGTTTGAAAAAGAAAATGAGCAATAGAGCAAAAGTTGAGGCATCTATGTCTGAATCAGTGATTGTCGATGAAATTGTGTCGTTTGTTTCAACATATATTCACCCCGACATTGAGACAAGGTTCACTAAAGTGGGACGCAATTATGATGGGGGAGTCACTGATCTTGATGGCAAAATTTCAGTTTTTTCTTCGCCTGGTCGATTCCTTGGCAATAGAAAGTGCACGTGCATGCTAAGCAAAAAAGAATTAGAAGCGGCTAAACTCTATATTCTCCTTAACTGTGCTGAGGTCGAAGACTACTTGAAGTAAGCATTCTTCATTTGTTATTATGTAATGTTAATAATAACAACTTTAATATGAACTAAGCAACTTTATGTTCTCCTTGAATGCAGTATGTTCGAAGAACAGGCTAGAGACATTGCGCCTGAATTGATTTCAATAAGGACAGACAACGAATTTCCCTCCTAGTTTAATAATTATGTAAATGCCAATTCATTAATTCAATGTTTTTAATAGAATTTGAAGTATGAGTTTTTTACTATCTATGTGTTTTTATTTAGATTTCGAACAAACGTGGAGATGCAAAAGCTGCGAGATTACAAGCATTACCACACGGTCCATCCTTAAGAGTGAATGTATATAAGGGATATTTTGTCAATGGCTACGTATTCCACACCAAAGAATATGGCCAAACGAAATCAACTTGGAATAGCGGGGTCAATCTCAAAGGAAATCTCGAGTATTATGGTGTATTGAAAGAAGTTATTGAATTGGAGTACTTTTTTGGAAATTCTGTAGTTCTTTTCAATTGTGAGTGGCGGGATGCTGAGCGAGGCATTATCAAACATGGCACTTTTGATCTCGTTGACTTAAAGCATTCTTCTAGGCATAATGGTGATGATGTGTTCATTCTTGCATCTCAAGCACAACAGGTGTATATGAACCCCGACCCCCGTCGACGAAGAGAGTCTAGTGGATGGTGGGTCGTATGGAAAACCAAAGCAAGAAGCACTTTTGATATACCATTGCGTGCAAAAACGTCTACTTCAAATATTGATTCATCATTAAATGATTGTTATCAGGAAGAGGAAATGCCTATACCTCCGATTATTTCCTTGAATGATAATGTCGAGGATGAAGCATTAATGGCCGAAAACACTCGTCCACTAGGGGAGAAAGTCACTTTCAATGAAATCGAGTATGACGATGTGTAGGATGAAGAAGGAGAAGGGTATATATCTGGGTCCGATGATGAAGATGGGGAAGAAGACGACGACGAGGAAACTAGTGAAGAAGAAATTGAATTTTGTAGTGATACTGATCACGATTGATAGTGAATGAATCAATTTTGTTTTAATTCAGATAATATTTTATATATAATGTTTACATTTTATAATTGTAGTCTAAACGAATGCTTGCTACTATTTGAATTTTGTAGTGATACTGATCAAGATTGATAGTGAATGAATCAGTTTAGTCTTAATTCAGATAATGTTTTGTATATAATGTTTACATTTTATTATTGTAGTCTAAATGAATGCTTCCTACTATTTAAATTTTGTTCTACTTGATTCATTTTCTGTCTACATATTTTATATTCTAGTTTAGATATGTCGGGTCGAGGTGACAATCGTTCAAAGAGAGGGAAGGTTGTGAGTTTTGTGCATCGTCTTGTTTCACCAAGGACGGGAGGGAGGGGCACTACTTCTGGTTCTGGACGTAGTGATGATGATGTGATCAGTCCAGGTATTGATAGCTCTAGTGTTCCTATTAGTGAACCATCCGGGCGGGTTATTTTGGACACAAATATTGATGAGGAAGGAAAAATGGAAATTTCTATCTCACCCAGTGGCCAATAAGTATTATTTAATTGTAAATGTCATATATTTAAATGTCAACTCATTATTTATATTATTTCTATGTTACATTTAAAAGCTATACATTGATTCTATTGTCTTTTTATTTGTATATATATTGATATATTATTTTTTAATTAATATCTTAATAGGTTTATACATGGTGGTTGTCGAGACCCTGCTCGATGGTTTGGGGATTTATTCAGTGGGTATACTTTTGAGGAATTTTATCCCACCCCAAAATCAATATCAAAAGATGTGTACGATATCTGGTATAGCCAGTTTCAGGTAAAATTACTCAATTCTCTTTCCTTTGTAAAGTTTGTAGACTAGTCCCCTGTTCATCTTTATGTTCTAATTTATGCTTAATAATTAATTAGCAACAACTATTTTAGTTCCTGTTTATTTAACTACTTTACTATTTTTGTAGCACATATATTCATGCCCCGGATGCTCCGAAGTTCAAATAGAGAAGGCTTTCAAGCAATTAGTTGCTAAGCGGTATGCTGGTAAAGTATATGACATGAAAAAAAAAGTGGCTAAGGGATGGTTTGCCTCCAGCTAATTTCTCGAATAGTGCCAGGAGTAGTGGGAAGCCTATTGAAATAGTGAAAAGTTTATAAAAAAAATCAGAAATAGCAAAGAATAATAGGAACTCACAAGAGGGGCGGGGGAGTGTGCACACTGGAGGATCGATTAACTTCAGCGAGACTTGGTCCCGAATGGTAAACTTACTTAATTTACTATCCGTTTGTAAATTAAGCAATACTCTATTTGATTCATATATTGTTATTATTTGATGAAATTTTGAATTTTGAATTTTTTTATATGTTAAGCGAAAGAAACACGGAGATGATCTGGCTGATGCAGCTGCTGTGTTTATGGCTACACATACTGCGGAGGCTCCTGATGGCTCAGGGCTACAATGGGTTAACCCTTATTACCAGGGCCTTTATGTAAGTGTTAATAGTATTTTCTATTAATAAATTATAAATTATTTAGTTAAAGAAATATTATTTTCTACCATAGTGTATAATGTTTTTTTTTCCAGGAAGAGTATGATAGGGGTGCTCGTGACGAGGCTATTGAAGAAGGAACTATGGAGCCTGAGAGCACCGAGCGGCCCGCCTTTTGTGAAAAGCTTTGGGCGGCCATTGTCCTCTGAAACAAGCAACCAAAGGGAGACCGCTTGCCTGGATTCGGAGGACATGATGCTGGGTATTTTAGCATGCCATTCCGCAGCCCTACTACGCAGTACTTTTCTTCTTCTTCCTCCGGCAGTCAGCATGTGGATCAAGAGGCATTCGATGATCGGGTTCAGAGAGAGGTTCAAAGGCAAGTGGAGCAGATGCAGAGCCAGGTGCAAATCGAGGTGCAGACCCAGGTGCAGAGCATATTGGAGGAACGTCTTCGGGAAGAGCGAGAACTTCTGCAAAGCCAGTTTGAGCAGCGCATGCAACAATACTTGGCCACCATGAATTTGCAACCACATCAACCTAATAGCGGTAATGCCTCTGCCTCATCAGTCGGTCAATACCTTAGGCGAAGTGGTGGTAGCGTTAGCGGCAGCGGCAGCGCTCGTGGTCGTGGTCGTTAAACATTAATTTTATTTGATATGCAATCAAACAAACATTTGGTTTCCCTTCCCCTTTCCCCGTTTCCCCATTCCCCCTTTCCCCTTTCCCTTTCCCCTTTTCCCCTTTCCCCTTTCCCTTTCCCCTTTCCTGTTTTGCTTGATTTGGATGGTTGTTGGATACTTGAATTTTATTTGATGTTCAAGCGAAACAGTTTCCCTTTCCCCTTTTTTCCTTTTCCCCTTTCCCCTTTCCCTTTCCCTTTCCCCTTTTCCCCTTTCCCTATCCCCTTACCCCTTTCCCCCTTTCCCTTTCCCCTTACCCCTTTCCTGTTTCGCTTGATTTGGATGGTTGTTTCAAGCGAAATAGGTTGTTTGTGTTTGTTTGTAATTGTTGGGATTTGTTTAAAACAGATTGTTTGACACGTTACAGCCATTTACAGGTGGTTTAGAAATAAAAAATATTTTTTTTAATCTGGACAAATTACCGACGGAAATTTCCGTCGGTAATAAAAAAAAATCAAACCCATTACCGACGGAAATGTCCATCGGTAAAGCTTAAGATTTCCAACGGACATTTCCGTCGGTAAAGTTTAAGATTTCCGACGGAAATATCCGTCGGTAATAACTAAGATTTACCGACGAAAATGTCCGTCGGTAACTCTCCGGTGATGGCTCCGGCAAACGGCAGGCGTACTTCATTGCCGACGGACGGTTTCCGGCGGATTTTTAGGTTTACCGTTGGACAATCCGCTGGAATTACCGTCGGAATTGGTCCGTCGGTATTACCAACCACTTTTTACCGACGAATCCGACGGATGAAATCCGTCGGTAATGACTATTTACTGACGGAAATGGACAATTACAGACGGAAATTTTCGTGGGTAAATGGTCATTTTCTAGTAGTGAAATGAGGTAACGTAATGTGTTTACCGCTTTACCAATGGGATTACGTGCAGCCTGTTATGTGTTGCATATTATAGGGCATATTGTTGCATCCATAATAGCTTATTGAGATTTATTCTCACCCCTTCTCCCTTTATTGTTTTAGATCCCGCTGAGACAGGAGGACCCAACCGGTGAGGCCGGGAAGGAGTTTGGACATCTTTTGGGTTGTCAGGGTATGCTGTAGTTTGGGAGTTGGGAGTCGTGGTGGTTGTTCTATTATGGGAAGATTGTATATATAACTTTTATAAACACGTTTTCAGTATGTTATGTTGTAATTAAACCTGGGATTGGTTTTGTTTCAAAGTTGGCTTGTGTAAGCCTTTACAGTTGTCGTGTTTGTAACTAAACAGGTTATGGTTTTTGAAACATGGTTTATATACTACCCAAGTGGGTAGGTTATGTTGAATTTGAATAAGGGTTGTTATACTTGTTAAGTAAATCAAACGAAAAGTTTTTTTATTTTAAAAAGGAGGTATTTTGGGGACCCTCAAGCTTAAGATACGAGTCTATAGGTCTAGAAGTTGGGGATACCCCACACCAGGTGCCCTAGGTGACAAGATGGGATGCAGAGGTTCAGCTGGTTGATGCAAGATGTGGTTGAGTCTTTGACATGCATCACACTTTTGTACGTATTTACTCGCATCTTGTCGCATGGTTGACCAGTAATATCCTGTTCTCAACGCCTTCGAGGATAGTGATTTGCCCCCAGCATGGTTACCACAGTCACCATCATGTAATTCTCTCAGCACCTCTTCAGCTTGGTCCGGTTCTAGGCACCTCAGGTACATACCTGAGAAGGACTTTCTAAACAAAACATTATTAATTAAAATGAATCGTGATACCTTTATCCTAAAAGACCTTGGATTTTTTGCATTAACTGGGATCGTGCCATTTTGCAAGTACTGAATTATGGGTAACGTCCAGGATGCGGTGCTGTTGATAGGCATGATCACGGCATCGGGTTGTTCATTGAACTGGCACGTTTCAATTTGGTCAATGGCAGGATGCAAGATATGGATGATTGGGATTTTATTATTCAACATGCTCCTGCAACTTGAACCTAAATTGGCCAGGGCATCTGCTTCAGTATTTTCCTCTCGTGGGATCTGTTCAAAGACGAAGTCTTCAAATTGTCCAGCTAGCAACCTAACATATTGGAGATAACTTTTCATTTAACCTGCTTAGCTGTATAAGATCCATTGAAGTGGTTAACTAATAAAAGGGAATCAGTAAATACGTTAATATGTTTAATAATTAAATTCAAGGCAGTAATTAATCCCATAATAAGAGCTTCATACTCAGCCTCATTATTCATTTCTTTGAACTCACAAGCCACAGCTTGGGGAATGAGATCTCCCTGAAGGGATTTTAGGACGATTACTAAACCTGTTCCCCTAGCGTTCGAAGCTCCATATGTGTACAGTGTCCAATATCTAGGAGAACCAAGACCTTCAAGTTGTTGGACTTCCAGTTCAACTTCAGGCTGCAAGCTGGGACTGAAATCGGCCACAAAGTCTGCCAAAGCTTGCGACTTGATGGCAGTCCTTGCTTCATATAGCATGTCGTAAGTACTAAGTTGTACTGACCATCTAGCCATCCTACCTGACATCTCAGGTTTTCTCATCACGCTTTTGATAGGATAGTTAGACTTGACAATAATAACATGAGTTTCAAAATAATGGCGTAATTTTATGGAAGCACTGATTAAAGCGAGTATTAATTTTTCAAGATGAGAATACCTGGTTTCGGCATCAAGTAGAGACTTACTTACGTAATAAACGGGATGTTAGGCACCTTCCTGCTCTCTGGCCAATACGGTGCTAACCAAAGTTTCAGAAACTGCGAGGTAGAGGAACAACGGTTCTTCTGGTTTGGGTTTGGACAATAATGGCGGGGTTGTGAGGTATTCTTTAAGTTGGAGAAAATATTCTTCATGCTCATTGGTCCATTTAAACAACTTATTCTTTCGAAGTACCTCGTAGAACAACTTGCATTTGTCAGAAGACTTGGAGATGAACCGATTGAGGGCTGCTACTCTGCCTGTAAGCCGCTACACATCCTTAACAGTTTTGGGTGATTCCAAGTTGATAATAGCTTTGATCTGCTCGGGACTTGCTTCAATGCCTCTCTTAGTCACCATATAGCCAAAGAATTTGCCAGCCTTCACTCCGAAGTGACACTTTGATGGTTTGAGCTTCATGTTGAAAGATTCTAGGATGTTAAATGCCTCTCTGAGGTGTTCAACAAGATCATCCATGCATTTTGATTTTACTACCATGTCATCGATGTAGACTTCCATAGTTTTCCCAAGTTGATCTTTGAACATCTTGTTCACCAACCTCTGGTAAGTCGCCCCTGCATTTTTCAGTCAAAATGGCATAGCAATGTAACAATATATACCTTCGGGGGTGATGAAGGCGGTGTCTTCTCGATCTGATGGTTACATTTGGATTTGTTGATACCCTGAGGAGGCATCCATGAAAGTCAGGATGTCGTGACCAGCCGTTGTGTCCACCAAAGAGTCAATATGAGGCAAAGGAAAGGGATCTTTTAGACAGGCCCTGTTGAGGTCTGTGAAATCTGCACATACACGCCACTTGCCATTCTTATTTTCAACGACTACTACGTTGGCCAACCACCTGGGGTAATCAACCTCTCTGATCATCTTGGCTTTCAGAAATCGTGCAACTTCTTTTATAATTTGGTTGCGTTCATGTGCGAACTTCCTTCTCTTCTGGTGAACAGGTTTGATAGTAGGGTCAACGTTCAACTTGTGTGTGATGATATCCTTGCTAATACATGTCATGTCTTCATGCTTCCAAGCAAAACAACTAGCTCTGGTTTTCAAAAATTCCACTATGCTATCTTCAACTTCAGGAGGGATATCAGCTCCCAATAACACTTTGACATCAGGATTGGAGGGGTCAAGCTGAATTTCTTTAATGTCGCATTCCGCCACTTCCAAGACGTCTCGTGCCTTTTTCTTTAATTGCTATGCCTACCTGGGGATGCTTGTTGCCTTCATGGATACCTTGTAACATTCTTTTGCTGTTTGTTGGTCACCTTTTACCTTTACAACTCCCCAACGTGTGGGCAACTTGATATATTGGTGGTAAGTTGATAGGAGACCACAGACTAATGGTGCAGTAGAGGCAGCAAACAAGACTCTCGCAAGAATAATCAGAAAAATGGCCGTCAGAGGTCGGGATTGGCCCTAAAAGCTACATCTAGCTCTCTGGGGATACAGAACATCAGTCAGAACTGCCACAAGGGAGACTCCTTTCGCGCTTACATACGAAATGGAAGCGATGTTACCAGTTGAATTGGAAATTCCATCCCTCCGAGTCCTCTTGGAAAACGGAATCAATGAAGTCGAATGGCTCCAAATCCGTCACGACAAACTAGCTCTACTCGACGAGCGCAGATTGAAAGCCATGGAACATACTCATGCCTACCAAAGCAGAATGGCCCAAGCATTCGATAAGAAAGTCAAGATCTGAGACATCAGAGAAGGCGACTTGGTGCTTAAGGAAAAGCCTCCTACACAGACTAATCCCCTCGGAAAGTGGGAGCCTACCTGGATAGGCCCGTTCATGGTTCAAAGAATCTTCTCCGGATGAGCCATGAAGTTAGCAGATTTGGATGGAAACCCTTTTGTTAACCCCGTGAACGGAAGAAAGCTCCGCAGATGCTTTGTTTGAGGAAGAACACGAGTCAACTCTCCTTCCCCATACACCACCCCTCAGTAAAATCAAAGTGCTAAAAGAGTAATACCCAACTGGATACATTCCCAAAAATGATCCAGGTAAAAAACAGGGTCGCACTTCTTTTGTCTTTTTTCTCAAATGTCACCTAAAAGTGTCGAACTACGGTGACCTGAGCCCCTTAGTCCAATTATAAAAGGGGAACGTAAGCAGCCATCATTGGTTCGATCTCAAAAACATATAAAATTTCAAATACAACACCAATCGCTTGTGTTTCAAAAAACTCTTAAATTTAACCTACAAATTCATTATGGTTAAAACAATCTTTGATGAGTTCAAGCACGGTCAACTCTTGACTCGCTACACGCTAGCAAAACAACAATAAAATACTTAATCAATTTAATGTGTCTGCAATGACAGTGGGTGGATATTTTGGACAGCAAGGTCAACCTAGTCCCTCGTACTCGGTCCTTTGTCTTTCTTCCCCTTCCCTTTTCCAACACGGGTATTCTTCAACCTCATAGGGAATATCCCCGTAGTCCTTCTACCTGGCTCTAGGACCCTTCCCGACGCCTCTGCCAAACCTGCGGCCGCCAACGCAGCCCTTTCCCTAGCTCTGTCACGAGCTGCCTCTCTCCGAGTCATCATATCCATGCTCTGATCGTCCATTCGACTAGCATTAGCCTCATAATCAGCCATGTCATCCCCAGTACAATCCTGAGGGTTAGCCGCCGCTTCGGCCCTCCTCAAAGTCGAGCAGTCACGGTAATCAAGGCCCAATAGCTCACTTCGTCTCCACAAGATAGCTATTTGTGTCTCCCCTATACATTCCTCGTACCAGTTCAAATACCGAGTGGACAGAACAGTGCCCCCTCTCCGATGAAAGAGAACCCTGGCAGGAAATGAAGTATATTGCCACAACCGTATAAGCAGCAATGGCGTCGAAGGATCTTCCATGAAGAGCGATCCCACCTCAAAGGTACCAGCATTACTCAAACCCGTCAACGGCACCTGCTCCATCCCGAACTGTCGCAGCACCAATGATGGAATGTAGAAAGAAGTCTGGGACACCCCCGGAACTCTGATAATGAGAAGACCCTCCTAAACGGTCCGACAAGTCTGTAACTTCCAGTTAGGAACCCACCATCGCAGATGATGCGTGCGGAGTTTGGCCATCCAAAGCTCTAACTCACCCTGATTGCCTCCTATCACCAAGGGTCATCGAGAAAAAGACCAGGGATCGAATGTCGCTGGTACCTCGGGCATTATTTGCAACCGCTCCCTCAACCACAGAGTAAGCATAGCGAGACTCCCTCCCCACATGTATCGACTACCGATCGCCATCCGACCTATGCCAAGGAACGTCTCGCCTAGGATCAAAGTCACGATGTCTCCTCCGCTCCGGCACTGCCTCACCAGGTCCAGTACACTGTGATGGTACACCCCCAAGGATGTGAATGTGAACAAAGTGGCAATTGCACACAGAGCAAAAGCGTCTCATGCAGAAACGCTTCCATCCGCACCGGCGAATCTATTGGGCATCCCCGAAATGTCAACGTAGTCCGTATTTGGTATTAGCATCCCACATGCTTCCTCAGCTAAAACGCCAAGCAGGGACACTAACTTCTCAACGGTGGTCAGGCCGCCCGTCAAAGGAAGAACAATCTGCTCCACCTAAGGTCTGTTGGGTTTTATGGGTCCATACGCAGCGGAATTAGCATCTAAATAACACAAAACCCAAGCCCTAAGATACGTTCTATACGATTAAATTGAATTCCTATGAGATAGAATTTACCAACCTTAATTGCTTTCCGGTCTTGAGCTATCGAACAATTTATCGGTGTGATTTTGAATCACAATCTTCGATCTTCATAACCTTTGAATCATCATATTACTTTGAACAATAGAACTCTAGGCCTTGATCGTCGTACGAGCGAAGACCCTCTAGTAGTATCCACACGTTAGAATGAACCAAGAACAATTCTTGAGAATTGCTAGATTCTTAAACCTTGGAGAGAATATTGAGAAACCTTTTGGTGTGAATTTTCTATTGAAAAATTTGGCTAGCTCTCATTAGGGTTTACAGACCTCATATTTATACTACCTTAGTATTGGTATTAGTTTTCTAATCGTATTAGGAAACTGTCTGCCAAACAGCATCAGCCTTGTTGTGTCGCATGACCACAAGCAGCCCATGGGCAAGTTGTGTCGCGCGGTGCAACAAGTCACATCAGGATTTCTCAATCATTCTTTCTTTAGTTTAACCAATTCATTCTAATTTTGTGTGACCCAATAGGATTATGTTATGTTGGCAATGAGCCCGATCATATCGATCCTCATAAAACATAAGCGGACTCAAGCAAGCCATTATGTCTACCCAAATAACATAACGTAAGAGTTCACGTTTCCAATGGTACACTTCCATTTCTCCCTTTGTCTCATGATGTTATATTGAACACAAGTCATGGTCCACGTCAACTTGTATTTGTTCAATGCTTTCTCGATCTTGAGTATAATGATAATCCAATCGCATTGGGGTGTGGCCACACACTTTCCATCATTATCACTCATCGAGGGGCCCAAGCAAAACATCTCTCTTTCGAGGGAAAAATTTCATCTTGACTTATCATCCTTTCCATCATGAATCTGATCATGCCAAAGATAGCCTTTATAAATATCGTGTTAAGATATCGTTTGACTAAAATCAAACATGACTTTCATCATATGTAAGGTCATGATAATCTCAGGTCTAGGGACTAAATGAAGTGACCATATGAGATTTAATTATGACATGTGACCATGACATAAATCTCATACGGGTCAAGTCCAGTCACTTGTTCACTAACAAGTACCCATAATTTCAATGTGCATCTCTATGCATATAATCATCATATGATTATCCATTGACAATTATACTAATTATTCTCTTAATAATTATGGACGGAGATTATTACAATAAATTTGCAAAATATATAATAATCAAATAATAAACTTAAACGATGAAGATGATACATAACGGTTTTAAGTTAATCATAACTAAAGCCTAGGGCATTACACCAACAGTCTCCCACTTGCACTAGGCTCCATCTATGTATCGAATACTCATGGATCTAATATGACCATCATGCTTCTGCCTGTGCGAAGGTCTTTTGTAAGTGAATCCCTAATGTCATCATCGGTTGATACTTTGCATATTTTAACGTCTTCTCATTCTTTATGAGTTCCTTGAAAAACGTCTAAGTGTGTGTTTGGATCGCTGTTGTGAACTTGGTTCCATTGTTTGCACAAATGGCACCATAATTGTCACAACAAAAGTTCCATCGATTAGTGATACTTGGAACATTTCCAAAATACTAATGAACTATTGATCCAAACTGCCTCTTTTAGCCACATCATATGTTACTAAAACTCTGCCTTAGTAGTAGAATCGGCTACAATTTTCTGTTTGGAACTCTTCCAATCAAAACTGCACCTCTAATAAGCATAAACACAAATCCTAATTGCTATTTTAAATCAACTTTGTCAGTTTGGAAGCTAGCATCTATGTAACATTTACAACAAGATTATCTTCCAACCTTTCAAATACCAAGAATGTATCCTTAGTTCTTCTTAAGTACTTAAGGATCATCTTGACTGCCATTCAATGGTTCTCAACAGGATCAGATTGGTATCGACTCATCATGCTCAAAGCATATGAGACGTCGGGTCTAGTACAAGTCATGGTATTCATGACAGATCCAAATGCCGGAGCATATAAAACTTCATTCATTCCCTTTTGCTCATCAGTTATCATAAGACAATGAGTATTGCTAAGAGAGACACCATGACCATTAACAAGTTACTTTTCTTAGACTCTTCTAAGAACCTTGTCAATGTGAATACTTTGACTCAAACCAATTTATCCTTCTAGATCTATCTCTATAAATCTTGATGCCAAGGATGTAAGTGGTTTCACCCAAATCTTTCATTAAAAAAAACTTTTCCTTGATCAAGACTTGACAGTCTTAAGTGTCGGAACTTCGTTTTTCCAATGAGTAAGATATCATTGTCATAAAACAATAGAAATAATATTATGCTCCCACTGAATTTCATGCATACACAAGGTTCATCTTCATACTTGATGAAATCAAACTTTTGATCGATTCATCAAAATGAAGATTCCAATTCCTTGAAGCTTGCTTCAACCCATCTCATGGATTTTTGCAACATGCATACTTCATTAGAATTTCTTGGATCGACAAAACTCTCGGGTTGTGTACTATACACATCCTTAAGAAAGTCGTTTGACATCCATTTGTCATATCACATAGGCATAATATGCGATCATGGCAATTGAAATACTAATAGACTTCGGCATTGTAACTGGCGAAATGGTTTCAACATAGTCAATACTATGAATTAACCTAAATCCCTTTGTTATAATCCTTAGTCATGAAAGTATACACCTTCCCATCCATGTCGGTCTTGAGGTCCTACTTGCATCCCTTTAGTTTTTACACCTTCAGGTAGCCCAATCAAGTTCAAAACTTGATCATCAAACATGGATTGCAATTCGGACTCCATGGTTCCTAACCATTTATCCAAATTAGGAGTGGACATCGCCTCAAGATAGGAAGTAGGATCGTCATTCTCAATGACTTCCACTTCATTACTTTCCGATACGAGAAATCAATATTTCTTGAGTTCGGATCGTAACCTATCCAATCTACGATGGACTTGTGCATCTTGAACCGGTTCCACAATTCCTTGTGAACTTGGTTCCGTCTCTACTCTTGGTTCCATATTATATTCGGATTCTTGAACTTCTTCAAGATTAATTTTACTCACACTAGATTCTTTATTGAGAAACTATTTCTCAAGAAACAAATCGTATAGAGCAACAAACGTTTTGTTCTCTTTTACGGTTGTAAGATTAATTTCCGAAAATAACCTTGTCATATTTGGTGCTAACTTATAAGAGACAAGTCTCTTTTCATAAGATTCGCAACTCCAAATCTTCATGAAAGACAAACTAAGTTTTCTTCCATGTCACATTTCATGTGGGGCCTTAGGAACCGATTTAGTGAGGACTCGATTCAGTGTAACCGCATTATTTCTAATGCATATCCTCAAAAGGAATTAGGAAAGTCAACTTGACACATCATCGAACGAACTATGTCCTACAAGGTTCAATTCCTCCTCTCAGACACACCATACAATGTGGTGTTCCGGGTGGAGTCAACTCTGAAACGATTTCATAGTTTTGAGATGATTGTCAAACTCTTGGCTCAAATATCCATCACATCGATCTAATCGAAGTACTTAATAGTTTTGCCAAGTTGTTTTGTACTTCATCTTGAAATGTTTGAAACATCTCAAACGATTCACCTTTGGACTTCATCAGATAGACATAGTCATATCTAGATAAGTCTTTAGTGAAATGTAATGAAATACCGAAGTCTTCCCCTAGCAATGCTGCTTAATAGTCCATATATATCTCATGTATAATGACCAATAAGTCACTAGCCCTCCCACTACTCTTAGTGTAGGGTGGTTTGGTCAATAATCCCAATAAATAAGATCCACATTCCTCAAAATGATTCATGGTCATATGAGTTTAAAAGTCCATGTTAATGGAGTTTAGATATATGTTTCTTATTTATTTGACCAAGCCGGCAATGCCATATGAACGCGTGTTCATATTGTTCGGTTTAGATTTCCCATTTATATTATAGATATCTTTAACATTATTTTATTTCTCATCATCAAGGATATGAAGACCATTCAATGACATATGCAATACAATAAGACATATCATTAAATAAATATAAAACTTCTTATTCTCAATAAGAAAATTATATCCTTCATCATCCATGTAAGAAACGAAAATAATACTTCTACTCAAATCCAAAACGTATTCATACTTGTTCAAAACAAGTACTACTCCACAAGGTAAAGTGACTTCATAAGTCCCTATGGTTAATGTAGCAATCTTGCTCCATTCCCACGCATAGGTTTAATTCACCTTCTTTGAGTAGATTTCTATTCTTTATTCCTTGAACATTTAAACAAATGTGGGATTCATATCCGGTATCATATACCCAAGAACAAGAAGTCGAAAGTGAAATATCTATCATATAGATACTTGAAGCAGTAGCAATCATATTGCCCTTCTTCACGTTTTAGGCCTTCCTAATAAGCCTTGCAACTTTGCTTTCAATGAACAATCTCATTGCAATGTTAGCAAAATGCATCCTTTTGAGACACTTTGGGTTTAACCTCTTTGGCTTTGACAACTTTTGTCTCAGGTTTAGCAACCTTTGCTTTACCTTTTCTACCTTTCCTTTATGAACCACTTTCTTGTGTTAACCATTGACACATTTGCGGATTGCTCCCTTTTTGCATCTCATGCATCAAGAGCCTTCACCACAACATACATCTTTTGCCTAGCATGCATTTGGAACATTTCCTTTGTGCATTATGCTAAAAGAAAAGCAGTTTCCATGTGTTCAAGATTCTTCATAAGAGTCTTTAAACATGGTGGCAAGCATAAGACAAGCAATACTATTAGAATCATCGACATGTTTCTAATGTTGCTCCTTATTTTCCCTTTGCAACATTTGCAGTGGGTTCAGCAGGAACGGATTCGTCAAGAACGTACACATTTACCTAAGAACCATTCTTTAGGCTTCTGATCCAATCAGAATTATTTGTATCGCTCCTTTCGAACTTTGTCCTTCATAAGGAAGAATCGCAATTATCAATATGTAATGCTACTTCTACAACAAAATATGCAAATTATATGAACACATATCAATACCAACACATTTATCATTTAAGAGCAAATAATGTATTTTACAAATACTCCCACTAAATCATACACCTTCCAATGCAAATAATCATAATATGCATTTAATGGGCTAAGATCCAACTTTAATTTAATCTCAAGTACGCTATGGCGCACCGCTCAAGATTAAACTAATTAGGTAGAAAACATCAATCATATCATATATGACTCTTAGATCTTTTATGAGATTTATTTAAGACATCATATGTCTATGCATATTTTAATCTCATCTTATGCCTTGGGTCCAAAACCATTTTGATAACCCAATTAAGTTCACCCACTTTAAACGTATAGGAACCACCATTTCCTCATCTTGCTCGCAAGCGAATAGAATCAAAGTACCTTGCTATGGCAAGCCCACCCAAAACTATCCGAGTGGTCTCAAGTGTTTTAATCATGGATTGGCATAAAGAACTTAAAAGTTAAATGAAGGTTCTTTAAAGTAGATTATAAGTATATCAACAAAGATAATCATAATGTACACCAGGTAAGTTCCCAAGAAAATAGGTGAGCCACAAGGACTGCTTAAGTACCAAATCTTCTTTTGACAGAACTTTCCTAGTCATGCACAATTATAATATCAATTTGAATGCAACATAATCAATACTTTGTATACTGACTTGTTTATCTTAAACAATCAGACTCATAAACTGACTTGTTTCTCATAAACAATCAGATTCCTTCAAATTTTGCGTAAAATGACTTGTTTCTCATAAACAATCAGAAAACCAAAATTTAATGTTTCAACTAAACATCTAACAAAATTCTTAACACTTAAGAACAAATAATTCATGCATCGCAACAATTAATAAAATCACATTTAAATTAATTAAGCATGCATAAACAATGAATTAATCTAGCATAGCCCTAAAAATTCAATTTGCAGAAATTTATAGCATTCAGATTAAGACATGAACATATCAGATTGTAAACATATTCACATATTAACATGAAAATTCAACAAAACTGATACTGCTCAGATTAGGCATATTCTGTCGCGGGACAGAAGCTTCCTGAAGACCATATATGTCGCACGACCAGACACTAACCATGGCCAAGTTCTGTCGCGTGACATATCAAGCCCAACTACCAAATTTTCAATCGTGGCCTACTCTGTCGCATGACTTAAGTAGCCAGTTTGGCAATTTTTTGAATTTCAATCAATTCCAATCATAAAGCAATCAAATCAAGTAAACAGCTTTTATAGATTTAATTCAGCATGATCAGAAAACTATTTTTACATTGTCAAAAACAATAAGATTCTACCGCATACAAAACATGCAATGAGCATATAAACGATTTATATCTTAATCTTAGCACGTTAATTCAAACTTAACCATACGAACGGGGCTCTGATACCACTGTTGGGTTTTATGGGTCCATACGCAGCGGAATTAGCATCTAAATAACATAAAACCCAAGCCCTAAGATACGTTCTATACGATTAAATGAATTTACCAACCTTAATTGCTTTCCGGTCTTGAGCTATCGAACAATTTATCGGTGTGATTTTGAATCACAATCTTCGATCTTCATAACCTTTGAATCATCATATTGCTTTGAACAATAGAACTCTAGGCCTTGATCGTCGTACGAGCGAAGACCCTCTAGTAGTATCCACACGTTAGAATGAACCAAGAACAGTTTTTGAGAATTGCTAGATTCTTAAACCTTGGAGAGAATATTGAGAAACCTTTTGGTGTGAATTTTCTATTGAAAAATTCGGCTAGCTCTCATTATGGTTTACAGACCTCATATTTATACTAGCTTAGTATTGGTATTAGTTTCCTAATCGTATTAGGAAACTGTCTACCAAACCGTATCAACCTTGTTGTGTCGCACGACCACAAGCAGCCCATGGGCAAGTTGTGTCGCGCGGTGCAACAAGTCACATCAGAATTTTTCAATCATTCTTTCTTTGGTTTAACCAATTCATTCTAATTGTGTGTGACCCAAAGGATTATGTTATGTTGGCAATGAGCCCGATCATATCGATCCTCATAAAACATAAGCGGACTCTAGCAAGCCATTATGTCTACCCAAATAACATAACGTAAGAGTTCACGTTTCCAATGGTACACTTCCATTTCTCCCTTTGTCTCACGATGTTATATTGAACACAAGTCATGGTCCACGTCAACTTGCATTTGTTCAATGCTTTCTCGATCTTGAGTATAATGATAATCCAATCGTATTGGGGTGTGGCCACACACTTTCCATCATTATCACTCATCGAGGGGCCCAAGCAAAACATCTCTCTTTCGAGGGACAAATTCCATCTTGACTTATCATCCTTCCCATCATGAATCTAATCATGCCAAAGATAGCCTTTATAAATATCGTGTTAAGATATCGTTTGACTAAAATCAAACATGACTTTCATCATATGTAAGGTCATGATAATCTCAGGCTAGGAACTAAATGAAGTGACCATATGAGATTTAATTATGACATTTGACCATGACATAAATTTCATACGAGTCAAGTCCAGTCACTTGTTCACTAAGAAGTACCCATAATTTCAATGTGCATCTCTATGCATATAATCATCATATGATTATCCATTGACAATTATACTAATTATTCTCTTAATAATTAGGGATGGAGATTATTACAATAAATATGCAAAATATATAATAATCAAATAATAAACTTAAAGGATAAAGACGATACATAACGGTTTTAAGTTAATCATAACTAAAGCCTAGGGCATTACACCAACAAGGTCCTCCAAGGATAGCCCGAAAATCCTCGAGTGTGGGCGTAATCTCATTGTATGAGAAGTTGTACACGTGCCTCCTTTCGTCCCATAAACGAGACGCGGCTCTCAAGAGATCCCAATCCGGCATGAGCTCCTTCAAAGCCCAAACCGCCTTCATTCTATAACAGCCTTCAAAAAATCCCTTGCGTTGCCTTATGTGGTGCCGTACCCACGTCTGGAAACTCTCCAAAAATTGTTCTTGTGTCTGATACGACAATCTTGGAAACAAAGCCATGAGAAATGAAGGAAACTCCAAGGAATTTGAGAGAGAAACCAGCTTTTGCTTCAAAAACAAATGTGGTGTTTACAAATTGCAGAAACTGGACTGCAATTTAAAGCAATCTGAAATTGAGGCATGGGCTGGCCGGCCCATTTTACAGGTTGACTTGGTCAACTCTACAACCAGCAGCTTCATTTGTCTGTGAAACAATTCCAAAAGGCCTCCTATTCAATCCTTGACCAAAGTACCTTCACCCGTGATTAAATAATTCACTGTCGACACCACATCCGCCCCGGGCTCGTGCAACAGTGCAGTTAATTTAATAACAGTGCATGTAGATATAAATTTTGACTAGCCGAATTTTATTGTTTAAATGCATGTTCCATTATTATTTATTTTTGATCAACCTACTTGCTTATTTGCCAAAAATAAATGAAGGTAATCATAATAAATATTCAAAATGTACAAGAGTTTGCCCCATGGGTCTTACATAGTACAAATCAATGTTTGGACCATACACATTGTTGTCTAAAATAAATCAAAAGGACTACTCAGAGTCCTGCTCGTCATCCGAGCACTCATAATGCTGCCCCGCTACAGCTGGATCCACAGTGGACAAATAATCTGCAAACTCCTCGAGACCGGAGTATGAAAAGCTACGGCTCTGCTCCTGTGCCCCTGAGGACTCTCCTTTCTCGTGTCCCGAATACAAGGAGTGGGCAGCTCCAAACCCAGAAGTCTCACCGGAGAACTGGCTGAACCCCTGCGCGAAATCTGTGCCACCAGCCGTGGAAACAGATGGGTCCCTCGCAGCAGACCGCCGAGAAGGCATTGGCTCGTAAACATCCGCACTCCTCCGGGAACTACACCTCAGGAAGTCCACAAGCCTCCTAGTGTAGTTGGCTATCCCATCCAAGTGCCTCACGGCTTGATTGTAAGTACGGCCAGACACCTGCAAAACAGGAAAGTCGTCAAAAGACAAACAGACAGCACAAATGCAACATTTGCAAGATGCTACTACCAAGTACAGAAAAGCAAAGCAAAACACTCACGGAAGCATTAGGATCCACTCTATATTGAGGCTCGGCTGCTCCGGGATGGGAATCAACAGCCGCCTGTAAGAACCACCAACGCTCTCAAATGACAAGAGAGTGCAGGGGAGCGGGTAGCCTCAGGGACGTGCAAGGCCCTCTCCCTCTCTCTCCAGTACCTGCGGGCTCCTCAGCCTCATCCTCAGAAAAATGTCATAGTCGGCATCCTCTATGACGTACTCGGCGTGAGGCACACCCTGCCTATATCGCTCCAACTCCACCCCATCTATGAGCAAGGGATACTGCATATGAAGAGGCGGATCCATCGAAACCAAGGGGACAGACCCCGGAGCATGCTGGCAAGACACCCTCTCACCCAGGTACATCACGTCACAATGGAGCCCCACCAACAGCTTCTGCTGACGTGTAATCTCCCCAGTGGCATACACCATAAAGTGATCAAGCCGACTCCACCAGGTTAGGCTAATCCTCAGAGAAAAATCTCGGTCCATGGCCAGAGATGCCTCCTCATAAGTCAATCGGGTGTGCTCCCTCAACTTTACCGGCTTCCTCACCGCCTTCTGCCAAGTCAACATGGCAGGGAATAAATGCGTATATGCCTCCCTGGTATCCCACGTATGCGGGTGAAACACCTCGAAGAACCACACCTGTCAAATGCAAGGAAAGTTATATCAGCTACAAAGCAGATACACACGAGTACAAGTGAGACAAGGAAGAGAAAAAAAGAAAGAAACTCACATCCAAAGCAAACTGAAAATAGCCTAATGAGTTTTCCTCTCCCCGAGAGAACTTATCCAACACATAATAAAGCTTGGCCATACCATCCTCTCCCCAAGCATACCCTCATACAGCCTCCAGATTGGTCAGAGAACCGAGCAGAGCGAAATGACATGTCGTGTCAGGGGTGGGGAACAGGGTAGCTGACAGAGAGAACCACAAAAACCCTCAAGCCAAGCGCTCCGCTGTCATCCTCACGGAGCCAGCCAAATACTCCTCGATGCCCCTCCTTAAGTGAGCCTCCATCGGCCAGTACCGAATACCCAGGCCCCTGGCATTAGTAATATTGAAACCAAGCAGTTCCGACAACTGCTCCCTGGTGAAGCCATCAAACCACTCAATGGGGTTGCCCCGGAATGACAACCCAGTAATCACAGCAAAATTTGTAGGGGTCACGGTCGCCTCCCCCCACTTGAAATGAAATGTGTGGGTCGTATCCCACCAGTACTCGCTCAGGGCAACATGAAATACCTTCGCCCTCTGCGTCAAAGCCACCACGGCTACCGAACTGATGAAGCTTGCCAGGCTGGAGTCAATCACGAACTGTCGTGGACTCCTCTCGCCGTCCTGAGCCACATCTGGGAACATCTCCCACAGCTGTGTTGGGTTTTATGGGTCCATGCGCAGCGGAATAAAGCATCTAAATAACACAAAACCCAAGAGCCTAGGATCCGTTCTATACAATTAGCTTGAAAACTATGAGATAGAAATAACCAACCTTGAACGATTTCCGTTCTTGAGCTATCGAACGATTTGATTATGTGATTTCGAATCACAAACTTCGTTCTTCAGATTGCTTGAACTCTAGGCCTTGATCGATGAACGAGCGAAGACCCTCTTTCGATATCCACACCTTTGAATGAACCAAGAAAAGCTTCTTGAAGATTGCTAGATCTCTTAAACCTATGAAGAATATTGAGAATATATGTTGTGAATTTCTTTTCAGAATTTCGGCTAGCCTTTTAGGGCTGACAGACTGTTATATTTATACTACTTTAGCATCAATATTTGTTTCCTAATAAAATTAGGAAACCAGTCCGAAAATACCTCTGTGGTCTTAGAGTGTCGCACGACCAGACGAGTCCCATGGAATAGTTCTGTCGAGCGATATGTTAAGTCACATCAGGTTTCTCTCAATCATTCTTTCTCTGGTTTATTCAATTCATTCTAGTTGTGTGTGATCCAATAGGATTACATTATGTTCGCAATGAGCTCGATCATATCGACTCTCATAAGACATAAGCGGACTCTAGCAAGCCATTATGTCTACCCAAATAATATAACGTAAGAGTTCACGTTTCCAATGGTACACTTCCATTTCTCCCTTTGTCTCACGATGTTATATTGAACACAAGTCATGGTCCTCGTCAACTTGTCTTTGTTCAATGCTTTCTCAATTCCGAGTATAATGATAATTCCAATCATATTGGGATATGGCCATACACTTTCATCATTATCACTCATCGAGGGGCCCAAGCAAAACATCTCTCTTTCGAGGGACAAATTCCATCTTGACTTATCATTCTTCCCATCATGAATCCGATCATGCCAAAGATAGCCTTTATAGATATCGTGTTAAGATATCGTTTGACTAAAATCAAACATGACTTTCATCATATGTAAGGTCATGATAATCTCAGGTCTAGAGACTAAATGAAGTAACCTTATGAGATTTAATTATGACATTTGATCATGACATAAATCTCATACGGGTCAAGTCCAGTCACTTGTTCTCTAACAAGTACCCATAAATTTAATGTGCATCTCTATGTATATAATCATCATATGATTATCCATTAACATTTATACTAATTATTCTCTTAATAATTAGGGACGGAGATTATTATAGATAAATATGCAAAACATATAATAATCAAATGATAAACTTCTCATATAATAATAAATAATGTCAACACATAAGTCTATCAACTATAGGCCTAGGGCATAACACTAACAGTCTCCCACTTGCACTAGGCCCAATCTCCCATGTATCGAATACCCATGGACCTAACATGACCATCATGCTTAGCTTGCGGGAGAGCCTTAGTTAATGGGTCCACCACATTGTCATCAGTGTCTACTCTGCATATCTTTACGTCTTCCCTTTCACATATCTCTCGGATAATGTGGAAACGTCGAAGTATGTGTTTGGATCTCTGGTGTGACCTTGGTTCCTTTGCTTGTGCAATGGCACCATTGTTGTCACAGTAAAGTTCAATAGGATCTTTGATGCTTGGAACGACTTCCAAATCACTAATGAACTTTTTGATCCAAACAGCTTCCTTAGCTGCATCAGATGCCGCTATGTACTCAGCTTCGGTTGTAGAATCAGCGACGGTACTTTGCTTGGAACTTTTCCAACTCATAGTGCCTCCATTCAGCATAAACAAAAATCCAGACTGCGATCTAAAACCATCCTTGTCGGTTTGGAAGCTAGCATCTGTGTAGCCTTTCACTACAAGATCTTCTTCCATTCCTCCAAAGACCAAGAACACATCCTTAGTTCTTCGTAATTACTTGAGGATATTCTTGACTGATATCCAATGTGGTTCGCCGGGATCCGATTGGTACCTACTCGTCATGCTTAGAGCACACGAGACATCGGGTCTAGTACATAACATAGCATACATGATAGACCCAATTTTCGAAGCATATGGAATACCATTCATTCTCTTTCGCTCATCATTAGTCTTAGGCCTTTGAGTCTTGCTAAGAGATATAACATGCAACATTGGCAAGTTTCCTCTTTTAGAATTTTTCATTAGGAATCTTCTAATAACCTTGTCAATGTAAGTACTTTGACTTAAACTAATCATCCTCTTGGATCTATCTCTATAGATCTTGATACCAAGGACATATGCAGCTTCGCCCATATCTTTCATTGAAAAGCACTTTCCCAACCAGGACTTGGCAGTCTGTAGTGCAGGAATGTCATTTCCAATGAGTAAGATATCGTCGACATACAACACTAAAAATAGTGCTATGCTTCCACTAATTTTCTTGTATACACAAGGTTCATCTTCGTTCTTGATAAAGCCAAACTTCTTGATTGCTTCATCAAAACGTAGATTCCAACTCCTAGAAGCTTGCTTCAATCCATAAATGGATCTCTGCTACTTACACACCTTGTTAGAATTTTCTGGACTGACAAAACCTTCAAGTTGTATCATGTATACATCCTCAAGTAACTTACCATTTAGGAAAGCTGTCTTGACATCCATTTGCCATATCTCATAGTCATAATATGCGGCTATGACAATTAAAATTCTAATAGACTTAAGCATGGCTATAGGCAAAAAGGTTTCATCATAGTCGATGCCATGAATCTGCCTATATCCCTTAGCTACAAGCCTAGCCTTATATGTGTGCACCTTCTCATCCATGTCGGTATTCTTCTTGAAGACCCATTTGCACCCTATGATTTTTACACCTTCGGGTGGATCAATCAAGTTCCAAACTTGATTATCATCCATGGATTGTAATTCGGACTTCATGGCCTCTTGCCATTTTTCCGAATCAGGAGCAGATATCGCCTCTTGATAGCAAGTAGGTTCATCGTTTTCGATTAACTCCACTTCATCACTTTCCGTAACGAGAAATCCATATCTCTCGGGTTCAGATCGTGACCTACCACTTCGACGAAGAACTTGTGCATCTTGAACCGGTTCCACAACTACTTGTGAACTTGGTTCAGTCTCTACCATAGGTTCAATGTTGTTTTCGGGTTCTTGAATTTCTTCGAGATCTATTTTACTCCCACTGGTTCCTTTGCGAAGAAACTTCTTTTCTAAGAAAGTACCATTTCGAGCAACAAACACTTTGTTCTCGTTTCAGTTGTAGAAATAGTATCCTTTGGTTTCCTTAGGATAACTCACGAAAACACATTTATCAGACTTAGGTGCTAGCTTGTCAGAAGTTAACTTCTTGACATATGCATTGCAACCCCAAATCTTCATGAAAGACAAACTAGATTTTCTTCCATGCCACATCTCATATGGGGTCTTTTGAACCGATTTGATAGGAACTTTGTTTATAGTGAAAGCAGTAGTTTCTAGTGCATGTCCCCAAAAGGATAAAGGAAGCTCAACTTGACTCATCATAGAACGAACCATGTCCAACAAAGTTCTATTCCTCCTCTCAGACACACCATTCCATTGTGGTGTTCCGGGTGGGGAGAGTTCTGAAACGATTTCACAACTCTTAAGATAACTGTCAAATTCTTGGCTCAAATATTCACCACCTCAATCGGATCGAAGTACTTTAATAGTTTTGCCAAGTTGGTTTTGCACCTCATTCTGAAATATTCAAAATATCTCAAACGATTCACTTTTATGTTTCATTAGATAAACATTCCAAATCTACTATAATTATCAGTGAATGTTATGAAGTACCAAAATCCTCCCCTAGCATCGCTACTCATAGGCCCACATACATCGATATGTATGAGTCCTAATAAGTCGCCCGCCCTTTCACCAGTTTTGGTAAATGGGTCCTAGGTCATCTTGCCAAGTAAACAAGACTCGCATGTCTCATATGATTCATAATCGTGTGAGTCTAAAAATCCATCTTTGTTGAGTTTAGAAATGCGTTTCTCATTTATATGGCCAAGACGACAATGCCATAAGTAAGTGTGGTTTACATCATTGGGTTTAGATTTCTTGTTAATGTTATAGACATCATTATCACAATTTTCAACATCAAGGATATAAAGGCCATTGAATGAAATAGCAGTACAATAATGCATATCACTCTTGTAAATGGAAAACTTCTTATCATATATAAGAAAATTAAAACCTTCATTATCCAAACAAGGAATCGAAATAATATTCCTACTTAAAGCTTGAACATAATAACAATTGTTCAAAACAAGTATTAGTCCACTAGGTAAAGTAACTTCATAAGTTCCTACAGCTAATGCAGCATCTCTTGCTCCATTCCCCACACGTAGGTCCACTTCACCTTCCTTAAGCATCCTTCTGTTCTTTAGACCCTGCACATTTAGACAAATGTGAGTTCCACATCCGGTATCCAATACCCAAGAACTAGAAGTAGATAGGAATATATCTATAACAAAGATACCTGAAGTCGAAGCAACACTTTGCTCTTCTTCAGTGCTTCCTTGTATTTTGTGCAGTTTATCCTCCAATGCCCAATCTCATTGCAATGGAAGCAGACTGCGTCCTCTTGGGACTTGGGCTTAGCCTCTTTAGGCCTGGCAGCCTCTTTGGGTTTGGCAACATTTGCCTTAGGATTAGCAACCTTTGCCTTTCCTTTACCCTTGAAACCCTTCCCCTTGTTAACCATCAGCACTTGATCGGTTTTCTTCTCGACAATATTGGTTTCCGCAGTGTTCAACATTTGAACTAACTCGGAAAGGTTTTTATTCATGCCTCCCAAGTTATAGTGCATTATAAAATTACTAAAACTTTTGGGCAATGAATTCAATATTATTTCGGTAGCAAACTCTTGGCTAATTGGAAAACCGAGTCTTTCAAGATGCTCAAGGTGGCCCTTCAACTTAAGATCATGGGGATCAACAGCTTGTCCTTCACTCATCTTGCATGAGGTCAAGACCTTAACTGTGTTGTACCTTTCTTGCCTAGCTTGAACTTGGAACATTTCCATCAGTCAATTGTTTAGATCAACTGTTCCCAAGTGCTCAAGATCCTTCTGAAGGTTCTTGCACATGGCGAAGAGCATGAGGCATCCAACATCTGTAGAGTCACGCTTGTGCTTCAGATATTGATCCTTCACTGCCCTAGTAGCATTAGCAACAGGTTCAGGTGGAATAGGTTCCTCGAGAACGTACAGTTTTTCCTCTTGCCTGAGAACAATTCTCACGCTACGGATCCAATCCATATTGCTTGTACCATTCTCTTCCAACTTCTCCTTCTCAAGGAGAGATCGCAGTGACAGATGATTATTGTTTGATGTCATTTATTCTACAAAAAGATATACATAAAATATGAACACATATAAGTAAACATATCATATGAGAAGTATAATGCATTTACATAAAATGCTCCCACTAAATTATACACCTTCCAATGCAAATAAGCATAATATACATTTAATGGGCTAAGATCCAACTTTAATTTAATTTCAAGTTTGCTATGGCAAACCGCTCCAAACTAAATTAAGGTAGAAACATCAATCATATCACATATATGACTCTTAGATCTTTTATGAGATTTATTCAAGACATCATATGTCTAGACATATTTTAATCTCATCTTATGCCTTGGGTCCAAAACCATTTTGATGACCCAATTAAGTTCATTCACTTTAAACGTATAGGAACCACCATTTCCTCATCTTGCTCACATTCGAATAGAATCAAAGTACCTTGCTATGGCAAGCCCACCCAAAACTATCCGAATGGTCTCAAGTGTTTTAATCATGAATTGGCATAAAGAACTTAAAAGTTAAATAAAGGTTCTTTAAAGTAGATTATAAGCATATCAGCAAAGATAGTCATAACTGTGCACCAGGTAAGTTCCCAGGAAGATAGGTGAGCCACGAGGACTACTTAAGTACCAAATCTCTCCATCGACAGAACTTTCCTAGACATGAACAATCAGAAATCAGCTCTGATTTTGCAACATAATCAATACCTTTTATAAACAATCAATTTCCTTTTAGACTTTGCGTAATATGACTTGTTTCTATAAACAATCATAAACCAAAATCTTAATGTTTCAATCTAAACATTCAGGAAATCATAATACAAGGTTTCAACTAAACATCTACATAAGAACACATAATTCATGCATCGCAACAATTAATAAAATCATATTTTAATTAACTAAGCATGCATAATCAATGAATTAATCTAGCATAGCCCTATAAAATTGATTTCCATAAATTTATAGCATCCAGATTAATACATAAACATATCAGATTATAAACACATTCACAGATTAGCAGGATTGTTCAACAAACTGATTCTGCCCAGATTGGGCTAGTTCTGTCGCGTGACAAAGGCATGTTTTGTCGCGTGACACAAGCATCCTATGTCGCGTGACATAGTCAAGCAGTGTCGCGTGACACAAACAAGGAGTGTCGCGTGACACAACAGAGCAAATTTTCAGATTTGCAGATTTAATCAATTCTAAATCACAGAGCAATTAAATCATGTAAACGACTTTTAACAGATTTAATTCAATATCAATAGAACATGATTTGGGCATATTGTTTCAAAAACAATCAATCTATCACATACATAACATGTAAAAGAACATATAAACGATTTATATTACTTTTCTAGCATGTTAATCCAAACTTAATGATACGAACGGGGCTCTGATACCACTGTTGGGTTTTATGGGTCCATGCGCAGCGGAATAAAACATCTAAATAACACAAAACCCAAGAGCCTAGGATCCGTTCTATACAATTAACTTGAAAACTATGAGATAGAAATAACCAACCTTGAACGCTTTCCGTTCTTGAGCTATCGAACGATTTGATTATGTGATTTCGAATCACAAACTTCGTTCTTCAGATTGCTTGAACTCTAGGCCTTGATCGATGAACGAGCGAAGACCCTCTTTCGGTATCCACACCTTTGAATGAACCAAGAAAAGCTTCTTGAAGATTGCTAGATCTCTTAAACATATGAAGAATATTGAGAATATATGTTGTGAATTTCTTTTCAGAATTTAGGCTAGCCTTTTAGGGCTGACAGACTGTTATATTTATAATACTTTAGCATCAATATTTGTTTCCTAATCAAATTAGGAAATCAGTCCGAAAATACCTCTGTGGTCTTAGAGTGTCGCACGACCAGACGAGTCCCATGGACTAGTTCTGTCGCGCGATATGTTAAGTCACATCAGGTTTCTCTCAATCATTCTTCCTCTGGTTTATTCAATTCATTCTAGTTGTGTGTGATCCAATAAGATTACATTTTGTTTGCAATGAGCTCGATCATATCGACTCTCATAAGACATAAGCGGACTCTAGCAAGCCATTATGTCTACCTAAATAATGTAACGTAAGAGTTCACGTTTCCAATGGTACACTTCCATTTCTCCCTTTGTCTCACGATGTTATATTGAACACAAGTCATGGTCCTCGTCAACTTGTCTTTGTTCAATGCTTTCTCGATTCTGAGTATAATGATAATTCCAATCACATTGGGGTATGGCCATACACTTTCATCATTATCACTCATCGAGGGGCCCAAGCAAAACATCTCTCTTTCGAGGGACAAATTCCATCTTGACTTATCATCTTTCCCATCATGAATCCGATCATGCCAAAGATAGCCTTTATAGATATCGTGTTAAGATATTGTTTGACTAAAATCAAACATGACTTTCATCATATGTAAGGTCATGATAATCTCAGGTCTAGGGACTAAATGAAGTAACCTTATGAGATTTAATTATGACATTTGATCATGACATAAATCTCATACGGGTCAAGTCCAGTCACTTGTTCTCTAACAAGTACCCATAAATTTAATGTGCATCTCTATGTATATAATCATCATATGATTATCCATTAACATTTATACTAATTATTCTCTTAATAATTAGGGACGGAGATTATTATAGATAAATATGCAAAACATATAATAATCAAACGGTAAACTTCTCATATAATAATAAATAATGTCAACACATAAGTCTATCAACTATAGGCCTAGGGCATAACACTAACAAGCTGGCGGACCGCCTCAACATCCCCCCTACTCTTCACATTATGCACGTCAATCGACCCTCGCCCCTGGAGGTGAACACGTCAAAAGTATGTTATTACAGAGATAACGTACACAGACACATATCAAAATCACGGAAAACATATCAGCGCAAAGATATAGTTCATTTTCCTAAAATATTTCCATCCCAGTTGGAGTATTAACGGTTCAGTTTCAAAAATCCGTTCATCAACGGTTCGTTTTCCTAAAATATTTCCATCCTAGTTGGAGTATTAACGATTCAGTTTCAAAAACTCGTTCATCAATGGTTCATTTTCCTAAAATATTTCCATCCCAGTTGGAGAATTAACAGTGCAGTTTCAAAAACCCGTTCATTAACGGTTCGTTTTCCTAAAATATTTCCATCCCAGTTGGAGTATTAACGGTCCAGTTTCAAAAAACCCGTTCATTAACGGTTCATTTTCCTAAAATATTTCCATTCTAGTTGGAGTATTAACGGTTCAGTTTCAAAAACCCGTTCATTAACGGTTCATTTTTCTAAAATATTTATATCACAGTTAGAGTATTAACGGTTCAGTTTTAAAACCCGTTCATTAACGGTTCATTTTTCTAAAATATTTCCATCCCAGTTGGAGTATTAACGGTTCAGTTTCAAAAAACCGTTCATTAATGGTTCAATTTTCTAAAAATATTTTCGTCCCAGTCGAAGTATTAACGGTCCAAAATCCCAAAAACTTTCAAGTCATTTCGAAAACTCCGTCGAACCCGGAACTTTCAAAACCTTTCGAAAACTCCGTCGAACCCGGAACTTTCAAAACACTTCGAAAAATCCGTCCAAATCGGAACTTTGAAAATTTACTCTGTCCCGAGTTAAACTCACTTTAGTTTTGAAAAACGGCCCTAGACATGGAATTTTTCTACCAAAATTTTTATGTCGTCCAGCCGTAACACCAATTGAGCTAAGCTACAGTCAATTTCAACAAAGGGGCATCGCAAGGCCAAAATCCCCAAATCGGGCAATAAGAACCCTAACTCAATTATGGCCAAAATTCCTAAAAATTCAAGAATGCAAATTCTAAAAATTAACGGAATTTAGAAGATGCTAACCTTCCTCGCAATCCCCTCCTTGGATTTGTGGCAATCCCAAGCCGGATAAAACTCGGGTGGATCCAAAGGAAGATCGTTAATTCGCACCGTCCTCCTTAGCCTCGCTCTCTCGTTGTCGGTCCTCCTGTGCCGACCCCTTCGTCCTAATCCAGCTTCCATAATGATAATCTCTCAAAGATTTGAACAAAACTCGCAAAAAATGGGAGAAATTTCATTCTTTTCTCTCGCCTAAAATGGGATTTTTTGGTCTGGTTTGCGTCGCCTGGTGCTGATCTTAAAAAAGGTCCATGGTGAAGATGAGTCCGGCCGGCCCGTTTTACACCATAAAGTTTCCTTTGCCACTTTGGCCCCTCAGCTTTCCAGAATTCCGAATTTAACCCTTTTGGCCCCCAAAAGTTAAAAAATTTCTCAGTTAGACATTTCTAACGCCCCTCCTCCGAGGATAAATCTCAGTTAGACATTGCTAACGCCCCGTCTCCAGACGTTAAATTTCTCGTTAGTCCTCACTAACACTCTGTCTTCGGACGTTAAATCTCAAACCGTCTTCGGACGTTAAATCACAATCCCGTCTCCAGACGTTAAAATTCCCGTTAGTCCTCACTAACACTCTATCTTCGGACGTTAAATCTCAGTACCATCTTTAGAAGGTAAATCGGTCGCTATAGTAAGCCCGAGTATCTTTTCGCTCCAACAAGCGAACCTTCAATTCCCCGGTCGTCAATCGTATGCCCGACCACCCCATTTCAGCGGCAATCACTATAAGCCCGCACAACAATCCCTCATCGGCCGCCATAGTAAGCCCGAATATCTTTTCGCTCCAGCAAGCGAACCTTCACTTCCCGGGTCGTCAATTGTAAGTCCGACCACCCCATTTCGGCGGCAATTACTATAAGCCCACACAACAATCCCTCATCGACCGCCATAGTAAGCCCGAGTATCTTTTCGCTCTAGCAAGCGAACCTTCACTTCCCCGACAGTCAATCGTAAGCCCGACCACCCCATTTCAGCGGCAATCACTATAAGCCCGCACAACAATCCCTCATCGGCCGCCATAGTAAGCCCGAGTATCTTTTCACTCCAGCAAGCGAACCTTCACTTCCCCGGCTGTCAATCGTAAGCCCGACCACCTCATTTCAGCGGCAATCACTATAAGCCCGCACAACAATCCCTCATCGGCCGCCATAGTAAGCCCAAGTATCTTTTCGCTCCAGCAAGCGAACCTTCACTTCCCCGACCGTCAATCGTAAGCCCGACCACCCCATTTCAGCGGCAATCACTATAAGCCCGCACAACAATCCCTCATCGGTCGCCATAGTAAGCCCAAGTATCTTTTCGCTCCAGCAAGCAAACCTTCACTTCCCCGGCCGTCAATCGTAAGCCCAACCACCCCCCATTTCAGCAGCAATCACTATAAGCCCGCACAACAATCCCTCTTCGCCCATCATCGTAAGCCTGAACACCATATCTCCAGCAGACAAAAGACAAGCGGCAATCACTATAAGCCTGTACAACCATCCTTCTTCGACCGTCATTTTTGTCAAATTCCCAGCATAAGATCCCGCTTCTTCCGTATATCAGAATACGCCATCAGGGATGGACATTTCTCATATCCTTTCAGAATACGCCATCAGGGACGGACATATCTCGCATCTTTTCAGAATACGCCATCAGGGACGAACATTTCTCACATCCTTTCAGAATACGCCGTCGGGGACGAACATTTCTCACATCCTATCAGAATACGCCGTCAGGGACGGACATTTCTCACATCCTATCAGAATAAGTCGTCGGGGACGGACATTTCTCGCATTCTTTCAGAATACGCCGTCAGGGATGGACATTTCTCATATCCTTTCAGAATACGCCTTCAGGGACGGACATTCCTCACATCCTTTCAGAATACGCCGTCAGGGACGGACATTTCTCGCATCCTATCAGAATACGCCGTCGGGGACGGACATTTCTCGCATCCTTTCAGAATACGCCGTCAGGGATGGAAATTTCTCACACCCTCTCAGAATACGCCATCAGGGATGGACATTTCTCATATCCTTTCAGAATACGCCGTCAGGGACAGACATTTCTCGCATCCTTTCAGAATACGCCGTCAGGGACGGACATTTCTCACACCCTCTCAGAATACGCCGTCAGGGATGAACATTTATCATATCCTTTTAGAATACGCCGTCTGGGAAGGACATTTCTCACACCCTCTCAGAATACGCCATCAGGGACAGACATTTCTCATATCCTTTCAGAATACGCCGTCAGGGACGGACATTTCTTGCATCCTTTCAGAATACGCCGTCAGGGTCGGACATTTCTCATATCCTATCAGAATATGCCATCAGGGACGGACATTTCTCACACCCTTTCAGAATACGCCATCAGGGACAGACATTTCTCTCATCCTTTCAGAATATGCCGTCGAGGACTGACATTTCTCGCACCCTTTCAGTCTCCCGTAGGTTCAGACGCCTCCTAATAGTCTCACTCAGGTCTAGTCACCTCCGAATCAGACTCAACAAGGACAAACTCCTCCTAATCATTACCCCAGAGGTCGAGGCCCTACGAAATACCCTCGCACCTACGAACTACGATCGGCTTGATTCCCGCTCGGAATACGTAGGAATCCTCTCGCTAAGGGTCCAGCCAGCTGACCGCTCAGGTCTCTCAAAGTAAGGCATCCCCCGATTTGGATCCTTATCTTTTTTTTCAACGACCCAACTTCCTTCGAAAGTGACGTCGCTGAGGGGCTATTGTAAGTACCCAAATCCGGATCTTCAAAATCTGTTAAAAGTTAACCGAAATCCGTTAACTGGCCCTTCCCAGGTTAACCGAAACTCGTTAAGCTCCCCGCTCTCGAGTCAACGAGATATCCCGGGACTGCCCCGTGCATCCCGACATCAAAGTGTACTCAACACACGTTATCACACTTAAAAGTACAACTTTCCTCGAAAAATGCACTTTCCGGCAATTTCCGGGAGCGTTTCGGACATTTTTCGGACAGTTATTTAAAAAATGGACAAAATAGGGAATAACGGGACAAAATCACTAGCCTTGGTGAGTCACAAGGGCATGTGGCACGCATGCCAAGCCCCATAAATCAACATCAATCAAATTCGAGGGTGAAAAGACCAAAATGCCCTTTATTTTGAGTGACTGGCCGTCCGGCCTGTTTTACCCCAAAAACCATAATTTCACTCGGGTCCTCCAAATTTCCAAAATACCCAAAAACCTCCCAAATTGAACCTTAGGTCGTTCGGCCTGTTTTGCATTTTCACCCTATAAATACAAGGGCTGCATTTGTAAAAAAAAAAAGAAAACATTAACCCTCTCCCCTCAAAGCTCACGGCCCAAGGCAGTTTCACACCCTCCCGAGCCTCGTTTTGTCTCGATTTGCGTGAAATCCCGTTTTTCGACCAAACACGAACAAAAAAACCTCGAAACACCTTTCAAACACCAAAATCATATCCCGTATACGTAAACCGAGTCAAAGAGTCAACCCCTAGCCATAGGTAACACTTTCTTTCTAAAACTCGTTTCACCTCGATTTATGCATCAATTGCTATTATCGTGTCGGTCGAAACTTTCGAAATGTAGACGATACGCCGTCTACGGGGTTCGATATGTTTTACCCCAAAATCATCTTCTCTCCCGTAAGAGAAGTAATTTCGGGTTAAAATGGCCTTCCGGTCCCATTTTTTACGTTTATGTTATTTACGGTCCGGATCGTTTGATCCGTCGATTTGCACATTTACCGTCCGAACCATTTGGTTCGTGATCGTCATTTACTAAGTCTGGATCATTTGATCTGTCAATACTGTCATTTAATTTATATACCTTTACAACTCCAAGCCGTTTGGCTCATCGATCGCACTTTTACCGTCCGGATCGTTTGATTCCGTTGATACCGTACTTTAAATACTGTCATTTACAAGTCCGAGCCGTTTGGCTCGTGATAGTATTTACTTATAAAAGTCCGAGCACTAAACGACTCATTGATTGCATGTCATTTAATACCTCTTTTCATAAAATTGGTCACAATGTAATGCCCAGTTCAAAACCGGAGTTCGTCATTCGAACTCCTTTTCGAAAACAACACGAAATCGACGTTTGGCATCCAAACGCTCCTTTTTTTTAACTAAAATCAACGTTTGACATTCAAACTAAAGATTAAAGCTCGTCCTCGAACTCCGTTTTCAAAACAAATCAAAATCGACGTTTGTCATTCAAACGCTCATTTTTTCATCATAAAATCAACGTTTGTCACTTAAACCAAGATTAATCTTGACATTAAAGCCCCTTTTCAAAATGCAACACACACAGACACACACGCACACAAATTTCGAGAAAGGTAGAAAGACTCGTCTTACGAGGCATTTCGGGTGATCTCAATATACTCTTCCCGAAACGTAACGTGACCTCCGAACCTAACAATCTCTGGTACAAAAAAACCATTTTCCAAGTTTGGGCTCATAATACAAAACGTCACATTTTTAAAGTCATTTTCCAAGTTTGGGCTCATAATACAAAACGTCACATTTTCAAAGCCATTTTCCAAGTTTGGGCTCATAATACAAAAGGTCACATTTTCAAAGCCATTTGTCAAGTTTGGGCTCATAATACAAAACTCCACTTTTTCAAAGCCTTTTCCAAGTTTTGGCTATCAATTAAAACGGCCCCCTTTTTTCAAACTCAGCCATTCTCAACATTTGGGCTCATAATACAAAACCGCGTGGCGACTCCTCCCTCTCTCCGGAAGCGAGGTCCCAAGTTTGCGAAATGCCGCTCGCCGCGTTTTCGCGCGCGATCCGGGTAATTTCAGATTGTGATTTGGTATATCTCTATCATGCCCCCGCAAGATGGATGACCGATAGCAGAGTCCAATCTTGGACATAATTCCATAAAGGTGAGCTTGGTGAAGCAGTGCTGTGAAGATATCATCGAGTTGATATTTGTTGTTTATTTTACGTCGTAATGACAAGAATTATACATCGTAATGACAAAACTATAAGGAAAAGAGGTAATAAGGGGTAAGAGTAAAAATATTGTACAATTACTATTTTACGTCGCGATAACAATAATTTTAAGACACAATGACGGTAATTTTACATAGCAATGACGGTAATATTACGTCGTGATGACGGGAAATTTTGCGTTTCATCGACTATGTCTCAACGACGATTTTACGTCTCAACAACGAATTGGGTTTGAGGTTTATTTTACGTCTCATCGACGAATTGGGTTTGGGTTTTATTTTACGTCTCATCAACGATTGGGTTTAGTTTTCAAAGGGAGATTGAGCGAAGAGCTCGAGTATAGTGTTAGGGTGGGGCGGCCATTGAGAAACCAATTTAGGTTTATGATTTAGGAGATGTTGAAGAATGGGTATTTGTGCGGGTTTTTTTTTTTTTGTATATGGCTGAAAAGGAGAATAAGTGAAGAATTAAAAAAGAAAAAATTTATGAAGGTGAGAAATAATACTCAACGTTACATTGAGATAAGTGAAAAATAAGAAGAAGGATAAGGGTCTAGGGGTTTAGTGGTTCGACTATGAGAGAAGAAGTGTCGAAAGTTTAAGAAAAAGAAGACGGAGAGGGAGGGGAGAAATGATTGGTAGAGTGGTGAAAGCGAATGCTGGTGGGTTTGGCGAAAAAGTCTCATTATGGATCTAAAGCTCTTATAACATAATAAAATAAAGGATGATAGACGAAGTAACTTCATACACGGAGAAAGAGAATTGATATGAATGACTCAAATTTTATTATTAGCATTGTATGAATATATATACAACCTAGAAATCACTAATTAAGGAAATATATAATTACAAAAGTAGAAGGAATACTATTATAATAAGGAATTATAATAATAAGGAAACTATTATAATAAGGAAACATATTATATGAATATAATTTGGTATATCTCTATCAATGAAAAAGTATCAAGAAGAATAGGAGTACGGTCAGAGCATAGAGCAATTAAATTTGTCAATGTTGTTGAAGGGTGCATATTCGACCAAGAGTTAGAAGCCATTGCTCTATCTAATATTTCCTTAACACCATACGGAGTGCCTTTTCCCCTATTCCATGTACATGGATATCTAACAAGAGGGATATCAATTAACCCACAGTAATTTACAGCTTGTCGAAATTCCCGAAACAACCACTCAGGGTGAGCCACACGTCCAGATTTTTCCTCGCTTGACAGCAAGTCATTGGAATCACATATAACCATCAAAGGCTTTGAAGAAGTAGAAAAGAGATGACATAGCAAATTCCATGATTGTTGTCTAATGGAACGATCATGAATCCCATAATAAGTTATTAGTTTCCACAATCTTGAACCATCCGCCACATCCATATCAATATGATTATTTGAATAACTTCAGATACTACATATATGTGGCATCTTCCATAAAATACACAATCCACCCCCACGAATAATGCAGGTCTCGAAAAACAATCCACAAAACCAAGAAAAACACGAACTCCTCCATTTTATATTGATAACGTATCAAAAAGTAACACAATATCGACATTGCGAGCCTGAACAAGCTTGCCTAAGGCAGGAATTGCAGGTGGTTTAGTAATTCCCCTACAATTCCAACTCAAAACAATCATTGATCTTGACGGACTCCCTTGTCGGAGCTCGCCACCGGTAATGTAGGAGAAGAGTTCATATCACAGGAACCACCATCGTCAACAACTGCTGGAGAAACCATTGAAGAGCCACAACCTCCCATAGCGCGACACCGCTTGCATTCCACCATGAACATTTTAAAGGAAGAGAAACATTCAAAGCCACACATATCCGCATGAATTGCCTCCATAATTCCACAGAATTGGACTCATCGTACTCCATAAATTCACCAACAAAATTACCCAAAAGTTGCCCTGTTGTGTTTGATGCCATCTAAATTGGGAACAACTTAGGGGATCGAACAAAGGGAAAATCAGTAATTCATGTGACGGACCGAAGGGAGCGGCCGCGACACGAAGAGGGCGCGATGACGCAGAGTTTCTGGAAATTTGGTGCGATCACGCGCTTATCCGGTTTGGGCCTGATCAGCGGCAGATTTTGAGCAGGATTAGAAAACCATGTGGGGTTAGGAATAGGTATTATAAATATGCCATATTCCCTAGCATTTTTAGAGGTTGTAATTCCTATTGTGATAGAGATCAATAATTCTAGATGTTCCAAGGATTTTCTTGTTTCTCAATTTCTATAGATCTAGGGTTTACACAGTTTTGAATTCTTGTGATCAATTCGTGCATTAGATTAGAGATTATATTTGGTGATTGCTAGTTGATTATAATATTCTTGCCCTATGCCCATCGATGTATCCAAGTTGGTGAATCACGTATATCGTCGTGTTGTGTGATTGATTTATTTCCTGTCTTCTATATATGTTATAATATGTGTTATGTAACCCACAGGAAGTTCATATACTTTGATCCATATTGGCTTCGAATCCAATGGGATATGTAGGGTATTCTCCCCAAGTTGAACTCGCCTTAGAACCAAAGGAAAATTTCCAAAGGGCCAAGGTTCACTGTTAACAACGCGATGAAGGTCTAATTCATGAAAAAATGGAAAAGGAAACGACCATCACCCGTATCCTTCATGAAGACACCAAGTCGAGGCTTTCAAATACTTGCAAGGCGACTCCTCACTCCTCATAAGATTAAAGTTGATAGGAAAATCGGTGAGGAATTGTCCCACCAAGCATAGATCTCACGCCTCCACATTAGAAGAATCAACAATATGATCACAATTTGTAATATTAAGAATGACACTTTTAAGGGACACATTTTTTTTCAATTTTCAAATTTTATCAACCGAATCAAACACATGAAACCTATATATTCTAAAACTTAGAAAATACATTTTCTTTCTTTAAAATTTGTTGTTTTGGTTAACTTATTATTGTTTGCTACCCATTGCTTTAGTGATTCCCATTGCATTAATGGTTTTTAACGGGCAACGAACCCTAGAGCCCTACGAGCCAAACACAATCCGATTTAGGAAACATCATTTTGATAACCCCCATACACCCTCGCTGAAACAAAGACATAGATGCCCTTGCACACATACGTCACACATGCCACCTGACATTAGACCGACGCAAGTCCAAAACAAAAAAATTATATATTAGTCACTGCAAGTTTGGAAAATATATTGGTCACTAGACTTTTGGATATTTCAGATCAGTCATTGGAGTTAGAATAGTTTAGATGTTGGTTAAGAATATGGAAGTGAGTCAGTTAAGTTGTTGAGAATTATAAGATTGAGGGTAGTGGTGTTGTGGATGGTCTTGAGAGAAGATTGTGGAGCAACAACTTTTTTTAAAAGGCCCAAGGAATCAAACAAGGGGAAGGATTGTGTTGATGTATTTATCAAGGAAAATTATTTGAATAAGATCGAGACATAACATTATGTACATTTTACTTCATACAACATTTTTATAATAAACCTCTATATATATACATGCAACTTTTTTCTTAGTTTCTTATTTAGTTTGAGTTTCATATGTAAATTTTTGTCCATACATTAATCTCAAGTGTACATTAATCTCAAGTGTACATTAACCAATTGCATATTGTCATTGGCATGAGATGCTGTTTTGTCATTTTTATTTTATAGTTCTAACTGCTTAATGTCATGAATTTCTTAGTAGGATGTAATTGAGATCTTTCTATTTCCGGTGAAATCAATAAGATGTGCCATTTTTTTAGTTCTTTTAAGGATATTTATTAATTGTTGGTTAACATTTATATATGTGTTTGTGGTTCTGGTGTAAAACTTTAACCATATATAGAGGCAATCGACTTCTTTCTAAACTCTCAATCATAAAGTATGTCGTAATTTTTATAGGACCAACCATTTTCATACTGTCACCATGCCATTATCACGGGTTATAGAGTACTAGTATGATCACAATTTGTAATATTAAGAATGACACTTTTAAGGGACACATTTTTTTTTTATTTTCAAATTTTATCAATTGAATCAAACACATGAAACCTATATATTCTAAAACTTAGAAAAAACATTTTCTTTCTTTAAAATTTGTTGTTTTGGTTAACTTATTATTGTTTGCAACCCATTGCATTAGTGATTCCCATTGCATTAATGGTTTTTAACGGGCAACGGACCCTAGAGCCATACGAGCCAAACAGAATTCGATTTAGGAAACAACATTTTGATAATCCCCCGTACACCTCTCACTAAAACAAAGACATAGATGCCCTTGCACCGTATGTCACACATGCCACTTGCCATTAGACCGACGCAAGTCCATAACTAAAAATTATATATTAGTAACTGCAAGTTTACAAAATATATTGGTCACTAGACTTTTTGATATTTCAGATCAGTCATTGGAGTTAGAATAGGTTGGATGTTGGTTAAGAATATGAAAGTGAGTCAGTTAAGTTGTTGAGAATTATAAGATTGAGGGTAGTAGTGTTGTGGGTGATCTTGAGAGAAGATTGTGGAGCAACAACTTTTTTTAAAAGGCCCATGGAATCAAACAAGGGGAAGGATTGTGTTGATGTATTTATCAAGGAAAATTATTTGAATAAGATCGATACATAACTTAATGTACATTTTACTTCATACAACATTTTTATAATAAACCTCTATATATATACATACAACTTTTTTCTTAGTTTCTTATTTAGTTTGAGTTTCATATGTAAAATTTTGTCCATACATTAATCCCAAGTGTACATTAACCAATTGCATATTGTCATTGGCATGGGATGCCGTTTTGTCATTTTCATTTTCTGTTCTAACTGCTTACAATCATGTATTTTTTAATAGGATGCAATTTGTATTTCTGGTGAAATCAATAAGATGTGCCATTTTTTAGTTCTTTTAAGGATCTTTATTAATTGTTGGTTGATATTTATATATGTGTTTGTGGTTGTGGTGTAAAACTTTAACCATATATATAGGCAATCGACTTCTCTCTAAACTCTCAATCACAAAATATATCGTACATTTTTATAGGACCAACCATTTTCATACTGTCACTGTGCCATTTGCACGGGTTATAGAGTACTAGTATGATCACAATTTGTAATATTAAGAATGACACTTTTAAGGGACACATTTTTTTTTTTCAATTTTCAAATTTTATCAATCGAATAAAACACATGAAACCTATATATTCTAAAACTTAGAAAAAACATTTTATTTCTTTAAAATTTGTTGTTTTGCTTAACTTATTATTGTTTGCAACCCATTGCATTAGTGATTCTCATTGCATTAATGGTTTTTAACGGGCAACAGACCCTAGAGCCCTACAAGCCAAACACAATTCGATTTAGGAAACAACATTTTGATAATCCCCCATACACCCCTCACTGAAACAAAGAAATAGATGCCCTTGCACACGTATGTCACACATGCCACCTGACATTAGACCGACGCAAGTCCAAAACTAAAAATTATATATTAGTCACTGCAAGTTTGGAAAATATATTGGTCACTAGACTTTCTGATATTTCAGATCAGTCATTGGAGTTAGAATAGTTTCATTTTGGTCACTTTAGTTTCAGAAATTACAGATTAAACACTAAATTCTTCAGATTATGCCCAACAGTTTTTAGTTTTTAGTTTTCCCAAAATACTTCATTAAACCCTATTTCTTCCATGTATGTTGTATTATGAGCATATAACCACCCTAAACAAAAAAAAAAAAAACACAAAAGAACACAAATCAAATAACAAAAGTTTGAGAACAAATCAATAATCAAGTATAAAAGTACTCAAAAGAATGAGTAAAAACTCATTCATCACCAAATTAAAAGCATTATTAACGGTTAAAAATGGGCTTCTTCATAAAGGCCCACAGAGACTCTCAAAATTTTAAGGACCATAATACCCTTGACATCTGAATATCTGAATGAAGCATGCTTGCTCTCATTTTTTGTCAAAGACTAGTTCGCTTTTATAACTGAAGTAGAAGACTACTTCACCTCTTATAGTTAAAATATAATAGTAATTTTTTATATTTTTCACATTATTACGCTACAATCAATCAATTCACTTATTTGTAAAAATCCCACTATACAAGTCATTTATTTATATAAATGCCACATAATAAATTAACTTATAGAACTGCCTGTTAGTGTTATGCCCTAGGCCTATAGTTGATAGACTTATGTATTGACATTATTTATTATTATATGAGAAGTTTATCATTTGATTATTATATGTTTTGCGTATTTATATATAATAATCTCCGTTCCTAATTATTAAGAGAATAATTAGTATAAATGTTAATGGATAATCATATGATGATTATATGCATAGAGATGCACATTAAATTTATGGGTACTTGTTAGAGAACAAGTGACTGGACTTGACCCGTATGAGATTTATGTCATGGTCAAATGTCATAATTAAATCTCATAAGATTACTTCATTTAGTCCCTAAACCTGAGATTATCATGACCTTACATATGATGAAAGTCATGTTTGATTTTAGTCAAACGATATGTTAACACGATATCTATAAAGGCTATCTTTGGCATGATCGGATTCATGATGGGAAGGATGATAAGTCAAGATAGAATTTGTCCCTCGAAAGAGAGATGTTTTGCTTGGGCCCCTCGATGAGTGATAATGATGAAAGTATGTGGCCATACCCCAATGTGATTGGAATTATCATTATACTCGGAATCGAGAAAGCATTAAATAAAGACAAGTTGACGAGGACCATGACTTGTGTTCAATATAACATCGTGAGACAAAGGGAGAAATGGAAGTGTACCATTGGAAACGTGAACACTTACGTTACATTATTTGGGTAGACATAATGGCTTGCTAGAGTCCGCTTATGTCTTATGAGAGTCGATATAATCGAGCTCATTGCCAACATAATGTAATCCTATTAGGTCACACACTACTAGAATGAATTGAATAAACTAGAGGAAGAATGATTGAGAGAAACCTGATGTGACTTAATATATCGCGCGACAGAACTAGTCCATGGGACTCGTCTGGTCGTGCGACACTCTAAGACCACAGAGGTATTTTCGGACTGATTTCCTAATTTGATTAGGAAACAAATATTGATGCTAAGGTAGTATAAATATAATAGTCTGTCAGCCCTAAAAGGCTAGCCGAAATTCTGAAAAGAAATTCACAACATATATTCTCAATATTCTTCATAGGTTTAAGAGATCTAGCAATCTTCAAGAAGCTTTTCTTGGTTCATTCAAAGGTGTGGACACCGAAAGAGGGTCTTCGCTCGTTCATCGATCAAGGCCTAGAGTTCAAGCAATCTGAAGAACGAAGTTTGTGATTCGAAATCATATAATCAAATCGTTCGATAGCTCAAGAATGGAAAGCGTTCAAGGTTGGTTATTTCTATCTCATAGTTTTCAATTAATTGTATAGAACGGATCCTAGGCTCTTGGGTTTTATGTTATTTAGATGCTTTATTCCGCTGCGCATGGATCCATAAAACCCAACAGTGGTATCAGAGCCCCGTTCGTATCATTAAGTTTGGATTAACATGCTAGAAAAGTAATATAAATCGTTTATATGTTCTTTTGCATGTTATGTATGCGATAGATTGATTGTTTTTGAAACAATATGCCTAAATCATGTTCTATTGATATTGAATTAAATCTGTTAAAAGTCGTTTGCATGATTTAATTGCTCTGTGATTTAGAATCGATTGAATCTGCAAATTTGCTCTGTTGTGTCACGCGACACTCCTTATTTGTGTCACGCGACACTGCTTGACTATGTCACGCGACATAGGATGCTTGTGTCACGCGACAAAGCATGCCTTTGTCATGCGACAGAACTAGCCCAATCTGGGCAGAATCAGTTTGTTGAACAATCCTGCTAATCTGTGAATGTGTTTACAATCTGATATGTTTATGTATTAATCTGGATGCTATAAATTTATGGAAATCAATTTTATAGGGCTATGCTAGATTAATTCATTGATTATGCATGCTTAGTTAATTAAAATATGATTTTATTAATTGTTGTGATGCATGAATTATGTGTTCTTATGTATTAAGAATTTTAGATGTTTAGTTGAAACATTATATTATGATTTCCTGAATGTTTAGATTGAAACATTAAGATTTTGGTTTATGATTGTTTATAGAAACAAGTCATATTACGCAAAGTCTAAAATGAAATTGATTGTTTATAAAAGGTATTGATTATGTTGCAAAATCAGAGTTGATTTCTGATTGTGCATGTCTAGGAAAGTTCTGTCGAAGGAGAGATTTGGTACTTAAGTAGTCCTCGTGGCTCACCTATCTTCCTAGGAACTTACCTAGTGCACAGTTATGACTATCTTTGCCGATATGCTTATAATCTACTTTAAAGAACCTTCATTTAACTTTTAAGTTCTTTATGCCAATTTATGATTAAAACACTTGAGACCATTCAGATAGTTTTGGGTGGGCTTGCCATAGCAAGGTACTTTGATTCTATTCGAATGCGAGCAAGATGAGAAAATGGTAGTTCCTATACGTTTAAAGTGAATGAATTAAATTGGGTTATCAAAATGGTTTTGGACCCAAGGCATAAGATGAGATTAAAATATACCTAGACATATGATGTCTTGAATAAATCTCATAAAAGATCTAAGAGTCATATATGTGATATGATTGATGTTTCTACCTAATTAATTTAGTTTTGAGCGGTTTGCCATAGCAAACTTGAAATTAAATTAAAGTTGGATCTTAGCCCATTAAATGTATATTATGCTTATTTGCATTGGAAGGTGTATAATTTAGTGGGAGCATTTTATGTAAATGCATTATACTTCTCATATGATATGTTTACTTATATGTGTTCATATTTTATGTATATCTTTTTGTAGAATAAATGTTATCAAACAATAATCATCTGTCACTGTGATCTCTCCTTGAAAGGAGAAGTTGGAAGAGAATGGTACAAACTATATGGATTGGATCCGTAGCGTGAGAATTGTTCTCAGGCAAGAGGAAAAACTGTACGTTCTCGAGGAACCTATTCCACCTGAACCTGCTGCCAATGCTACTAGGGCAGTGAAGGATCAATATCTGAAGCACAAGCGTGACTCTACAGATGTTGGATGCCTCATGCTCTCCGCCATGTGCAAGAACCTTCAGAAGGATCTTGAGCACTTGGGGACAGTTGATCTAAACAATCGACTGATGGAAATGTTTCAAGTTCAAGCTAGGCAAGAAAGGTACAACACAGTTAAGGTCTTGACCTCATGCAAGATGAGTGAAGGACAAGCTGTTGGTCCCCATGCTCTTAAGTTGTAGGGCCATATTGAGCATCTTGAAAGGCTCAGTTTTCCAATTAGCCAAGAGTTGGCTACCGACATAATATTGAATTCATTGCCCAAAAGTTTTAGTATAATTTTATAATGCACAATAACATGGGAGGCATGAATAAAAACCTTTTCGAGTTAGTTCAAATGTTGAACACTGCGGAAACCAATATTATCGAGAAGAAAACCGATCAAGTGCTGATGGTTAACAAGGGGAAGGGTTTCAAGGGTAAAGGAAAGGCAAAGGTTGCTAATCCTAAGGCAAATGTTGCCAAATCCAAAGAGGCTGTCAATCCTAAAGAGGCTAAGCCCAAGTCCCAAGAGGACGCAGTCTGCTTCCATTGCAATGAGATTGGACATTGGAGGAGAAACTGCACAAAATACAAGGAAGCACTGAAGAAGAGCAATGGTGTTGCTTCGACTTCAGGTATCTTTGTTATAGATATATTCCTATCTACTTCTAGTTCTTGGGTATTGGATACCGGATGTGGAACTCATATTTGTCTAAATGTGCAGGGTCTAAAGAACAGAAGGATGCTTAAGAAAGGTGAAGTGGACCTACGTGTGGGGAATTGAGCAAGAGTTGCTGCATTAGCCGTAGGAACTTATGAAGTTACTTTACCTAGTGGACTAATACTTGTTTTGAACAATTGTTATTACGTTCTAGCTTTAAGTAGGAATATTATTTCGATTTCATGTTTGGATAATGAAGGTTTTAATTTTCTTATATATGATAAGAAGTTTTTCATTTACAAGAGTGATATGCATTATTGTACTGCTATTTCATCCAATGGCCTTTATATCCTTGATGTTGAAAATCGTGATAATGATGTCTATAACATTAACAAGAAATCTAAACCCAATGATGTAAACCACACTTACTTATGGCATTGTCGTCTTGGCCATATAAATGAGAAACGCATTTCTAAGCTCCACAAAGATGGATTTTTAGACTCACATGATTATGAATCATATGAGACATGCGAGTCTTGTTTACTTGGCAAGATGACCAAGGACCCATTTACCAAAACTGGTGAAAGGGCGGGCGACTTATTAGGACTCATACATACCGATATATGTGGGCCTATGAGTAGCGATGCTAGGGGAGGATTTCGGTACTTCATAACATTCACTGATGATTATAGTAGATTTGGATATGTTTATCTAATGAAACATAAAAGTGAATCGTTTCAGATATTTCGAATATTTCAAAATGAGGTGCAAAATCAACTTGGCAAAACTATTAAAGTACTTCGATCCGATCGAGGTGGTGAATATTTGAGCCAAGAATTTGACAGTCATCTTAAGAGTTGTGGAATCGTTTCAGAATTCTCTCCACCCAGAACACCACAATGGAATGGTGTGTCTGAGAGGAGGAATAGAACTTTGTTGGACATGGTTCATTCTATGATGAGTCAAGTTGAGCTTCCTTTATCCTTTTGGGGACATGCACTAGAAACTGCTGCTTTCACTATAAACAGAGTTCCTACCAAATCGGTTCAAAAGAACCCATATGAGATGTGGCATGGAAGAAAACCTAGTTTGTCTTTCATGAAGATTTGGGGTTGCGATGCATATGTCAAGAAGTTAACTTCTGACAAGCTAGCACCTAAGTCTGATAAATGTGTTTTCGTGGGTTATCCTAAGGAAACCAAAGGATACTATTTCTACAACCGAAACGAGAACAAAGTGTTTGTTGCTCGAAATGGTACTTTCTTAGAAAAGGAGTTTCTTCGCAAAGGAACCAGTGGGAGTAAAATAGATCTCGAAGAAATTCAAGAACCCAAAAACAACATTGAACCTATGGTAGAGACTGAACCAAGTTCGCAAGTAGTTGTGGAACCGGTTCAAGATGCACAAGTTCTTCGCCGAAGTGGTAGGTCACGATCCGAACCCGAGAGATATGGATTTCTCGTTACAGAAAGTGATGAAGTGGAGTTAATCGAAAACGATGAACCTACTTGCTGTCAAGAGGCGATATCGGCTCCTGATTCAGAAAAATGGCAAGACGCCATGAAGTTCGAATTACAATCCATGGATGATAATCAAGTTTTGAACTTGATTGATCCACCCGAAGGTGTAAAAACCATAAGGTGCAAATGGGTCTTCAAGAAGAAGACCGACATGGATGGGAAGGTGCACACCTATAAGGCTAGGCTTGTAGCTAAGAGATATAGGCAGATTCATGGCATCGACTATGATGAAACCTTTTCCCCTGTAGCCATGTTTAAGTCTATTAGAATTTTAATTGCCATAGCCGCATATTATGATTATGAGATATGGCAAATGGATGTCAAGACAGCTTTTCTTAATGGGAAGTTACTTGAGGATGTATACATGATACAACCTGAAGGTTTTGTCAGTCCAGAAAATTCTAACAAGGTGTGTAAGTTGCAGAAATCCATTTATGGATTGAAGCAAGCTTCTAGGAGTTGGAATCTACGTTTTGATGAAGCAATCAAGGAGTTTGGATTTATCAAGAACAAAGATGAACCTTGTGTATACAAGAAAATTAGTGGGAGCGTAGCACTATTTTTAGTGTTGTATGTCGACGATATCTTACTCATTGGAAATGACATTCCTGCACTACAGACTGTCAAGTCTTAGTTGGGAAAGTGCTTTTCAATGAAAGATATGGGCGAAGCTGCATATATCCTTGGTATCAAGATCTATAGAGATAGATCCAAGAGGATGATTGGTTTAAGTCAAAGTACTTACATCGACAAGTTTCTTAGAAGATTCCAAATGAAAAATTCTAAAAGAGGAAACTTGCCAATGTTGCATGGTATATCTCTTAGCAAGACTCAAAGTCCTAAGACTAATGATGAGCGAAAGAGAATGAATGGTATTCCATATGCTTCAAAAATTGGGTCTATCATGTATGCTATGTTATGTACTAGACCCGATATCTCGTGTGCTCTAAGCATGACGAGTAGATACCAATCGGATCCCGGTGAACCACATTGGATAGCAGTCAAGAATATCCTCAAGTACTTACGAAGAACTAAGGATGTATTCTTGGTCTTTGGAGGAATGGACGAAGATCTTGTAGTGAAAGGATACACAGATGCTAGCTTCCAAACCGAGAAGGATGATTTCAGATCGCAGTCTGGATTTTTGTTTACGCTGAATGGAGGCACTGTGAGTTGGAAAAGTTCCAAGCAAAGTACCGTCGCTGATTCTACAACCGAAGCTGAGTACATAGCGGCATCTGATGCAGCTAAGGAAGCCGTTTGGATCAAAAAGTTCATTAGTGATTTGGAATTCGTTCCAAGCATCAAAGATCCTATTGAACTTTACTATGACAACAATGGTGCCATTGCAAGCAAAGGAACCAAGGTCACATCAGAGATCCAAACACATACTTCGACGTTTCCACATTATCCGAGAGATATGTGAAAGGGAAGACGTAAAGATATGCAGAGTAGACACTGATGACAACGTGGCGGACCCATTAACTAAGGCTCTCCCGCAAGCTAAGCATGATGGTCATGTTAGGTCCATGAGTATTCGATACATGGGAGATTGGGCCTAGTTCAAGTGGGAGACTGTTAGTGTTATGCCCTAGGCCTATAGTTGATAGACTTATGTGTTGACATTATTTATTATTATATGAGAAGTTTATCATTTGATTATTATATGTTTTGCATATTTATCTATAATAATATTCGTCCCTAATTATTAAGAGAATAATTAGTATAAATGTTAATGGATAATCATATGATGATTATATGCATAGAGATGCACATTAAATTTATGGGTACTTGTTAGAGAACAAGTGACTGGACTTGACCCGTATGAGATTTATGTCATGGTCAAATGTCATAATTAAATCTCATAAGGTTACTTCATTTAGTCCCTAGACCTGAGATTATCATGACCTTATATATGATGAAAGTCATGTTTGATTTTAGTCAAACGATATCTTAACACGATATCTATAAAGGCTATCTTTGGCATGATCGGATTCATGATGGGAATGATGATAAGTCAAGATGGATTTTGTCCCTCGAAAGAGAGATGTTTTGCTTGGGCCCCTCGATGAGTGATAATGATGAAAGTGTATGGCCATACCCCAATGTGATTGGAATTATCATTATACTCGGAATCGAGAAAGCATTGAACAAAGACAAGTTGACGAGGACCATGACTTGTGTTCAATATAACATCGTGAGACAAAGGGAGAAATGGAAGTGTACCATTGGAAACGTGAACTCTTACGTTACATTATTTGGGTAGACATAATGGCTTGCTAGAGTCCGCTTATGTCTTATGAGAGTCAATATGATCGAGCTCATTGCCAACATAATGTAATCCTATTGGGTCACACACAACTAGAATGAATTGAATAAACCAGAGGAAGAATGATTGAGAGAAACCTGATGTGACTTAATATATCGCGCGACAGAACTAGTCCATGGGACTCGTCTGGTCGTGCGACACTCTAAGACCACAGAGGTATTTTCGGACTGATTTCCTAATTTGATTAGAAAACAAATATTGATGCTAAAGTAGTATAAATATAACAGTCAGTCAGCCCTAAAAGGCTAGCCGAAATTCTGAAAAAAAATTCACTACATATATTCTCAATATTCTTCATAGGTTTAAGAGATGTAGCAATCTTCAAGAAGCTTTTCTTGGTTCATTCAAAGGTGTGGATACCGAAAGAAGGTCTTCGCTCGTTCATCGATCAAGGCCTAGAGTTCAAGCATTCTGAAGAACGAAGTTTGTGATTCGAAATCACATAATCAAATCGTTCGATAGCTCAAGAACGGAAAGCGTTCAAGGTTGGTTATTTCTATCTCATAGTTTTCAAGTTAATTGTATAGAACGGATCCTATGCTCTTGGGATTTGTGTTATTTAGATGCTTTATTTCGCTGCGCATGGACCCATAAAACCCAATAGTGTCATATAACTCCTGGTGCAACTCTTATATCTGAATTATAAGATCAGTTCACCTTTTATAATTCAACAATAAGACAATTTTTTAACCAAAAAAAAATCCAATAATAGCCATTAATTAATCTGATAATTTACACATTACAACTCTTATAGCTAAAGTATAAGACCAATTCACTTATTATAATTCAATCATTTGAGAAAATTTTCAATAAAAACTCAAACATTTCAAAAAATAGCCATAAATTAATCTTATAATTTACATATTACAACCTTATAGCTGAAGTATAATACCAATTCATCTCTTATAATTCAACTATATAAGACAATTTTTTCAACCAAAAAATTCTAATAATAGCTGCGGGTTAATCTGATACTATACACATTACAACTTTTATAACTAAATTATAATACCAATTTGTCTCTTATATATCAGATATAATACTATTTTTTCAATAAAAACTCAAACATTTCAAAAATAGCCATAAATTAATCTGATAATTTACACATTACAACTTTATAGTTGAGTTATAAGACCAATTCACCTCATATAATTCAGCTATAAGACAATTTTTTCAACCAAAAATCCAATAATAACCATAAATTAATCTTATAATTTACAAATTACACATAAGCAGATTTGGTGTCGTGGGGAGGGCTGCCAGAATCTTATGGGAGACCAGAGAATATGAAAGGTTGGGTCGGAGGTTTGGGCTAGGAAAGAAAGTGTGTGGGTGGCCGACATAGATTCTGGATTCTATATCGCTCGTGCATCGCCAATGGAGAAAGACACAGCCATATCTGGAATACTTACAAGCGATCGGCTATCACTCCTTATTTCGACCATATTTGAGAATTCAAAGGTGAACGAAACGGGTCTCATCAGATTTGAAGTAACGTCATATCCATATCTGAGGTAGGGTGGACGACTCAGATCAGGGGTGGGTGAGCGTGAGCCAAGGAAAAATGGAGTCGTCGGAACTACTCCGACGGGTTGCCAGAATCGAAGAATATTTGGAGAGAGAGAGAGAAAACTGTGTGTTTGTTTTAGAGAGAGAAAAGATTAAAAATGATTAGAGAGAGAAAGGGAGAGGGAAATGACGTGAGGAGAAGGATGAGAGGGGGAGCCTAGGTTGTCTGGGCAGTGGCGGATCCAACAATTTTCGTCAATGGAGCAAAAATTGCACTAAGTTTTAATTGGGGCAAAATAAAATTCTATTATATATTATCTTCTATCTAAAAATGGACAAGTTTCAACAAATTGCACTAAATCCCCAAAATTTTGAAAATTTTGCACTAATATTTTATTTTATTTTTAAACCGATGGGGGCAATTGTCCCCTTTGCCCCCATAGTAGATCCACCACTGATTTGGGTAATACAATTTCGAGAGAACTCTCTATTTGAGATTTACAAAATGCCCCTCCTTAAAAAAATAATATTTGAACAGGAGAGCCCTTTGAATTTTTTTTTTCGTTTTTTAAACCCTAGGATTATGGAAACTCAAATTGGGACACATAACTTATAAAAAAATAAAAATTAACTTATGATTATTGTGAGGGGACATAATAACTTAGAGGGCGAGCCCAATTAGGGAAATGTTAGATGCCAAACCAGGCGGTGCCTACATAGGCTATCAATGTTTTTTTCTTTTCAAAATCAACATCGTTCCTTTTCTCCCTCCCGATTTTGTTATTGCCAACTTAACGAGTAATGAATTAACTAATAATAAAGATAATGAACAAGTTAATTATGAATCACTAAAAGAGACGAACACTTTAATTGATTAATACATTAAAGAAATCAAAAAATAGGTAGCTAGACGAGGGGATACTTGTGTTCCAGTTTCAGATGAAGTGTTGACAACTATAAACTTGGGATCAGAGAAGAACCTAAGGAGATGCAGATCGATAGTTTCTTTCAGGGGGCCGAAAGAGAAGCATCGATACAACTACCGAAAGAGTTTATGGATATCTTCGCATGGTTATACAAAGACATGCCGGGGCTAGACAACGCTATTGTAGAACACATAATTCCACTAGATCCTGAAACGAAGTACGTTAAGCAGAAACTAAAAAAGAACAGATATGAGCATTCCTTGCTTGTTAAAGAAGAAATTGAGAAACTACACAGAGTTGGTTCATCAGAGTGATCGACTACCCTACATTGTTGGCAAATCCGGTGACAGTCACTAAAAGCAACAGAAAGATACGATGCTTCGTTGATTTCTGAGATTTGAATAAAGTCAATCCAAAAGACGACTTTCTGCTACCAAACATAGACATATTAGTGAACGCCACATCAAACCACAAGGTCAAATCATTTGTGGATGACATCCTAGGGTACAATCAGATAAGGATGGCATAAGAAGATCAGTACAAGACAGCCTTCACCACTCCACGGGGCACCTTCTGTTACACAGTCATGCCTTTCAGACTTAAAAATGCTGAGGCTATCTATCAAAGAGCCGTAACATCACAATTCCATTACATGATTTTTACAGAAATAGAGGCATATATGAATGACAAGATAATCCATTATAAACGGTCCGATGGCCAATATCTCTGACAGATTAAAGGAAGTGAAGAGGCTCCGACGACATTTCATGAGACTCTACCCGGCCAAATATACCTTCGGGGGTGGACCTCAGCCGAGCCCAATTAGGGAAACGTTGGCGCACGACATTCCATGAGACTCTACCCGACCAAATATACCTTCGGGGGGTGGTCCTCAGCCGAGCCCAATTAGGGAAACGTTGGATGCCAAACCAGGCGGTGCCTGCTGCGGCGATTAATGTTTTTTTTTTTTTTTTCAAAATCAACACCGTTCATCTTCTCCCTCCCGCTCGCAGTCAAATTTCTTCAAGCCCTAAAATTTAATCCTTTAAACCCGTTCTCTTGCTTATAATAACCTTCTAGTTCTTGGCGTTCATATCAAAGTTCAAGAAAATCACAAGTCCACCATCTAAATTATCGTTAATTCAGGCCTCCATAAGATGCCCCAAGGTATTTTTTTTTCTCTTTGTAGTGTTTTTTCTGTATGATTTGTGAATATATGATTGTGAAGAATCGAATTAACTATTATTGAGGCTTGGCATGGCAGATCTTCCTGGGTTGTATTATGATGCTGAGAGGAATAGGTATTTCCCCATAAGAGGGCCAATTCCTGGTTCTTCTCGTAATTCTTATTCTGCTTCCTCCAGTGCTCAAAAATCGACTGCAGATGTAAAATCGGTATTACTTTCACCAATTAGTTTATTACTTTAATTGAATAGTTATGAATTCTTTTGATGCAGAAGCGTAACAAGAAACTCTACACGAGCGAGTCTTGAGGAACTAAGGAATTGTTACACGAACAAAACCCGACAAATAAAACCAAAGAATCTTAAGATCAGAAACTGAGAAATTTTAAGAAGCAACTTTGAAAATACAATCTGATTGATCTCTTATTCTACTTGCCTAAACCCTTTATATAGGCACTAAAACAAAATGAAACAAAAATTATGGTTCGTTGTACTGATTGTTGGAGTGCTTATGGATGTCTCATGCGCTGATCATACATTATCATTTTGTCTTCTTTGTCTTCATGGATGTTCCACATCAGTCCTTCCCACTTGAGAATAGCTCACCCTCAGTATCCGGAATGTCAGGATACATAGGCACATCAGAAGAAGGATGAAAAAAGGACAGATCCGCCACATTGAAAGTCTTGGAAATACCTATAGCAGTAGCAGGAAGATCCATCCCATAGGCATTATCATTGATGCATTTAAGAATTTTGTAAGGCCCAAGCTTTTTTGGTTGCAACTTGTTATACTTCCCAACAGGAAACCTTTTCCTATGCAAGAACACCATCACATCGTCTCCCTCTTTAAACACTACCACACACCGATGCTTGTATGCAAACTTTACTAAATCCACGGCATGCCGGGGTGTTTGCATGTAAACAATAGAGAAAGGAGACTTTCCAGCGAGCTGTGACCTGCACTATAAAATGCAAACTCAGCTTGAGGAAGAGCTTGGTCCCACTGCCTTGGATGTTCTTCACAAATACAACGAATCAAATTTACCCAATGTCCGATTGACAACTTTGTCTTACCATCTGTTTGAGGATGCGCGGTGCTACTGAACTTCAGAGAAGTGACATCTTCGATAGAGTTATCCAAAAATGACTTAAGAATTTGGTATCTCTATCAGAAGTAATGGATACAGGCACCCATGCAAACGAACAACCTCACGAAAAAACAATCGAGCAATGTGAGAAGCATCTGGAGTCTTACAACATGGAATTAAGTGCATCATCTTTGAAAATCTGTCCACCTCAACAAACACAACAAACACAAAATCCACTCTTCTTTGAGTCTTGGGAAGACCAAGAACAAAATCTATCGACAAATCCTCCCATCTACCATTAGGTACAGGCAAAGATAAGCCCGTATTTTGAGACTGTTCCTTTGCTACCTGACAAGTATAATATTTGCGCACAAATCCGCGCACATCTCTCTTCAACTGAGGCAAAAATTAACGAGACTCGAGACTAGAGATAGTCTTATCAATGCCCAAATGCCCGCTTATACCTCCTCCATGCAAATCACAAATTAACTTTTCATGCAAAGAAACACGAGGGATGCACAGACAATTACCTTTAAAGAGATAACCGTCGTAGATGTAAAAGTCATTTTGTGTTGCTTTCGTTTTGCATACAATCCATGCTTCCTTGAAATCGTCGTCTCCTTCGTACAAATCCCTAATAACCTCAAATCCCACAATTCATTGTGGATCGTTACTAGCAAGGTTGCTCTCCTAATCAAAGCATCTGCCACTTTATTTTGTTGCCCAGATTTGTGCTTCAAAATAAAGGGCAATTGTTGTAGATATGCCACCCATCCATCGAACATGCATTTTGCTAATCTGCTTTTGACTATTAAGATACTTCAAGGCCCGGTGATCTTTATAAAGCACAAATTGATTAGGAATCAAGTAATGCTTCCTATGCCTTAAAGCACGTACCATTGCATAAAATTCTTGCTCATAAGTAGACCACTCCTGACGTGCATCACTTGGCTTTTCACTAAAGAAAGCTACTGGTCTTTCTTCTTGAGATAACACTGCACTGCTCCAATGCTTACACCACATGCATCACACTCCACGACAAATAATTTTTCAAAATTGGTAGGGCAAGACATGGTGCAGTAGTCAGCTTCTCCTTGATTTCCTTAAAACTCTCCCGCTGTTCAGGTCCCCAATGAAAATTTCCTTTCTTCATGCAATCTGTTAACGGAGCCACAATTGCACTGAAATTTCGAATGAACCTTCTGTAAAAGGTTGCCAAGCCATGGAAGCTACGAACATCGGTCGCTATCTTTGGTGTAGGTCACTCTTGAATAGCTTTAACCCTCGAATCATCAACCCGAATGCTATCTTTTCCCATGATAAAGCCCAAGAAGATCAAATTCGTTGCCATAAAATCACATTTCTTCAAATTGAATGAAGCACTTGGCGTAGATGCCCAATGTTCCCTTTAGTTAGCACCATAGTTATTAAAGGCTCAAGGCGCACCAAGGCGCAGAAGGTGTGCCTGGAGCCTAGTCGCAAGGCGCAAGGCGGGCGCGCGCCCGAGTGACGAACCTGTCAGAGCTAATAATACTCGTCGGAGGTCGCCAGAGTGATCATGCTAATCGCTACTCTTATATAGAGCTATGGACTTATGTTGCGTGTGCGTGTACGTGAGAGAGCCGTAGGAGAGGAAGTGTATTAGTCGCGTATTAGGTTTAATTAGATGTAATTGTCGGTCAATTGTTGTGCCCGAAGCCTAGGCGCACCCCAGGCTCTAAAGCTGCGCCCTGGGCCTAGGCGCGCCTAGGCGCGAGCCTAGGCGCGCTTTTAATAACTATGGTTAGCACTATAAATAAAAAATATCGTCAAAATAGACCGCCATAGATTTGCCGATGAAAGGTTTCAAGACGTCATTCATCAACCTCATAAAGGTGCTAGGTGCATTGGATAACCCAAAGGGCATCACCAACCACTCATATAATCCTTCTTTGGTTTTGAAGGCTGTCTTCCATTCATCACCCGAACGAATACGAATCTGATGATACCCACTCCTTAGATCAATCTTTGAGTAAATGCATGCTCCACTATATTCACTTGCCGCCGATCAGGACATTTATTAGAGTGATACCCCGGCTTTCCACATTTGTAACACTTGTCTCCCATGAAATTTTGATAGGAATTAGGAGCTTTAGGCAGAGGTTGTCTAGCATTCGCCTTCTTTGTCCCTTAATCTTCCACCATCGGCCTCTTGTCGTCGCGGTTCTTTGCTCCTCGTGTCTCTTGATCATCTTTTTGAACCCCCTTTATATTAAACCGGTCTGGGCCAAAGTTCCTTTTAGATGTTTCACCCCGAGCACTCTACTTGGTCCGTAAACTCATCTCGGCCTTTATTGCTAGATTGTATGCCTCAGAAAGCATAAGAATTGGTTGAATACCAATCTCACCCCGAACACTCCAATCAAGTCCATCAAGAAACCTAGAGACAAGTTGCCCCTCCGTCTCTAACACATTGTTGCGAGAACACAATCGACGAAATTCTGAATGATACTCATGAACAGTTCGCGCACCTTAGTGCAATGTTGGAATTGAGAAAATAAATGTTGCCCATAGTTTAATGGTAAGAATCGAGCCATCAAACGCTTCATTTTAGGCCATCCCGTCACAGGCTTCTTCCTTTGTCGTCGCCTTATGTTGTGCAATTGTTCCCACCAAGACAAAGCACCTCCCTTTAACCGGTAAGCCACTAACATGACGTGGCGGTCTTTAGGAATCTCCATGTATTAAAAAAACCTCTCAATTTCAGCAATCCAGTCCAAGAAATCTTCAATACCCAAGTTACCATTAAAGGATGAAACATCTACCTTTAATTTGAATTCTTCTTGCCCTAGTTGCCTACGTTGAAACCCTCCTTCAATCTGATTTTCATGGCCAAAATTAAGATCTGGAGCATTATTATCAGATAAAGAATCCTCGTAGACAGGATTTCTACGAAGATTTTCATTGACACGTTCTCGTTGTTGCTCTATGATGACAGTTGCGCGGTTAGGATCCAATCTCCCACCCCGTTCAAGCTGCTTATTTTGTCCAGCGATATTCATACGGTCAAGACGATTAATCACCATTTCCAAAGCTGCTTGTACGTGAGTCATTTGAACGCATGTTTGTGCTAACTCCTGGTCAATGCGATCTAAGCGTTCATTATGAAGTTGAGTACCTGCTGCTGATGATCCGTCTTCGTCTCCTGCTGCTGGTATAGTACCGGCCATTGATAACAACCCCGGAACAGGTAAATCCTGCTCTGCTCGGATGCCAACTGATGCGGAAGCATAACAAGAAACGCTATGCGAGCTAGTCTTAAGGAACTAAGGAATTGTTACACGAACAAAACCCGACAAATACAACCAAAGAATCTTAAGATCAGAAACTTTGAGAAATTTTAAGAAGCAACTTTGAAAATACAATCTGATTGATCTCGTATTCTACTTGCCCAGTGTTCTAAAAGACCCCGCCTAAGGGCGCCTAGGCCCCGCCTAGGCGCTAGGCCCCTCTCCAACGCCTAGTTCTAAGCCCCGCCTAGGTTCCGACTAATCCCGACTAGTCCCCGCCTAGGCGCTAGGCCTGGCTCCGCCGCCTAGCATCCGCCTAGCGCTTTTTAGAACCTTGTACTTGCCTAAACCCTTTATATAGGCACTAAAACAAAATGGGTGCTATCGATCAGAGAGTTTGAAAGAAATGAAACAAAAATTACGGTTTGATGTACTTACTGTTGGAGTGCTTATGGATGTCTTCATGCCCTGATCATACATTATTATTTTGTCTTCTTTGTCTTCATGGATGTTCCACATCATCTTTTCATGAAGTTGGAAGTTCCATGGGAAAAAACAACCAAGAAAGAAAGAAAGAAAGAAAGAGTAAAAGCCTGAGTCTGCTGACTTTCACTCTTATAACTTACTATAGGATTTTCTTTTTCACCTTTACATCACTATGCAATTTTTTTAGTTTCATAAATTTAGTTTCAGCCACAAGTTGTTGTCTTGCAAAATCCAGTTTTTCCAGACGCTTAGAAAAAAACGAGTTTTAAAAAAAGCGCGTCCCCCTTGTAAGTGCCGGTGCGAATGTTACAAACTGCTATTTGTTCATACGTCACTTGTAAATATATAAATTGACACTTGCAAACAAATAAACTGCACTTTTAACACTTGCTAGTAAGTGTCAATGTTAGTTTAGAAGTGCCGGTGTGTGTGTTAATAAGTGCGGTGTGTGTTTAGAAGTGCCAGTTTTTGTGTTTAAAAGTGCTAGTCTCAGTGTTTAGAATCACTGGTGTCAGTGTTAATTAATAATTTGCTTGATGTTTAGAAGTGCCAGTGTTAGTGTTTAGAAGTGCCAATGTGTGTTAAGAAGTGCCAATGTTAGTGTTCTAGAAGTTTCAGTGTTGATGTTTAAAAGTGCCAGTGATAGTGTTAATAAGTGTCGGTGTGTGTGTTTAGGAGTAGGTATTTCCCCATAAGAGGCCCATCTCCCGATTTTCTGGAATTCTTATTCTCCTTCACCCAGTGCTCAAAAATCAACTGCAGATGTAAAATCGGCACCAATTAGTTTGTTACTTTAACTTAGTAATTATGAATTCGTCTGATGTATTTGGAAGTTTCATTGAAATAAAAATCGCAGAAAAAAAGAAAGAAAGAAAGAGTAAAAGCCTGATGTCATTTTAGTCCATTGCCCACTATCATTCTTATAACTTATTATAGAATTTTCCTTTTTACCTTTACACCACTATGCATTACTATTATTTTTTTATTTTTTAAAATTAGTTTCAGCCACAAGATTCGGTCTCGCGAAATCCGGTTTTTTCAAATGCTTAGGAAAAAAGTGTTTTTCAAAAAGCGTGCCCCCTCGTAAGTGCTGACGCTAATGTTACATAGTGTCATGTTACATAGTGTCATGTTACATAGTGTCGGTGGTTCATACCGTCACTTACAAAAATTCAAATTGACACTTACAAACATGTAAACTGCACTTTTAACGCCTGTTAATAAGTGTGTTGTTAGTTAGAAGTGCCAGCTTGTGCTTAGAAGTGCCGGTGTTAAGTGTTTAGAAGCGCTAGTGTTAAGTGTTTAGAAGCGCTGGCCGATGTTAGTGCTTAGAAGTGCCAATATTAGTGTTTTAGAAGAGCTAGTTTAGTGTAATTAAGTGCCAGTATGTGTTTAGCTGTGCCGATATTAGTGTTTAGAGCTTGGAGGGGTTTCCGCCAAGGTGATCTCGAGCCCCCTTTTCTTTTCACTATGGTGGTGGTTTTTCGCAGTTGACTTTCAGTCATATTTTTTTTTTTTTCCGGATTGTCTCTTGAATGAAAAATAGACATTCTTTTAGGGACGAAGGGAGCAGTGCTACATTTGTTTCTATGAGTTACAGAGAGATTGGGGATTGTGAGACATATTTTGTGGAGTTTGACCAGAAAGTTCAAGGATCTTTTATAATTATGTTTTTATATTTTACTCAGTGGGGTTATTTAGTAAAGTTCTACTTTTAAGTTTAGCTTGTTAAGGCCTACAAATAACAATATTGTTTCAGCTTAATATAGGTTGGAATGAGTGAAGTTTTTAAGTTTCTGCTGAAATCTCAGGTCGCAAATGGCCACTTCCAAAGCTACGTTATTTGTTAGATCTTACAGTTGTTGGTTCTTCACAAATGCCCCTGCATAACACCTGCACAGAGGTGTTACAGTTTGATGTCGTGAAAGCAATTATTTTTGGCCAACTAACCGCAGCATCGCCGTCATTGATACTTGTCTATGCATCAATAATGGTTGTTACTGCTTGCTGCTAAGTGCTAATATCCTGCTTTCTCGTCAAGCTTTACTTAGTTTAACAAAGCTTTTAATATTTACTCAGAGTATATCTCCTTGAGTTACAGGAAAGCAAAGAATGTACGCGAAAGGGAAGTAGAACTGCAAGGTTGCTTCAGGATAGGGAATTATGTGGTAATGTAATCACTTCCAGGAAAGGGAAGGTCAACTTTCAGGAGCAATACCAAAAGATACAAGCATCACACCCTACAGTTTGTCTTTCTCAGACCAAACACTTACGCTCTCTTTCTTCTTTGTCATGGATGAATTCTTATGCATTTATATCATTTACTTAAAAGAAGAATGATACTGTACAATTATTATGCATGTGCCAACACCATCAATTACCTCTTCTTGTGGCCATGTTCTACAGTTTTAGTAACTTATCTAGTAACCTTACTCAGGAGGAAACCTTTTGCTTGTTATAGTAAATGTACAACATAAAACGAAGAAAAGTAAACAACAAAGTTAACCATTATATTTTGCTAATGGGTTCAAAATTACATTTTAGCCTTCAATCTCATTAAAATTGGATCACTTAAACCATCTACTTAGCCAGCCACTTGAAGCACTACAGAACTTTAGATTTTTCTCTTTATTTTTCCTTACACAAGCTTGCTGGCAATGATATCTCACACTTTCTCTTACATTTGCTTGCAGTATTCAATCCTACAACCTACGCGCAAAATTCCCAAGGCCATTTCTCATTCGACCCAAATAACTTGTATCTAAGACCTTTGGGGTTCAGAAGTGTCCAATTATCCTTATGTGAACAGTCAATATCTTGTTATCATCTATCTTGTGGAAGTTTGGGTGATTTGGTTCATAAGTTTGCTTAGCATGTTCCTGCAGGTGTTCCATACTGCAGATATACCAAGTGACTCCATCAATTTTTGTAGTGAGTCGTTAAAGTAACTAAGAAGTGAAGCAACGTTGTTTCAAAATCAGCTTAGGTTTATACTTTATACTGTATGCACTGGTGGTCAACTACTCTTCCACTCATTGAGGGGATCATGAGAAAGGTATATGTTGGAAAAGAGGATTATGCATTCTTGTCAATGTGTATGTGGTGTTTTCCATACTTGTAGGGTGTTCTTTGAGCTTCTTGAAACCTACCCACCGGATAGAAGACGTCCAGGATTGAACCGTCTAGATGTAACTTCACCACCTGAGAGATATGCGGACAGGTGGGTCTGCTGCTGTTCACTGAGGGCAGTGAACATGTACTCCAGCTCTGCCTTGATTTTAGCCTCTATCTCCGCCTAATAAATGCGGGAATGCTGCCGCACATGCTTGGCCATGGGGTGCATGTGAAGCTTGTGTGTGACCAAGGCTGTGTCGAGGCCCGACATTTCGTCATAGCCCCAGGCAACCACGTCTTTGAACTCAGTAAGAATGTTCTTGTTGCTGCGAGGTCAATTAATCAGATATTAAAATTGGGCCGTGCCTAACTCCATATAAATAAACATCCTTTAGCTTTTGAGCTTGCGGAGGAGGTTCATTGTGCAACTCTAGTGGCCAATCTTCTTCTACTTCCACTAACTCTCTTACTTCCTTTCTACTAGTTCCTCCACCAAGTAACATTCGTGAGGTTGTCCCCGCACACTTAAGGAACTCCCCCGCACACTGTCATAAGTTGACAGAGTTAACAATTCTCCCATCAGGCATGCAAATTCTTTTGCTTGTCTCCATTGTTGTCTGACTTCCTTTTTGTTTTGGACTTTGAAACTCGGAGCTGTCATATTCTTGCAACTGCTTGACTAGTGCTATAAACATGGTCCGCAGTGAATCAAGATCTGCGGCACGAGCCTGTGTAATAAAAATAGCGTCAGCAAAGTGTGCCTCGATGCATGAAAATGGCAGTGAGGTAGGGTCTAGAATGATTTGCCTGCCCCCGGGAGTTCCATTTGCACGTTGATCAAGAGTGAAAGGGACAGTTGTGTGGTGGTGCAACCATGCCTTTCAATGAGCACATGGTATAGGTCTGACGCAACGAAAATCAACATAAAGGATATTCTCCAAAGGAAAATCCTTGGATAACAAATAATCCACCGAATAGATTACTTGACCTGAACCAACAATGGTGTTAGGGTTTGAACAAGCCAAAGGCTTTAAGGGTTTAACCCACAAATGCAAGAATTTTATTTTATAAAATTTATCAAAAGCTATGTAAAACAAATCCCTAGAAAAGTATTTATACCATAACCAAAATCCTAGAAAATAATAAAACCATAACAATCTATTTAAAATCCAAAATACTAAACTACCCCTTATTTAAAAGCAAAAACATAACAAAATAAATCAAAACGTTTAAACCAAAAATAAAATGAAATCCATGCCTACAACTCCTTTTCCCTTTCGTGCTACGTCATACTCCTCAACTTGAAAATGACTCGACCTCGAGTTCGGACCCCATTGTGTCTAGCATGAAAAACCCAATTTTTCCGTTTCACCGCAGCTTGCCCCCACCTTTTCGGCCACCTGCTTAGTTTGAAAGTTTCCATCCCACTTGAAAAGATACTTTGAATAAATCAAAGTCTTCCGCGCAATTAGATGTAGAATGATTTCTTTACCGTCCCACTTAAAATTAGATTTCGAATAAATCCGTCTTTTTAGCACAAATTGGCACAGAACAGTTTATTCCGAATAAAGAATTATACCTTCTTCCTTGGACTACTATGGGGCATGGCCATGAAATATGATATCTGCATATTCTACATCAATAACCTCACGTATATCATCCCCATCTCCGCCATCCTCCTGCACTGTTTCTACTGGAGCTGTATCTCCACCACTTGACAAAATATTAATAATAACCTTCTATCCTTTGAAATCAAAATTTTTACCTTTTGGATTTTGATTCACAAATCCAACTGCAACAATGTCTTCTCCATATGAATCTGAACCCAATTCCTTGATCGGCGGATCACGAGGGGAAATAACCACATGTTCTACAGGTTCTCTGCGAGCCCTTGCCCCGATTCCTAGCGTTGACACCAATCTGCAAATTCTGCCACGCTTCTATCATCCGTTTTTCATGTTCTGCACCCTTACGTTGCATCTGCTGTAAGGTCGCATTTATGGTTGCCAAAGTAGCAAATAAATAGATTGTCGTTGTCCCCCTTGTTACGGGCCAACTTCCATGGATCTTACCTTTTCTGATATCAACTGACGCAACAGAAATCAACACAATGGATAACCATCGAAGGGAAATCCTTGGATAGCATATAATCTACCGAAGAGATTAATTGACCTAAACCAACAATGGTGTTAGAGCTTGAACAAGTCAGGGTTTAACCCACAAATGCAAGAATGCAATTTTATAAATTTATCAAAAGCTATGTAAAACAAATCTCTAGCAAAGTATTTATACCCTAACCTAAACCCTGGAAATAAAACCCTAACAATCTATTTAAAATTCCAATTACTAAATTACCCTTATTTTAAAAGCAATAACATAACAACATAAATCAAAACGTTTAAACCAAAAATAAAACGAAATCCATGCCTACAACTCCTTTTCCCTTCGTGCTACATCAAGGTCGTATCCGCTTCAATGACATGAATTTTTGTCTAAGTCCACAATTCTCCAACATTCAGGGGAATGATCACTACTCCAAGGTGGTAACCACATCTCCTAACCCTGTAATAGTTATCATGCTTTTGCAAGTCACCATTCTCGAATCCTTAAATTCTACGCCATGGATTTCCGCGGTAACATACAAATGCCTGTTGTGCAGGTGATCAAACCGCATGTTACCAACCTGTGAAAAACTGAAAACTATCTCCGAGGTAAGCTCCTTCCACTTTCTATTTAGGGTTCTGTCTTCAAGCAAACAAGGCCGACCATTTCTCTTGCTCTCTTAGCCAAGGCCTTTGTGCCTGCATAATGTGTAGTCGTGTCAAATCCAAGCTGGTAATAAAAGATGCAGAATTTTGAGGTATGTCGAGAGCTTTTGCCATAACACCCTCTTCCTACGAAGGTTGAGTTGAAGTGCTAGAGTCTTGGCCAAAGTTCCTTCTTCAACATATTTGGTGACGAAATAACTTTTCTTAATTGGGCCACGACTTACTTCACTAATCCCGTCTCCAATCCACCACTCAATGATTCAATTTGCGGAACAAGAACCTTCCTCTACCTTGTCTGATGTCCAATCCTAGAAAGTACTTCGTTAGATGGTATGTTTTGTGTGGACCTATATGGACGCACCATGCGGGAAAGAGCATACGCGGGAAAGATGCCTTGCAGTTATCAACTCTTGGTTTGTATTCTTCCAAGGGAAAGACCGCACGTGAAGCACATGCGTAAAGGGGACATCACGTCAAGGACACACATGCGAGGCACATGTGCAAGATACACATATATTCCACAGCTTCTATAGCTCTCTTTGGCCATCAATTTACGAAGCTTTTTGTGTTTTATCAATTTCGGATTTGAAGCGGGATTGGGTTGCTGTGATTGTGTAGTTCATGTTTGCATTTTTGTTTATATTTATATTTATATTTATATTTATATTTATATTTATATTTCTATATTTTTATTTTTTATTTTTTAATAGACATCTTGTTCGTCGCTTTTTTATCCTTCTCTTTAATTTAATATACTTCTTTCTTATCAAAAATATAAAAAAGACCAAATTACGTTCATCCCCATAAAATATCCACCAAATCCCACTTTGTATTAGGAATATAATATCATAATATTATATTCAAGTATACATTGTTATATATAGATTAGGAAACTTAATCTTTGTATTAGATTAGGAAAGATTGTATAGATTTAGAATCCTCCTAGGAGATTACCTCCTCATTGTAACCCTATAAATATGTACCTTTAACATCATAATCAATTGAGTCATTCAATTCAGTTCCTCTCTTCCCTGTTTTGATTGACTTCGTCTAACCCTCATTATTCTAATATGGTATCAGAGCATTAAGATCTATAGAAGGACTTCTCCGTCAAAACCCTAGCGGCAAAACCCTAAAGCCGCCCCACCCTCAGCACATTGCTTCCGCCTTCCACCACAACCCACGGCAACACCCTCTGGCCAAACACCTCTCCACCTCCTTCAAACAACCCACTGCAAAAACACCCTAATGCCAAATCCACCATTGAAATCTCCTCCCATCACCACCATGCTTACGTCACCAATAAACAAAACCTCTACACCTCCCTCGGCTCAACCAATTCAGCCAAAACCTTTGAAATTACCACCCACACAACACCCAATCTCGCCATCTCCAAACATCACCCTACGGTAAACCCACTGCCAGCCGCCAACCAAAACCTCCTGCTGAAACCATTACCGGCCAAAACCCTCACACCTTCACCCACCTTCAGCCGAAACACACCCACAACAACTCCTTCAAGGCTGCCCCAGTTCCACCGCCCTTCCATGTTCATCTATTCCTCACCACCATCGGCTACAACCCTATAGCCGAAACACACCCTAAAACAATCTTCACCACCCTCGGCTCAAACCTTCCAAAAAAATAAAAAGGCCGAAACCTTATTTGTTTTTCTTCTCTTTTCTTTACTTTCTCCAACCCACTTCCGCCTCAACCCTAAAACTACCCACCTCGGCTAAACCCTAACACAGTCGCTTCATCCTCCTTCACCTTATATATATAAAAAAAAACCTTACTGTACGTGAGGCCATAGTTGTTAAAGGCGAGAGGCGGGCGAGAGGTTCCTAGAAAATGCGAATGGCGAGGCGGTTGAAAGGCGAGCAAGGCGGTAAAATAGAACAGAAGGAATATTAAAAAATAATACTCCCTCCGTCCCACTTCATTTGGCACTAATTTTCATTTTGGGTCGTCCCACTTCACTTGGCACTGCCCAAAATGGAAAAGAATATTCACTATTCCCTCCACTCATTCTCTCTCCTACTTCACTTTTACACTCACAACATTCTCTCTCCTAACTATTCCTCTCACTCATTCTCTCTCCTATTTAATTCTTCATACTCACAACATTTAACTTTTTCTCTTTCTTACATCACTTTTCCTTAATTCCTACACCCAAAAAGTTGGTGCCAAGTGAACCGGGACGGAGGGAGTATATATGTAAAATATATTAAATAAAGCTTAAACATGTTAAGATTTGGAATTTTGCATTAAATATATCCACAATTTCACATGTAATAGCAACCTAATACAATTAAAACGCCCCAAAAAAGTGAGAATTCTAAGACCGAAAAAAAAACACTTGATGTTCAAGTCAGTAAACAAGTAGTCATTTAAAAGCGTGAAAATAAGTGAATTCTCATATATAATTTCAAACATACAATTCCATACCTAGAGATGAACATAAGATATAGTTAAAACTTCAAATGACAAAAGGAGAATTAGTAAACATAATATAAATTGCAAACCTCCCTTTAAAAAATAGAATAAAGCAAGCTATCAGTAGTGTTTTTATCGCACTTCATTGTCATCGTTCTAATTCGATATTTATCGCACTTATTTTCTTTTGATCGCTCGAGAGAAATTACGGTTATCTTTCTTTCTCATGCACGCTACAAGCTATCTTTATCCCATGTTTTCCCAAAACAACACATTTTAAGTTAAAATATTAAAACTAAAATTGCAAAATGATCTAGTTTAACATTGTACATACGCATATTATGCCTTTTGACCAAGGCGGACTCCTTACGCCTCTCGCCATAACCAAGAAAGGCCTTGCTTGTGCCAAAAGGGCGCACAACAACCCGCCTCAAATCCAAAAAGCGGTTGACCCCTAAAGGCGCCAAAATGGCGAGGCGGACGCTAGCCTTTCGCAACTATGCGTGAGGCTGGCACCTCGCCATTCCTCAGGCGGCCACCTCACCCACAGTCCCTCCTCCCTTCAACTACCAAGCTACGACTAACCCTCCTAGCCAAACCCCCCCCCCCCCACTTCAACCACCAAGCCTCGACAAACCCAAAGCAGAAACATCTTACCTCCTACCCACCACCCACCATCAAGCCACCACCCTTCTACACCACTCCACCGCCCTCGGCTCAAAATCCCCTTAAAGCCGAAACCCTACTGCCAGCCGCCACCAACCACAAAATACCACCTCCTCCCAACACCACCCTCGGCTCAAACCCACCAGCCGAAACCCTAGGCAAAACCTACTGCCTGCCGCCCCATCCCCTCACAGCAACAACTACAACAGCAGCCACCAACCAAAACCCTTAAAACCCCTCAACAAAACTCCTGCTGAAACCTATCTCTCACACTAACCTCGTCTAAAACCCAAAATAGCCGCCTCACCCTTCTCCTTCACCTCCTTCAAACCTCCTCGGCTCAAAACCCTTTTTGACCGAAACCCTATACTTCAAACCCCCTCGGCTCAGAACCCCTTTTGGCCAAAACCCAATTTTTTTCCTGTTATTAAACCCCTCGACTCAAAACCCCTTTGACCGAAACCCAATTTTTTTTCTAGTTATTCAATCCCCTCGGCTCAAAACCCTTTTTGGCCGAAACCCTATACTTCAAACCCCTCGGCAAAACCCACTAGCCGAAACCCACCTCGGAAACCCGAAATCCCTCTCCACAACCCCACCGTCTCCGACATAGTCATGCACCAACCTATCACCACCTCAGACGCGAGGAACGACACCACACATGTCCGGGAACACATCTTCAACTCATCATCAAACCCGGTTCATCTCATCACTCTCCAAGATTGGACTTATCTAAGGACCGTCCATCTTGCGGGGGCATATTAGGAATATTATATCATAATATTATATTCAAGTATATATTGTTATATATAGATTAGAAAACTTAATCTTTGTATTAGATTAGGAAAGATTGTATAGATCTAGAATCCTTCTAGGAGATTATCTCCTCATTGTAACCCTATAAATATGTACCTCTAACATCATAATCAATTGAGTCATTCAATTCAATTCCTCTCTTCCCTGTTTTGATTGACTTCGTCTAACCCTCATTATTCTAATACTTTGCACCCCAGTTTGAAAAGTGGGTCTGTTTGCTACTTTAGTTTTAGAATCGCCCCACTTTGCCCCTACATGACTTGACTAGGGAGTAAAAGTGAGACGATTTGGAAATTAAAGTACCAAACCGACCCACTTTTCAAACTGTGTTGCAAAGTGGGATTTGGTGTATACTTTGGGGGGATAAATGTATTTTGGCCTAAAAAATATAGGTATTGATATTATCTCCCATTATCTAGTGTTTGATGCTGAGCTTGTGTTTGTCCATGTGAAGTATTTCATGACATCTGCTGTTAACTTGATATTGTTTGCCATGGCATCAAATGTGCAATATTTCCAAAGGGTTGCATTTTCACTCTCAGTTTCTCATGTTTAAGCTCTTGGTGTGTATTGTGTGTCTTAAAAGGTTGAAGCTTTTGTGTATTATCTCGTTTACTTGTTTCATAATCATATCTCATTTTCAGATTTGGAAGTACCCTGAGACCGGAAGGATCACTGATGGTGCTCTTGGACATGCAAATGCTTATTTAGACACCCCAGATGGGTCCATTGAGACAGAGATTCTAATAGCAGGCGGTTCAAATGGTTACTTGTGGTATGTCTTTTTTTTTTTTTGGCTCAGCGACATTGTTTTTTACTAAAATTGGGGAGGGGAATTGATCCCTCCACCTTTCCTATGGAAAGGTGCTGTAATGCTGCTTGGGCTAGAGCTCTTAGGCACTTGTGCTATGTCTTTGTTTTCCTATAGATATTTGGAACTTAAACTATACAACTCTGTCTTCATGCATCAATATACCCTCTGCAGTAGGAGATAAGCAATATACACAGCTTAATAGTGTTGAAACTTGAAATCATTCGACTTGAATAAAAAAAGTCACTAATAAGGGCAGCTCTTTATAGCAGTATCAGCAGAAATACTGAAGGTCGGGGAAGACCAACAATTACCTTCTACAGAATAGATGGTGACAAATGATTTTTGTACATACCCCATCTACTTTTCAAAGAGAGCACAATAAATGCATCGAAGTACGCTGCTAACTTGTGGAATAAATATCAAGTAAGTTACAAATTGGCCCCCATACTATTTGCTCTCCATCGCCTGAACCCCCATATTATTTTCCCAAATTTAACCTTCTTACCATCGCTAATTTACCAAAAGTATCCCATATCGCAAATGTCAGTTTTTTGACGAACTTGTATGATTTGGAACTAGAGAGCCTAAATTATAAATTTATGGTAGGACCCATAGTTACCGAGAACTCCCATCCCCCCGCCCAGGTCCCGGAATGCGCGTCCCGAATTGGGGGTCATTTTCGTCCCAGTTCACAAGGGAACTCGACCCAAATTGCTCAAACCAACCTACCAAAAAATAAAAGTTCGACATCGTAGAAACTGGCTTTGCCTTGCTTTTCATGATGGAGACCCAAATTGCTCAAACCAACCAACCAAAAAATAAAAGTTCGGCATCGTAGAAACTGGCTTTGCCTTGCTTTTCACGATGGAGATGAACAACGCGAAGGAGACTTCGAGTCATCACCGGGACGAGGCCGAGAACTTATAGTTATAGTTGTTGCTGGGCAGATAAAAGGTTGGAGTTTTTACAAAAAACTACCTCAAAAAGATGCTATTTACAAAAAAAATGTAAGTTGTGATATTACAAAAAACTACTTTTTTTTTTGTCTTGTCAATTAAAATAACTGATAAATGCATTTATAACTGATAAATGCATTTATCAGTTTTTTAAAGAATATTTTGTGCTTGTTTTTTTGGCGCAACGGTTAAGTTGCTCCTTTGGTGACCATAAGGTCACGGGTTCGAACCTTGGCGAACAACCTCTTGGCAATTGTCAGGGGAAGGTAGACGTGTCCATTTTATAAACCGAACCGGCCAACCGGGAGGTTGAAAACCGGTCAAAACCGGTCAACGACGGTTAACCGGAACCGGCTAACCGAAACCAGTAATTGGCCGGTTCGGTTAAGGTTTGAAATTTTGAAAAACCGGCCAACCGCCGGTTAACCGCCGGTTTTGGCTTGCTCGGCCGAGTCATATGAGTTGCTGGCCGAGCATAACCTTCCAAGTGTTAATTTCCAATAACGGTCATGCTCGTACGAGTCATACGAGTTGCTCGGCCGAGCGTAACGCTCGTAACTCATTCCAATGACTACTTTTTCAAACTAGCCGTTATGTTCACCACCACCACCACCACCACCACCACCACCACTACTACTACCGCACCACCACCACCACCACCACTACTACTAGTACTACCACTCCTACTAGTCTACATACACCACCACCACCACCACCACTACCACCACTACTACCACCACCACTACTACCACCACCACCACTACTACTACTACCACTACGACCACTACTACTACTACCACCACTACTACTACCGCTACTACTACCACTCCTACCAATACCACTACTACTACACCACCACCATCACCACCACCACCACTACTACTACCACTACTACTACCACCACCACCACTACTACTACTACCACCACCACTACTATCGCTACCACTACCACTACCACCTCTACCACTCCTACCAATACCACTACTACTAGTCTACACCACCACCATCACCACCAACACCACTACTACTACCACTACTACTACTACCACCACCACTACTATCGCTACCTACCACTACCACTACTACCGGTCTACATCACCACCATCACCATTCACCACCACCACAACTACTATTACCACTACTACTACTACCACCACTACCACTACCGCTACTACCACTACTACTACCACTCCTACCGGCTACCACTACCACTCCTATCAATACCACTAGGTCCACTACTACCAGCCTACCACCACCACTCCTACCAATACCCTCGTTGTAATTGTATTTTAATTAATAAAATTTAAGGGTACCGTCGCTTTTTTCTTTTATATACTTTCGTTTCTTATAAAAAAGTTAAGTTTTATTTCTTTCAAAATTCATAACTTTTTTTATAAACCTTTTTTCAAAAAACGTATGTAGTAAACTTAAGTCTAAAATAGTCTTATTTATCCAAAAAAAAATTGAAAAAAATTAAAAGTTAACTTTTTTCAAAAAACCGTTAAATTTTATTTCTTTAAAAATTCATAACTTTTTTTATAAACCTTTTTGAAAAAAATGTATGTAGTAAACTTAAGTCTAAAATAGTCTTATTTATCTAAAAAAATTGAAAAAAATAAAAGTTAACTTTTTTCAAAAAACCGTTAAAAAATTAACTGAAAAATGATATGCTCGGCCGAGCAACACCAAAGACTCGTCCGAGCAACCCTCAACCCCTAAACCCTAAAAGGGTTGCTCGGTCGAGCGACATCAAAGACTCGGCCGAGCAACCCTCAAAACCCTAAACCCTAAAAGGGTTGCTCGGCCGAGCAACACCAAGGACTCGGCCGAGCATATCCAAACCGTCAAACCGGAGGTTAACCGGATAACCGTTAAAACCGTGAACCGCCTAAACCGTAACCGGTCTAGCCGGTTAGGCGGTTCGGTTCCGGTTGGAGATTTTGGAGGTTTCAACCGCCGGTTTTCAACCGGCTAACCGGCGGTTTTTGGAACCGGCCACGTCTAGGGGAAGGCTCTAGCAAATGGTTCCCTCTCCCAACCCCCGCTTGACGGGAGCGCTTGGCTTACCGGGGTTTGCCCTTTGCCCTTTATCAGTTATTTGACAGATAAACGCAAATATAAAAAATAAAAAATAAAAAATAAAAAAGCAGTTTTTTGTAATGTAATAAGAGTTTTTTGTAATATTCAACCTGTGTGTTTTTTTTTTGTAATATCCATCTTTCAAAAGTAGTTTTTGGTAAATGCCCCTAAAATGTTATCTGCCTTTACAGTCTTTTGGGGTTATCTGCCTTTACAGTTTTTTATCGAAAAAGAAAAAAAATGTGGCTGGGAATTAATGTGTGGATGAAAGTCCGATAGTAATGATAATTATATTTTTTTACTTCTTTGTTCCTAATGAATTCCAATAGTCTTCATGCGTTCTTGTTTTTGAAGTGTAATGCTTTCACAGTTTTTATAAGGTTGGGAATGTTGAACAGCAGTTTGATCACGGGGTAAAATGCATGCCAGATCTGGTGTGGCCTCTGAATATAGAGACCCAAGAAGCATCTGTTGAAACACCTGGCGACCTATGGAGGCCTTTAAGAGATTCAGTTCTAATGTCGTCGGAGATATCCTGCATAAACGTTTCAAAGAATGAGAGTTCTTCATCAGTGCAGCGTGCTTTGTATCCTTCATTTGTTTGTGCGGAGTACTAATATAATTATTGTCTTTTCTCTCCTTATATTTTTCACAATTAGATTGTCCCATTGACTTTGAAAATGAACTTAATCTGCACCTTCTTTCTCTCTCATGTGTGCATATCAATTTCACTCCCCCCCTAAGTTTAATTGGTAGCCATGCAACAAAGAACAATTGAGAACAAAATATTGGGAAATTAAAGAAGGGAATTATTGTATTATCTGTAATCAATAAGCGTATACATGTTATATGTCGTAGCATTCACACTTTGACTTTGGTCAGACATTATTTTGGTATTTGTTTCATTTGATTTCTGCATGTAACAATGGCAGGCCATCCTGAATGGACTATTAACGATATCTGCCAGTGTGCTTTTGTGGGGGTCTACAGCTTCTTGATGCTCCCTTTGTGTCTGATGAGGTTGTGGAAGATTTGATTTGTAGGGGCAGATGCTTCAGTTGGAATTTGTGAAGGTTTATGATAGCGGAATTGGCCTTTTCTCGATTTCGTTATGGAGAGGAAGTATTTTGGTAATAGAAGGTGTAGATGGGTGTCAGGTTGTCTCTCCTCAGCATGGTTTTCAGTAATGATAAACAAGGAAAGGTAGGAGCCTAAGAAATGGTTTAGGGATTTAATAAGTTTTAATCAAGTGGATCCTTTGCCCCCTTTTTGTTTATTGTGGTCGCAGACATTTGCCTTTTTAAAGGTTTGAGGAGAGAGGCCTGATTTTCTGGTGTCCGGTGGGTAGGGATGAGCTTATGGAGTCCCATCTTTGATATGCACATGACAATATTTGTTTTGTAAGGAGTGTAGTGGGTTTAGGAATAGTTTGGCAGTGATTCATATGTATTGAGTTGGTTTCTGGTCAGAAGATTAATCTGTCTCTGTGTTAGTTGGCTGGGATTAACTTGGAGGGTCTGGTTTGAAGTACATCATTTGGGCGAAGTGCAGATATTTCAGTTGAGAGAAGGCTTATATTGAGTGACTCATGTCCTTTTGGCATTGCGATTAATTATCTATTCAAGATATCTGCGGGTTTTATGCGTAGATGGGAGTGGATTATGTTTCCTGTGAAGTGGGGCGGATGAGGTGGTTCCCTGGCATTGGGTGTATGCCTAAGGAGGATAGTTTTAGGAATCTTGTACCTGGTTCGTAAACCTTGATTGGCAAGTGGCTTTGATGGTTTCCCGTAGAACCATATTTCTTGTGACACAATAATATCAGGAGAAAATTTGGTGTTCAGAGGAACAGATGGAACACTGAAACTGACTCTTCTCTCAGCTATGCGAGTCCTTGGAAGTTCATATGTCTTGCTCACATTTTTTTTCAGCAGCGTATTTGGTATACTGTCGGAGACGGGTATCTTCTCTTTGCATTTCTTTCCCCTGTGTGTATCAGTTATCTACTTAAACAAGCCAATTTGTGATTTTCTAGTTTGGGAATATAACAAAGTTTTTTTGGAGGCTGTAGTTGCTTTGCTAGGTCAACTTCATTTGTTGTTCAAAAAAAAGTTCTTTTTTAGATCTCTTAGTCCTCATGCTTTTCTGCATATTTGGAAATCCTAGGTTGCTTATAAATTTAAGGCGTTTGCCTAGTCTTTAGTGCTCAATCAGCTGAATACCAATGATTGACATCAGAGCTGAAGATGGCTATTCCCCTAGATACATGTTTGATGTTTCAGCAGCATAATGAGACTCACGAGTATCTATTTCTTTACTGTTTCTTGGATGTTGTGCTTTAATTTGTTTTACATCATGACAAGGAATGGGAGTGTGCTTGTTTGATTGAGGCTTTGCTATAGTGATTGGATATGTGGGTTCTATGGGCAGAAAGGATGCTCACTTTTTATGGCAGTGCAATACGCATAGCACATTATGGTGCATTTGGTCCAACAGGAATTCCCACATTTTTGAAATAAGGACGTTTCCCTGCCTTTGTCAAGGCATAGAATTTCCTTTTATGTTTTGTTCTGGGCATTTGTGTTGGATTCTAGAAGAGTGTTCGTTACTACGATAGCGAGAGACTGGAACGCAGTGCTGCATTAGTCTCGCTTTTGTATTTCTCTTCTGTTTTTACTTATGTTACGGCTGATGGGCTGTTTTTGTACTTTCTATTCTTTTTATAATTAAGTTATTTTGTGAAAACATTAGTGGCACTCAGCCAAATTTCATGGAAACTAGATACGTTTACTTACTGAAATGAAAACAGAGTTTTTTGGGAACACTCAACTAACGGTGTATATATATACATAAGAGCAAAGGTAGACCATATATCAACTTCAGGATATACCATTTCCCATATGCCATTTTTTTTAATCGAAGAGGGCTTCAAGAAGCCCCCTAATTTTATTAAAATATGAAAATAAAGTGTGATGGGGGACTAGACCAAACCACCACGGAACAAAAATCGAATCAAAACAAAAAGAAATAAAAAAAGAAGACATAGAAATAAAACTATCCCCGGATTTCCCATATGCCATTGCATGCAAAGACAAATAGAGTTAGTCATTAGCTCCTATGCTCAGAATTGGCTGAGCTTGGGGCATTACATATTTTTTTTAATGTATGCTTAGTTTTTGGTTGATGACTTCGACTTTGTTCGTATATTATAAATGGTACTCCCTACATCCCAAAATGAATGTCCAATATATATATATATATATATATTTTAATTTTTTGCTCTTGGTCAAGAGCAAATTAAAAATAATAATTGGACATTCATTTTGGGATGGAGGGAGTACTATAGTTTGAGAAAGAATACCTAGTGGTCCCTTTTGTTTCACTTTAACATAAAGGATATAGGATAACTACTCTGGGATCAGAAATATCAGGTGGATCTGTTCATTTGATGAACCTGATGGAACCAATAGGGTCCGATCCCAGTATCCCCTTAATGAGGAGAAGAATTCGTAAAATAGCTGCATTCAGCTCTACAGTTTGGACTGCAGATTGCAACAATGAGGGGAGCCGAGCCGTGATTGGTGAGCGTTTTACGTATCTATTGTATGATCTGTTAATATAGCTTGGAGGTCTGGTTATATTTCGTTTTATGGTTACTTTGAATGGTTTTAGTTAGAGGTTCCCAGTTTATCCCAATGTCTAGGTCTTAATCGAGATTGGCTTTACGAGCGAAATGCATGCATCTTGTCCATCTCTCTCTTACTGGAGGGTTTTCCGTTGGCAAGTTTTAGCTGCTTGTTTCTTGCTGGTGCTTGTAGCTTCAGGCTGATAAATGGAAATAAGGCTCCTCTTTTTTGGGTCTTTATTAAATCCTACACACACACACACACACACATATATATGCAAGTCAATGGTTGTGTTGCATGTCATGGTTAACATCTAATAAAAAGTAATTGTTTCTGGGTATGTAATGTTTATTTGTAATCCTTGCTTTGGGTGGTCTAGGGAGCAATCTTGGAGCTTCCATACTAGACATTGAAACCGGAAGGTCATCATGGATTTGCCGTTGCAAAAGTGATGTTTTCTCTTTGCAATTTGATTACTCGGTAAGATTTAACATCACATGAGGTCTCATATGGATGTAATTTATCTTCTTTTCTCTCTCTCTTCACATCTACGTTCTGAGTTTTGGCAATTATGTGATATCCTTTCCTTCAATTTTCATAAGGACATATGAAGCAGTTATTGGCTTATTGCCATGAGAGTTTTCACAAAAAGACTGCAATTGCGTTATGTTGTTATTGAGTTTTCGTAGGATTCGACATGCTCCCTTGTGCATGAAATATCCAAAATACGTTGCCTCGCTACAGATAAAACTAGTTTAGTTGATTACTCAATAAGTTCTATCAATAGACTAACACCTCTTTTTTTGGGACAAAGGGAGTATCATACATTTGCTTTTGTATGTCTTTGAAATGTATTAAAGTATTGGTTGGTGCTTGTTCAATAAAGATCATGCTTTCTATACAAAACTGATAAATTGAAAAATAATGGAGTTTGGTAGCTTAAATTTTAGAGATGCATTTCTGTTTTCAGACAGACAAAATGGAAAGTGTGATTTTTTCTTTGGGAAGGGGGAATTTGACACGCTAAAAAAAAATAGAATTTACCTTTTTAGATTGCCATCTCAATTAGGAGTCTAGCACATTGATCGTGTTGGTTCTCTAGGACATGCAGAGGAAAACATTTACTTCATTTACTACCAATGTCTTAGAGACTTCGCTTGATGGTCAGGGTAGTCTCAGATTTAGTACCCGCACAGTTGATTTTATTTTGATTTGGAGTGAGATGGGGAGTGGGGATTAGTTGTCCTTGCACTAATGATTTCAGTAATATCATAGTAACATTCCCAACACCCCTGCAGTAGAAACCTGTGATATTCAGTTCCTTAGTTTTGTCAGCTGTGGATCAATCTTCGGTCAAATCCAAAGAAACATTTTCCTTATTTATTCCATGTGAAAAAACAGCTTTCCTGATAAAATTGTCCCTTGATGATTGACAAGCATAAAATAAAAAGATAAAAGATGGCCTTGTATGGAAATATTGTGTTCATTCTGAACTTAGAAAACAGGAATTTTTACTATAAGCTGGCAGGGAACTCGTGAAAATGATGATCATCCATTTAATACATGTCTTCTTCCAGGGAAACATTGTTCTGTGTGGACTAAGAAATGGAGCAATTGTGACAGTTGATACTCGTAAAAAACCTGAAGAACTGTCTACTAGTCTTCGAAGACATCGAATTCCTTCCCCTTCTACGACCACCAGTGAACACTCAAGAGGAAGTAGTAAAAAATATTCCAAGCGGTTCGAGGTATGTATTTTTATTTCCACAAGATTCTAAATCTAGGTTATCTGTTGCTAGCTCTCTATCTTTCCTTACCTTCTTTTGTGTTTCTGAGCCATAGCAACATATGGTTCACAAATGTTACTTACATATTTATTTTTAATGATACTGTTACTTACTCCATCCACAAAAACAGTTAACTTTCCAGTACTTACAGTATTGATCGTTTACAAAGATATTACTATCAACTTAATCTAATAAACATTTATTATATTTTAGGTAATAATAATCAAAACATTGAAACAATATTAAGAAACTTTCAGAACTTGTTGTCAAAAATTTAATCAAGTTGGAAGTCAAACTAGAACCATTTATTGGGATCAAGGGAATTGGAGGGATTGACACTTTTCTGTTTTTCGGACCGTGGTGAAAAATAATCATCACCTAGTCTTAGTGGATTGCCTATGGAGAAAACCACCAATTTCCTCTACTATTGTGGACAAAGTTGCCTAAGATTACCCACTTTGTCAAAAAGTCAAATGTTTTGACTTTGAGAATTATACCAAGCTCTTGTGGCAGAGTGGGCTTGCTATCATCTTGGGATTTGTTGGGAGATCGAGGATCTTATACGGATTTGTGTCTGCCAATGCCACGTGTGTATGGTTTCCATGAAGGCTTCAACTAAAGCGCATTCTGAGGCCTGCACTCCCCAGACTTGCAGAGAGATTGGAAAGCAATGTTGTATTGAATTTTGTCTTTTAAGTTTATATTAAATTAGAACATTCAAGGAACTTAATACTAACATTACTAGGATTTTCATAAAATATGTTATCTCCTTTAAACAATGCTTCCCCCTAGACGTGTCAAAACGGTTATAACCGCCGGTTAAAATAACCGTTAAATCTTAACCGTAACCTAACCGTTAATCGTGTACTAACGGTTACAGCTATCGGTTAACGGTTATAACCGGTTAACACGGTTTATCCGGTTAAAACGGTTAACTGAAACCTTTTTTTTTCAGATTAGTCCTTTTAACGGAAATTTTAACAGTTTCGGTTAACTTTTGTACTCTATATGACTTTTTTTTTGAATAAAGAATACTATTTGAGATGTTAGTTATTAGTGATTTTTTTTGGAAAAAGTTATATAAAAAAAGTTAAGAATTTTTAAAGAAATGAAATTTTAACTGAAAGTGTGTTTAACAGATTTTTTTAACAGTTTTTTTTTTGTTGGTTAAGCAAAGCTATTTGAGATTATGGTTTGTAGAATATTTCTTTTAAAAAAAGTTTTTAACATTTTTTTTAAGAAAACAGTTAACTTTTTAACAGTTTCTGTTAAGTTCTATAAAAAAGTTAACTTTTTTTAAAAAAATTTTTTTTGGATAAAGAAGACTATTTTAGACTTTTGTTTACTACATACATTTTTTTGCAAAAAGTTATATAAAAAAAGTTACGAATTTTGGAAGAATTAAAACTTAACTTTTTAAAAAATAAACGAAAGTATATAAAAGAAAAAGGACGGTACCCTTAAATTTTATTAATTAAAATAAAATTACAAAGAGGGGGACAACTAACCTTACCCTTTTATAATTAAGGGGGACATTTAGGAGCCTTTACCTCAACCTAACTATTACAATTCAATAAAAATAAACCTAATCTAAAAAATTAAAATTAAAAACTAATCTAATCCTCACTCACTTCCCGTAGAGTCATCCACATCGTATTGATATTTTGGGTCTAGTGTATCCTCTTCATAAGGCATATCTTGTTCTCTCTTTTCCGATCTAACCCAATCCCCAAGTAATAGTTGATTTTCCAAGTTTTCAACCGTTAGTTGGGAACGTCTTTCATCCAAAACATTCCTCTAATGCTAAATGCCGATTCGACCGCCGTTGACGCGGGAGAAGCTAAGACTTCTTTTGCAATTATAGAGAGTATAGGATAACTTTCGTTCCTTCTTGACCACCACTTTAAAACATCAAAATCATTTGGATTTGAACTACTTTGATCCCATTCAAAAGTAGTGTTGAAATATGTTTCTAACTCCAAGGGAATTTTAGAGGAAGAAGAAGTCCCTACTCGAGGACATTTTTTGCTATACAAATTAGCAAAAAAATGATACGGATCTGCCTCAACTAAATTACCACCAACATCTTGAGAAGAAGTACTTGAGTCAACATTTTGAGAAGGATTTTCATGAATTGCATTATATTCGTTAAAAAGAGACACCAAATCATTTTTTGTAGTAGCAACAATATTCGACGGAGTTTCATTATCACCGTCACCTTCGGGGTATAAATTCAAATAATAAAAAGCTAAAATTGCTTCCAACTCATCTAATTTAACATGGGGATCTAATACTTTTGCAACAAAAAATAAAGACGGAATAGTGGCAAAATATTTAATCCACTTTTGTCTCATAGAAAAAATGCATTCTTTTAAAATCAAGCAATCTTTTAAATTATTAAAACTAGTAACAATTGCAACACATTGCTCAAGAACCAAAATGGAAGTTGGATAATAAACTCCCGATAATGCCAAAGTAGCGGTTTTAAAAATCTTTAGCAATTTACACAAATTAGTGCATGCATTCCATTGATAAGCAAATAAAGGTTGATTATTACCAATTGTAGCAAAAAAATTCATAAGAAGCTCTTTATACTCAAAACCATCTTTTAACATTTTATAGGTGGAATTCCACCTAGTTGGAACATCGAAAGTAAAATATTTGTCACCAAGATTTTGATTTCTTAAAAACTTAATCCATTTTTTTTGTAACACTATTTCTTCTAGAAATATATTTAAGAGCCCTTCTAATTGGGGAAACATATGTTTCTAATGCATGCAAACCATCTTCAATACATAAATTAATAATATGACATAAACATCTAATATGAAAAAACTTACCACCAAATGACGGTTGACAAACTCTAATCAAATCCGGTAAACTAGCGGTATTAGCACTAGCATTATCAAAAGAAATAGTAAATATTTTATTCGTAATCTTATATTTTAAAAAAATTCCACGCAACTTTGAACAAATTGCTTCGGCGGTATGGGGGGATCAAAATTTTCATATGCAATTTTTTTTTTTTTGGATAGTCCAAGAATAATCTATCCAATGGCAAGTAACACCCAAATAACTATTTCTTTGCCAATGATCACTCCAACCATTGGCAAAATTGAAACTTTGTTTGGTAATGAGTTATTACGATTAATTGAATCACTAAAACCTCAATTAAAGTTTTTTGATATGTCAACACCACCTTATGAATATCACGTACGAGAGTCGAACGTGGTACTCTTGAGGCGGCGGGATTTAAAGAAAGTCGTATAAATCTTTCATAAAATTCATCATCCGCAAAGTTAAAAGCAAGTCCTTTAACATAAACAAATTTGGCCAATTCTTGCCTATAAATGATCTTATTAAATTTAAATAGGACGGAAGACGAAACTTGGGTGGTGGTTGGAGCTAATTGAGTTTGACCACTCGAAATGCCAAGTTTATCGGGATGTTGTGTGCGTGTGTGGGTGTTAAATGACCCATGCCCTCCACCCTTCGTAAATGGGTAGGATTTTGAACAATAGTTGCAATGCGCTCGATAATAGCGGTCGTCATCGGGATCAATTTGCACTTTTCGAAAATGAATTGTAAAAGTGTCGGACGTAGACTCTCTAGGGGCGCGTGAACGTGACACCGTTGGCGGTTGTTCTTGTTCTTGTCCCCGAGCACGACCACCTCGAGCTCGGCCTCGGCCGCCCCTACCCCTTTTACCACTTTCAACAACATTTTCATCCACATCTTGCTCATTTTGTGAAAATGGTTCCTCAAAAAATTCGGATTCTTCTTCGTTATGATGGGAGGAAGAACCAACGGTTTCCTTGCCTAAGTTGCCTCTTCGAGAAGAAGACATTTTCGTTAGAAAACTGACTGGAATTCGAAAAAAATGCTAACTTTGTTAGTTAATAAACTAACTAAAAATCTTTAAAAAACTGACTAGAATTTCAAAAAACTGGCTGAAATTCTAAAAAACTAACTGGAATTCTGAAAAACTAACTGAAAACGTTAAAAAACTGACTGAAATTCTAAAAAACTAACTGAAATTTTAAAAAACTAACTGGAAACGTTAAAAAACTGACTGAAATTTCAAAAAACTAACTGAAATTCTGAAAAACTAACTGGAAACGTTAAAAAACTGATTGAAATTCTAAAAAACTAACTGGAAACGTTAAAAAACTCACTGGAATTTCAAAAAACTAACTGAAATTCTTAAAAACTAACTGAAATTGTTAAAATACTGACTGAAATTCTCGAAATAGAATAAAAATATTAATTTCGTTAAAAAACTATCTGGGAATGGTAAGGAAACTAACTGAAAATCGAATATGAGAGTATGAGAGAGGCTTAGGATATTTGAGAGTAGAGAGAGAGAGAGTAGAGAAGTAAGGTGAAAATGAAATGGTGGGAGGGAGGTGATATTTATAGGGTTTATTTTTTTAAAGAAAAAGATTTTTTTTTTTAAAAATTGAATGGGGTCAAACTGTTAAAGTAGCCGTTGGGAGGGAGTATTGAATGGGTTAAAGTAGCCGTTGGGAGGAAATTTGAATGGGGTCAAAGTAGCCGTTGGCTACTTAGTAGCCGTTGGGGAGTAGTTTAAATTTGGCCAGTTAATCCGGTTATAACCGCCGGTTATTTAAACGGTTATAACTGGTTAAATAACTGACGGTTATAATAGCGGTTAGCCGGTTTGAAAAACCTATAACCTTAACCGAATCGGTTAACCGCCGGTTTCGGTTAATCCGGTTACGGTTAAACCGGTTAACGGGTTTGACCGGTTAAAAACTGCCGGTTAGCCGGTTTCGGTTAGATTTTGGACACGTCGAAAGTTATATATGAATGGAATATAGATAGTATGGCAGAATATTAAATATTAAATTATATGAATAGAATGATTATGTATTTTACAGCTTGCAAAATAAATGGAAATTCTGATAGTAATATAGCATAATTAATATCTACTGAATTTATAGGACAATTCAAAGGATGGTGGGATAATATTCTCACACCACCACAATAATTTGAAATATTAAATGTTACTAAAGTTGTTAATAATACAGATCCAAGAACACAACAAATTATAAGCACTTCCCAAGAGGATGCAATTTACACATTAATTCAAGCAATCATTAACCATTTCATATGTCAACCCCTCCAAATGATGGATAAAGAAAAACAACTTCTAATTAATTTAAGATGTCCAACTTTAACCCATTTTGGATGGTATAAAGATGTACTCCCTCCGTCCCATAGAAATGTAGAGTTTTTGGCTCGGCACGGAGATTAAGGTAAAAAATGATAAATGTAATGTGTTGTGAGTGTAAAAGTAAAATAGGAGAGAGAATGAGTGGAGAGAATAGTAAATTTAAAAAGTGTTGTGAGTAGCTAAGATGGTCGATACCGGTATTTGGGCGGATAATATGGAGGATATGGATATAGATTCGACTTGGACTAAGATGGTACAAACCATAAAGGAGGTGGCGAAAGAAGTCCTTGGAGAATCTAGAGGAAATGGGCCACCAAGTAAGGACACATCATGGTGGAACGAGGAAGTAAAACAAGCAATAAAGGGCAAGCGAGAATGCTACAAATTATTGGGGAAATGTAGGAGCGACGAGAACTATGAAAAGTATAAGGAAGCTAGAAGAGATGCTAAGAAAGCAGTAAGAGACGCAAGAGCAAAGGTGAATCAGAAACTTTATGATAAGTTGGATACAAAAGAAGGGAAAAGGACATCTACAGACTCGCTCGTATGAGGGATAAGAGGACACGAGATATTGGGACGGTTAAATGTGTGAAAGATGTAGACCAAAGAGTTTTAGTCGGGGATAAAGAGATAAAAGATAGATGGAGTTCGTACTTTGATAACTTGTTCAACGGCGGTCAAGAGCAGGATGTTGGAGATTTAAATATCTCTTCGAGTATGGTTAATCGAGATTTTATGCGGAGAATTCGAAAGAGTGAAGTGGAAATGGCAATGAAAAGATGAGATTGAAGAAAGCCGTTGGACCTGGATGGTATACCGGTGAGGTTTGGAGATGTTTCGGGAGAGGGAGTAGATTGGTTAACAACGCTATTTAACAAGATATGGAGAGTTAACACAATGCCGTTGGAGTGGCGGAAGAGTACTCTCATCCCTTTCGTATAAGAATAAAGGTGACGCCCAAGATGTGCCAACTATCTGGGGATCGAAACTAATGAGCCATACTATGAAACTTTGGGAAAGAGTGATTGCCTGACAAAGGCCGAGAAAAATTGTGGATATTTCGGATAACCAATTTGGGTTTATGCCGGGAAGATCGACTACGGAGGCAATATATCTTATGAGACAAACCATGGAGAAATATCGAGATCAAAAGAAAGATTTGCGTATGGTTTTCATTGATTTGGAGAAGGCGTATGATAAAGTGCGGAGAGGTACTTTGGTGGGCATTAAACGAAAGAAGGGTGTTTCAAAAATATATTGATATTATCAAGGACATGTATAATGGAGTTAGTACTACAGACAGACTAGTGTTGGGAAGACCGAAGAGTTCCCTATAAAGATCGAGCGCATCAAGGTTCCGCACTTAGCCCCTTTCTTTTGCTTTGATAATGGGACGAATTGACGAGGTCGATCCAAGATGATATACCGAAAGTGTATCTTTGTTCGCGAGATGATATTCAGGTCTTGATTGATGAGACAAGAGAGGGTGTTGAAAGTAAATTGGAGTTGTGGAGACACACTTTGGAATCTCGAGGTTTTCGATTAGCGAAGCAAGACCGAATATTTGGAGTGTAAGTTTAGCGAGTTGGAAGTGGGGAGGCGAGGGCGGTCACATTTGATGGCAATATTATCCAAGCTTCGAGTTTTTCGCTATCTTGGATCCATTATCCAAAAGGATGGAGAATTAGATGGAGATGTGGCTCATGGGATTAAAGCAGTTGAGGTTGAAGTGGAAAAGTGCTACGTGGTTTCTATGTGATCGCGGCGTACGCCCAATAGATTAAAGGGAAAATTCTACCGCACGGCAATTAGGCGGCATTGCTTTACGGCACCGAATGTCAATGTTGGGCGGTGAAACAGGTGTCACGTGCGCCATAAGATGAATGTGGCGGAGATGCGTATGCTTCGATGGATGTGCGGTCATACAAGAAAGGATCGATTGGGGAATGAGGTGATCAGAGGTAAAGTGGGAGTTGCGCCCATTGAGGATAAAATGAGGGAAAATCGTCTACGGTGGTTTGGACATGTGAGAAGGAGACCGAGTGATGCGCCTAGGTTAGGCAGAGGCCGGAGCAGTGGAGAAATGATAAAATGGCGAGGGTAGGGAAGACCCAAACAAACTTGGATTAGAGTAATTGAAAATGATATGAATTTACTTGGAGTGGATGAAAGTATGGTGTTGAAGAGGCCGGAGTGGAGGGCAAAAATCCATGTGGGGGGTTGATTTTTTTTTTTTTTTTAATTAATTAATTTATTTATTTATTTATTTTATTATTTTATTATTTTTTATTTTATTTTTTATTATTATTATTATTTTTTTTATTATTTTATTATTATTATTATTATTATTTTTTCACGATGACATATGAGGATTCATGTTAGCCGACCCCAAATTATTTTGGGACTAAGGATTTGTTGTTGTTGTTGTTGTAGTAGAGAGAAGTGGGTCCCATTTCTATTTTGGGAAAGTTATAGATTATTGTGGGACGCCCAAAATGAAAATTTTATAGATTATCGTGGGACGGAGGGAGTATTCCTTACAAAGATAACATTAAGAAATGATGCTAATGCATCATTTTGGAAAGAAAAATTTATTTCATTATTATCTCCTTTATTTGCAGAAAAAGTACACGCTAGAATAAGAAATAAACATGAAAATAATATTCCTTACGATAAATATACATATGAAGAATTATTTGTTGAATGTACAGCTAAAGAAGACGTGTCCAAAATCTAACCGGAACCGGCTAACCGACGGTTTTTAACCGGTCAAACCCGTTAACCGGTTAAACGTAATCGGATTAACCGAAACCGGCGGTTAACCGGTTTGGTTAAGGTTATAGGTTTTTCAAACCGGCTAACCGGCGGTTATAACTGTCGGTTATTTAACCGGTTATAACCGTTTAAATAACCGGTGGTTATAACCGGATTAACCGACCAAATTTAAATTACTCCCCAACGGCTACTGAGTAGCCAACGGCTACTTTGACCCATTCAAATTCCCTCCCAACGGCTACTTTGACCCCATTCAATACTCCCTCCCAATGGCTACTTTGACAGTTTGACCCCATTCAATTTAAAAAAAAAATCAATCCTATAAATATCACCTCCCTCCTTCCCATCATTTCATTTTCACCTTACTTCTCTACTCTCTCTCTACTCTCAAATATCCTAAGCCTCTCTCATACTCTCATATTTGATTTTCAGTTAGTTTCCGTACAATTCCCAGTTAGTTTTTTAACGAAATGAATATTTTTGTTCTATTTCGAGAATTCCAGTCAGTATTTTAACAATTTCAGTTAGTTTTTAAGAATTTCAGTTAGTTTTTTGAAATTCCAGTCAGTTTTTTAACGTTTTCAGTTAGTTTTTAGGAATTGCAGTTAGTTTTTTGGAATTCCAGTCAGTTTTTTAACGTTTTCAGTTAGCTTTTCAGAATTTCAGTTAGTTTTTTGAAATTTCAGTCAGTTTTTTATCGTTTCCAGTTAGTTTTTCAGAATTCCAGTTAGTTTTTTAGAATTTCAGTCAGTTTTTTTAACGCTTCCAGTTAGTTTTTCAGAATTCCAGTTAGTTTTTTAGAATTTCAGTCAGTTTTTTGAAATTCCAGTAAGTTTTTTAAAGATTTTCAGTTAGTTTTTTTAACAAAGCGTTTTTTTCGAATTCCAGTCAGTTTTCTAACGAAAATGTCTTCTTCTCGAAGAGGCAACTTAGGCAAGGAAACCGTTGGTTCTTCCTCCCATCATAACGAAGAAGAATCCGAATTTTTTGAGGAACCATTTTCACAAAATGAGCAAGATGTGGATGAAAATGTTGTTGAAAGTGGTAGAAGGGGTAGGGGCGGCCGAGGCCGAGCTCGAGGTGGTCGTGCTCGGGGACAAGAACAAGAACAACCGCCAACGGTGCCAAGTTCACGTGCCCCTAGAGAGTCTACGTCCGACACTTTTACAATTCATTTTCGAAAAGTGCAAATTGATTCCGATGACGACCGCTATTATCGAGCGCTTTGCAACTATTGTTCAAAATCCTACCCATTTACGAAGGGTGGAGGGCATGGGTCACTTAACACCCACACACGCACACAACATCCCGATAAACTTGGCATTTCAAGTGGTCAAACTCAATTAGCTCTAACCACACCACCCAAGGTTCGTCTTCCGTTCTATTTAAATTTAATAAGGTCATTTATAGGCAAGAATTGACCAAATTTGTTTGTGTTAAAGGACTTTATTTTAACTCTGCGGATGATGAATTTTATGAAAGATTTATACGACTTTCTTTAAATCCCGCCGCCTCAAGAGTACCACGTTCGACTCTCGTACGTGATATTCATAAAATGGTGTTGACATATCAAAAAACTTTAATTGAGGTTTTATCAAATTTACCAAACAAAGTTTCAATTTGTGCCGATGGTTGGAGTGATCATTGGCAAATAAATAGTTATTTGGGTGTTACTTGCCATTGGATAAATTATTATTGGACTATCCAAAAAAGATTAATTGCATATGAAAATTTTGATCCCCCCATACCGCCGAAGCAATTTGTTCAAAGTTGCGTGGAATTTTTTTAAAATATAAGATTACGAATAAAATATTTACTATTTCTTTTGATAATGCTAGTGCTAATACCGCTAGTTTACCGGATTTGATTAGAGTTTGTCAACCGTCATTTGGTGGTAAGTTTTTTCATATTAGATGTTTATATCATATTATTAATTTATGTGTTAAAGATGGTTTGCATGCATTAGAAACATGGTTCCCCAATTAGAGAGGCTCTTGAATATATTTCTAGAAGAAATAGTGTTACAAAAAAATGAATTAAGTTTTTAAGAAATCAAAATCTTGGTGACAAATATTTTACTTCCGATGTTCCAACTAGGTGAAATTCCACCTATAAAATGTTAAAAGATGATTTTGGGTATAAAGAGCTTCTTATGAATTTTTTTGCTACAATTGGTAATAATCAACCTTTATTTGCTTATCAATGGAATGCATACACTAATTTGTGTAAATTGCTAAAGATTTTTAACACCGCTACTTTAGCATTATCGGGAGTTTATTATCCAACTTCCATTTTGGTTCTTGAGCAATGTGTTGCAATTGTTACTAGTTTTAATAATTTAAAAGATTGCTTGGTTTTAAAAGAATGCATTTTTTCCATAAGACAAAAGTGGATTAAATATTTTGCCACTATTCCGTCTTTATTTTTGGTTGCAAAAGTATTAGATCCCCGTGTTAAATTAGATGAGTTGGAAGCAATTTTAGCTTTTTATTATTTGAATTTATACCTCGAAGGTGACGGTGATAATGAAACTCCGTCGAATATTGTTGCTACTACAAAAAATGATTTGGTGTCTCTTTTTAACGAATATAATGCAATTCATGGAAATCCTTCTCAAAATGTTGACTCAAGTACTTCTTCTCAAGATGTTGGTGGTAATTTAGTTGAGGCGGATCCGTATCATTTTTTTGCTAATTTGTATAGCAAAAAACGTCCTCGAGTAGGGAATTCTTCTTCCTCTAACATTCCCTTGGAGTTAGAAATATATTTCAACACTACTTTTGAATGGGATCAACGTAGTTCAAATCCAAATGATTTTGATATTTTAAAGTGGTGGTCAAGAAGAAACGAAAGTTGTCCTATACTCTCTATAAATGTAAAAGAAGTCTTAGCTTCTCCCGCGTCAACGGTGGCGGTCGAATCGACATTTAGCATTGGAGGAAATGTTTTGGATGAAAGACGTTCCCAACTAACGGTTGAAAACTTGGAAAATCAACTATTACTTGGGGATTGGGTTAGATCGGAAAAGAGAGAACAAGATATGCCTTATGAAGAGGATACACTAGACCCAAAATATCAATACGATGTGGATGACTCTATCTATGGGAAGTGAGTGATGATTAGATTAGTTTTTAATATTAATTTTTTAGATTAGGTTTATTTTTATTGAATTGTAATAGTTAGGTTGAGGTAAAGGCTCCTAAATGTCCCCCCTTAATTATAAAAGGGTAAGGTTGGTTGTCCACCTCTTTGTAATTTTATTTTAATTAATAAAATTTAAGGGTACCGTCCCTTTTTCTTTTATATACTTTCGTTTATTTTTAAAAAAGTTAAGTTTTATTTCTTTCAAAATTCATAACTTTTTTTATATAACTTTTTGCAAAAAATGTATGTAGTAAACAAAAGTCTAAAATAGTCTTCTTTATCCAAAAAAAAAATTAAAAAAAAAAGTTAACTTTTTTATAAAACTTAACAGAAACTGTTAAAAAGTGAGCTGTTTTCTTCAAAATAATGTTAAAAACCGTTTTTAAAAGAAATATGCTACAAACCATAATCTCAAATAGCTTTGCTTAACCAACAAAAAAAAAAAACTGTTAAAAAAATCTGTTAAACACACTTTCAGTTAAAATTTCATTTCTTTAATAATTCTTAATTTTTTTATATAACTTTTTCCAAAAAAATTCACTAATAACTAACATCTCAAATAGTATTCTTTATTAAAGAAAAAGGACATTTATAGAGTACAAAAGTTAACAGAAACTGTTAAAATTTTCGTTAAAAGGACTAATCTGAAAAAAAAGGGCTTCAGTTAACCGTTTTAACCAGATAAACCGTGTTAACCGGTTATAACCGTAACCGTTAGTACACGGTTAACGGTTAGGTTACAGTTAAGATTTAACGGTTTTAACCGGCGGTTATAACCGTTTGGACACGTCTACTTCCCCCGTTCCAGAATAAGGTTCACACTTTCATTTTTGTTTCGTCCGAGAATAAGGTCCATGCTTTGCTTTAATCTTAAAATTGCAAATTATGAATAGTGTAATGGACAAGTTTGTCGACATAATGCTTGTAGATTACAAATTATCGATGCGTTGCTAACTTATTTTTTACCCACCTGAATAAATGAATAGCGTTTTCTACAATTATGTCTTCAACCCACTTGAATCGTTTACCCATTTTTTGTTGTTCTCTAAATAAGCGTGCAAAACCAAAGTTTGAACCTTAACTTGGGACGGAGGTGGTATTTATTAGAGTTTTTAGGGTTTTCAGTAACTATCAAGTAAAGGTAAACTTGGCTTATCTAGTAATAGGGAGGTTATAATAATTTTCATTTTTAAAATTTAAATTTAAAATTTACAATTATTATTATTATATTTCAAAAACTTTTTTTCATCCCCTTTTTCTTTGATGATTCCATAGGATGATTCGTGTTAGTCCATCCCAAATTATTATTGGAACAAGTCTTTGTTGTTATTGTTGTTGTTGTATTAGTGGTATCATTGATTAAATGTGAATCATGATTTTATTATTTCTTTTACTATAATATGTCTGAATCACTTTCATTTTATAAGTAGGCCTGTAGAGTCCTAATTTGTATATATAAGTCTGATCTAATAGTTTTTCCTTTGTTTTTTTTTTTTTTAATAAAACAAGCTACTATCAATTTTAAAAAATTTATTTGGAGTAATTTAAAGTAATTTTAGTGATTTTATACTACGGAAAATCTTATAAAAACCAGTTTTTTTTTTTAATAATATATAATGCTTAGGAACAATAGGTTTTTAGGCATGCGGTTCAGGGGTTTGAGAAGCACGGTTCAGATCACTAGGAGAAAACGAGTTTTAAACCGTCATACTGGCGCTCATTAACATTGCACGGGCTAACCTAGATGTTAAAAGATGAGAAATTGTAAGAGTCCAACAATTTTGGAAAATTAATTCGTTCTGTGGCCGTACAAGCACATTAAAAGAGGATATAGGAGCTTAACATCTTTGAGATAATGAGTAAATAAAAAGTTTTTTCGCATGAGACATTTCTTATTGAATCCCATCATCCAAAAATTCCGATTCAGCTGAGAGCTTTATGAGTACTAAAATGGTTGTTACTTAGAAATTTAATCAAACGAAGTTGTCACATGTCGTTAAACCCCCCACAAGGGAATATATGCATTTCCATATGATATGATTATTAAATATAAACGCACACATGCGCGCGTATGTGCGCTTGCGCTCGAGTGTGTGCGTGCTCGCAAACCCTGTTTCAAGTTGATCACCAGCCATAAGGCTCAGTCCCCTCCCCCTTTTTTTACTTAGATTCAACACAACATAAGTTTTTACAAAACATACTCCCCGTCCCACCCGAAAAGGCACACCCCGCTCCCCGTCCCACCCGAAAAGGCACAAAATTGGCCTTGCACAAGAATTAAGAATGGTTTATAGTGGAGTAAGTGTTGTGGGTATAAAAAGTGAGGTAGGAGATAGAAAGTGGGGTAGGGAATAATAACAACATTACCTTAGGTGCCGCAAAGGCTCTTATCTATGGTGGGGTAAGTGGATAGTTATTGTGAGTACGACTAGTGGGTCCCTTGAACAAAGAAGTATTAAAAAGTTCCCATTTTGGGAGTGTGAATTTTTAAATGGGACACCCAAAACGGAATTTTGTGCTTTTTCGAAAGGGACGGAGGGAGTATGCAACTGAGTTTCTAACCTGTTCTTGGTGCGTTAATTTTGTAGTGAAAAATACTCTCAATTAAATTGTTCATTCATGTGGCAAAGATGGTGGGGGGGGGATCTGTAAATTCGTAAAACAATATAACCAAAAACTGGTCTTAGAATCTGAATTATGGTTTATGCAGGTCATGGGCAACATAGATCATTCTAGTACGATATCTATGCCATCATCTATTTCCTGGTCAGTTTTTCACTGATTTTTTGATATTAATTTAATCATATGATACAAGTAACAATACTGATTCTGATTGTGGAACTGTAGTTTGTCTTCTCTTAAGTTGTATGATCAGTATTTCCTTGCAAGCTCCATGGATGGATCGGTTAGTATTTATTACCTATCTTGAGATTGTCCTCCGTCCCAAAATAGACGTTCTCTTTTCTTTGGACATGCTGATCAAGGAACTTCTATGTTACCAAATTATGAGTTAAATATCGTTTTCATCCCTAACCTATTCATCCTTTTTCGTTTTAGTCCTAATTCCTAAAAGTATTATTTTTTTTTCGTTTTCATCCTTGACCTTGTTGTTTTTGAACTATGTCATCCTCCGTCCATGTCTAATCCATTATTCCGTATAAAAAGCTTACATGGAATGTTTATATCATTAAAATACTTGCATGGAATAAATGTTTATATCACTAAAATACTTGTTGTTTTTGAACTATGGCAACTCCGGGTGGGTGTGAAATATTATAGTAATCATAATATGACTCATCCCCCTTCTGCTCCATATTACTTATGTCCCGGTTCATAACATTGATCTGGTTCACCGGGAAAAATTCATCCAAGAATGCCTCCTTCAACATCTGCCAGGTGGTAATGCTGTTCGGGGCCAGGTGATAATACCACACATTGGCCCTGTCCTTCAATGTGAAAGAGAAAGCTCGGAGCAGCAGCTGCTCGATTGGTAGATTTGAAGGCTTCATACTGGTGCAAACTTGCACGAACTGGGATACGTGCTGATTCGGGTTTTCACCGGGTAGCCCACTGAAGCTAGGCAATTGATTTAGCAGCCCCGGTTTCAACTCAAACGTGACTCCCGTCGGCAATGCAGGAAAAGTAACTGCCTGCGGTTGCTCCGTCCAGTTTGGAGCAGTTTTCTCCCTAAGTGTCTGAGCTGCTCTATCACCCATCTCTTCTTCCCAACAATTTTCGTTCACACTCCTGTTCACTTTACGTCATTTACTGAAAGAACGTTCAATTTCTGTATCAAGAGGCACGAGTAAATTGTTAGTAGAACGGGTGTGAACCATGCACGGTTACACACCTACTAAATTAAACCGGGACTCGGCCACAAAAATGTAGCAAAGGTAAGTCCAGGATCGAACCACTGAAGAACGGTATTGTAAACGAACTAGTCACACACAAAGGGGGGGGGGTTTGTTTGTTTATGAATTAAAATCCTTAGACGGGAATTAAAATCTAAGATGCAAACAATTATGTAAAAGAACACTTTGGATATGCAAATTTATCCCCGTCTATCAATCAATATCACCGGAACGATTCTTTCTTACTTTCCCCTAATTACTTGATCACGAGATATAAAATCTCTATCTCTTCTTTGTTATTAATTACTATCGGCGACACGCTCAAACAGTAATCCTAATCAATACTAAAACCTAGCCGACACGGTCAAGATTCTAAATATTAATTGATGAAAGCTTTAAGAGATTAAGATCAAGAAATTAACCTATTACTATTTCAAATAGAATTAAAGCCAATTTTACTTTAATCACACTCCAAGATGACACATACATGAATTGCGAAAGTGCTACAATGACAACCCTAGTCCGACACGATAAAAGGGAGATCTAGCAATAATCAATTAAAAGGATTAAGGGATTGATCAATTTCTCAAAACCCTAGAAATTGATTTGAATTAAGAACAAGTAAAATTGCAATTAGGGAAAAATAATAAGAAATAACCAAACCTCAATTGATATTCAAGATGGTTCAAAATTTACAATCCAAAGCAATGGAGTTAGGCTTCCATGGAAATCCAAGCTTCCCACATTTTCTTCTCCTGTTCTAAAAAATATCCCATAACCTAATCCTCCTTTTCAAACTCTATTTAAACTAGGATACTAAAAAAAAATGAAAAAGGAAACTAAAAAAATAATAGCTAAAAAGGTCAAAATAACAGCAAAACAAAACGTGAAAACAGTGCCCGTTTCTTTCCTACGGCTTGGATTATGCTCTTCCACTAAGGTTCCTGAAGTTTCAGCTTCTTGCAGTTTGGTCCCTGGAACTTTCAGAACTTCAGTCTGGTCCCTGAACTTTCCAGAATTACAGAACAATCCTCAGCTTCATAACCTTGACTTTTTCGGCTTGACTTTTGACTCGCTTCGGGTCTTCATTATTGGTTGACTTGTCTTGACTTTATTGACTTCCATGGATGTAGAACTGATGGTCTTGAGCTTCCTTGAGAACCAAAAACGATTACACAATAACTCTCTAAATTTCTCTCAAATTACATGATTTCTCTCATAATTCTCACAATACATAAATCACTCAAAACACATCAAACCTATATTAAATACATGAAAATAAAGAAATATGAGGTAAATTATTCATTTGATTAATAATTATCTTTTAAAAAAGGAATAATTATCAAATATTTATAACCATTAAAGATATGTCATACTTTTAATATAATTATTTGTTTTTATCCGTTTAAATAGTTTTCTAGGTTTCATATTTATTTGGTATTATAAATATATTATTTGGTAGAATTTATTATTTCATTTCACAACCCCTCATATATATTTTTTTTAAAAAGATTATACTTTCATTTTTACCCCTAAACTTCTACATCAGCAAGTTTTGCTTATAATATGCCAAATAAGCAAAATAGTGATTTTCATCATGCCACATAGGGAGAACATAACGGAAAAATGGATGAGACATGGACGGAAGGATGTCATGGTTCAAAAACAACAGGGTCAGGGATGAAAGCGAAAAAATAATCTTTTAGGACTAAAACGAAAAAAGATGAATAGGTAAGGGATGAAAAAGGTATTTAACTCCCCTTCTCATTGAATGACTCGACTCTATTTGGGCAATAGACCACCAAACCCTTGTTTAGTTCATTTCAGGATAGTGAATGGGGTTATGCTGAATTCTTATATCTTCTATGGGTTTAATGTATTTACTTCAGATTAAGCTTTATGATTGCCGTTTCTCCCAAAGAGGGGCCATACAATCTTATGAAGGGAACATCAACTCTCATACTCGAATACAACTTGGTGTTGATCCGTCAGAGAGATTCCTCGTGTCCGGTAAATTGTGGATCCTCAATTATTATTTTTTATTATAGTTTTGTTACTTTTTATAGCTTTTTTTTATAATTGTTTTTTTTCTTGTTTGATCCTAAAATGATCATATAATACTGCAGGGGGAGAGGACTGTTATTTGCGTATATGGAGTATTAAGTCAGGGGAAATGTTATTTGAAGAAAAGTTTATGAAATCTGTTCCCTCAGTTGTGTGCTGGCCAAGAGGTACTGCTTGCTCACTCTCGGTCCTTTATTTGATTGTGAAAATACTCATTATTCCTTTACGTGGTTTTCCAGGAGGAAACGAGAAGGAAGTAGATGATGGATGTGATAATCGTTCCAGATTTTGGCTTGGATCGGAGGAAGGGATTTTTACTGTTGATTACCAATGAACTTAAGTTTTATTTGAATTTCTGGGTTTAGAACGGGGTGAAGCACATGTGAGATCATATATGTGTCAATGGAAGTTTGATATAGAATGAAATTGCAGATAATTAAATTAAACATAGTTGAAAGATGAAATTTATACTATAAAACAAACGTTATAGCAGGTTCGAGGAGTGGAAATAAGATCAAAGCATATGTATGCTTCAACACTATAACCAGGTTTCGTTTTTTGCCTTCCCACTTCAGTCTGTCTTAAACTTTTACCTTTTATTACTTCTGTTGGGGAATTGGTGGTCTACGAGCAGTAATTGTTCCATGACTTGGTGATCTTCGAGCAATAATTGTTCCATAACAATTGTATAAGGAAGAGAATAACATGCAACCATATTCATACAAAAGCAATAAAAGACGAGAACACGAGATTTGTTTACACAGTTCATCCCACAAATGAACTACATTTGGGGGCACTATCAATACAGAATATTCAATAACATCAAATCTGTTGTGTTACAATTAAAGTTTATAATCTTCCTCCGGAGTCATCTCTTCTATCTATGTAAACACACACCACTCATACAACCCCTAGACATAACCTAGGTCATCCATGGAATGTCCCTAAGACACACCAGAGATCCATCAATGCATTTGATTCTCTTTGTAGATTTCACAGATTCTCTGTAGCTAATTTTTCTATTATACATGTTTATGGCGGTGAAATTATCCCCAATTCGAAATGGCCCGGACGCATCGGATTGTTTGAAATCACGAAAAACAAGAAAAAAAGTTGCCACACCATTTTTATTATAAGCCAAAACTTTGAAAAAGGCTGAAAAGAGATTGTTAGGTTCGGAGGTCACGTTACGCCTCGGAAAGAGAATATTTGTGCTTACCCGAAACGCCTCGTATTGACGAGTCTTTCTACCTTTCTCGAAAACTGTGCGTGTGTGTGTGAAAATTAGTTAAAAATAAGTTTGGATGGAGGGTTTAAAATGATAGATATTTTGATTGGTGAAATAATGACATAATATATACCCTCCGTCCCATTACAATTCACACAGTTGGTCAACTGTGTGAATTTTTGACCGCAATTTTATGAATGTCTAGACATCTCTATACAATTCTAAAAAAAGTTATTGATAGTATTTCTAATGGTGAAGCAATAACAATTTTTAAAATTACAAAATCACTAATTGTATGCTTTAAATCATTGGTCAAAAATTCACACAGTTGACCAACTGTGTGAATTGTAATGGGACGGAGGGTAGTATATAAATACATTATATCAAGATCTTCCGTTATTCGACCCGAGATTACTTATCTCAAAGAGTGAAGTGTAGGGGAATTTTAGCAATCATTTCTTGATATGAATCGGGCATTATAACATCACCCTTTTAATTAAATGACAATAATAAAAACTTTTAAAATAAAGACATTTCAAGTAAAATGACAATAATAAAGACTTTAAGTAAATGACAATCAACAAGTCAAGATCTTGACTTGGACGGATTAAAAATAAATGGCATAATTTAAATGACAATCAACAAATCAATTCCTTGACTTGGACAGTTAAAGTAAATGACAATCAACAAATCAATTCCTTGACTTGGACAGTTAAAGTAAATGACATAAATGAAGACATTTAAGTAAATAATAATGATAAAATGAATATCAACAAGTCAAGATCTTCCCACTTTTAACTCTAAATTACTTATCTCGAAAGAGAAAAATAATAGAGAAGGGATCATTTCTTGACTCAGACCGAATATTATAACATTACATTTTAAAGAAATGACATAAATAAAATGACAAGTAAGTAAAAGATGGAAATTTAGGGTTAGAAGGAGAGTTTACCAATGTTTGGTTTTGGCTCTATCTTCTTAGGGTTTGTAGGTCGGATATGAGTGTTAGGATTAGGGTTTTATTTGGGAAAAATGAGATTTTCACGCAAATCAAGACAATTTCTCTGTCTGAAATTTCTGGGTTAAAAACAGTAAATGGGATGATTTTCTTGGCTGAAACTGAAAATGGGATAAAAAATGTTGGGGTGATTTTCTTGGCTGAAAATGGGATAAAAAATGTTGGGGTGAAAACTGAAATCTGAGGCTGCTATTTATAGGCTGGTTAAACATGCAAAACAGGCCGACTGGCCTGTTCTTCAGCCTGAGGGCATTTTTGGCATTTTTCATTTTGATGTGATTTTTGACCATTGATTTGACCCTTGGACGACTTTTGAGGCAAGCTTATCCAAATATTTGATATTATTTCGTCTTTTATCGTGATTTTGACAGTTTTTTTAATTATCTGTCCGAATAAATGTCGGAACATTCCCAAAAATTGCGTATTTTTGAAAAGTAATTTTTAACGTGTTCTAACGTATTTTTAATACACTTTAATTTTGAATGATCCGGACAGTCCTAGAAAATCTCGTTAATTTGGAAAGTGTGAATTAACGTATTTTTAATATACTTTTACGAACCGGATTTGGGTACTTACAGTAGCCCCTCGGCGACGTTACTTACGAAGGAAGTGGGGTCGTCGAAACAGATAAGGATCTCAATCTGGGGAGATGCCTTACGAAGTGACCTGAATGGTCAAATGGCTGGACCCTAGAGAAAGGATTCCTACGTATCCACAATGGGAATCAAGCCGATCGTGGTTCTCGTCCGTTAAGTATAAGAGACTTAACTGACTGACTTTAGGTCATAAGATCTTACGCTGGAGATCTAACGGAATGACAGGAACGGTTGTGCCAAACAGATGTTATGACAACACGGTCTAAATCCGAAGAAGAGATTGAAGTTCTAACGACACGGTTAGAAACAGAATTTAACCTCGGGAGAGGATGGTATGTTGCTGGGGAAAGGCGTCTAAAGTTCTAACGACAATGGTTGGAAACGGAGAAAAACGTTTAACGTTCTAATGAAAGCGGTTAGAAACGGAGAAAAACGTTTAACGTTCTAACGAAAGCGATTAGAAACGAAGAAAAACTTTTAACGTTCTAACGAAAGCGGTTAGAAACGGAAGAGATGATTGAACTCTAGTTTAAAGGGGCGGGCTTACGATGATGGCCGAAATTTAACCTCGGAAGAGGTGAGAAATAATTTAACCTCGGGAGAGGATGGCAAACGATAATACGAAATTTAACGGAAATTTTAACCTCGGGAGAGGGATGGCGAATTATAAGAGCATTTGAGCAAAAAAGCATCAAATTAGGAAAGATAGTGGGCTGGATGGTCAATTGGGCAAAAAATGGTCCAACTGGTAAATCAGGCCGGCCGGCTTGTTCTTCAACATGGCCTGGTTTAAATTAGGCGAAGAACAGAAACAGAAAACAGAAAGTTTTCTGTTTTTTCAGTCGAGATAGAAGAGAAAAAAGGAGAGAAAATCTTCATATTTTTCCAAATTCTTGCCAAATCTTGAGATATTAATGCCATGGAAGGAAGATTAGGACAAAGGAGCCGCCATAGGAGGACCGATAATGAGAGGAAGAAGCTTAAAAGAACGGTGCGAACGACTAAGCTTTCTTTGGATCCATCCGAGTTCTACAAGGCACGTGATAATCACAAATCTAATGAGGGGATTGCGAGGAGGGCAAGTATTCTTGAATTTTTTTGATCAATTTTGGAGTATGTTCAATTTTTCCTTGTCTTGGATTTTCCAAATGAATAAAGAAGAATGGAACCTGAAATTGCAAAGGAGTGGAACCTGGAAAATTGATCCATGCAGCCGTACGGCTCAATCCTCCTTGGATTCTGACCGGGCGTCCTCATTGGCAATTCCACCAGGACAAATTGAGGTTAATCTGGCAGCCTTGGCAGCTTGGGGCTATTCAGTTCCAAGACTGACTGGGGCTCCCAGAAAATTTACGTGCCTTATCTGTTGCATTTTCCCCCGTCTCGAAAAATCATTCCTTTAAAACACATTTATGAAAATCTCTGTTTTAACTCAAAAAGGAACATTTTTAGGAGGCCGCACACTACGCGCACCTTATATATCCTGTACACTTTGCACGCACGTCCCTTTAAACCCAGGGTGGTTTTTCAGTTGCAGTCACGGACAGCCTTACGATGCTCCCGGGCGCGCACGGAATCACCCCAAACTTCCCATGGCAGCCAGTGTCGACCAATGCATAGTCCGTGTCACACGTTTCAAAAAATCGTGACTTTTGGTTGGTTTTTGGTCTAGTCCGTGTCATATAGCCCAGTTGCATATCCTCGTAAAGGTCAAGCCTTAGTTCATAACGGAAGTCAAGATCTTTCGTACAAGCGAAACTCTGCCAAAATTCCGACAAGGAAAAATTGGTAAAACCTTGACTCCGGCATTGACTTTGACCTTGACCCGCACGGAATGCGTAAGAGTCAAGACCGAGTCCTTGCCAAAAATCCAAAGATCTTTCGCTCAAGCGAAGCTCTGTCAAAATTCCGACAAGGAAAAATTGGCAAGATCTTGGCCCGGCATCGACTTCGATTTTGACTCACGCACAGCGTATGCAACGAAGTTCAATGTGACACTGTGTCATCCGGATTTTACCGCCCGACCCATGCCTATTATCTTCTCGGACATTACCGAAAAGTCAAAACGTCATTCGCACAAGCGAAATTCTGCCAAAATTCCGTTAAGGCTGAAAGACGAGACTTTCCCGGTATTGCCTTGACTATAATTCGCATCGCTCGTGCGTTAAAAGTTCCTATGACCCGCTAGACCCGTTAGGAGCATTCTTCTCTCTCGGTCGGTGGGATCCGCGTGACCTATACGACCCTCGCCCGGGGCTGTCCACCCTGGGAGGTCGAAATACAGGTGGAATACGAGGGGCTTATAGACGTAGTGACGGAACCCACTGATCTAGGATCTAGAGTAGTTGCGAAAAAGAAGGGCAGAACCCCTTTTCCAACCAAATAGAAATTAATAAAAGACACTGTTTTAAGTAAACTGAAAGATTCTTAATCTGCATATTGCTTGAGCCTTCAGCCTAAACACCTACCCTGAGTCTAAACCTCTCCTATCCCTTTCCCGCAGCGAGAAAGAAGTGGGTGAGAATATCGGGTCAGCGGCTTGTTAGCGCAGAATTCTCAGACAGTTCGCCAGAATCCTCAGTTTTGTAAGTCCAGAGAGTCAGAATGGCCGATTTGACTGAAAACAGTAGCGGTATGGGTAATCATATGACTAGGGAAGAAGAGCTAGCCTTGGCCTTAGAAAACAGTCGTAAGGCCCATGAGGAACAGCAAGCCATGCTCATTGATGCGCTCCGTCGTCATGGGGTTCAGATAGTAGTTGAGTCCAACGGTTCCCTGGTTATGGTAGAAGATGAGACTCCAGAAGTAGCCATCTTAGCTCCCCCAGCCTATAAACAATGCCCTCCTCCATCCACATATGATCCATTGCCAAAGACTGTCCCTTTTCAGTCCTTCCCAATGTCCCAAGCCATCAGGGTCCCGACACCCTCTCCTCCTCAGATAAGACCTAGCTTTGTTCCCTACCAACAGAGAGCAAACGCCACAGCTATCCCCGTAACGCAGCCTCTGCATTACCCCATGGGACTCTTTCCCTCCTCTCAGCCTGAGCCAAATTTCCCTACCTTGGAATTCCAGTACCAGCCTAACCTTTCTAACTTTGTCAACGGCTGTGAATTTGCCTATCTCCCAGACAGTGGCAGTGAAGAGTCAGTCGGAAATGAGAACAGGAATGGGTGGATTTACAGTGATGATGATAGTTCAGTAGAAGGAATGAACTTGGAGTCGACAGAAGTGAAATCCGGAGGGCAAGATGAAGTAGAAAACCACGGACCTAGAATGGGAGATGGTATCACTTCAAAGTGTGTCTGTAGCCTGTGTGAAGGTTCGGAAGAGAAAAAGGATGCAAGCTCAGATGAGGCAGCATACGAATTCTACATCCTAGAATTCAATACTCCTTACAAAGACTTGGTCGGTGAATGGAGGAACTTGATCGAAGCTTTAGCTGAAAGAGGGAAGTGGGCTCCACCCGCCGATCTAGAACATATAAGCGTCATTGAGGCCAAACCCCCGTCGGGAAGAGTAGACTCCATTACAGTGCTAAGAGTCACCCCTGAAACCTTGTCTGAAGAAGAGTGTATGGATGCCCTGGAAAGCGTCTTAAGGTTCGAAGCGACCCCGGTCCCCTTCATATCCTATGATAACAATGATGTTTTCTTGGTAATCCCCAAGTCAGAGGAAAAGTCCAAGATACCCCTTATATGGCGCCAAGTATCCCGACCTGCTTTTGCCCTCATTGGTCATCAGAATCAAGATGAGAGTTCTCACGAGAGTTACTGTAGTGATGCTTGAGGAAGACACGGTCAAAATGCCGAAGGAACAGTAGATGAGTGGTTAGCCCGGAAGCCGAAAAGCCCGGAAAACCTTCCCGACGGTAAAGAACAGAACCCGCCATGAGGTTTGACCTGCAGAAATCCTTCTTGATGATGGAATCTCCCACTTCAGAAAGTGTTTGGCCAATGTCAAAGATGTAGTCGAAGGCGAGACCCTAAAGAAAGAAGGGATATGCTTGACGGTGATGAGGAATATGACCCCACTCTGTGAAAAAGTTGCTAGGTCCAAGTGAGGAAGCCATTAGCAAACCTCCGAGACTTTGAGAATGATAATTCTGTTGCATGCGACCTTGAAAAGCCCGAATGAGGCTGTCAAGGCTCACGAGTGAAAAAGATGAAGGCTGAAATCGGCCGGTCGCTAAGTCGATTAAGAATTCCAAACCCCGAGAAGGCCGGAAAGCCATTAACCCAGGATCGAGATTCGGGAAGCCGCCTATGCCTGCAGTAGTCTTTGTTAACCAGATTAATCGGCGAGTTGGCCATACCCGGCAAGAGCCCACCTCTAACTTTGAAAGAGGCGACGAGAATCCGCCGGTAGGAATGATGATTCGTAAAAGTCTAATGTCTATGTGATGACTCGGTGCAGACGGATGAGTGTTGAGCGACTAAGGGTGATAAAAGAAATGCCGTCTACGAGCCGAAAATAGACAAAAGACCTTATAAGCCGAAGCATAAAAGCCGGACTCCGACAAGGAAGATCCGGTGCTTACTCAGTTGAAGTGTACTCAGGCCAATATCTCCTTGTGGTCCCTGTTAACCTCTTCATACCCTCATAAGCTGAAACTAGAAGAAAGTTTGGCCAAGACCATGGTGCCCATAGATGTCACCCCGGATGAGGTCGTCCGAGATGATTGGAAGCATCCATTACGGAAACATCATTACCTTCACCGACTTGGACTGCCCAAAGTATGGGGCTAGTCATAACGAACCTCTTTACATCACAGTCCGGTTGGAAGAACGCCGGTTGCCACGAGTGTTAGTTGACGGAGGGTCCGCAATGAATGTCTGCCCGGCCAAAGATGATGGACTTATTGGATTTGAAGCCCACGGATTTGAAGCCTTCTAGTCGAGACTATTAAGGCCTATGACTCCACCGCACGGTCGATCTTGGGGATTGCTACTCTCAAGTTGTGGTTCGGGAAAAAGGTCATGGATGTTGGCTTCCAAGTGATTGACATTCCGAGCTCATTTACCGCTCTGCTGGGACGACCTTGGATCCACCAGATAAACGGGGTAGCCTTTACTCTGCACCAATGCGTCAAATTTCAGTCGAGTGATGGTACTATCACTACTATTTACGGAGACGAGTGTCACGGTGGAAGGAACCGGCCTTTGGAGGTATCCCGATACTGGAAATTAAGCATGATGATGAAGGGTTTGCCTTGACCGGATTCTCTGTAGCTTCTTCCAAAGCACAAGTGTGTTGCACCGACCTCACCACTACCTCCGATAAAATCCCCCCTGCCATGAGAATGATGAGAAAAATGGGTTAGCTTAGGGGCTTGGATTGGGTAAAAGACTCCGAGTCGCAATGCTATCATTGATGTAAAGGAACAGACTACCAGATATGACTTGGGATACAAACCGAACTCTCGGGATGACAGAAAAGCTAAAGGCACAGTTCCAGGAAAACAAAGTAAAGGGGTCCATCTCCATCCTTACAGTTTGTCTCTGACCCATTACTTTACAAAAGGTGGGACCCAATACGGTGAAAGTGATTGCCAGATCTCCTTGAGGAAAACCCTTCTGGAAAACCTTGATAAAGTTAGGGGAAAACCAGCAAATCCTGTTCGGAGAATGTTCCTCGACTTGCCGGACATTCCTGGAGCTACCACTACCGTTCAGAACGAGTATGTCTTCAAAGGAAACCCAAGCAGTGTCAAAAAGTCAGCACTCTTCTCATCCAGGGCAATGGATTTCTCCGCCTTTGAGTTAGCTCTTCCGAAGATCAGCGAGATAGAAGCTGCCAGTAGTGAAGACAGTGAGTGGGGTTTGCAAAAGTTGTTTGATGAAGAAGCACAGATCCCTGATTTGATCAACTTCAGCTCAGATGATGAAGTAGTTGCCGTAATTGGAGACGGTGGTGAAGAGCCTTTCGATCCCCGCACTTTGGTGACTAAGACAGAGATGCCGTTGAAGAATTGGGAGACATTCTCAGGGCCAATAGTCAGCCGACAGCAAATGATCACGGAGCTTGGATTGGTACCCCGTCCTTCTCAACCCAGTCGTGTCAAACACCCTATCGTCTATACAGTTGAGTCAAGAATCTTTGAATTCCAGTCCTCTGAGTCATCCGAAGGCCTCACGCCTGAGGATTATGAACATGTAATCAATGTCATCTTTCCCCTTGCTTTGAATGAAATGACAGATCTTTCTGAGTATCCTCTTATTGCCAACTTAACAAATGATAAATTAACTCAAAACTTAACAACAGTTAATAAAGAATCATTTGAACAAGACGCAAACACACTAAACGAACAATACATTAAAGAAATCTTTAAGCAGGTTACAGAAAAAGAGGAAAACCGGGCCCAAGCTGCCGAGGAGGTTTTGACAAGTGTTAACTTGGGTACTGTCGAGGAACCTAAAGAGACACAGATTGGAAGCTTCTTCCAGGGGGTTAAAAGGGACAGACTGGATAATCTGCTCAGAGAATACATGGACGTCTTTGCATGGTCGTACAAGGATATGTCGAGGCTAGACAGTTCGATAGTAGAGCACAGAATCCCTCTAGCACCAGATGCTAAGCCAGTAAAGCAAAAACTGAGAAAAATCAAGCCAGAGTGATCTCTACAGGTCAAAGAAGAAATTGAGAAGCTACTGCGGGTAGGATTCATCAGAGTCATCGAATATCCGACATGGTTGTCCAATATTGTGACCGTAACCAAGGCCAATGGGAAGGTGCGCTCCTGTGTAGATTTCGGAGGATGCGAACAAAGCCGGCCCAAAGACGATTACCCCTTGCCAAACATAGACATCCTGGTGGACTCCACTGCCAACTACGAAGTCAAATCCTTCGTTGACGGCTTTGCAGGCTACAACCAGATCAAGATGGCCAAAGAAGACAAAGAAAAGACAACCTTCACCACACCGTGGGGAACTTACTGCTATACAGTGATACCATTTGGGCTTAAGAATGCCGGGGCTACTTATCAAAGGGCAGCGACCACGCTTTTTCATGACATGATCCACAAGGAGATTGAGGTCTACGTCGACGACATGATAATCCACTCCAAAGGCGAGGACGGACAGCATTTTGTTGACCTGTGAAAGTTCTTTGAGAGGCTGAGACAACATTCCATGAGACTAAACCCTGCCAAATGCACCTTTGGAGTGACAAGGGGAAAAGTGCTTGGGTATATGGTCACGGAGCGAGGTATCGAAGTCGACCCCCGAAAGATCAAAGCCATTATGGACATGAGGCCACCTCAAACCTAGACAGAAGTCAAAAGCTTTATGGGCAAGCTGCAGTACATCACCGCTTTGTCAACCAGTTGACCACTATGTGCGAGCCCATCTTCAAGCTCATGAAGAAGAATGTAGACACATAATGGACCGAAGAATGCCAGGATGCCTTTGACCAGATCAAGGCGTACTTAGTACATCCTCCAGTACTATGCCCCCCACATAGACAAAAACCTCTTCTGCTCTATCTCACTGTCACTGATACGGCAGTTGGGGCTATGCTTGCTCAAGAAAAGAAAGACTCTCGGGTAGAGAATGCCATTTACTTTGTCAGCCGGAAGCTACAGGGGAGTGAGCTCAATTACTCAGCATGTGAAAAAACTTGTGCAGGACTGGTTTGGGTAGTCGGTAAGCTGAAGCATTATATGCAAGCCCACCCTGTGCACTTGGTCTCAAAAATGGACCCCATCAAGTACATCTTCGACAAGCCTTCCCTCTCGATGCGTTTAGCAATGTGGTCCTTCTTCTTAGCTAAATACGACATCAACTACGTGACCAGAAAGGCCATCAAGAGTCAAGCATTGTCAGATCATCTGGCAAATTTCCCTAGTAATGAGGACCGTGGGCCTGAACCCTAATTCTCAGATGAAGGGATCTTTGTAGTCGAGCCTGAGAACCGATGGCAGCGATTCTTTGACAGAGCTGCTAACAAAAGAGGAAATGGCGTAGGGATGCTACTGGTTGATCCGAAAGATGAGCACACGCTCATAGCCCTTAAGTTGAACTTCCCTGCCATGAACAATGTTGCAGAATACGAAACCTGCATTGCTGGTGTAGAAGCTACCTTAGAAAGGAATGTCAAGGAGCTTGAAGTTTATGGAGACTCAGCCCTGATCATCAACCAGGTCTCCAACAAATGTAAGACCGTGGACCCTAATCTTCAGCGGTATCATACCTATATGGAGGAGTTGACTGGACAGTTCAGAGAACTGACTTTCCACTACTTGCCAAGGGAAAAGAACAGATTCGCAGATGCCCTAGCTACTCTAGCCTCACTGGTAGAGATCCCCGAGGGAAAAGCCATAAAACCCTTCAGAGTGGGTAGAAGAGAAGCCCCGGCTTTACATTTGTGAAGTAGACTTGGGACTGAGCCTATCAAGGAACCCTTGTACAATCAAATTTACCAGTTCCTCAAAGAAGGAGAGTCAGCTTTCAGAGACGAAGAAGGTAGACCAAAAGAAGGTGTCAAAGCCAAGAGCCTGCAAGCCCTGAAAAGGTTGGCCTCCCATTATGTCATTTTAGGAGGCAACCTGTACAAGAAGCGGTACCAAGGACCACTCCTCTTGTGCGTCACTCAAGAAAGGGCCAGAGAGTTGATGACCGAAGTCCACAATGGTCCCTGCGGTCCTCATATGAATGCTAGAGCCCTGATCCAAGTGATCCTCGAGAATGGGTTACTCTTGGATTTCCATGGAGACAGTGTGTCCGGCATGTCCGAGCGTGCGACAAATGCCAACGGTTTGCCAACCTCAACCATCTCCCGCCTCATGACACATGCTTGCATGACGACTCCTTGGCCATTTGCAACTTGGGGTATTGACGTGATAGGGAAGATAGCCCCGGCAGGAAGCAATGGGCATGAATTTGTGTTAGTAGCCATCGACTACTTCACCAAGTGGTAGAGGCTAAGTCCTACAAGGTCCTCACTTCCAAGAAGGTGACCCAGTTTATCAAGGAAAACATAATGTGTAGATATGGGGTGCCCAATGAGATCATTTCTGATAACGGGTCGCACTTTGAAGGAGACTGCGATAGGTTCTTGTCGAGAATTCAGAATCACTCGCCACAAGTCATCCCTATCTGGACCTCGGACTAACGGAGCCGTGGAAGGCTGCTAATAAGACGCTCGAACGGATCATCAGGAAAATGGCCACCCTTGGTCGTGATTGGCCCGAAAAGCTGCACTGGCACTCTGGGGCTACTGAGCGTCTGTCGAACGGCCACGGGGAGAAACTCCTTTTGCCCTAACCTACGGGATGGAAGCAGTGTTACCAGTGGAGTTGGAAATCCCGTCATTAAGGGTACTCCTTGAAAACAGTGTCAGCGAAGTAGAATGGCTACGTAGCCGGCATGATGAGTTGGCCCTGCTCGATGAAAGAAGGCTAAAAGCCATGGAGCACACCCGAGCCTACCAAAGACGAATGGCCAGAGCATTTGACAAAAAGTCAAAGCCGAGAGACATTAAAGAGGGTGACTTAGTGTTGAAAGTGAAGCCCCCTATCGAGACAACCCCACAGGAAAATGGGAACCCGTTTGGATCGGCCCGTATGTGGTGCGAGAAGATACTATCGGGAGGAGCAATGAAGCTTGCGGACACTGGACGGCAATCCCTTTGTCCAACCGGTCAACGGTGATAAGCTCCGAAGGCACTATGTCTAAAATAAAAAACAATAAAAAAAAATGAAGAAAAAAAATCTTAGTGCAAAAAGAGTAATATCCAGCTAGACTGAAAACCCAAAAAGGGCGGTCTAGGCAAAAAACAGGGTTGCACATAAAAAAAAAGGAAGAAAGAAAAAATCTTAGTGCAAAAGAGTAATGCCCAGCTAGGCTGAAAAACCCAAAAAGGGTCGGTCTAGGCAAAAAACAGGGCTGCACACAAAAAAAATATAAATAAATAAAAAAAAAAAAAGAAAAGGCCAAAAGACCTAATCCTGATAGTTCACCAGAATGAACTACGAAGACCTGAGCCCCTTAGTCTTTCTTGTAAAAGGGGAACGTAGGCAGCCATTTATGGTTCGGTCTAAACAATAAAAAAGGGCGATCAAGTTTCCATGAAATGCGTCCTAAACGATAAATAATAAAGGGCATTCAAGTTTTCATAAAACGGGTCCTAAACAATCAATAAGACATCTGAAATTTCCATGAACTTGTGTCTTGATTAATTTCTAAGATAATATCTCTTGTTCATTACAAGTTAAAAACTTCTTGATGAGTTCAAGCACGATCTACTCTTGACTCTGCTAACCTGCTACAAAGATCTAAAATACAATAAAATGCCTAATAAACTACTGTGTTTGCAAATGGCAATAAGGGAATCCTAGGAAAAGATCTGTCAGTCGTCATTCACTGAGTCTTCTTTGGTCTTCTTCCCTTTACCTCGACCCCGTCGAGTTTTCTTTCTCTTCTTCTCTATGATGTCGGTCTCCCTCATCCCGATCTCCGGTATCCTCACTGGAGCCTCCATCAGACCGGTGTCAATTAGTGCCCTCTCAATACGGGCGCGAGTCCGCACTTCCTCCCTCTGAGCCTCAGTCAAGGGAGCGACTTCAGAAAGCCTCTTATATCGAGCCTCCATATCTCTGATAAGGTCACCTGACTGGTTATGATAACTCGCCTTAGCTTCAGTCTCCCTCAGAGTCCTACTCGAGTCACAGTCAGCCCCTAATAAAGCCTGACGTCTCTCTCCCAATATGACCTGAGTCGCTCCCATTTCCCTCTCGTACCAATCCAAGTAGTCTATGGTCAAGATGGTACTCTTCCTGCTCCTGAAGATAGCTCTGGGTGGGTAAACAGTACATGTCCAAGCCCTCGAGAAGAATAAGAAGCTGGCTGGATCCCTCAAGTCTAAGGACACCACCTCCATGGTACGGATGTCCTCCCAATCGCCCAACGGCTCCTGTAAGGCCTCGAACTGCCTGGATACCAAGCAGGGTATGTAGAAGGATGACCAACAAAGCCCTGGAACCCTCACCACATAGGACTCCTGAAATGTCCTCCTGGTCTGCAACCTCCAGTGAGGTACCTACCAACGAATATCCGAAGTGGATAACCTAGCCATCATCAGCTCCCAGTCACCCTGGTCCTGCTGTCTAGGCAAACCCCTTCGGGAAATCACCCAAGGGCACTGAGTCGGCAAAGCCCCGAGCCTCTCCTGCAGCCATAAAGTCAACACGGCCGAGCTCCCAGACCTCATGAAATGGTCTCCTCTAGCCATCCTATTGATGCCTTGAAGGGTCTCACCCAATACCAATGGGACAATGTCCTTCCCAGCCCTGCAATCCCTAACCATGTCCAAGAGACCACCGTGACAGACTCCCACGGACTCAGCAGTGAACATGGATGAGAATATGCAGAGGATAAAGGCATCCATAGCTACCGTGGTCGTAGCCATATCCGGGGACCCAAACCTGCCCGGGATATCAGAAAGGTCAATCCTATCCGGAGCTATCATCATCCCCTCAGCCTCTACCAGAGATATTTGCAGAAAAGATGCAAGCTTTGCCGCCACCGACACATCTTCGATCAGAGGAATAAATATAGCCTCAATTTTTGGACCCCCAATCAAGGCTCGGAAGTCTTCATAGGTTGGGACAATCTCATTGTAAGAAAAGCAGTAAACGTGTCTACGGACGTCCCATAACCTTACTGCTGCTCTCAAAAGGTCCCAATCAGGCGGGAAATCCTTCAAATGCCAAAAAGATTTGATCTTGAAGGTAGAATCGAATAGTCCCTTGTGAGATTGAAAGTTATATCTCACCCAAGATTGAAGATCGGACAAAAAACGGTCTCTTTTCCCCTTTTGCAATCTAACGGGTTTCTCCATTGCAAAATGATCAAAGTTGATGTTTTTAGGTCAAATATGGGCTCTGGGAACAGTTGGGACAAGTCTAGAGTGAAAATGAAATGAAATGGCCAAGCCTTGATTTTATTTTGAAAAAGACCAATCCAGATAGAAATGTAAGCCGCACAACCTCTTTTGCTCCCTGGACCAGACCGCACGACTTCATTTGCCTGATGTGGAAAGCAATCTGCAGCAACCAAAGTTGCTGCCCAAGAGGAGTTCTCACCCTACTTTCTCAATGAAACCTGTCCCAAAACATGTTCAAAGGCCATCCAAGCAGTTATATACAATCATAAATCATTTTGGCCCAGTTTCAGCCTCAATTTCAAGCAAAAAAGCAGCCCCAAGTCTCAAGTAATATGCAAATTCATAAAGCATAAATTTAAAAAGCAAATAAAACATTAATACATTGTCTTCGCCCCATCGGCGCCCAAATAAAGCAAAAAATAAACAAATTGTGCATAAAATTGTTCATTGCTTGTTTTCTTCCTCCTAGATTGATTCTAAAGACCTCCTAGGCCTCTGATTCCTCCCCATCACTACTCAGCTCATAGACGCTTGCCTCTCTCATCAAATCCTCGCTGTCGCTCACATCAGAAAGATGAACATTCACATGTTCATATTCAGCTAGCTGCTCCAGGATGCCGGCATTAGGTCCCTGACCTCGAGGCAAGGCACTGGAAGAGTACTCTGAGGCTGATGAGGTGGATGCTGTGCCCCCGACGTGCCTCCTTTTGTGCACGGGCTCCTGCACGTTCGCTGCAGCCTTTAAAGCGCAAGCCAGCTTCTTCAAAAGGGACCGACACACATCTTTCCAGCCCCTATTCTGCCTGACCAAGCCGTCATAAGTCCGAGCTGGAACCTGAGAAAAAGAGAAGAAAATCTCAGAAAAATCTCGAAATTGCAAAAAGCAAAGAAGTCTGAAAAAGGGAAAAGACCCTAAAGTGTACTCACAGTCTTTGTCCGTGGCGAGTATACTGGGGCTCCCTCGTATCGGGGACAGGTATCCTGAACCTCCTCGATACCCCGTTGACCACATAAGAGAGATGAGCAGGAGGCATCGGCGGGTCAGTAGGCTCGGCCTCCCCATACCCCTGAGTGATAGCCAGCTTCACTAGCTTCTGTGGCGTCCTCAATCGCTGCTCTACAAAGGTAGCATACGGGGTAGCGAGATCAAAATACTCCTCAGCTGCTACACCTGCCTGATACCTTGCTATCTCATCCGCCGGCCAGTCCCTGGGCTGCAGCATCTGTGCTGGAGGATCGAGGGGAGTAATGGCATCTAATGGAGGGATATGGCCATGCTGCCTGGAAAAGCGGTCCCCCAAGTATATGACATCACATGTCAGCCCGGTCAACCATCGCCTCTGCCTCGTCGCCTCCAAGGCATTTCCTAGCAAAATCTCTGGATACCTCCCCCAAGGGTAAAAGTCCACTCCATCATGCCCATCCCTGTTGATGACTGGTCTAACCATCTTGTAGTCAAAGGTGATCCGAGTCTTCCAGGTGAACTTGTCTCTCACATCTCCCCTCCAGCGGATCATAGTGGGAAAGATGGTAGAATCACTCAGCTGGTTCCACGGAAAGAACCTGATCACCTCGCAAAACCAGACCTGCATGTTCAAAACATAGAAAGGTCATTTTTTCTCATAAAAGTCTCAAAGACAGAAAGGGAAAGAGAAAGGAAAGAAGGTGAGAATACCTCAAGAGCAAAGGAGAAGCAATCCATCGAAGCAGCCTTATTCCGGCTGTACATGTCCAGGGAGAAGTAAAGCTCCGCCAATCCGGCCTCGCCCCAAAAGAACGTCCCAATCCCGTCCACATCCTCCAAGGAGTCAAGAAGGAAAACCAAAGCCAAAGTCCCAGAATTGGCAAAGATGGTGACTGACAGCATCAACCACAGAAAAGCTCTCGCAAGCTGGTGGGCCGTCACCTCATTAGCAGCAAATCCCTGCATGCAGTTCTGGACTGCCACCTCGACGTTCCTCATCTCCATTCCCAGTCCCTTAGGCTGAAGATCAAACCCAACTAGAGCTCTAAACTCATCTGCCGTGATATGGTCCCTCCAAGTCACAGGCCTCCCGGTGAACTGTAAGCCAGTGATAGCAGTAAAGTCTGCAGGCGTCACTGCAAGCTCTCCCCAGCTAAGGTGAAAGCTGTGGGTGGTGTCCCACAAGAACTCCGAAAGGGTCTGGATCAAGCCCTTGCTCTTCGAGGTCACATGAACGCTCTGCCGATAGCCTCAACAAACAAATCAAGGCCGGTAGCCCTCACTAGCTGCTTGGGGTTCACCCCATCCTTCTCAAAATCGGGCATCCTCTCCCATAGTCTCACTGCAATCTCAGAAGGCCCCCTAGATTTGTTCTCCTGTAGACAAGCACAGCAAAAGAAATGTGTCAGTCCTTCATCTCATTTCAAAAGCATGCATATATTCAAAAGTGCACATATTTTCAAGAGAAAAGCATTCATAAAAATTTTCTAGCATCCTATGCATAGAAAACGTGTCTTTCATCACTTGAAACACGTCATGTCAAGCAAAGTGCTCTCCTAAGCACAAAATTCTGACTTTCAAAATTATTTGCACATAAGCATTAATTTTTCAAAAATATGGCATGCATGAATCCTTTTCATCGTCCAAAATCCCGTTTTCTCATCCATGATCAAAAATTGACCTAGTTCTAGCACATGCAAGGACTCCGTCACATTTTAGACAATTATTTTTACTCTATTTTCAAAAAATGGGTCATTCTCATTATTTCTTAAGAAAATTGCACATGCATGTTCGTTTATCTTCTTAGCCTCATAGGTTAATCATTAATATTCCAAAATCATCATCAAAAATCCTAGGAAAATTCGAGAAAATCCTAAAATTTGGGTCAAGCCCTAGAATCAATCAAAATTCAATCAAAATCGACGGAATTGAGCAAATTAAGAATGCTTACCCCAACCGATTGAGGATTCGTCGATTTGTGCTCCCTCCTGCCCGGATAAAGCTCCGATGGAGGCGTAAGGAAGTCATACTTCCTCTCCGTGCGGACAAGCTCTCTCCTCCTCCTTCGAGCGGCCTCGGAGATGTTCCTCCTTGCTTGCCTTGGCATCGGATTCCCCTCCGGATCCATCTAGATCAGTAGAAGCAAGGGATTGAAGGATTTTTGAAAAAATTCTCTCCCTCCTCTCTCTCTTCCTCGGCAACAGAAGGCGGCAACAATGCCCAATGCCCGTTCAAATCTGATTTTAAATAATCTGGAAAAATTAAACTTCTAGCCGTGCGGCCTCTTTTGCCCCCGTCTCATGCCGGGCGGCTTCTTTTGCCCTGAGCAGAAATTACAGTTTTGCCCCTGGACTTTCCACTTGGGCATATAATTCCTGTTATCCTTTAACTAGGATAACGTCGTTTTCTAAAAGATATCCGTTATCTCCTAAGCAAATAGACTTTCCTCCCCAGTCGCCTCCGTTACTTCCGTTATAACGGAATGACGCTAGGTGACAACCTCCGAATTGTCAAAGTTCAAAACTTTAGCTACCTCTATCACAGATTGAGAAGTACGCTCAAGTTCTCCAAACTTAAGCTACCTCTATCACCGATTGAGAAGTACGCTCAAGTTCTCCAAACTTAAGCTACCTCTATCACAGATTGAGAAGTACGCTCAAGTTCTCCAAACTTTAGCTACCTCTATCTCCTCGATAGTGACGTAAGCTTTAGTCATCTCAGGTGACAACCTCCATTAATTGTCAAAACCTCAAGGATCCTAGACATCGTTCCTAACTATCTAGTGATACTTGAACTACGATCAAGGCTTGATTCCTCCGGGATACGTAGGTAGCCTTTCATAAAAGGTCCAGCCATCCGACCGCAGTGGTCACCCTATTCCATCATCGCTCCTCAGTGGTGAGGCAGCCTTTCATAAAGGTCCATCCATCTGACCACTTTGGTCACCCTGTTCCTTCATCGCTCCTCAGTGGTGAAGTAGCCCCTCATAGAGGTCCATATATCCGACCACATCGGTCACTTCTAGCATATCCCAAGTAGGATCAGTCGCTTGACCTCCTAGGTCACTTTCTCTTTCCCCAGCAAGAGACCAGTTTTCTCTTCACCATTCCCCTGCGGATCTTATTCTGAACTACGACCTGGCTTGATTCCTCCGGGATACGTAGGTAGCCTACTTTAGGTTCAGCCAATTCGTACCATGTGACACCCACTTTCCCCAGTGGATTCCGAACTACGATTATGGCTTGATTCCCACTCGAGATACGTAGGTAGCCTTCCAAAGGTTCAGCCACTCGACCACCTTGGTCACCCAATCCATCTAGGCATTCGCCAGATCGGATCCTTTTCTATCGACAACCCCACTCGCCCTGCAAGTGACGTTGCCGAGGGGCTTCTGTAAGTACCCAAATCTGGCTCATGCCTTTCGATTAAGTTTCCCGGCAATTCCCCAGACTTTCCTAAAGTCCGGGAGCAATTCCGGAACTGTTTCGAACCTTTCGAGGAATGAAGGGACTGCTTTAAATTAAAAAAGCACATTTTTCTTAATATGAACACCCTTCTAGAAGTGCCACCTTGCATGATTCTAGAAACATGCTGAGTCACAAGGGATAATGCCGCACGGCTGCATTAGGAGGGAACTCCTAGCCGCACGGCCTCATTAGCTCTATCCAGACTGCCTATAAATAGAGGCCTCCTCTACCCATTTTAAAACAACAATTTTCAGCATACAAACTCTCCCAAAACATCCCTACGAAAATCAGGAAGCTAAGAGTGCCAAGAAGCCACCTCCCTCCTCCTTGAAGCCTCCAAAAGTTGGTCCATCCACTAGGCAAACTCCAAAGAAGAAGAGGTCACCACCATTGGTAACCTCTCATCCCCTTATCTTGCATTATATTTGTTTATATGTGATTCTTGCTCCTTGCATTTATATATTTCTATATATTGTTTGGGACTTGGCATATTATTGTAAAAGATCATATCTTTGAACATGTGAATCATTTTCCCATCCCTTTGCATCCTTTGCATTAGAATAGCATCCTTTGCTCATAAAAATGTGACCTTTGCATTACCATTGCATCATTTGCTCATAAAAATGCATCTTTTGCATATAAAAATCATGTCTTTACATTAAAGGTGCATCCTTTGCACCTAAAACCCATTTTCATGTATAAAAATGCATCTTTTGCATATAAAAATCATGTCTTTACATTAAAGGTGCATCCTTTGCACCTAAAACCCATTTTCATGTATAAAGATGCATCCTTTGCACTAAAAATCATGTCTTTATAATCAAAGTAGCATCCTTTGCTTTCAAAATGTAGTCTTTATGCATCCTTTGCATATAAAACACTATTTTTCCACATAAAGATGCATCCTTTGCATTAAAAATCCTTTCTTTACATAAAAAGCATCCTTTGCAAAACAAATAGCATCCTTTGCACCCAAAAATGTCATCTTTTCATTAAAAATGTCATTTTTACCATAAAACATGCATTCCCCTAGTCCCCATTGGTATCCTTTGGAACGGACCGGTGTAAAGATCCTATCTTTACATCGTTTCTTCCATTAAAGGTACCACAATCTCTTTAGAAAGGGATAAACCTTGAACCCTATATCTCCGATTATCACTTGAGACGAGCATGATAGCTCCAATATAAGCTCAATCGTCTCAAGGTGTAGGATTGATGGGCTATGGTCACTCCTTTCTAAAGAACCCCATTTTGGACTATAAAAGAGAGTCCTTCTCTCGATCACGCAAGACCAAAGGTCAAATAGCGATGATCACAAGTCCAAGATGAGGACGGGATCAAAGTCCCGAACACATAAAATCCAAGGAATCCCGAGCGACAACCAACTAAATGGTTTGTACGTCCGGAAGACAACTTGGAACATCCCCCCCTCTCTTTTCAACACATGCACACAAGAAAGCACACAAGCGAGCACGAAAAATGGAATCTAGGGAGACTTGCTACGGCAAGGCACCTTGGGTGAACGACGATCCGTTCTTCCCAAGGGGTAACTTAACCTCCGAACCCTAAAAACCTTTTTTTCAAAGGTATGAGGAAATCAAAATGGCGTGGCGACTCCGTTTTTCAAATTAAACCGGATGTTTTCAAACTCGCGTGAATCCAAACTAAAAAACACAAAAAATAGAATTTGGGCACACATTCACACCCGCCACAAACAAATGGCGCCGTAGAAGCGGCAAACAAGACTCTCGAACGGATCATTCGAAAAATGACCACCTGAGGACGAGATTGGCCTGAGAAGCTACATCTTGCACTTTGGGGCTACCGAACATCAGTCAGAACGGCCACGGGAGAAACTCCATTCGCCCTGACATACGGGATGGAAGCAGTCCTCCCCATTGAATTGGAAATTCCCTCACTCCGAGTGCTGCTGGAAAATGACATCAACAAAGTCGAATGGCTCCGAAGCCGACACGACGAATTGGCTCTGCTAGACGAGCGACGACTAAAGGCCATGAAACACGTCCGAGCCTACCAAAGCAGGATGGCGAGAGCTTTTGACAAGAAAGTCAAGTCCCGAGACATCAGGGAAGGCGATCTGGTACTCAAAGAAAAGCCTCCCACTCGAACCAACCCACTGGAAAAATGGGAACCAACATGGATCGGCCCTTTCGTGGTTCAAAAGATCTTCTCCGGAGGTGCCATGAAGCTGACAGACCTAGACGACAATCCCTTTATGAATCCAGTCAACGGAAGCAAACTCCGCAGATACTTCGCCTAAAGAAAAACAATTGTGCATCTCTTGGCACTCCATATAGTGTCGAACTACGCAGACCTGAGCCCTCTAGTCCGTGGGAACGTAGGCAACCTTAATTGGTCCGGTCTAAAAACACACAAAAAAGTCAAAAGTTTGAATGTCAACCAAAGATCTCCATCAAACTACACACTTTTCAAGAGCATGCCCCCAACGTCACCTTGACCAAGTCAAACAACGACGGCAACATCAAAGGACATCAAAAGGTCACTCAACATCAAACGACTGACCCATGTCTGCTTCCAAGCCAGGGGCTTGTCTTCGCCCTCACGCGCTTCAAAAAAAAAAAAAGAGCTCGAGCAAGGGCTCTCAAAAAAAAATAAAAAAAAAGAAGCTCAAGCAGAAGCCGCGAAAATAAGGTCAAGAGCTCGACGCCAACAAGCAAGAGGCAAGGAAGCTACGGAAATGACCGTCAAAATGACTTGTCAGGGGATCATCCAACCTCTCAGCCAAGCACAAAGCCCAAGCAAAAGGGATTGCCGTCAAGGCCTAGGCTGCTTCAGTCCGCAAATGCAACAGAAAAGTCCAAAGATGGACGCCGCCAAGGTGCACAAAAGAAACAAAAAGCGAACAAGAGATCTTGCGTCTCGACAAAGCTTTAAAAGTAAATCACAAATCACTAACGATTACAACATTTCTTGATGAGTTCAAGCACGGTCTACTCTCAAATTCACAACATGCTAAAAGACAGCTTAATACATTTAACAAATAATGTGTTTGCAATGCAATGAATGGATACCTAGGAGGTCATTCCGCGCCATCTGCGCTTGTCCCCTCGCCATTCTTTCCTTTCTTCCCTCGTCCCCGGCGAGTCTTCTTTCGCTCCACGTGAGCCAGCTCTGCGTCTCTCAGTCCGAGATTAGGGGTCCTCCCCGTAGAGTCAAACAATCCAGCAGCTCTCAGGGCTTCATTCGCCCGTGCTTCGGCTCGGATCTCCTCCCTGCGAGTCTGCAAAAGAGGACCTCTCCCCGTCAGTCGGTCAACTCTGGTCTCGTAGTCAAACAAAGTGTCTCCCGTAACATCCTGAGGGTCAGACCAGGCTTCGGCACTCCTAAGGCAATAGCTACTACGGCAATCGGGCCCCAGAATCGCTCCACGCCTGCTCCCCAAAGCCATTTGGGACTGCCCAACACGCTGCTCATACCAAGCCAGGTACTGGGTCGTCAATACGACACTCTCCCGACGTCTAAGGAGCACCACCGGAGGGAAAGCGGAGTACTTCCATACCCTCAGAAAATACAGAAGAGCACCTGGAGCGGCCATACAAAGAGGAACTACCTCCGCAGTAGCAAGGTCATCCCAGCCCAACAAAGGCTCCTGCTTCATCCCAAACTGCCGGGAAACAAGCGACGGAATATAGAAGGAGGACCAAGACAAACCTGGACTCTGACAACATAGGACCCTTCCTGCAAGGCCCTCCTAGTCTCGATCCCCCAGTGCGGAACCCACCAATGGATCTGATGCGTACCAAGCTGTGCCATCCATCTCTCCCAGGCGGACTGATCCATATCCAATGCAAGAGGTCGCCGAGCAAACGACCACGGGCTAAACGACGTCGGAGCCTCGGGCATGGCCTGAAGTCTCTCTCGCAGCCACAAGGTGAGCAAAGCGGGGCTTCCCCCTCTCATGAACCGATCCCCAGTCGCCAGACAGTCGATACCATGAAGAGTCTCCCCTAGCACCAATGGGACAATATCCTCTCCAGCTCTGCAGTGCCCAATCACATCTAGCAAAGCGCCATCGCAAACCCCAAGGGAGCTGACCATGAAAAGCGTCGCTATCATGCACAAGGCAAATGCACCCACGAGACATCACTCTCATCATCAATCATGAACCGCTCCGGCAATGCAGAAATGTCAATATGACCCGAATCAAGGATCATGCCCTGCACTTCTCCCAATGAAGTACGAAGAAAGCCTGCAAGCTTCACGCTCACAGCAGCACCACCAATCAAAGGAAGCGAGATGGCCTCCACCTCCGGTCCTCCAATTAAAGCCCGAAAATCCTCAAAGGTGGGCACTACCTCGTTGTAGGAGAAGCAATACACTTGCCTCCTAGTATCCCAGAACTTCGCGATAGCTCGCAACAAATCCCAATCAGGAACCAACTCCTTAAGAGACCAAACCGAGCAAAGTCGAAACCTTACCTCGAAAGCCCGCCTCTGATGCCTTATCCGGTGTCGCATCCACATTTTCAGCCGCTCAAGGAAGAGTGCTTGCCACTCCTGCGAAAGCCTTGGCAAAATTCTTGGAACGTACGAAGAATCTATGGCAAAAATGGAGGTTCCTAGGTCTGTCCGTACGGACCTCTTTGCAACCAGGACCCACTTCCCCAGCAAACAGTACAACAACCACTGTTACCAGCAGGACCTTGCTCCAAACTGCCCAAACTCTGGCCAAAGCCATTTCCGGCAAGCACACGCTACACACAAATGCACCCCCAGCTCACGTGGCATGCACAAATAATAAAGTAGCAACAATTCCTAGGAAAACTCCCGGGAATCACGAAAGATATATTACATCTTAGAATAAAATGCTTGCGATACAAATGCAAATATTTTATTACAGGTACATAAATGTCTGTTGCTAAACAAAAAAAAATAAGAAGATATGGAAAGAGGGAAAGTAAATGAGCCCTAATCCGACTCCTCAACATCATCATCATCACTGACATCCTCAAGCGAGAAGTCGGGCATCCCGGTAAACTCGCCAGTCACACCCTCATCATCGGAGTACTGAATCCCCTCCTGGGGTAGGTACTCAAGGTACTCGAAAGGGTCGAAACTGACAAAAGGGTCGAAATAGGCATGCTCTGACGAACCCTCACCCTGTGCATTTGGCGGAGGAAAGAACTGATGAAGGGTCTGCGACCTCTGAGCTCCCGAGGACGTCCCAGCGTCCATGCTAAGCCGCCCCCACGAAGGTCCCTCCTGCTGTGGCTCTGGCTCATCTCTCGGTGGGGGAACGTCCACGGAATGCCTCGAAGGCATCGGCTCGTACGCCGACACACGCCGAGAAGACCGGCAAGACATCTTCGACGCCATCTTCTTCGCGAAGGACCTCATCGCCACATAACGGCGGGTCAGCATGTCATAGGCTCTCCCCGGGACCTGCACAAGCAAGCAGCCAAAGAAATGCTCAGCAATACAGTCATACTCAGCACGCGGGGTCTTAGCCTGATGGTTAGAGTTCATGGCTTCCAACCTGGAGGTCATGGGTTCGATTCCCCCACCAGTGGTTAGAGGGAATGACATTGCCCTCCCTAGTATAGCTAGGCGTCTCTGTGAAGTGCATCAAGGGGGGAGCGGTGAAATGTGTTGATCCCCTTCTTAAAAAAAAGAAAAGAAAAAAAAAATACAGTCATACTCAACAAAAAGAGAAAAATACAGAAAAGATGCCAAGATGGAAAAGAGTAAGCACACTCACCAGCTTATCCGGATCCACTCGGTAGACAGCAAAGCACAGCTCGGGACGGGTACGAGACACCCTCCTCCTCGAGGAATCCCGCGGACATATGTGAAATCCGGCCCGGGCACCGGAACCTCACAGGGGACCCAGCGGACCAGCCTCCCTCTCCTTCGCCAACACCTGTGGCGTCCTCAACTTCCTCCTCACGAAGGCCCCATACTTTTCTCGATACAAAACAAAATCATGGGCACTCACGCCGCCCAAATACCTCTCAAACTCTAGTACGTCCATATCACGGGAATCCATCATCCCGAAAGGCGGGTCCCTCGGAGCCAATGGAAGCATACCCGGGCCATGCTGCCAAAAGACTCTCTCTCCCAAGTACATGACGTCGCAGGTCAGGCCCCGCAGCATCTTCCTCTGCGCTGTCACCACAGGAGCCCCCTCGAAATCGTCCGCCTCATATCGAGCCCAAGGGTACAGAACGAACTCCGCCGGACTATCTCTCCCTAGATGCGCCTGCACCTCCCCGTAGGTAATGGTGAGCTTCCCCCTGCTGGTCCTCCTCCTCCTCGCCTGGCGTGCCCAGCCTAACATAGCAGGATAGGCCGCTATGGCCCCAGGATCTCTATCCCACGGGAAACACTGGAAGATCTCGTAGAACCACACCTGCATCAAAAGCAGAAAAGGCTCAGTGCAAAAGAAAACGGAGAAAATGACAGGTTGCTAATAAAAAACAGCAATAAACTCATACCTCCAAAGCAAAATCAAAACAAGCCAAGGAACTGGCCACACCTCTGCTGAACCGGTCCAAGGAGAAGTAAAGCTCGGCCAGGCCTGCCTCGCCCCAAGCTATGTCACAGACTCTCTCCAAGTCAATCAAGCTCTCCAGCAGAGCAAAAGGAGCCGTCATCGCGTGGTTCGAGAATAGAGTCTCAAAAAGGGCAAACCACAGAAAGGAGCGCCAGCTGCTCCGCCGTCACCTGGCTGGTACCCCGACAATAGGCCCCAATACTGGCCGTAATCCTCATCTCCACATCGATGTATAGCATGCCTAGGCCCCTACGAGGAAGAGGCGCAAAGCCCAGCAGCTCAGTCAGTACGTCCTTAGCTATCCTATCCCTCCACCGCACTGGCCCTCCTTTAAAGGAAAGCCCGATGATAGCAGCAAAATCGGTGGGCGTCACCGTCACCTCGCCCCAGCTCAGATGGAAGGTGTGGATAGTATCCCACCAATACTCAGATAGGCCCAGGAAGATACTCTTGTTCTGCCTCGTGTCAGAGATCCCGGCCAAGTTCTCCACGAACACGCCCAGGCCAGAAGCATAGATCAGCCTCCTAGGGCTCGGCCCGCCATCCACAGAGATATTTGGCATCTGCTGCCACAACTCAACTACAGCCTCGAGCGATCCCCGAGTCTTCATCTTTTTGGCTTTCCCAGCCAAAAGCCCCTCATCCTGCAGGTAAACACAAGCAAAGGTACGTCAGTCACAATACTTAATACCAAAGCATATAAAAAAAAAGAAGTCCGTCACAAAACACGGCATGCATTACAATCTTCACATACAACCCGTCACAAAACACGGCATGCATTGCACATAATTTTCCCTATACAGTCCGTCACAAAACACGGCACACATTGCACAAAATTTTCACATGTAACCCGTCACAAAACACGGCACACATTGCACATAAATTCCCCATAAAGTCCGTCACCAAAAACACGGCACACACTGCATGACACATTTTCAAAAGAAAAGTCCGTCCCTACACGGCACATACTTTCAGACAAAACCGGTCACAAAACACAGCACATGTCACATTTTTTCACAAAATTTGTCCCTACACGGCACATACTTTCAGACAAAACCCGTCACAAAACACGGCACATGTCGCATTTTTCACAAAATTTGTCCCTACATGGCAATTTTTCTCACAATGTACATACACTAAATAGCATAAGGTACAAAACACCAAAGCATGCATTTCATAGAGAGGCACTTTATTTTTTACAAATAAAAGCTAATCTACACATTTTTGCACAAAATTCACATACCCACAATGTTTACATGCTCAACTTCAACAATTCATCAAGAATTTCACAAAAAAGCATGGCAAATAACAAAAGCCCCAAAAATGCGAAAAACTAAAATCTAGTTCTAGCATTCAAAAATTCAAGCAAGGAATCAAGACGAAATTGATTTCTTACCTCCCCAACGTTCCTGACTCGCCGGTTATGCACCTCCGGATTCGGGTACAATACATCCGGATTCTTCGAAGAAGGCACAAAGGAGATCCAATTTCTTTGAAGCTCCATCCTTTGCTCGATCACATCTCGACTCCGTTGGCGACGTCCCCTCCTTGATCCTTCCACCATCGCAAGCAATTCAAGCTAAGAAATGGAAGATTTTAGAAAACAATGGAGTTTTTCTCCTTCTCTCTCTCTCTCGGATGCACGAACTGGAAGAAGAAGAGTGAAGGGGTGCCTCGGTTTTAAACCCAGTCAAAATCTGGGAACTGTAAAATTCAACATTGGTCCGTACGGACCTCTTTACATCCCAGGTTGGTCCGTACGGACCTCTTTGCAACGAAGGGCCAAATTACTTTCTTTGCCCCTGGATGTCCAAAGGCCTATTTCTGCAGATTGGTCCTTAACCCATCAACGCAAGCACCGGCCATCAGTGTAAGTCCGGATTTCGCCCACTAAACGGCAACGCAAGCACCGGCCGTCAGTGTAAGTCCGGATTTCGCCCACTAAACGGCAACGCAACCACCGGCCATCAGTGTAAGTCCGGATTTCGCCCACTAAACGGCAACTGAAATTACCCGGGGATCCGGCTCGCGCGCGGAGGGGGCCCCGTGCATCTCGCATTTTCGCTTGCGTCGCGTTTCAGGAAAGTTCGCCCGGATCCGAGAGGCAGCGTGTTCGCGGCCCGACATCTGGCTCATTCCCACTTTGCAGCGTTAGTTGGGAGGTGTCTCACCGTGTTTTTGCTTGTAGAGTCGCCACGCCATTTTTATTAAGCCCAAAACATTGAAAAAGGGCATCAGTTTAAAAATAAACTGTTTTTTGTTGTGTGATGAGATTTTTGAGTTCGGAGGTCAGATGACTCCTCGGGAAGAGAATATTAGAATCTTAGAGCTCACCCGAGTCGCCTCGTAAAAACGAGTCTTTCGGATACCCCTAATATTCTTTAACTGTTGTGTGTGTGTGTGCTTTTAAAAATGCATGCTGTGTCGGATGTCTACATTGTACACTGCTTTATTGAAATGTATTGAAATAGTATGGGAAGGAAGCCTTACCAATGTTGGTTCGTGTCTGTCTTTCGCAGGGGAATAGTGTTTGAGGTCGGAATAGTGTTCCGGTACGGACCGGGATTGCTTCGGAAAAGGGGCCGGTTGTCTGCGGACACAGTTTCGGCGTGCGTTGGGATCGCAGGGATCACTCGGGCAGAGTTTCGACGCGCGTTGGAATCATTGGTTGGATTCGGGCAGAGGTTCGGCGTGCGTTGGAATCGTTGGTTGGATTCGGGCAGAGGTTCGGCGTGGTTTGGGATCTCCGGTTTGACTCGGAAAGAGCCGGGATGCCTTGGGAAAGACCAAGCAAGGCCTCGGAGTACCACGAGGGGCCTCATAGTACCTCGAGAGTGCCTCGGGGCAGCGCGGGAGCGTCACGGGAGCGCTCGGGGAGGCTTCGGAGCACCGCGAGGGGGCTCGGAAGGCCTCGGAAGGATCCGAAAGGGGCCGGGAGTGCCTCGAAGGGTCTTAGAGGGGAGCCTAAAGGCTGGGGGGAGAGGAGAGAAGAGGGAAATGTGTGTAAATGAGGGAGGGGGAGCCCTCTATTTATAGTGCCAGAAAACTGGAAGAAGGTCCGTACGGACCTTCTAGGTAATCTAAATTTTTGGTTTTCCTCGATTTGAGGGAATCTGTGATAATTGAGAATATTCTGGAATGATGATGTCTCCTTTGCAAAGAGGTCCGTACGGACCAACTAGGCATGCAAAGAGGTCCGTACGGACCAACCATTCATTCCAGTAATGATGTTCCCCGGGATTTGAGGGAATATTGTGGACTTTAAGGGGATTCAGTAATTATTAAAATAAAGAGGTCCGTACGGACCTTATTTGCTTTTCCAATTTTCTGAAAATTCCCAAGAGGTCCTTTTGTCCCTTTTTATTCCATAAAGGTTCCTCCCTTGGTTTGGCTTGGGGTTTTTGAGGGTTTTGAGTGTCAAAGGTCTTCGAGACTGCGTTTGTGAGTCTGCGGTGTTTCCTGTGTACTCGAAAGAGGGTGATCCAGATTGGGGTACTTACAGCAACGCAAGCACCGACCGTCAGTGTAATTCCGGATTTCGCCCACTAAACGGCAACGCAAGCACCAGCCATCAGTGTAAGTCCGGATTTCGCCCACTAAACGGCAACGCAAGCACCAACCATCAGTGTAAGATTGGATTTCGCCCACTAAACGGCAACGCAAGCACCAGCCGTCAGTGTAAGTCCGGATTTCGCCCACTAAACGGCAACGCAAGCACCGGCCGTCAGTGTAAGTCCGGATTTCGCCCACTAAACGGCAACGCAAGCACCGGCCATCAGTGTAATTCTGGATTTTACCCACTAAACGGCAACGCAACCTCTGGCCGTCATTGTAAGTCCAGATTTCGCCCACTAAACGGCAACGCAAGCACCGGCCATTAGTGTAAGTCCGGATTTTGCCCACAAAACGGCAATGCAGCACCGGCCGTCATCGTATGCCCGGACCTCGCCCACTAAACGGCAACCCAGTCACTGGCCATCAAAGTAAGTCCGAGCTCCTTCCCCCACAAGTCAAAAAGGGAATTCTTGCAAACCCGTACGAGACCACATATCCCCAGCACCGGCCATCATCGTAAGCCCGGACCTCGCCCGCTCAACGGCAACTCAAGCACCGGCCATCAATGTAAGCCAGAAGTTACCTTCTCAGCAGAAAAAGCCCCTACAAGGCCACGATAATCCCCAACGGATGAACACCAGCAATCAGAGTAAGTCCAACCTTCTCCCCAGCGGACAAAGCACGAGGCATCTACACCTCTCGCAATCAAAGCACAAGGCAGCCACGCCTCCACACCCGCAGCCAGAAGACGATTCAAGTCCTCACGCATGGCACACCCGCAGCCAGAAGACGATTCAAGTCCTCATGCATGGCACACCCGCAGCCAGAAGACGATTTAAGACATCACGCATGGCACACCTGCAGCTAGAAGACGATTCAAGTCCTCACGTATGGCACAACCGCAGTCAGAAGACGATTCAAGTCCTCACACATCACTATCTCCAGCCCAGAAGGCTTTAAACCACTTGGTCCAGAAGACCGTATAAACCTCCGACATCACTATCTCCAGCCCGAAAGGCTTTAAACCACTCGGTCCAGAAGACCGTATAAACCTCCCCAATCAATATCTCCGGCCCGGAAGGCGTTAAACCACCCGATTCAGAAAATCGTAAAATTTCCATCTCAGGATGCCACCACGTCCTCACAATCGACCTCGGCGGTCACCACATATTAGGATGCCACCACTTCCTCACAATCGACCTCGGCGGTCACCACATCTTAGGACGCCACCAGGTCCTCACAGTCGACCTCGGCGGTCACACGACACTTCAGGGCACCACTACGCCCGCATACACTCACAATTTCACGAACTCTGAACTATGACCAGGCTTGATTCCCACCAGGGATACGTAGGAATCCTGTCACAGGGTCCAGCCATCGACCTATACGGTCACCCAGGATGCCTCTACGTCCTTACAATCGACCTCGGCGGTCACCACATCCTTAGGGCACCACCACACCCTCGCATCATATTAGGATGGGACACGTCCTCCTACACCACAAACCATCTTCTCGTAAGATTACCTATCTTCTAGTAAGATTTCACACCCAGGATGCCTCCACGTCCTTACCACTGACCTATGCGATCACCCCCGGACGCCTCCACGTCCTTACCACCGACCTATGCGGTCACCCACGGGATGCCACCACATCCACACACAGAGTTCCAGTCAGAGGACATCTCACGTCCTCGTACACAACAACACTCACCCCGCACACGAACTACGATCAGGCTTGATTCCCGCCAGGGATACGTAGGAATCCTATCACAGGGTCCAGCCAATTGACCTAAACGGTCACACAACAGGACACCTCCACGTCCTCAAACCGACCTATACAGTCACTTCCTCTCACAGCACGCGATCCAGATTAGGACCCTTATCTTATCGACGACCCCACTTCCTCCGTAAGTGACGTCGTCGAGGGGCTTCTGTAAGTACCCCAATCTGGATCACCCTCTTCCGAGTACATGGGAAACACCGCAGACTCACAAACGCAGTCTCGAAGACCTTTGACACTCAAAACTCTCAAAAACCCCCAACCAAACCAAGGGAGGAACCTTTCTGGGATAAAAAGGGACAAAAGGACCTTTTGGGAATTATTCAGAATTCAGAAAAGCATAAATGGTCCGTATGGACCTCTTTGCTGCAATGATTACTGAATCCCCTTAAAGTCCACAATATTCCCTCAAATCCCGGAGAACATCATTACTGGAATGCATGGATGGTCCGTACGGACCTCTTTGCATGCATAGTTGGTCCGTACGGACCTTATTGCGCCCAGACATAATCATTTCAGAAATTCTCATCATTCCCTTAAATCGAGGAAAACCAAAAATTTGGATTACCTGCAAGGTCCGTATGGACCTCTTTGCAGATTTCCTACACTATAAATAGAGGGCTCCCCCTCCCTCATTTTCACACATTTCCCTCTTCTCTCCTCTCCCCCAGCCTTCAGGCTCCCCTCTAAGACCCTTCGGGGCACTCCCGGCCCCTTTCGGATCCTTCCGAGGCCTTCCGAGCCCCCTCGCGGTGCTCCGAAGCCTCCCCGAGTGCTCCTGCGATGCTCCCGCGCTGCCCCGAGGCACTCTCGAGGTAGTCTGAGGCCCCTCGTGGTACTCCGAGGCCTTGCCTGGTCTTTCCTGAGGTGTCTCGGCTCTTTTCGAGTCAAACCGGCAATCCCAACCCACACCGAACCTCTGCCCAAATTCAACCAACGATTCCAAATCACGCCGAACCCCTGCCCGAATCCAACCAACGATTCCAACGCACGCCGAACCTCTGCCCGAGTGATCCCTGCGATCCCAATGCACGCCGAAACTCTGTCCGCAGACAACCGGCCCCCTTTTCCGAAGCAATCCCGGTCCATATCGGAACACTATTCCATCCTCAAACAATATTCCCCTGCGGAAGACAGACACGAACCAACATTGATAAGGCTTCCTTCCTACACTATTTCAATACATTTCAATAAAGCAGTGTACAATGTAGACATCCGACACAACATGCATTTTTAAAAGCACATACACACACACAACAGTTAAAGAATATTAAGGGTATCCGAAAGACTCATTTTTATGAGGCTACTCGGGTGAGCTCTAAGATTCTAATATTCTCTTCCCGAGGAGTCTTCTGACCTCCGAACTCAAAAATCTCATCACACAACAAAAAACAGTTTATTTTTAACTGATGCCCTTTTTAAATATTTTGGGCTTAATAAAAACGGCGTGGCGACTCTACAAAGCGAAAACACGGCGAGACATTCTCCAACACCGAAAAACGGAATAAGCCAGATGCCGGGGCGCGAACGCGCTGCCTATCGGATCTGAGCCATTTCCAAAGTTGCGGCAAAACGCGAGATGCGCGGGGCCCCGCGCGCGAGTTGGACCCCGGGTAATTTCAGATAGGGGCACGAATATGATGGTTCAAAGAGAGGCAGCTCATAGTAGAGCTAGGGAAAGGGCTATACTGGCAGTGACGGGTTTGACAGAGGCATCGGGAAGGATCCCAGAGCCCGACAGGAGATCGACAGGGATATTGCCTATGAAAGAGAAGAACACCCGCCGCGGAAAGGGGAAGGGAAGGAAGATGAAGGACTGAGCACAAGTGGCTAGATTGATCTCCCAGTAGGAAGTATCCACCCACTTTCATTGCAGACACATTAGGTTTAATTAAGTTTTTTTTATTTCGCTTTGCAAGTATGTAGTGAGTCGAGAGTAGACCGTGCTTGAACTCATCAAAAAGTGTTTAACTGTAATGAATCGTGGGTTAATTTAAGAGTTTTTCGAGACAAAAGTGATTGGTGCCGAATTTGGAATTTTATTTGTTTTTTTTAGACCGAGGTCACTCAAGATTATGTATTTTAGGAGGAGAGCATCAAGAGCAGCAACAACAGCCAGAGCCAGGGCAAGAGCAGCTGGATGAAGAATGATCTGCTTATTTTCACTGTTTTGTAATGAACAAGTTCCAAACAATTTTTTGCTTATTGTTTTTAGTTATTTATGCCTTAGCCTAGTTTGGGAGGCACTTTGATTTATAAATGTATGCATTTGTGTTGGTCTTAGCCCCTTTTTGGGGGGACCAACTTCTTATATGCTAGTTGATTTGATCCATCTATGTTTGATCTGAATGTCTTCACTTTTTTTGTCAAACTTAACATGAGAATGAGATTGGCCAAGGTTTTGGTCGAATCAACTTATATATCGAGATTGACCAAGGCTTTGGTCAAACCTATATGGTAAAGAAGTTGACTAAGGTTTTAGTCGATCTTGTTTAAGTACGAAGTTGACTACAGTTCTAGTCGAACTTGTTTAAGAATGAAGTTGACAAAGATTCTAGTTGAATTTGTTTAAGAACGAAGATGACTAAGGGTTTAGTCAAACTTGTTTGAGAACGAAGTTGACTAAGGTTTTAGTCAAACTTGTTTAAGAATGAAGTTGACTAAGGTTTTAGTCGAACTTGTTTAAGAACGAAGTTGACTAAGGTTTTAGTCGAATGTGTTTAAGAATGTTAAGGCTTTAGTAGAAACTGTTTAAAAATGAAGTTGACTAAGGTTTTAGTCGAACTTGTTTAAGAACGATGTTGACTTAAGGCTTTAGTCAAACCTGTTTAAGAATGAGGTTGACTTAAGGCTTTAGTCGAACCTGTTTAATATTTCGAGATCGACTAAGAGTCGAACCTGAGTTGAACGTAATGCGAATCATAAGGCAGTAATGTGAATAAAATTTTTTCAGTTGAAGACATAGGTAGTTACAAAGAGAATCACTTCAAAAATAATATCTAATTAAGTGGCTATCATAACAAGGATGTTTTAACTCACTGCCTCCAGGATTGCTACCCTTGCTGTAGGAATCTGTAGCAGGTCCAAGTCGATCAACCTGTTGGAGTCATTCTGATTCTAATCAAACAATGCTACCCTTGCTGTAGGAATCTGTAGCTCGGCCGGTGCCATGGCCTCCGACCCAAAAGTAAGTGCAAATGGGGTTTCCCCAGTAGGCCCTCGGGTGGTTGTGCGGACTGTCCATAGAGTAAGGGGGAGTTCGTCCAACCATCTGTCTACTTGCCCATCTAGGTTATTTCGCAGGGCCGTTAAAATTAGCTTGTTGGCTGCTTTTGCTTGCCCGTTGCCTTGGAAATAGGTGACCGACGATTTCAAGTGTTTGACTCCCAACCTGTTCATTTCTCTCTCGTAGGCCGTTGAGAACTGTAGTCCGTTGTCAGATACGATTGAATGTGGCACCCCAAAATGACACCAAATGTAAACGGGGATGAAGTTGATGGCATTTTCTTCTGTTATCTTGGCCAGAGGTTTTGCTTCGATCCACTTGGTAAAGTATTCAATAGCCACGATCACATACTTGCAATTTCCACGAGCGGGTGGGAAGTGTTCGATCAAATCTACCCCCTACATGTCGAACGGCCAAGCAACAATCACAAGAGTTTGTTCAATGGTTGGTAGTTTTGGTAGGTCAGCATATCTTTGTCATTTGTCACATTTCTGTACAAACTCACGAGTGTCCTCCCTTAGGTGAGGCCAGTAATATCCCAATGTTATTATTTTGTCCACCAATGTCCTGGTCAGCGGGTGTCCTCCACATATTCCACTGTGTACTCCAAACAAAAGATGAGGGACTTCTTGAGGATGGACGCACCTCACCAATGGCTTGATGAAATACCTTCTGAATAGTGCCTCCTCGTGTATAGTGAACTTGGGGGATTTTTTCCTTATTACTCTTGCCTTTTGCTCGTCTTCTGGTAGCTCGCCTGCCTCAATGTGGGCCTTTATCTCGTCGATCCAGCACTTAGGGCTATTTACCAAGCATAGAACATGCACTCTTTCGTATGCTTTTTGCTCTAAGTACGAGATTGGTTGGACACACTTCTCTCATTAAGTGGCCAATTTTGAGAGTAAGTCGACTAACTCATTATCTTCACGTTCTACCCTCTGAATTTCCCAAAACTCTAAGTGTCAGATTATTATCTTTACCAGCTTGCAGTACTTGACAAGGATTGGATTAAGTACCTCGTACTCTCCCTTGACTTGATGTACAATCAACTGTGAGTCACAATAAGCTACTATCTTGGTCGCCCCAAAACATTTGGAATACTCAACAGCTGTGATCAAGGCCTCATACTCTTCCTGGTTGTTGGAGGCTTGAAACTCAAACCTCAATGCTTCCTCGAACACCTTGCCATTTTTTGGTTCGACCAAGACAATTCCAGCCCCACTAACATTCTTTGTAGCCGATCCATCTGAATACACTTTCCAGCAATCATCGGGAAAACTGAATGACTGGTGAGCTGATGGTTCCTTCCCTTTTGAGGCCTTCCATTGAGGTGCCTTTTAGTTATCTTATTTTGGTGAACATCAACTCGACCAAAAAATCAACCAGAGGTTGAGCTTGCAAAGTCTTTCGAGGCCTGTACTCAATGTCGAATTCTGTCAACTCTATTGACCAATTAAGTAGTCGACCTGAACTTTATGGCTTGTATAGGATCTTCTTCAATGGAGCACTTGTCAGCACGACTATGGGATGGGCGGAAAATTAAGCTCGTAGTTTTCTTGCTGCTATCACCAAGGCATATGCTATCTTTTCCGCATTAAAATATCTCCCTTCCACAATGGATAGGGCCATGCTGACATTGTAAACTGGCTTTTGGATGCCATTTTCTTCTCGAACCAAAAATGCATCCACTGCTCGATCCCCCACTGACAGGTACATATACAAACTTTCTCCTTGGATCGGGGTACTAAGCAGAGGAGGAGAAGTGAGATACTCCTTGAGTTGTTGGAATGATGATGAGTATTCGGTCATCCACTCAAAGGCTTTCATTCCCCTCAGAGTTTTGAAGAAGGGGAGAGATCTCTTAGCCGACTTGTCTATAAAACGACCCAAAGCGGCAACTCAAACATTCAGGTGTTGGACTTCCTTGATGTAAGGTTGCTCCTGCAAATAAATCAAGGCTTTGATCTTCTCTGGGTTGACCTCTATACCTGTTTGTGACACCATGAAGCCCAAGAATTTCCCTACAACCACTCCAAACACACACTTGCTGGGATTCTGCTTCATTTTGTTTGCTCGTAGATTGGCGAATGTTTCCCTTAGGTCGACTACATGAAGACCAGCCTTGGTTTTGATGACCATGTCGACTATGTAAGCCTCCATGTTTTGGCCAATCTGACTAGCAAAGACTTTGTATTCTTTGATAGGTTGCCCCATCATTCTTCAATCCGAAAGGTATCTTTGTGTAGCAATATACCCCTATTGCTGCCTTGGAAGGCTGTCTTTTCCATGTCATCCTCGTGCATTCTGATTTTGTGGTAGCCTAAATAAGCATCTAGAAAGCTGAGGGTGGCATGACCAGGAATGGAGTCGACCAGTTTGTCTATTCGAGGAAGGGGATAACTATCTTTTGGGCAGTCTAGATTCAAGTCGGTAAAGTCGACACACATTCTCCACTTCCCGTTAGCTTTCTTAACCATCACCACATTTTCCAGCCAGGTGGTGTAGGATGCTTCCTTAATAATGCATGCACTGAGCAGTTTGTCGACCTCCTACTTTATGGCTATCTCCTTATCACAAGCAAAAATCCAAAGTTTTTGGCTCTTGAATTTCATCGTAGGGTTGACTTCAAGCCGATGTACTGCAACTTCTTCTTTAACTCCCTTCATATCTTCCACATTACATGCAAAGACATATGTACTTTCTTTTAATAAGGAAGGTATTTTAGCCTTTTCCTCGGGTGATAACTGTCTACCCAACTTGATTTTTTGTTCGGGGTAGGCCGGATTAGTCTCTATCTCTTCTAGCTCGTCCAGTGGTTCTAGCTCTGGGCCATCCCTGAACTGCAAGGTCTCAATGGTGATCTCCCTAACTTTCCTTCTTTTTTCTACCCCAACTTGTGGAGCTTCTGCCTCAATCATAACATCTAGCTCGATGGCTATTTCATTACTGGTGGCCCTAAGTTTGGTTGACAGTGAGGCATAGGTGGCCTATGACGACTTGGTCAATCGAAACTGTATCATCTGTAGGCCTTATGCTTTCTGAGGGACGTGTTGGCTCGATCATGACTATGTCATGTGAGGGATAGGTCGCCTCATCTTGAATCAACTCCATCTCTACTTCCACTTACTGGATTGGTGCCAATCTTGATGTTGTAGTGACAGACTTTGAGAATTTCCAGGTAGCCTTTGGTATTTCTACCTCGAGTTCTCTTTTATTTTTGGACTTCAACACATAATCAAGGTAATCTCGGGTTATACTCAACACATATCCAACTCCTAGGGATGTGGGAAACTTAACCCTTTGATGGGGGATTGAAGGGGTTATTCCCTGTGCAACATGTCCAAGAATTTCCAATATAGCATGGTAATCACTTATTACATCAATTTCTATAAATGTTACATTGGATGTGGTCCTCAGAGGATGTTATCCGACGTACACCTCCAGCTCTATCTGTCCTTTGCTGTCGACCCTATGGTTGGTATGAAGCCCTCTAGTCGACCTGAGTAAGGTAACAATCTGACATCTGTAAGGCCCATTTCTAGGAATGTTTTATAGTAAAGTATACCCTTGCAGGCCCTAGTATCGACCAAAATCCTGCACCTTTGAAGGTGCTTGTCAATGCCTTGCATAGCACGCCATCCTCAATGGAGACCAAACACACGGTGGCCTCAAAATGTTGCATGTGGTTCAGAGCGTTGGTCAAGCCAGAGTATTTTTCTAGCTCAGGCAGCTTGAACCCTGCAAGTGGGCCTTTATCGAGCATACTTTGGGCCAAGGGTCGAAGAGTGCTATTATTTCATTCGCCCTTGCCGCCCGACGCCTGTCGATCAGCCTCCATATCGTCTAACCTTCTATTTAAGTTCAAAAGCTCCCTAACATCTAGGTCGCCTCTTTGGTGGGGGACAGAATTGGACTTTTGTCGTTCTTCCCTATGGTGCTCCCTCCTTGAGGGTGATCTCTCTCTTTCATCTCCGGGAGGAGTCCTTTCTCTCCTATCTCTCCTAGGAGGTGATCGAACTCCTCTTGAGGGAAACCTATGTCAAGCTCTTTCATCTTCAAGCATTAAGTCTATCCCTCAAGTCTCTGGTGCGGTCAACTGATTCGTGGGTGGGAGGAGACCTGTCATTCCTCCTATCTCCTCATGATGGCCTAGGGGCCACATTAGCACATCAATGTGAAGTTAAGGATGGAGTTACCATTTGTGATCCTCGGTCGTCCTTTTTAGGAGACGCTTGTAGCTCGAGCAATTCATCTTGTACTTCAAGCAAGCTCTGCAACTCTCTTGCTCGTCCTAATAATATCTCCTTTCTACTAGGGTGAGAAGCTGAGGGACCAACCATGTTGCATGCCGCTTTTCGAACCGTTTAGATTTTCTTGGCTTGCTGTTCACTCCCTTGGGTGACCATGTGTAAGTACCCAAATCTGGCTCATGCCTTCCAATCCGAGTTTCCTAGCAATTTCCCAAACTTTCATGAAGTTTAGGGGCAATTCGGGAACTTTTCAATACTTTTCGAGCAAGGAAGGACCTTCTAGGAATAAAAATTCAGGAAAGGACTCCGCTGGAAAGAAGCTTCCAGTCTGGGACCTTGCATGTTTCCAGAAACAAGCTGACGCGACAGAAGATTTAGCCGGGCAGCTTCTTTTAGCGCGGGTTCCAGCCGTGCGGCTTCATTAGTAGCACAACAGAAACCTATAAATAGAGGTCTCCTCTACCCATTTTCAGATACAATTTCCACAACAAAGTCACTCTGCAAAAATCAAAACCCGAATTATAGTCTCCTAAAATATACCAAACCACTCTCTCTCCTACATTAATCCAAACCTAATTCATTCCTAATAGATCTAGCCCAAAGAACACTCCTAAGAAGATAGAGAAGCACCAATATTGGTAATCTCTCCTTCTTTCCACCTCTAATACACTCTTATATTCTCTCATTCCCTTGCTACTTGTTGATTACCTTTCCTTATGCTATAAAGTTCCAATGTTTAGCAATGTAGATTCATACTTCCCACTCTCCAACACAAATGACTCATGGAGATCCTCTCCCTAGGATGAACAAGATTCCACAAGTGGCTTGTTCTAGGGATGGTCTACCAAATGAGGATGTGAACCCCTTTTACATTTATGTCTAAAAATGCAATCTTTATGTGTTAAATGTTCTCCCTTTCCCTTGATCTAGCTTTTCCTATGATTATCCACCTAATGAGGTATTAAGGGCATATGAGAAGTCACAAAGATCCAACATTTATGTATTTTTCTCTTAGATTAATGATCCTCCTTTTATTTCCACATTAAAAATCAAGTCTTTACATTAATATTATTTCTCCCCATGTCCCCAAGATTGTCTAAAGCCTATTAAGGTGTCAAAGACATAGGATGAATATAAAGATCCAATCTTTATGTCTCATTTATCTAGACTCATGGTTCTTGAGCATTTCTAAAGTGAAGATTGGTGTAAAGACTCAATCTTTACATCAATCTCATTACATAATGCCATAATCTTTGTCCCTTTTAGAGATCCATGATCTCGGACCCAAGCTCTCCTATGATCACTTGAGATAAATATACCAAAAGGCCCCAATAAATCGACAAATATCTCAAGATGTAGGATGAAGGTCCAAGATCCGCACTTTTTCCATTCTTGAGCTTAAAATGAGTTCTTTGATCACATTTGACTAAAATTCCCAAGGAAAGTTGGATTAAAATATACCAAGGCTCCTATGCCTATATTGGTTGATTAATTTAATGGGAGGGTCGAAAGGTCCCATAATGATGATCACAAGCTCAAAAGTGGGTATGGGATCAAAATCCCGAAAATATCAAAGTCCAAGGCATCTTGAACTAAAACCTTCTTAAAATTGTTCTTATGTTCGGATAAAGACTTGGCACATTCTTTCTCTTTTCTTGAATCACACACACACACACAAGCACAAATTTTGGACCTTTGGAAGACTTGCATTTGCAAGGCTCCTTGGGTGAACGCCAAACGTTCTTCCCAAGGAGTAACTTAACCTCCGGACCTAGTATTTCTTTCCTTTTTTTCAAAGTTTTGAGGATTATCAAAATGGCGTGGCGACTCCGTTTTTCATAAATTTGGTGTTTTCCAACGAGGTGACTAGGCCTCAAAATGATACGCAAACGCACCCAATGCGGTGCGGCATTTTGCGCGATCGTGGGGTAATTCACAGTTGGCGACTATGCTGGGGACATAGTTAAATGTTTCCAAACTTCTTCTCTCATAAGAAGCTTTGGAACATTTATGAGGGTTAGCCTTTCGTCTCGGGTCCAATTTTTGTGCAAAGTGTGAATCTTTTTTCCTTTTTACGCATTCCTTGTGCTAGTTTTTTTGGCTTGTATATACTCTGAATAATAAACAGGTACAACTGTGAAGCTGAAAGGTTCCCAGAATCTCTGGCTAAACATTCTGGAATTGCAACAGTTTGGAACCTGGAAAATTGCTGGATCCAGCCGTGCGGCCTGATCTGCCCTGGACTGAGCCGTGCGGATTTTGTAAGTACCCCAATCTGAATCACTCCCTTTCAAATGCACGAGAAACAACGCAGACTCACACGAACGTAGTCTCGAACACCCTTAGCCCTCAAAAACCCAAAAAACCACCAACCAAACCAAGGGGGGGGGCCTTTCTGGGATAAAAAAGCTCAAAAGGACTTTTTGGGAATTTTGGAAAATTTGGAAAATCATAGAACGTCCGTGCGGACCTCTTTGCTTCCAGACATCATAATTACGAAATCTCCTTAAAGTCCACAATATTTCCTCAAATCTGGGAAAACCAAAAATTTGGTTTTGCATGGAAAGTCCGTGCGGACTTCTTTGTAAATTTTCCAACCCTATAAATAGAGGGCTCCCCCTCTCATTTTTCACACACAATCCTCTTCTCCTCTCTCCCCCTAGCCTTCAGGCACCCCTCTAAGACCCTTCGAGGCAATCCTGGTCCCTTTCGGTTCCTTCCGGAGCATTCCGAGGCCACTCGTGGTACTCCGAAGCTCTGCCGAGCGCTCCCGAGACGTTGCCGAGCTGCCCTGAGGCACTCTTGAGGTATTCTGAGGCCCCTCGTGGTACTCTGAAGCCTTGCCGGGTCCATCCCAAGGCGTCCCGACCCTTTTCGAGCCCAACTGACAATCCCGACGCACGCCGAAACTCTGCCCGAGCACAACCGACGATCCCAACGCACGACGAACCTCTGCCCGAATCCAGTCAACGATCCCTGCTATCCAAATACACGCCGAAACTCTGCCCGAGTACACACCTGACAATCTCGAGGCACGCCGGAGATCTGTCCACAGACAACCGGCACATCCCGAAGCAATCCCGGTCTATCCCGGAACACTATTCCATCCTCAAACACTATTCCCCAGCGGAAGACAGACACGAACCAACATTGGTAAGGCTTCCTTCCTACACTATTTCAATACATTTCAATACGTAGTGTACAATGTAGACATCCGATACAACATGCATTTTTAAAAGCACATACACACACACACAACATTTAAAGAAAGAAGGGGTACCGAAAGACTCATTTTTACGAGACGACTCGGGTGAGCTCTAATATTCTAATATTCTCTTCCCGAGGAGTAACCTGACCTCCGAACTCAAAAATCTCATCAGACAACAACATTTTTTAAATTGATGCCTTTTCTCAATGTTTTGGGCTAAATCAAAACGGCGTGGCGACTCTACAAGCAAAACACAGCGAGACACCCCTCGACCAACAAAACGGCAATGCGAGATGCCGGGGCCCGCGCGCGAGGCGAATCCGGGTAATTTCAGTTGGCGACTCCGCTGAGGATATTTTATTTTAAAAACTTTTAAAAAAAACAAAAGATTTTTAAAAACGATGATGAGGGTCAAACTTTCATTTTACCCCTTTCTTTAACTGTTGTGTGTGTGTGCATGTGCTTTACTTTTTATTTTACAAAAAAAAAACAAAAAAATGCTTCAATATACATCTGTGTATATACATTTAAAATTCTTCAAAAAACTTTTGTTTTACTCAGAAAAAGAATTTTAGTGACCGCACACTACTCGCAGTGCTGCTTCGGTACACCGCACGCTACGCGCACTGCTACCTCGGATACACTGCACACTACAACCCTTAACCCGGGGTGGTCTCAGTTTCAGTTTGTTTGGCCTTCCTACGCCTCTCGGACGCACATGGGATCATTCCAAACATCCCATCCTAGCCAGTGTCAACCATGCACGCTTGCGTCACACTCTGTCCAGACTCGGTTGGTTTTTACCCAGTCCGTGTCATACAGCCTGGATACATATCACATGCCGTCCATTTTCTGAGTCGAAGCTCGAAACTCAAGATCCCTTGCGCAAGCAAAGAGATGAAAGGTCATGCTAAATCTTGACCTGATCTTGATTTTCGAAGCTACACCCGGACAATGCTCCGTCCCGGATATACATCCATGACACCACGTCATCAAGCCTTTAATACGTCAGCCATGATGATATGACCCAGCCAACACCTAACGTCACAGATCCCTTGCGCAAGCAAGGTAAAGAGAGGTCATGCCGAACTCTCGACCAGATCTTGACTCAGGTGCCGGCTCGGATCACTATTCACATGGCCGACGCATTAAAACGAACATGACAGGCTAGGTCCTTAGGTTCGATTTTTCTTTTAGGCCGGTGGAAACCGCTTGCCCTATAGGACCCTCGCCCGGGGCTGTCCACCTCGGGATGTCAAAATACAGGTGCAAAACGAGGGGCTTATAGCCGCACAGATGGTCTCCACTGACCCAGGATCTAGCATAGTTGCGAAAAAGAAGAACAATCTTTTCCAACCAACTTAGGATTATGAGAAAACAATGTTTTAAGTAAATTAAAACAACAAAAAAAAATCATAAATAAAAAGCGGAAACTACATGTCACATGAGCTTTCCCTCTTTTATCCAAAAAGGCCTTCTCGTGTCTATAACCTTACCCGTCACCCCCTCCAGCGAACCGAGAGTGGTTGAGAGTACCCGGGAGTCGCCTTTTCAGTATCGAGGTCACAAGGTCCGATAGCCCATCTGGTTCAGCGGTTCGCACAGTCCGCTACTCCCCCATAGAGGGATCAACAGATAACAGTGAGGGAAATGGAACCCCGCCACTGAGAAACCTCCAGACAATGGAAGAGGTGCTGCAAGCCTTCGAGACTCTCAAGAAGCGCCAGGAAGAGCAGCAAACCTAGATCGTAGACACCCTGTGCCTTCGTGGAACCATTGCTGTTCCCCAAACTGACGGGACCTTCATTCTCATAGAAGATGAAGAAATACCTGCTCCCCCGGGTCCTCAAAGCTATCAGCAGGTCCCACCTCTGCCAAGCTACGAGATCCCAGCAACGCAAAGCAGCTCTCGCTCAAAGCTCCACTCAGGCATTAGTCAAGCAGCTCCGATATGCCCGCCTCAGCACAGTCAATTTCCCGGCCATGCGCCCCAAGCTCAGTATCAACAGCACACATACGTGCATGATCCGCCAGATCCCAATGCATCTCGGTATCCCCCAGGATTCAATACTCTGCCTCTATACAAGCCTCACAACCATAACCGAAAATCCCAATGTTTACCCGGGACGGGCATCCCAAGCGGATATCACGACATCTCAAACCTACCACCCACTGGTCTGCCACTTGGGTCTAATGAAACATTTCTCCAATTCCCAAACACAACCCTTAGCGACCCAGGCAATCACGCCCTCAATTTCAACAACCTAGGGTACGGGATGGTATACATTCAACTACCTCCCCAAGACTCCCGAATGGCAATCCCATCAGCCAATCCATCTCCCTCTTCGATTTCCATCCCCAAAAATGGCAACCCGCCTCAACCTACCGATCCCCACATGGCTGGGTTGATCGAACAGATGAAGGACATGCAAGGCAAACTGGCCAGCTCTCGGAAGGACTCCCTCATGCCCACTGATCCAAACAAGGTGGTCCCGCTTCCTCCGAAATTCAGAATGCCGAAAATGGAAAAGTTCGACGGGACATAATTCCCGATAACCCACATCGACACTTATGTCTTGGGTATGAGAGCCAAAGGGGCAACCCCTCAACAAATGGCGGATCACTTTCAGCATTCCCTCAAATCCACAGCATTAAGGTGGTTCCTCAACGTAAAGGCAGAAATATTCCTGGAGAAGTACCGCGCCAACCTTGAGTGGGAAACAAACCGCCATGATCTGCAAGCCACCGAACAAAAGGACGACGAGCCTGTGGGTAAGTTCTACAAAAGATGGAACTGGAAGCTAAGCGTGATAATGGATCCGCTTTCCAAAGAAGAGCAAATGGACATCTTCCATTCCTGCCTTAAGCCATCTCTGAGGACCTTGATCAGCCATCACTTCTATCCAGATCTCCGCACCATGGTCAACTACAGAACTAAGTTCGAAAAGACCCTGAGCCTCCAGAAGACAACAGCGACCCCTGCTTCGTCTTACCGCTATCGTACAAACCTGTCAAACCCAGCACCTGTCCCGAACAAAGGAAAAGAAGCAGCCAGAGCGGTCCACTACATCCAGAATGGAGCTTAAGTAAACCGCGATCAAGCACCCCCAAGGAACAACAATCCCCTCGCATACCACAGTTCCCGCATTTTGACAACCTCGAGATGCCTCTAGGCCAAGTATTCGAAGCACTGGTAAAGCGAAATCTTCTCAAGCCTCTCGAGAATTTCCAACCAAAGACTCTCAAGCCTAACATGGATATGAGCAAGCACCGCGCCTTCCACAACTACCCCGGTCACACCACCGATAATTGCTTCGTGCTGAAGCAAGTGGTCCAGGGGCTAATCGAAGAGGGAAAGTTGGAACGATCCCGTGACCCTAACACCATTGGAAATCCATTCCTTCAAAATGACAGGGTGAGCATGATAGCCTTCAACAAGACTCCATGCGAGAATAGGCCTCCTGCAATCTCCGAAACCGTCAACATGCTATCCTGCCACGACTGGGAATGTGAAACCAGAGTCAAACGGTCCCGTGATCGAGAATCCAGACAAGAACGTCCAAGGATGAGTGTCTCCCTACGATCTCTGCCACGATCAAGACACACCAATGGATGGATCGAATGCTCCCCGGAGGAGATTGAATCAAATGGCAGCACCGGAAGCGGTCTAGCCTTCACAGACACAGACTTGCCGATATGTGAAAACAGACACAACGAGGCCCTCCTCATCCTCATAAAGATAGAGAGGTTCTACCTCCCGAACGTCTTGATCGATAACGACTCCGCAGTCAACATCATTGCCTTGAGCATATTGAAATGACTCCGTGTCGACCGCTCTCTGATGAGACCTTCGCCCTGGATAATCCGAGCTTACGACTCCACTCCACGCCCGGTCGTAGGAGTAATCAATCTGAGGATCCACCCCATCCTTCTGCCGGTAGCCTCAACAAACAAATCAAGGCCGGTAGCCCTCACTAGCTGCTTGGGGTTCACCCCATCCTTCTCAAAATCGGGCATCCTCTCCCATAGTCTCACTGCAATCTCAGAAGGCCCCCTAGATTTGTTCTCCTATAGACAAGCACAGCAAAAGAAATGTGTCAGTCCTTCATCTCATTTTAAAAGCATGCATATATTCAAAAGTGCACATATTTTCAAGAGAAAAGCATTCATAAAAATTTTCTAGCATCCTATGCATAGAAAACGTGTCTTTCATCACTTGAAACACGTCATGTCAAGCAAAGTGCTCTCCTAAGCACAAAATTCTGACTTTCAAAATTATTTGCACATAAGCATTAATTTTTCAAAAATATGGCATGCATGAATCCTTTTCATCGTCTAAAATCCCGTTTTCTCATCCATGATCAAAAATTGACCTAGTTCTAGCACATGCAAGGACTCCGTCACATTTTAGACAATTATTTTTACTCTATTTTCAAAAAATGGGTCATTCTCATTATTTCTTAAGAAAATTGCACATGCATGTTCGTTTATCTTCTTAGCCTCATAGGTTAATCATTAATATTCCAAAATCATCATCAAAAATCCTAGGAAAATTCGAGAAAATCCTAAAATTTGGGTCAAGCCCTAGAATCAATCAAAATTCAATCAAAATCGACGGAATTGAGCAAATTAAGAATGCTTACCCCAACCGATTGAGGATTCGTCGATTTGTGCTCCCTCCTGCCCGGATAAAGCTCCGATGGAGGCGTAAGGAAGTCATACTTCCTCTCCGTGCGGACAAGCTCTCTCCTCCTCCTTCGAGCGGCCTCGGAGATGTTCCTCCTTGCTTGCCTTGGCATCGGATTCCCCTCCGGATCCATCTAGATCAGTAGAAGCAAGGGATTGAAGGATTTTTTGAAAAAATTCTCTCCCTCCTCTCTCTCTTCCTCGGCAACAGAAGGCGGCAACAATGCCCAATGCCCGTTCAAATCTGATTTTAAATAATCTGGAAAAATTAAACTTCTAGCCGTGCGGCCTCTTTTGCCCCCGTCTCATGCCGGGCGGCTTCTTTTGCCCTGAGCAGAAATTACAGTTTTGCCCCTGGACTTTCCACTTGGGCATATAATTCCTGTTATCCTTTAACTAGGATAACGTCGTTTTCTAAAAGATATCCGTTATCCCCTAAGCAAATAGACTTTCCTCCCTAGTCGCCTCCGTTACTTCCGTTATAACGGAATGACGCTAAGTGACAACCTCCGAATTGTCAAAGTTCAAAACTTTAGCTACCTCTATCACAGATTGAGAAGTAGGCTCAAGTTCTCCAAACTTAAGCTACCCCTATCACCGATTGAGAAGTACGCTCAAGTTCTCCAAACTTAAGCTACCTCTATCACAGATTGAGAAGTACGCTCAAGTTCTCCAAACTTTAGCTACCTCTATCTCCTAGATAGTGACGTAAGCTTTAGTCATCTCAGGTGACAACCTCCATTAATTGTCAAAACCTCAAGGATCCTAGACATCATTCCTAACTATCTAGTGATGCTTGAACTACGATCAAGGCTTGATTCCTCCGGGATACGTAGGTAGCCTTTCATAAAAGGTCCAGCCATCCGACCACAGTGGTCACCCTATTCCATCATCGCTCCTCAGTGGTGAGGCAGCCTTTCATAAATGTCCATCCATCTGACCACTTTAGTCACCCTGTTCCTTCATCGCTCCTCAGTGGTGAAGTAGCCCCTCATAGAGGTCCATATATCCGACCACATCGGTCACTTCTAGCATATCCCCAGTAGGATCAGTCGCTTGACCTCCTAGGTCACTTTCTCTTTCCCCAGCAAGAGACCAATTTTCTCTTCACCATTCCCCTACGGATCTTATTCTGAACTACGACCTGGCTTGATTCCTCCGGGATACGTAGGTAGCCTACTTTAGGTTCAGCCAATTCGTCCCATGTGACACCCACTTTCCCCAGTGGATTCCGAACTACGATTATGGCTTGATTCCCACTCGAGATACGTAGGTAGCCTTCCAAAGGTTCAGCCACTCGACCACCTTGGTCACCCAATCCATCTCGGCATTCGCCAGATCGGATCCTTTTCTATCGACAACCCCACTCGCCCTGCAAGTGACGTTGCCGAGGGGCTTCTGTAAGTACCCAAATCTGGCTCATGCCTTTCGGTTAAGTTTCCCGGCAATTCCCCAGACTTTCCTAAAGTCCGGGAGCAATTCCGGAACTGTTTCGAACCTTTCGAGGAATGAAGGGACTGCTTTAAATTAAAAAAGCACATTTTTCTTAATATGAACACCCTTCTAGAAGTGCCACCTTGCATGATTCTAGAAACATGCTGAGTCACAAGGGATAATGCCGCACGGCTGCATTAGGAGGGAACTCCTAGTCGCACGGCCTCATTAGCTCTATCCAGACTGCCTATAAATAGAGGGCTCCTCTACCCATTTTAAAACAACATTTTTCAGCATACAAACTCTCCAAAAACATCCCTACGAAAATCAGGAAGCTAAGAGTGCCATGAAGCCACCTCCCTCCTCCTTGAAGCCTCCAAAAGTTGGTCCATCCACTAGGCAAACTCCAAAGAAGAAGAGGTCACCACCATTGGTAACCTCTCATCCCCTTATCTTGCATTATATTTGTTTATATGTGATTCTTGCTCCTTGCATTTATATATTGCTATATATTGTTTGGGACTTGGCATATTATTGTAAAAGATCATATCTTTGAACATATGAATCATTTTCCCATCCCTTTGCTTCCTTTGCATTAGAATAGCATCATTTGCTCATAAAAATGTGACCTTTGCATTACCATTGCATCATTTGCTCATAAAAATGCATCTTTTACATATAAAAATCATGTCTTTACGTTAAAGGTGCATCCTTTGCACCTAAAACCCATTTTCATGTATAAAAATGCATCTTTTGCATATAAAAATCATGTCTTTACATTAAAGGTGCATCCTTTGCACCTAAAACCCATTTCATGTATAAAGATGCATCCTTTGCACTAAAAATCATGTCTTTATAATCAAAGTAGCATCCTTTGCTTTCAAAATGTAGTCTTTATGCATCCTTTGCATATAAAACACTATTTTTCCACATAAAGATGCATCCTTTGCATTAAAAATCCTTTCTTTACATAAAAAGCATCCTTTGCAAAACAAATAGCATCCTTTGCACCCAAAAATGTCATCTTTTCATTAAAAATGTCATTTTTACCATAAAACATGCATTCCCCTAGTCCCCATTGGTATCCTTTGGAACGGACCGGTGTAAAGATCCTATCTTTACATCGTTTCTTCCATTAAAGGTACCACAATCTCTTTAGAAAGGGATAAACCTTGAACCCTATATCTCCGATTATCACTTGAGACGAGCATGATAGCTCCAATATAAGCTCAATCGTCTCAAGGTGTAGGATTGATGGGCTAAGGTCACTCCTTTCTAAAGAACTCCATTTTGGACTATAAAAGAGAGTCCTTCTCTCGATCACGCAAGACCAAAGGTCAAATAGCGATGATCACAAGTCCAAGATGAGGACGGGATCAAAGTCCCAAACACATAAAATCCAAGGAATCCCGAGCGACAACCAACTAAATGGTTTGTACGTCCGGAAGACAACTTGGAACATTCCCCCTCTATTTTCAACACATGCACACAAGAAAGCACACAAGTGAGCACGAAAAATGGAATCTAGGGAGACTTGCTACGGCAAGGCACCTTGGGTGAACGACGATCCGTTCTTCCCAAGGGGTAACTTAACCTCCGAACCCTAAAAACCTTTTTTTCAAAGTTTTGAGGAAATCAAAATGGCGTGGCGACTCCGTTTTTCAAATTAAACCGGATGTTTTCAAACTCGCGTGAATCCAAACTAAAAAACACAAAAAATAGAATTTGGGCACACATTCACACCGGCCACAAACAAATGGCGCCGTAGAAGCAGCAAACAAGACTCTCGAACGGATCATTCGAAAAATGACCACCTGAGGACGAGATTGGCCCGAGAAGCTACATCTTGCACTTTGGGGCTACCGAACATCAGTCAGAACGGCCACGGGAGAAACTCCATTCGCCCTGACATACGGGATGGAAGCAGTCCTCCCCATCGAATTGGAAATTCCCTCACTCCGAGTGCTGCTGGAAAATGACATCAACAAAGTCGAATGGCTCCGAAGCCAACACGACAAATTGGCTCTGCTAGACGAGCGACGACTAAAGGCCATGAAACACGTCCTAGCCTACCAAAGCAGGATGGCGAGAGCTTTTGACAAGAAAGTCAAGTCCCGAGACATCAGGGAAGGCGATCTGGTACTCAAAGAAAAGCCTCCCACTCGAACCAACCCACTGGAAAAATGGGAACCAACATGGATCGGCCCTTTCGTGGTTCAAAAGATCTTCTCCGGAGGTGCCATGAAGCTGACAGACCTAGACGGCAATCCCTTTATGAATCCAGTCAACGGAAGCAAACTTCGCAGATACTTCGCCTAAAGAAAAACAATTGTGCATCTCTTGGCACTCCATATAGTGTCGAACTACGCAGACCTGAGCCCTCTAGTCCGTGGGAACGTAGGCAACCTTAATTGGTCCGGTCTAAAAACACACAAAAAAGTCAAAAGTTTGAATGTCAACCAAAGATCTCCATCAAACTACATACTTTTCAAGAGCATGCCCCCAACGTCACCTTGACCAAGTCAAACAACGACGGCAACATCAAAGGACATCAAAAGGTCACTCAACATCAAACGACTGACCCATGTCTGCTTCCAAGCCGGGGGCTTGTCTTCGCCCTCACGCGCTTCAAAAAAAAAAAAAAAAAAGAGCTCGAGCAAAGGGCTCTCAAAAAAAAAAAAAAAAAAAAGAAGCTCAAGCAGAAGCCGCGAAAATAAGGTCAAGAGCCCGACGCCAACAAGCAAGAGGCAAGGAAGCTAAGGAAATGACCGTCAAAACGACTTGTCAGGGGATCATCCAACCTCTCAGCCAAGCACAAAGCCCAAGCAAAAGGGATTGCCGTCAAGGCCTAGGCTGCTTCAGTCCGCAAATGCAACAGAAAAGTCCAAAGATGGACGCCGCCAAGGTGCACAAAAGAAACAAAAAGCGAACAAGAGATCTTGCGTCTCGACAAAGCTTTAAAAGTAAATCACAAATCACTAACGATTACAACATTTCTTGATGAGTTCAAACACTGTCTACTCTCAAATTCACAACATGCTAAAAGACAGCTTAATACATTTAACAGATAATGTGTTTGCAATGCAATAAATGGATACCTAGGAGGTCATTCCGCGCCATCTGCGCTTGTCCCCTCGCCATTCTTTCCTTTCTTCCCTCGTCCCCGGCGAGTCTTCTTTCGCTCCACGTGAGCCAGCTCTGCGTCTCTTAGTCCGAGATTAGGGGTCCTCCCCGTAGAGTCAAACAATCCAGCAGCTCTCAGGGCTTCATTCGCCCGTGCTTCGGCTCGGATCTCCTCCCTGCGAGTCTGCAAAAGAGGACCTCTCCCCGTTAGTCGGTCAACTCTGATCTCGTAGTCAAACAAAGTGTCTCCCGTAACATCCTGAGGGTCAGACCAGGCTTCGGCACTCCTAAGGCAATAGCTACTACGGCAATCAGGCCCCAGAATCGCTCCATGCCTGCTCCCCAAAGCCATTTGGGACTGCCCAACACGCTGCTCATACCAAGCTAAGTACTGGGTCGTCAATACGACACTCTCCCGACGTCTAAGGAGCACCACCAGAGGGAAAGCGGAGTACTTCCATACCCTCAGAAAATACAGAAGAGCACCTGGAGCGGCCATACAAAGAGGAACTACCTCCGCAGTAGCAAGGTCATCCCAGCCCAACAAAGGCTCCTGCTTCATCCCAAACTACCGGGAAACAAGCGACGGAATATAGAAGGAGGACCAAGGCAAACCTGGACTCTGACAACATAAGACCCTTCCTGCAAGGCCTTCCTAGTCTCGATCCCCCAGTGCGGAACCCACCAATGGATCTGATGCGTACCAAGCTGTGCCATCCATCTCTCCCAGGCGGACTGATCCATATCCAATGCAAGAGGTCGCCGAGCAAACGACCACAGGCTAAACGACGTCGGAGCCTCGGGCATGGCCTGAAGTCTCTCTCGCAGCCACAAGGTGAGCAAAGCGGGGCTTCCCCCTCTCATGAACCGATCCCCAGTCGCCAGACAGTTGATACCATGAAGAGTCTCCCCTAGCACCAATGGGACAATATCCTCTCCAGCTCTGCAGTGCCCAATCACATCTAGCAAAGCGCCATCGCAAACCCCAAGGGAGCTGATCATGAAAAGCGTCGCTATCATGCACAAGGCAAATGCACCCACGAGACATCACTCTCATCACCAATCAAAGGAAGCGAGATGGCCTCCACCTCCGGTCCTCCAATCAAAGCCCGAAAATCCTCAAAGGTGGGCACTACCTCGTTGTAGGAGAAGCAATACACTTGCCTCCTAGTATCCCAGAACTTCGCGGTAGCTCGCAACAAATCCCAATCAGGAACCAACTCCTTAAGAGACCAAACCGAGCAAAGTCGAAACCTTACCTCGAAAGCCCGCCTCTGATGCCTTATCCGGTGTCGCATCCACATTTTCAGCCGCTCAAGGAAGAGTGCTTGCCACTCCTGCGAAAGCCTTGGCAAAATTCTTGGAACGTACGAAGAATCTATGGCAAAAATGGAGGTTCCTAGGTCTGTCCGTACGGACCTCTTTGCAACCAGGACCCACTTCCCCAGCAAACAATACAACAACCACTGTTACCAGCAGGACCTTGCTCCAAACTGCCCAAACTCTGGCCAAAGCCATTTCCGGCAAGCACACGCTACACACAAATGCACCCCCAGCTCACGTGGCATGCACAAATAATAAAGTAGCAACAATTCCTAGGACAACTCCCGGGAATCACGAAAGATATATTACATCTTAGAATAAAATGCTTTGCGATACAAATGCAAATATTTTATTACAGGTACATAAATGTCTGTTGCTAAACAAAAAAAAAAGAAGATATGGAAAGAGGGAAAGTAAATGAGCCCTAATCCGACTCCTCAGCATCATCATCATCACTGACATCCTCAAGCGAGAAGTCGGGCATCCCGGTAAACTCGCCAGTCACACCCTCATCATCGGAGTACTGAATCCCCTCCTGGGGTAGGTACTCAAGGTACTCGGAAGGGTCGAAACTGACAAAAGGGTCGAAATAGGCATGCTCTGACGAACCCTCACCCTGTGCATTTGGCGGAGGAAAGAACTGATGAAGGGTCTGCGACCTCTGAGCTCCCGAGGACGTCCCAGCGTCCATGCTAAGCCGCCCCCACGAAGGTCCCTCCTGCTGTGGCTCTGGCTCATCTCTCGGTGGGGGAACGTCCACGGAATGCCTCGAAGGCATCGGCTCGTACGCCGGCACACGCCGAGAAGACCGGCAAGACATCTTCGACGCCATCTTCTTCGCGAAGGACCTCATCGCCACATAACGACGGGTCAGCATGTCATAGGCTCTCCCCGGGACCTGCACAAGCAAGCAGCCAAAGAAACGCTCAGCAATACAGTCATACTCAGCACGCGGGGTCTTAGCCTGATGGTTAGAGTTCATGGCTTCCAACCTGGAGGTCATGGGTTCGATTCCCCCACCAGTGGTTAGAGGGAATGACATTGCCCTCCCTAGTATAGCTAGGCGCCTCTGTGAAGTGCATCAAGGGGGGAGCGGTGAAATGTGTTGATCCCCTTCTTAAAAAAAGAAAAGAAAAAAAAAATACAGTCATACTCAACAAAAAGAGAAAAATACAGAAAAGATGCCAAGATGGAAAAGAGTAAGCACACTCACCAGCTTATCAGGATCCACTCGGTAGACAGCAAAAGCCTGCTCAGGGACGGGTACAGACACCCTCCTCCTCGAGGAATCCCCGCGGACATATGTGAAATCCGGCCCAGGCACCGGAACCTCTGGGGGACCCAGCGGACCAGCCTCCCTCTCCTTCGCCAACACCTGTGGCGTCCTCAACTTCCTCCTCACGAAGGCCCCATACTTTTCTCGATACAAAACAAAATCATGGGCACTCACGCCGCCCAAATACCTCTCAAACTCTAGTACGTCCATATCACGGGAATCCATCATCCCGAAAGGCGGGTCCCTCTGAGCCAATGGAAGCATACCCGGGCCATGCTGCCAAAAGACTCTCTCTCCCAAGTACATGACGTCGCAGGTCAGGCCCCGCAGCATCTTCCTCTGCGCTGTCACCACAGGAGCCCCCTCGAATTCGTTCGCCTCATATCGAGCCCAGGGGTACAGAACGAACTCTGCCGGACTATCTCTCCCTAGATGTGCCTGCACCTCCCCGTAGGTAATGGTGAGCTTCCTCCTCCTCCTCCTCGCCTGGCGTGCCCAACCTAACATAGCAGGATAGGCCGCTATGGCCTCAGGATCTCTATCCCACGGGAAACACTGGAAGATCTCGTAGAACCACACCTGCGTCAAAAGCAGAAAAGGCTCAGTGCAAAAGAAAACAGAGAAAATGACAGGTTGCTAATCAAAAACAGCAATAAACTCATACCTCCAAAGCAAAATCAAAACAAGCCAAGGAACTGGCCACACCTCTGCTGAACCGGTCCAAGGAGAAGTAAAGCTCGGCCAGGCCTGCCTCGCCCCAAGCTATGTCACAGACTCTCTCCAAGTCAATCAAGCTCTCCAGCAGAGCAAAAGGAACCGTCATCGCGTGGTTCGAGAATAGAGTCTCAGAAAGGGCAAACCACAGAAAGGAGCGCCGAGTCACTCCGCCGTCACACAATTTGGTACCCGACAATAGGCCCCAATACTGGCCGTAATCCTCATCTCCACATCGATGTATAGCATGCCTAGGCCCCTACGAGGAAGAGGCGCAAAGCCCAGCAGCTCAGTCAGCACGTCCTTAGCTATCCTATCCCTCCACCGCACTGGCCCTCCTTTAAAGGAAAGCCCGATGATAGCAGCAAAATCGGTGGGCGTCACCGTCACCTCGCCCCAGCTCAGATGGAAGGTGTGGATAGTATCCCACCAATACTCAGATAGGCCCAGGAAGATACTCTTGTTCTGCCTCGTGTCAGAGATCCCGACCAAGTTCTCCACGAACACGCCCAGGCCAGAAGCATAGATCAGCCTCCTAGGGCTCGGCCCGCCATCCACAGAGATATTTGGCATCTGCTGCCACAACTCAACTACAACCTCGAGCGATCCCCGAGTCTTCATCTTTTTGGCTTTCCCAGCCAAAAGCCCCTCATCCTGCAGGTAAACACAGCAAAGGTACGTCAGTCACAGTACTTAATATCAAAGCATATATATAAAAAAAAAGAAGTACGTCACAAAACATGGCATGCATTACAATCTTCACATACAACCCATCACAAAACACGACATGCATTGCACATAATTTTCCCTATACAGTCCGTCACAAAACACGGCACACATTGCACAAAATTTTCACATGTAACTCGTCACAAAACACGACACACATTGCACATAAATTCCCCACAAAGTCCGTCACCAAAAACACGTCACACACTGCTTGACACATTTTCAAAAGAAAAGTCCGTCCCTACACGGCACATACTTTCAGACAAAACCCGTCACAAAACACGGCACATGTCACATTTTTCACAAAATTTGTCCCTACACGGCACATACTTTCAGACAAAACCCGTCACAAAACACGGCACATGTCGCATTTTTCACAAAATTTGTCCCTACATGGCAATTTTTCTCACAATGTACATATACGAAATAGCATAAGGTACAAAATACCAAAGCATGCATTTCATAGAGAGGCACTTTATTTTTTACAAATAAAAGCTAATCTACACATTTTTGCACAAAAATCACATACCCACAATGTTTACATGCTCAACTTCAACAATTCATCAAGAATTTCACAAAAAGCATGGCAAATAACAAAAGCCCCAAAAATGCGAAAAACTAAAATCTAGTTCTAGCATTCAAAAATTCAAGCAAGGAATCAAGACAAAATTGATTTCTTACCTCCCCAACGTTCCTGACTCGCCGATTATGCACCTCCGGATTCGGGTACAATACATCCGGATTCTTCGAAGAAGGCACAAAGGAGATCCAATTTCTTTGAAGCTCCATCCTTTGCTCGATCACATCTCGACTCCGTTGGCGACGTCCCCTCCTTGATCCTTCCACCATCGCAAGCAATTCAAGCTAAGAAATGGAAGATTTTAGAAAACAATGGAGTTTTTCTCCTTCTCTCTCTCTCTCGGATGCACGAACTGGAAGAAGAAGAGTGAAGGGGTGCCTCAGTTTTAAACCCAGTCAAAATCTGGGAACTGTAAAATTCAACATTGGTCCGTACGGACCTCTTTACATCCCAAGTTGGTCCGTACGGACCTCTTTGCAACGAAGGGCCAAATTACTTTCTTTGCCCCTGGATGTCCAAAGGCCTATTTCTGCAGATTGGTCCTTAACCCATCAACGCAAGCACCGACCATCAGTGTAAGTCCGGATTTCGCCCACTAAACGGCAACGCAAGCACCGGCCGTCAGTGTAAGTCCGGATTTCGCCCACTAAACGGAAACGCAACCACCGCCCATCAGTGTAAGTCCGAATTTCGTCCACTAAACGGCAACTGAAATTACCCGGGGATCCGGCTCACGCGCGGAGGGGGCCCCGTGCATCTCACATTTTCGCTTGCGTCGCGTTTCAGGAAAGTTCGCCCGGATCCGAGAGGCAGCGTGTTCGCGGCCCGACATCTGGCTCATTCCCACTTTGCAGCGTTAGTTGGGAGGTGTCTCACCGTGTTTTTGCTTGTAGAGTCGTCACGCCGTTTTTATTAAGCCCAAAACATTGAAAAAGGGCATCAGTTTACAAATAAATTGTTTTTTGTTGTGTGATGAGATTTTTGAGTTCGGAGGTCAGATGAATCCTCGGGAAGAGAATATTAGAATCTTAGAGCTCACCCGAGTCGCCTCGTAAAAACGAGTCTTTCGGATACCCCTAATATTCTTTAACTGTTGTGTGTGTGTGTGTGTGTGCTTTTAAAAATGCATGCTGTGTCGGATGTCTACATTGTACACTGCTTTATTGAAATGTATTGAAATAGTATGGGAAGGAAGCCTTACCAATGTTGGTTCGTGTCTGTCTTTCGCAGGGGAATAGTGTTTGAGGTCGGAATAGTGTTCCGGTACGGACCGGGATTGCTTCGGAAAAGGGGCCGGTTGTCTGCGGACACAGTTTCGGCGTGCGTTGGGATCGCAGGGATCACTCGGGCAGAGTTTCGACGTGCGTTGGAATCATTGGTTGGATTCGGGCAGAGGTTCGGCGTGCGTTAGAATCGTTGGTTGGATTCGGGCAGAAGTTCGGCGTGGTTTGGGATCTCCGGTTTGACTCGGAAAGAGCCGGGACGCCTTGGGAAAGACCAGGCAAGGCCTCGGAGTACCACGAGGGGCCTCAGAGTACCTCGAGAGTGCCTCGGGGCAGCGCGGGAGCTTCACGTGAGCTCTCGGGGAGGCTTCAGAACACCGCGAGGGGGCTCGGAAGGCCTCGAAAGGATCCGAAAGGGGCCGGGAGTGCCTCGAAGGGTCTTAGAGGGGAGCCTGAAGGCTGGGGGGAGAGGAGAGAAGAGGGAAATGTGTGTAAATGAGGGAGGGGGAGCCCTCTATTTATAGTGCCAGAAAACTGCAAGAAGGTCCGTACGGACCTTCTAGGTAATCTAAATTTTTGGTTTTCCTCGATTTGAGGGAATCTGTGATAATTGAGAATATTCTGGAATGATGATGTCTCCTTTGCAAAGAGGTCCGTACGGACCAACTAGGCATGCAAAGAGGTCCGTACGGACCAACCATTCATTCCAGTAATGATGTTCCCCGGGATTTGAGGGAATATTGTGGACTTTAAGGGGATTCAGTAATTATTAAAATAAAGAGGTCCGTACGGACCTTATTTGCTTTTCCAATTTTCTGAAAATTCCCAAGAGGTCCTTTTGTCCCTTTTTATCCCAGAAAGGTTCCTCCCTTGGTTTGGCTTGGGGTTTTTGAGGGTTTTGAGTGTCAAAGGTCTTCGAGACTGCGTTTGTGAGTCTGCGGTGTTTCCTGTGTACTCGAAAGAGGGTGATCCAGATTGGGGTACTTACAGCAACGCAAGCACCGACCGTCAGTGTAAGTCCGGATTTCGCCCACTAAACGGCAACGCAAGCACCGACCATCAGTGTAAGTCCGGATTTCGCCCACTAAACGGCAACGCAAGCACCGACCATCAGTGTAAGACCGGATTTCGCCCACTAAACGGCAACGCAAGCACCGGCCGTCAGTGTAAGTCCGGATTTCGCCCACTAAACGGCAACGCAAGCACCGGCCGTCAGTGTAAGTCCGGATTTCGCCCACTAAACGGCAACGCAAGCACCGGCCATCAGTGTAAGTCCATATTTTACCCACTAAACGGCAACGCAACCTCTGGCCGTCATTGTAAGTCCAGATTTCGCCCACTAAACGGCAACGCAAGCACCGACCGTCAGTGTAAGTCCGGATTTTGCCCACAAAACGGCAATGCAACACCGGCCGTCATCGTATGCCCGGACCTCGCCCACTAAACGGCAACCCAGTCACTGGCCATCAAAGTAAGTCCGAGCTCCTTCCCCCACAAGTCAAAAAGGGAATTCTTGCAAACCCGTACGAGACCACATATCCCCAGCACCGGCCATCATCGTAAGCCCGGACCTCGCCCGCTCAACGGCAACTCAAGCACCGGCCATCAAAGTAAGCCAGAAGTTACCTTCTCAGCAGAAAAAGCCCCTACAAGGCCACGATAATCCCCAACGGATGAACACCAGCAATCAGAGTAAGTCCAACCTTCTCCCCAGCGGACAAAGCACGAGGCATCTACACCTCTCGCAATCAAAGCACAAGGCAGCCACGCCTCCACACCCGCAGCCAGAAGACGATTCAAGTCCTCACGCATGGCACACCCGCAGCCAGAAGACGATTCAAGTCCTCACGCATGGCACACCCGCAGCCAGAAGACGATTTAAGACATCACGCATGGCACACCTGCAGCCAGAAGACGATTCAAGTCCTCACGTATGGCACAACCGCAGTCAGAAGACGATTCAAGTCCTCACACATCACTATCTCCAGCCCAGAAGGCTTTAAACCACTCGGTCCAGAAGATCGTATAAACCTCCCACATCACTATCTCCAGCCCGAAAGGCAACCACTCGGTCCAGAAGACCGTATAAACCTCCCCAATCAATATCTCCGGCCCGGAAGGCGTTAAACCACCCGATTCAGAAAATCATAAAATTTCCATCTCAGGATGCCACCACGTCCTCACAATCGACCTCGGCGGTCACCACATATTAGGATGCCACCACTTCCTCACAATCGACCTCGGCGGTCACCACATCTTAGGACGCCACCAGGTCCTCACAGTCGACCTCGGCGGTCACACGACACTTCAGGGCACCACTACGCCCGCATACACTCACAATTTCACGAACTCTGAACTATGACCAGGCTTGATTCCCGCCAGGGATACGTAGGAATCCTTTTACAGGGTCCAGCCATCGACCTATATGGTCACCCAGGACGCCTCCACGTCCTTACAATCGACCTCGGCGGTCACCACATCCTTAGGGCACCACCACACCCTCGCATCATATTAGGATGGGACACGTCCTCCTACACCACAAACCATCTTCTCGTAAGATTACCTATCTTCTAGTAAGATTTCACACCCAGGATGCCTCCACGTCCTTACCACTGACCTATACGATCACCCCCGGACGCCTCCACGTCCTTACCACCGACCTATGCGGTCACCCACGGGATGCCACCACATCCACACACAGAGTTCCAGTCAGAGGACATCTCACATCCTCGTACACAACAACACTCACCCCACACACGAACTACGATCAGGCTTGATTCCCGCCAGGGATACGTAGGAATCCTATCACAGGGTCCAGCCAATTGACCTAAACAGTCACACAACAGGACACCTCCACGTCCTCAAACCGACCTATACGGTCACTTCCTCTCACAGCACGCGATCCAGATTAGGACCCTTATCTTATCGACGACCCCACTTCCTTCGTAAGTGACATCGTCGAGGGGCTTCTGTAAGTACCCCAATCTGGATCACCCTCTTCCGAGTACATGGGAAACACCGCAGACTCACAAACGCAGTCTCGAAGACCTTTGACACTCAAAACTCTCAAAAACCCCAACCAAACCAAGGGAGGAACCTTTCTGGGATAAAAAGGGACAAAAGGACCTTTTGGGAATTATTCAGAATTCAGAAAATCATAAATGGTCCCTACGGACCTCTTTGCTGCAATGATTACTGAATCCCCTTAAAGTCCACAATATTCCCTCAAATCCCGGAGAACATCATTACTGGAATGCATGGATGGTCCGTACGGACCTCTTTGCAAGCATAGTTGGTCCGTACGAACCTTATTGCACCCAGACAAAATCATTTCAGAAATCCTCATCATTCCCTTAAATCGAGGAAAACCAAAAATTTGGATTACCTGCAAGGTCCGTACGAACCTCTTTGTAGATTTCCTACACTATAAATAGAGGGCTCCCCCTCCCTCATTTTCACACATTTCCCTCTTCTCTCCTCTCCCCCAGCCTTCAGGCTCCCCTCTAAGACCCTTCGGGGCACTCCCGGCCCCTTTCAGATCCTTCCGAGGCCTTCCGAGCCCCCTCGCGGTGCTCCGAAGCCTCCCCGAGTGCTCCTGCGATGCTCCCGCGCTGCCCCGAGGCACTCTCGAGGTAGTCTGAGGCCCCTCGTGGTACTCCGAGGCCTTGCCTGGTCTTTCCTGAGGTGTCCCGGCTCTTTCCGAGTCAAATCGACAATCCCAACCCACGCCGAACCTCTGCCCGAATCCAACCAACGATTCCAAATCACGCCGAACCCCTGCCCGAATCCAACCAACGATTCCAACGCACGCCGAACCTCTGCCCGAGTGATCCCTGCGATCCCAATGCACGCCGAAACTCTGTCCGCAGACAACCGGCCCCCTTTTCCGAAGCAATCCCGGTCTGTATCGGAACACTATTCCATCCTCAAACAATATTCCCTGCGGAAGATAGACACGAACCAACATTGGTAAGGCTTCCTTCCTACACTATTTCAATACATTTCAATAAAGCAGTGTACAATGTAGACATCCGACACAACATGCATTTTTAAAAGCACATACACACACACAACAGTTAAAGAATATTAAGGGTATCCGAAAGACTCATTTTTATGAGGCGACTCGGGTGAGCTCTAAGATTCTAATATTCTCTTCCCGAGGAGTCTTCTGACCTCCGAACTCAAAAATCTCATCACACAACAAAAAACAGTTTATTTTTAACTGATGCCCTTTTTCAATATTTTGGGCTTAATAAAAACGGCGTGGCGACTCTACAAAGCGAAAACACGGCGAGACATTCTCCAACACCGAAAAACGGAATAAGCCAGATGCCGGGGCGCGAACGCGCTGCCTATCGGATCTGAGCCATTTCCAAAGTTGCGGCAAAACGCGAGATGCGCGGGGCCCCGCGCGCGAGCCGAGCCACGGGTAATTTCAGATAGGGGCACGAATATGATGGTTCAAAGAGAGGCAACTCATAGTAGAGCTAGGGAAAGGGCTATACTGGCAGTGACGGGTTTGACAGAGGCATCGGGAAGGATCCCAGAGCCCGGCAGGAGATCGACAGGGATATTGCCTATGAAAGAGAAGAACACCCGCCGCGGAAAGGGGAAGGGAAGGAAGATGAAGGACTGAGCACAAGTGGCTAGATTGATCTCCCAGTAGGAAGTATCCACCCACTGTCATTGCAGACACATTAGGTTTAATTAAGTTTTTTTATTTCGCTTTGCAAGTACTCCCTCCGTCCCGGAACAATCTTCACACTTTCCCTTTTGGGCGTCCCAAAACTTACTTCACACATTTAAAACTTACCTAAAATGGAAAGGAATCTTTACTATTCCCTCCACTCATTCTCTCTCCTACATTATTTTAATACTCACAACACCATTATAATTTACTATTCTCTCCACTCATTCTCTCTCCTATTTTATTTTCACACTCACAACACTTTCAATATAATACTCCCTCCTTAAAACCAGTGCAAACAGTGTTTGTGAATTATGTTTCGGGACGGAGGGAGTATGTAGTGAGTCGAGAGTAGACCGTGCTTGAACTCATCAAAAAGTGTTTAACTGTAATGAATCGTGGGTTAATTTAAGAGTTTTTCGAGACAAAAGTGATTGGTGCCGAATTTGGAATTTTATTTTGTTTTTTTTAGACCGAGGTCACTCAAGATTATGTATTTTAGGAGGAGAGCATCAAGAGCAGCAACAACAGCCAGAGCCAGGGCAAGAGCAGCTGGATGAAGAATGATCTGCTTATTTTCACTGTTTTGTAATGAACAAGTTCCAAACAATTTTTTGCTTATTGTTTTTAGTTATTTATGCCTTAGCCCGGTTTGGGAGGCACTTTGATTTATAAATGTATGCATTTGTGTTGGTCTTAGCCCCTTTTTGGGGGGACCAACTTCTTATATGCTAGTTGATTTGATCCATCTATGTTTGATCTAAATGTCTTCACTTTTTTTTGTCAAACTTAACATGAGAATGAGATTGGCCAAAGTTTTGGTCGAATCAACTTATATAACGAGATTGACCAAGGCTTTGGTCAAACCTATATGGTAAAGAAGTTGACTAAGGTTTTAGTCGATCTTGTTTAAGTACGAAGTTGACTACAGTTCTAGTCGAACTTGTTTAAGAATGAAGTTGAAAAAGATTCTAGTTGAATTTGTTTAAGAACGAAGATGACTAAGGGTTTAGTCAAACTTGTTTGAGAACGAAGTTGACTAAGGTTTTAGTCAAACTTGTTTAAGAATGAAGTTGACTAAGGTTTTAGTCGAACTTGTTTAAGAACGAAGTTGACTAAGGTTTTAGTCGAACGTGTTTAAGAACGTTAAGGCTTTAGTAGAACCTATTTAAAAATGAAGTTGACTAAGGTTTTAGTCGAACTTGTTTAAGAACGATGTTGACTTAAGGCTTTAGTCGAACCTATTTAAGAATGAGGTTGACTTAAGGCTTTAGTTGAACCTGTTTAATATTTCGAGATCGACTAAGAGTCGGACCTGAGTTGAACGTATTGTGAATCATAAGGCAGTAATGTGAATAAAATTTTTTCGGGGGTAACCCCTTTTTATTGAAGACATAGGTAGTTAGTTACAAAGAGAATAACTTCAGAAATAATATCTAATTAAGTGGCTATCATGACAAGGATGTTTTAACTCGCTGCCTCCAGGATTGCTACCCTTGCTGTAGGAATCTGTAGCAGGTCCAAGTCGATCAACCTGTTGGAGTCATTCTGATTCTAATCAAACAATGCTACCCTTGCTGTAGGAATCTGTAGCTCGGCCGGTGCCATGGCCTTCGACCCAAAAGTAAGAGCAAATGGGGTTTCCCCAGTAGGCCCTCGGGTGGTTGTGCGGACTGCCCATAGTGTAAGGGGGAGTTCATCCAACCATCTGTCTACTTGCCCATCTAGGTTATTTCTCAGGGCCATTAAAATTAGCTTGTTGGCTGCATTTGCTTGCCCGTTGCCTTGGAAATAGGTGACCGACGATTTCAAGTGTTTGACTCCCAACCTGTTCATTTCTCTCTCGTAGGCCGTTGAGAACTGTAGTCCGTTGTCAGATATGATTGAATGTGGCACCCCAAAATGACACCAAATGTAAACGGGATGAAGTTGATGGCATTTTATTCTGTTATCTTGGCCTGAGGTTTTGCTTCGATCCACTTGGTAAAGTATTCAATAGCCACGATCACATACTTGCAATTTCCACGAGCGGGTGGGAAGTGTTCGATCAAATCTACCCCCTACATGTCGAACGGCCAAGCAACAATCACAAGAGTTTGTTCAATGGTTGGTAGTTTTGGTAGGTCAGCATATCTTTGTCATTTGTCACATTTCTGTACAAACTCACGAGTGTCCTCCCTTAGGTGAGGCCAGTAATATCCCAATGTTATTATTTTGTCCACCAATGTCCTGGTCAGCGGGTGTCCTCCACATATTCAACTGTGTACTTCAAACAAAAGATGAGGGACTTCTTAAGGATGGACGCACCTCAGCAATGGCTTGGTGAAAGACCTTCTGAACAATGATTCCCAGTATATAGTGAACCTGGGGGGTTTTTTCCTTATTACTCTGGCTTTTTGCTCGTCTTCTGGTAGCTCGCCTATCTCAATGTAGGCCTTTATCTCGTCAATCTTGCACTTAGGGCTATTTACCAAGCATAGAACCTGCACTCTTTCGTATGCTTTTTGCTCTAAGTACGAGATTGGTTGGACACACTTCTCTCATTAAGTGGCCAATTTTGAGAGTAAGTCGACTAACTCATTATCTTCACGTTCTACCCTCTGAATTTCCCAAAACTCTAAGTGTCAGATTATTATCTTTACCAGCTTGCAGTACTTGACAAGGATTGGATTAAGTACCTCGTACTCTCCCTTGACTTGATGTACAATCAACTGTGAGTCATAATAAGCCATTATCTTGGTCACCCCAAAACATTTGGCATACTCAATAGCCGCGATCAAGGCCTCATACTCTGCCTGGTTATTGGAGGCTTGAAACTTAAACCTCAATGCTTCCTCGAACACCTTGCCATTTTCTGGTTCAACCAAGATGATTCCAGCCCCATTAACATTCTTTGTAGCCGATCCATCTAAATACACTTTCCAGCAATCGTCGGGCAAACTGAATGACTGGTGAGCTGATGGCTCTTTCCCTTTTGAGGCCTTCCATTGAGGTGCCTTTTAGTTATCTTATTTTGGGAACATCAACTCGACCAAAAAATCAACCAGAGGTTGAGCTTGCAAAGTCTTTCGAGGCCTGTACTCAATGTCGAATTCTGTCAACTCTATTGACCAATTAAGTAGTCGACCTGAACTTTATGGCTTGTATAGGATCTTCTTCAATGGAGCACTTGTCAGCACGACTATGGGATGGGCGGAAAATTAAGCTCGTAGTTTTCTTGCTGCTATCACCAAGGCATATGCTATCTTTTCCGCATTAAAATATCTCCCTTCCACAATGGATAGGGCCATGCTGACATTGTAAACTGGCTTTTGGATGCCATTTTCTTCTCGAACCAAAAATGCATCCACTGCTCGATCCCCCACTGACAGGTACATATACAAACTTTCTCCTTGGATCGGGGTACTAAGCAGAGGAGGAGAAGTGAGATACTCCTTGAGTTGTTGGAATGATGATGAGTATTCGGTCATCCACTCAAAGGCTTTCATTCCCCTCAGAGTTTTGAAGAAGGGGAGAGATCTCTTAGCCGACTTGTCTATGAAACGACCCAAAGCGGCAACTCGAACATTCAGGTGTTGGACTTCCTTGATGCAAGGTTACTCCTGCATATAAATCAAGGCTTTGATCTTCTCTGGGTTGACCTCTATACCTGTTTGTGACACCATGAAGCCCAAGAATTTCCCTACAACCACTCCAAACACACACTTGCTGGGATTCTGCTTCATTTCGTTTGCTCGTAGATTGGCGAATGTTTCCCTTAGGTCGACTACATGAAGACCAGCCTTGGTTTTGATGACCATGTCGACTATATAAGCCTCCATGTTTTGGCTAATCTGACTAGTAAAGACTTTGTATTATTTGATAGGTTGCCCCAGCATTCTTCAATCCGAAAGGTATCTTTGTGTAGCAATATACCCCTCTTGCTGCCTTGGAAGGCTATCTTTTCTATGTCATCCTCGTGCATTCTGATCTGGTGGTAGCCTGAGTAAGCATCTAGAAAGCTGAGGGTGGCATGACCAGCAATGGAGTCGACCAGGTTGTCTATTCGAGGAAGGGGATAACTGTCCTTTGGGCAGGCTAGGTTTAAGTCGGTGAAGTCGACACACATTCTCCATTTCCCATTAGCTTTCTTAACCATCACCACATTTTCCACCCAGGTAGTGTAGGATGCCTCCTTGATAATACCTGCACTGAGCAATTTGTCGACCTCCTGCTTTATGACCATCTCCTTATCACGAGCAAAAATCCTGAGTTTTTGGCTCTTGAATTTCATCGTAGGGTTAACTTCAAGCCGGTGTACTGCAACCTCTTCCATAACACACTTCATATCTTCAACTTTCCATGAAAATACATATGTACTTTCTTTCAACAAGGTAGTTCAGCCTTTTCCTCGGGTGATAACTGTCTACCCAACTTGATTTTATGTTCGGGGTAGGTCAGATTAGTCTCTATCTCTTCCAGCTCATCCACTGGTTTTAGCTCTGGGCCATCCCTAAACTGGAGGGTCTTAATAATGATCTCCCTAACTTTCTTTCTTTCTTCTTCCCAAGGTGTGGAGCTTCTACCTCAATCATGCCATCTAGCTCGACGGCTATTTCATTACTGGTGGCCCCTGAGTTTTGATTGACAGTGAGGCATAGATCGCCTATGACGACCTGGTCAATCGAAACTGTATCATCTTCAGGCCTTATGGATTCTGAGGGACGTGTCGGCTTGATCATGACTATGTCATGTGAGGGATAGGTTGCCTCATCATGAATCAACTCCATCTCTGCTTCCACATACTGGATTGGTGCCAATATTGATGTTGTAGTGACAGACTTCGAGAATTTCCAGGTAGCCTTTGGTATTTCTACCTCGAGTTCTCTTTTATTTTTGGACTTCAACACATAATCAAGGTAATCTCGGGTTATACTCAACACATATCCAACTCCTAGGGATGTGGGAAACTTAACCCTTTGATGGGGGATTAAAGGGGTTATTCCCTGTGAGACCTGTCCAGGAATTTCCAATATAGCATGGTAATCACTTATTACATCAATTACTATAAATGTTACATTGGATGTGGTCCTCAGAGGATGTTATCCGACGTACACCTCCAGCTCTATCTGTCCTTTGCTGTCGACCCTATGGTTGGTATGAAACCCTCTAGTCGACCTGAGTAAGGTAACAATCTGACATCTGTAAGGCCCATTTCTAGGAATGTTTTATAGTAAAGTATACCCTTGCAGGCCCTAGTGTCGACCAAAATCCTGCACCTTTGAAGGTGCTTGTCAATGCCTTGCATAGCAAGCCATCCTCAATGGAGACCAAACACACGGTGGCCTCAAAATTTTGCATGTGGTTCAGAGCGTTGGTCATGCCAGAGTATTTTTCTAGCTCAGGCAGCTTGAACCCTGCAAGTGGGCCTTTATCGAGCATACTTTGGGCCAAGGGTCGAAGAGTGCTATTATTTCATTCGCCCTTGCCGCCCGACGCCTGTCGATCAGCCTCCATATCGTCTAACCTTCTATTTAAGTTCAAAAGCTCCCTAACATCTAGGTAGCCTCTTTGGTGGGGGACAGAATTGGACTTTTGTCGTTCTTCCCTATGGTGCTCCCTCCTCCTCTTTCATTTCCGGGAGGAGTCCTTTCTCTCCTATCTCTCCTAGGAGGTGATCGAACTCCTCTTGAGGGAAACATATGTCAAGCTCTTTCATCTTCAAGCATTAAGTCTATCCCTCAAGTCTCTGGTGCGGTCAACTTTTTCATGGGTGGGAGGAGACCTGTCATTCCTCCTATCTCCTCATGATGGCCTAGGGGCCACATTAGCACATCTATGTGAAGTTAAGGATGGAGTTACCATTTGTGATCTTCGGTCGTCCTTTTTAGGAGACGCTTGTAGCTCGAGCAATTCATCTTGTACTTCGAGCAAGCTCTGCAACTCTCTTGCTCGTTCTAGTAATATCTCCTTTCTACTAGGGTGAGAAGCTGAGGGACCAACCATGTCGCATGCCGCTATTCGACCAGTTTGGATTTTCTTGGCTTGCTGTTCACTCCCTTAGGTGACCATGTGTAAGTACCCAAATCTGGCTCATGCCTTCCAATCCGAGTTTCCTAGCAATTTCCCAAACTTTCATGAAGTTTAGGGGCAATTCGGGAACTTTTCAATACTTTTCGAGCAAGGAAGGACCTTCTAGGAATAAAAATTCAGGAAAGGACTTCGCTGGAAAGAAGCTTCCAGTCTGGGACCTTGCATGTTTCCAGAAATAGGCTAACACGACAGAAGATTTGGCCGGGCGGCTTCTTTTAGTGCGGGTTCCAGCCGTGCGGCTTCATTAGTAGCACAACAGAAACCTATAAATAGAGGTCTCCTCTACCCATTTTCAGATACAATTTCCACAACAAAGTCACTCTGCAGAAATCAAAACCCGAATTATAGTCTCCTAAAATATACCAAACCACTCTCTCTCCTACATTAATCCAAACCTAATCCATTCCTAATAGATCTAGCCCAAAGAACACTCCTAAGAAGATAGAGAAGCACCAATATTGGTAATCTCTCCTTCTTTCCACCTCTAATACACTCTCATATTCTCTCATTCCCTTGCTACTTGTTGATTACCTTTCCTTATGCTATAAAGTTCCAATGTTTAGCAATGTAGATTCATACTTCCCACTCTCCAACACAAATGACTCATGGAGATCCTCTCCCTAGGATGAACAAGATTCCACAAGTGGCTTGTTCTAGGGATGGTCTACCAAATGAGGATGTGAACCCCTTTTACATTTATGTCTAAAAATGCAATCTTTATGTGTTAAATGTTCTCCCTTTCCCTTGATCTAGCTTTTCCTACGATTATCCACCTAATGAGGTATTAAGGGCATATGAGAAGTCACAAAGATCCAACATTTATGTATTTTTCTCTTAGATTAATGATCCTCCTTTTATTTCCACATTAAAAATCAAGTCTTTACATTAATATTATTTCTCCCCATGTCCCCAAGATTGGAATCTTCTCCTAGGATTGTCTAAAGCCTATTAAGGTGTCAAAGACATAGGATGAATATAAAGATCCAATCTTTATGTCTCATTTCTCTAGACTCATGGTTCTTGAGCATTTCTAAAGTGAAGATTGGTGTAAAGACTCAATCTTTACATCAATCTCATTACATAATGCCATAATCTTTGTCCCTTTTAGAGATCCATGATCTCGGACCCAAGCTCTCCTATGATCACTTGAGATAAATATACCAAAAGGCCCCAATAAATCGACAAATATCTCAAGATGTAGGATGAAGGTCCAAGATCCGCACTTTTTTCCATTCTTGAGCTTAAAATGAGTTCTTTGATCACATTTGACTAAAACCCCCAAGGAAAGTTGGATTAAGACATACCAAGGCTCCTATGCCTAAATTGGTTGATTAATCTAATGGGAGGGTCGAAAGGTCCCATAATGATAATCACAAGCTCAAAAGTGGGTATGGGATCAAAATCCCGAAAATATCAAAGTCCAAGGCATCTTGAACTAAAACCTTCTTAAAATGGTTCTTATGTTCGGATAAAGACTTGGCACATTCTTTCTCTTTTCTTGAATCACACACACACACACAAGCACAAATTTTGGACCTTTGGAAGACTTGCATTTGCAAGGCTCCTTGGGTGAACGCCAAACGTTCTTCCCAAGGAGTAACTTAACCTCCGGACCTAGTATTTCTTTCCTTTTTTTCAAAGTTTTGAGGATTATCAAAATGGCGTGGCGACTCCGTTTTTCATAAATTTGGTGTTTTCCAACGAGGTGACTCGGCCTCAAAATGATACGCAAACTCACCCAATGTGGTGCGGCATTTTGCGCGATCGTGGGGTAATTCACAGTTGGCGACTATGCTGGGGACATAGTTAAATGTTTCCAAACTTCTTCTCTCATAAGAAGCTTTGGAACATTTACGAGGGTTAGCCTTCCGTCTCGGGTCCAATTTTTGTGCAAAGTGTGAATCTTTTTTCATTTTTATGCATTCCTTGTGCTAGTTTTTTGGCTTGTATATACTCTGAATAATAAACAGGTACAACTGTGAAGCTGAAAGGTTCCCAGAATCTCTGGCTAAACATTCTAGAATTGTAACAGTTTGGAACCTGGAAAATTGCTGGATCCAGCAGTGCGGCCTGATCTGCCCTGGACTGAGCCGTGCGAATTTTGTAAGTACCCCAATCTGAATCACTCCCTTTCAAACGCACGAGAAACACCGCTGACTCACACGAACGTAGTCTCGAACATCCTTAGCCCTCAAAAACCCAAAAAACCACCAACCAAACAAGGGGGGGGGGGGCTTTCTGGGATAAAAAAACTCAAAAGGACTTTTTGGGAATTTCGGAAATTTTGGAAAATCATAGAACGTCCGTGCGGACCTCTTTGCTTCCAGACATCATAATTATGAAATCCCCTTAAAGTCCACAATATTTCCTCAAATCTGGGAAAACCAAAAATTTGGTTTTGCATGGAAAGTCCGTGCGGACCTCTTTGTAAATTTTCCAACCCTATAAATAGAGGGCTCCCCCTCTCATTTTTCACACACAATCCTCTTCTCCTCTCTCCCCCCAGCCTTCAGGCACCCCTCTAAGACCCTTCGGGGCAATCCTGGTCCCTTTCGGTTCCTTCCGGAGCATTCCGAGGCCCCTCGTGGTACTCCGAAGCTCTGCCGAGCGCTCCCGAGCTGCCCCGAGGCACTCTCGAGGTATTCTGAGGCCCCTCGTGGTACTCTGAAGCCTTGACGGGTCCATCCCAAGGCGTCCCGGCCCTTTTCGAGCCCAACCGACAATCCCGACGCACGCCGAAACTCTGCCCGAGCACAACCGACGATCCCAACGCACGACGAACCTCTGCCCGAATCCAGTCAACGATCCTTGCTATCCAAATGCACGCCGAAACTCTGCCCGAGTACACACCTGACAATCCCGAGGCACGCCGAAGCTCTGTCCGCAGACAACCGGCACATCCCGAAGCAATCCCGGTCTATCCCGGAACACTATTCCATCCTCAAACACTATTCCCCAGCGGAAGACAGACACGAACCAACATTGGTAAGGCTTCCTTCCTACACTATTTCAATACATTTCAATACGTAGTGTACAATGTAGACATCCGATACAACATGCATTTTTAAAAGCACATACACACACACACAACATTTAAAGAAAGAAGGGGTACCGAAAGACTCATTTTTACGAGACGACTCGGGTGAGCTCTAATATTCTAATATTCTCTTCCCGAGGAGTAACCTGACCTCCGAACTCAAAAATCTCATCACACAACAACAGTTTTTAAACTGATGCCTTTTCTCAATGTTTTGGGCTAAATCAAAACGGCGTGGCGACTCTACAAGCAAAACACAGCGAGACACCTCCTCGACCAACAAAACGGCAATGCGAGATGTCGGGGCCCGCGCGCGAGCCGAATCCGTGTAATTTCAGTTGGCGACTCCGCTGAGGATATTTTATTTTAAAAACTTTTAAACAAAACAAAAGATTTTTAAAAACGATGATGAGGGTCAAACTTTCATTTTACCCCTTTCTTTAACTGTTGTGTGTGTGTGCATGTGCTTTACTTTTTATTTTACAAAAAAAAAAATACAAAAAAATGCTTCAATATACATCTGTGTACATACATTTAAAATTCTTCAAAAAACTTTTGTTTTACTCAGAAAAAGAATTTTAGTGACCGCACACTACTCGCAGTGCTGCCTCGGTACACCGCACGCTACGCGCACTGCTACCTCGGATACACTGCATACTACAACCCTTAACCCGGGGTGGTCTCAGTTTCAGTTCGTTTGGCTTTCCTACGCCTCTCGGACGCACACAGGATCATTCCAAACATCCCATCCTATCCAGTGTCAACCATGCACGCTTGCGTCACACTCTGTCCAGACTCGGTTGGTTTTTACCCAGTCCGTGTCATACAGCCTGGATACATATCCCATGCCGGCCATTTTCTGAGTCGAAGCTCGAAACTCAAGATCCCTTGCGCAAGCAAAGAGATGAAAGGTCATGCTAAAATCTTGACCTGATCTTGATTTTTGAAGCTACACCCGGACAATGCTCCATCCCGGATATACATCCATGACACCACGTCATCAAGCCTTTAATACGTCAGCCATGACGATATGACCCAGCCAACGCCTAACGTCACAGATCCCTTGCGCAATCCAGGTAAAGAGAGATTATGCCGAACTCTCGACCAGATCTTGACTCAGGTGCCGGCTCGGCTCACTATTCACATGGCCGACGCATTAAAACGAACATGACAGGCTAGGTCCTTAGGTTCGATTTTTCTTTTAGGACGGTGGAAACCGCTTGCCCTATAGGACCCTCGCCCGGGGCTGTCTACCTCGGGATGTCAAAATACAGGTGCAAAACGATGGTCTCCACTGACCCAGGATCTAGCATAGTTGCGAAAAAGAAGAACAATCTTTTCCAACCAACTTAGGATTATGAGAAAACAATGTTTTAAGTAAATTAAAACAACAAAAAAAAATCATAAATAAAAAGCGGAAACTACATGTCACATGAGCTTTCCCTCTTTTATCCAAAAAGGCCTTCCCGTGTCTAAAACCTTACCCATCACCCCCTCCAGCGAACCGAGAGTGGTTGAGAGTACCCGGGAGCCGCCTTTTCAGTATCGAGGTCACAAGGTCCGACAACCCATCTGGTTCAGCGGTTCGCACAGTCCGCTACTCCCCCATGGCGGGATCAACAGATAACAGTGAGGGAAATGGAACCCCGCCACTGAGAAACCTCCAGACAATGGAAGAGGTGCTGCAAGCCTTCGAGACTCTCAAGAAGCGCCAGGAAGAGCAGCAAGCCTAGATCGTAGACACCCTGAGCCTTCGTGGAACCGTTGCTGTTCCCCAAACTGACGGGACCTTCATTCTCATAGAAGATGAAGAAATACCTGCTCCCCCGGGTCCTCAAAGCTATCAGCAGGTCCCACCTCTGCCAAGCTACGAGATCCCAGCAACGCAAAGCAGCTCTCGCTCAAAGCTCCACTCGGGCATTAGTCAAGCTCCGATATGCCCGCCTCAAGACAAGCCAATTTCCCGGCCATGCGCCCCAAGCTCGGTATCAACAAGACACATACGTGCATGATCCGCGGATCCCAATGCATCTCGGTATCCCCCAGGATTCAATACTCTGCCTCTATACAAGCCTCGCAACCATAACCAAAAATCCCAATGTTTACCCGGGACGGGCATCCCAAGTGGATATCACGACATCTCAAACCTACCACCCACTGGTCTGCCACTTGGGTCTAATGAAACATTTCTCCAATTCCCAAACACAACCCTTAGCGGCCCGGGCAATCACGCCCTCAATTTCAACAACCTAGGGTACGGGATGGTATACATTCAACTACCTCCCCAAGACTCCCGAATGGCGATCCCATCAGCCAATCCATCTCCCTCTTCGGTTTCCATCCCCAAAAATGGCAACCCGCCTCAACCTACCGATCCCCACATGGCTGGGTTGATCGAACAGATGAAGGACATGCAAGGCAAACTAGCCAGCTCTCGGAAGGACTCCCTCATGCCCACTGATCCAAACAAGGTGGTCCCGCTTCCTCCAAAATTCAGAATGCCGGAAATGGAAAAGTTCGACGGGACAGAATGCCCAAAAACCCACATCGACACTTATGTCTTGGGTATGAGAGCCAAAGGGGCAACCCCTCAATAAATGGCGGATCACTTCCAGCATTCCCTCAAATCCACAGCATTAAGGTGGTTCCTCAACGTAAAGGCAGAAATCTTCCTGGAGAAGTACCGTGCCAACCTTGAGTGGGAAACAAACCGCCATGATCTGCAAGCCACCGAACAAAAGGACGACGAGCCTATGGGTAAGTTCTACAAAAGATGGAACTGGAAGCTAAGCATGATAATGGATCCGCTTTCCAAAGAAGAGCAAATGGACATCTTCCATTCCTGCCTTAAGCCATCTCTGAGGACCTTGATCAGCCATCACTTCTATCCAGATCTCCGTGCCATGGTCAACTACAGAACCAAGTTCGAAAAGACCCTGAGCCTCCAGAAGACAACAATGACCCCTGCTTCGTCTTACCGCTATTGGACAAAACTGTCAAACCCAGCACTTGTCCCGAACAAAGGAAAAGAAGCAGCCGGAGCGGTCCACTACATCCAGAACGGAGCTTAAGTAAACCACGATCAAGCACCCCCAAGGAACAACAATCCCCCTCGCATACCACAGTTCCTGCATTTCGACAACCTCGAGATGCCTCTAGGCCAAGTATTCGAAGCACTGGTAAAGCGAAATCTTCTCAAGCCTCTCGAGAATTTCCAACCAAAGACTCTCAAGCCTAACATGGATATGAGCAAATACAGCGCCTTCCACAACTACCCCGGTCACACCACCGATAATTGCTTCGTGCTGAAGCAAGTGGTCCAGGGGCTAATCAAAGAGGGAAAGTTGGAACGACCCCGTGACCCCAACACCATTGGAAATCCATTCCTTCAAAACGACAGGGTGAACATGATAGCCTTCAGCAAGACTCCATGCAAGAATAGGCCTCCTGCAATCTCCGAAACCATCAACATGCTATCCCGCCACGACTGGGAATGTGAAACCAGAGTCAAACGGTCCCGTGATCGGGAATCCAGACAAGAACGTCCAAGGATGAGTGTCTCCCTACGATCTCTGCCACGATCAAGACACACCAATGGATGGATCGAACTCTCCCCGTAGGAGACCGAATCAAACGGCAGCACCGGAAGTGGTCTAGCCTTCACAGATGCAGACTTGCCGATATGTGAAAACAGACACATCGAGGCCCTCCTCATCCTCATAAAGATAGAGAGGTTCTACCTCCCGAACGTCTTGATCGATAATGACTCTGCAGTCAACATCATTGCCTTGAGCATATTGAAATGACTTCGTGTCGAACGCTCTCTGATGAGACCTTCGCCCCGGATAATCCGAGCTTACGACTCCACTCCACGCCCGGTCGTAGGAGTAATCAATCTGAGGATCCAATTCAATGCACAATTGGAGTCGGTGGAATTCCAAGTTGTGGAAATCAAAACAACCTTCTTCGCCCTGCTGGGACGACCTTGGCTGCATCAGATGAAGGCAATATCATCTACTCTTCATCAATGTGTGAAATTCATCAATGCCGATGGAAACCTCGAGGTGATCCGCGAAAGCAGCACGATGGCAAGCGCTTGGCCAGCAAGCTATGACCCAGAAGAAGGTCCCGACATGACCGAATACTCCTCTGCAGGTGAGTCTCCAGTCCTATCCCGCTACGAAATTGATCCCTACATTCACGCTCTAAGCCGTGATGAGCTAGAGATCGAAGAACTCATGGGCCAAGACGACAACTCTGAAATATGCGACTGCGAAGAATGCTTGAAAGAAGATCAAGAGATGGACGCCCAGATGGAGCTTGACCGAGAAGTAGACTCATACTTCGCCAAAAATCCTCCTGAGGAAAGCTGGCTCATCACCGACCCGCTGGTGTAGGACAACCCTCTTGCCGACACGCTCGGATCTCACGGGGACAACCATCACAGCATAGTCCAATTCAACATCCCGGTATCTGACCTGGAGGAATAATGGTGCAACCTCCTCCAAAGCTTAATCAGATAAGGAGAGATAGCATGCCCCCTCGATTCAGACATCATAAATGTCGTCCAGGCAAAGATCCCAAATAAAGAAGAAGATTCTATGAAGATAATCAACATCAGCAAGAATCAGCTCCGAATTAGCGAATGCTTCGCCCTCCTGGAAGAAGCTCTCAATGACTTCTATCATCAAGGTCCCCAAGATCTGGCAGCAACACCAATGGAGGGACATCATCAAAGGAGCAACCTAAAACCTCCGCAATCTGGTTTGAAGTCGAACCGCAGGCAAGCCATCCTCCGAGAACCGCATCGAATGAAGAACGGCCACCAAAGCCATCGCCACCCCCTCTAGACCTATAGCCTGCAAAGAGCAATGAAGCCTGGTCAAATCCCTCGTCGCCTAGAGTCTAGCTTCGAGTCATGTTGTCTGTGAATTCACGTCTTTCGAGTCATCTGAAGGCTCTACGCCGGAAGATTGTGAGTCCATAATCAACAATGTATCTTTTCTACGCTTTCAATAAAAGGTCCGACCTTTCCAGATATCCTTTCGTTGCATCTTTAACAAATGATGAGTTAACTAAATCCCAAACAGTTAATAACTATTCATCTAACAAAGAAGCATACACATTAATTGAACGAATGCATTAAACAAACATTTAAGCATATTGTCAAACGAGGGAAAAACCGGGCCCAAGTAGCCGAGAAAGGTTTTAATCACAGTAAATTTGGGAACTATGGAAGAGCCAAAGAGACGCAAGTCGGAAGCCTCTTCACCAGCACAGTGCGTCCACCAGATCTTCCAATACCTCAAAAACGGGGAAACCGCCTTCATGAACGAGGAAGGTCAGCGCAAAGAAGGAATCAAAGCTAAGAGCATCATGGCCCTAAAATGCCTCGCCTCTCACTTTGTCATCCTTGGAGACATGCTATACAAAAAGCGCTACCAGGGACCGCTCCTACGCTGCGTTAGCCAGGAAAAAGCAAGCGAGCTCATGAACGAAGTCCACAACGGGGCTTGCGGCCCCCACATGAACGCCAGAGCCCTGATGCAAATCATTCTTCGAATGGGCTACTACTGGATCTCCATGGAGGCAGACTGCGTCCACTTTGTCCGAAGCTGCGACAAGTGTCAACGGTTCTCCAACCTCAATCATCTACCTCCTCACGATCTCTACTGCATGACTACGGCCTGGCCCTTTGCCACGTGGGGAATTGACGTCATCGGGAAAATCGCTCTGCCAGGCAGCAACGACAATGAATTCGTCTTGGTAGCCATCGTCTACTTCACAAAATGGGTCGAAGCCAAGTCCTACAAAGTGCTCACTTCCAAGAAAGTCGCACATTTCCTTGAAGAAAACATCATCTGCCGATACGGCATCCCGAACGAGGTCATATCAGACAATGGCTCCCACTTCGAAGAGGAATGCGATAGACTGCTGGCCGAATTCAAGATAATACGCCACAAGTCTTCTCCCTACCGGCCACAAACAAATGGCGTCGTAGAAGCAGCAAACAAGACTCTCGAACGGATCATCCGAAAAATGACCACCCGAGGACGTGATTGGCCCGAGAAGCTGCACCTTGCACTTTGGGGCTACTGAACATCAGTCAGAACAGCCACGGGAGAAACTCCATTCGCCCTGACATTCAGGATGGAAGCAGTACTGTCCGTTGAATTGGAAATTCCCTCACTCCGAGTGCTGCTGGAAAACAAGATCAACGATGTAGAATGGCTCCGAAGCCGACACGATGAACTGGCTCTGCTAGACGAGCGACGACTAAAGGCCATGGAACACATCCGAGCCTACCAAAGCAGAATGGCTAGAGCTTTCGACAAGAAAGTCAAGTCTCGAGACATCAAGGAAGGCGATCTGGTACTCAAAGAAAAGCCTCCCACTCGAACCAACCCACTGGGAAAATGGGAACCAACATGGATCGGCCCTTTCGTGGTTCAAAAGATCTTCTCCGGAGGTGCCATGAAGCTGACAGACCTAGATGGCAATCCCTTCATGAATCCAGTCAACGGAAGCAAACTTTGCAGATATTCCGCCTAAAGAAGACCAACTGTGCATCTCTTGGCACTCCTTGTAGTGTCAAACTATGCAGATCTGAGCCCTCTAGTCCGGGGGAACGTAGGTAACCTTAATTGGTCCGATCTAAAAACACACAAAAAAGTCAAAAGTTTGAATGTCAACCAAGACCTCCATCAAACAATACACTTTCCAAAAACATGCCTCCACCATCACCTTGACCAAGTCAAACTACGGCGGCAACATCAAAGGACATCAAAAGGTCACTCAACATCAAACGACTGACCCATATCAACTCGAAGCTAGGGGCTTACCTTCGCCCTCATGCGCTTCGAAAAAAAAAAGAGCTCAAGCAGAAGCTTTCAAAAAAAAAATAAGCTCAAACAGAAGCTACAAAAGAAAAAAAAAGAGGTCAAAGACCCAGTGCCGACAAATAAGAGGCAAGGAAGTCACCGGAAAAGACCGTCAAAAACGACTTGTCAAGGGATCATCCAACCTTCCCATCCAAACACAAAAACCCAAACAAAAAGGGATGCCGTCAAGGTCCAGACTGCTTCAGTCCACAAATACAATGAGAAGGTTCAAAGCTGGACGCCGCCAAGGCTCACAAAAGAAACAAAAGGCGAATAAGAGATCTTGCGTCTTGACAAAGCTTTAAAAGTAAATCACAAATCACTAACGATTACAACATTTCTTGATGAGTTCAAGCACGGTCTACTCTCAAGTTTACAACATGCTAAAAGACAGCTTAATACATTTAACAAATAATGTGTCTGCAATGCAATGAATGGGTACTTAGGTCATTACGTGCCATCTGCGCTTGTCCCCTCGCCATTCTTCCCTTTCTTCCCTCGCCCCCTGTGAATGTGTGCTTTCTTGTGTGCATGTGTTTGAATAAAAAGGGAGGGAATGTCCCAAGTTGTCTTCCGGACGTACAAACCATTTATTGACTGTCACTCGAGATTTCTTGGATTTTTATGTGTTCGGGATTTTGATCCCGTCCTTATCTTGGACTTGTGATCATCGCATTTTAACCTCGGGACTCGCGTGATCGAGAGAAGGACTCTCTTTTATAGTCCAAAATGAGGTTCTTTAGGAAAGGAGTGACCTTAGCCCATCAATCCTACACCTTAAGACGGTTGAGCTTATATATGTGCTTCATGCTCGTCTTAAGTGATAATCGGAGATATAGGTTCAAGGTTTATCCCTTTCTAAAGAGATTGTGGCACCTTTTATGGAAGAAACAATGTAAAGATAGGATCTTTACACCGGTCCTTTCCGAAGGTTGCTAATGGGGACATGGGGGAATGCATGTAAAAATGACATTTTTAGTGAAAAGATGACATTTTGGTTTGCAAAGGATGCTTTTGATTGCAAATGATGCTTTTTGATGTAAAGAAGTGATTTTTGTGCAAATGATGCATTTTTTATGTTGGAAAATAGCATTTAATATGCAAAGGATGCATAGAGACTTCATTTTTGAAAGCAAAGGATGCAATTTTATGTATGAAAATGAGTTTTTGGGTGCAAAGGATACAATTTGAATGTGAAAAGAGATTTTGAGTGCAAAGGATGCAATTATATAAAAAAAGAAATTCTTAGGTGCAAAGGATGCACCTTATGCATAAAGGTGTTATTTTTACATGAAAAAAGATACTTTATATGCAAATGATACTACTTTAAATGCAGATAGACATCAGATTATAGCATGATGGGGGTTAAAATCAGATTACAAACTGAACAGATAAAGATTCTGCAAACTGGCCTAAGTTGTCGCGTGACATAGGTTGCCTATGTCGCGTGACATAGGTTGCCTATGTCGCGTGACATACTTAGCCACTTGCAGAGTCTTCAACAGCTGGGATCTACAGAGGTAACAAGGCATTAATATAGCTAAGTTACTTCACAAATAGATCTCAAAGACCAAGTATTTCAATAATGAACACTTCAAGAGGGTGTGGATATGAGGGATCCACACTCATCTTGGGTGTTCATGCAAGAAACAATGCCAAGCCGGAGCTTTTACATGAAATGGTATGCAATCAGATGTGGATCTAGGCAATATGATACTAAAGCATGCAACTTTAATCAGGATATATCATTATTAACACATTTAGCATATAGATCTCATGTATAATGAAGATAGGGAAAGGAAAAGGGTAGAAAATCGTTACCCTTGAAGACCACGACTTCCTATATCAAGTTAGATATAGGAGCCTTCAAACAGCAACCTCAAGGGACTGAGATCAAGCCTTGGTTCAATGAGAACCTTTGGCTCTTGATGTGTGTGGGAAGTGTGTGTGGGATTGGTTGAATGGTGAGTGATTTTGGGAGGATTAGTGTGGTTTTGGGTGTATATGGGAAGAGGGAGTAGGCTTCTGGGCGTATTCTCTGTAGAGGGGCACTGAGGAGTGAAGGAGGGGTGCCTAAAATGAGAGGTGAAGGCCTCTATTTATAGGCTGCATGCATGGGCTTAGTATGTCGCACGACATAACAAGCCATAACCGTTTTCCTTCTAGAAACATGCAAGGTGGCAAGCTTCTAGAAGTCTTCTTGGCAAGTTATGTCGCACGACATAACAAGCCCCTTCCAGTTCCTTCTAGAAACATGCAAGGTGGTAGTCTTCTAGAAGGGAATTTTGCATAAAAGAAAAAACGTGTTTCTTTTATTCCAAGCAGTCCCTTCAGCCCTTAAGAGGTTTGGAACAGTTCCGGAATTGCTCCGGAACTCTAGGAAAGTCTGGGGAATTGCCGAGAAACATGCCGGAATTGCCGAGAAACTTGCCGGAATTGCCGGGAAACTTAACCGGAAGGCATGAGCCAGATTTGGGTACTTACAGAAGCCCCTCGGCAACGTCACTTGCAGGGCGAGTGGGGTTGTCGATAGAAAAGGATCCGATCTGGCGAATGCCGGGACGGATTGGGTGACCAAGTTGGTCGAGTGGCTGAACCTTTATGAAAGGCTACCTACGTATCCCGAGTGGAAATCAAGCCATAATCGTAGTTCGGAATCCACTGGGGAAAGGGGCGTCATATGTGACAAATTGGCTGAACCTAAAGTAGGCTACCTACGTATCCCGGAGGAATCAAGCCAGGCCGTAGTTCGAACATTCACTGAGTCGAAATGTTATTCCTTCATCTTGGAATAACGGAGATCGAAAGAGAGCGAAATGTTATTCCTTCATCCTGGAATAACGGAGATCGAAAGAGAGCGAAATGTTATTCCTTCAATCTGGAATAACGGAGATCGCGAGAGAGAGCGAAATGTTATTCCTTCATCCTGGAATAACGGAGATCGAAAGAGAGCGAAATGTTATTTCTTCAATCTGGAATAACGGAGATCGCGAGAGATAGCGAAATGTTATTCCTTCATCCTGGAATAACGGAGATCACGAGAGAGGTCGAAATGTTATTCCTTCATCTTGGAATAACGGAGATCGAAAGAGAGCAAAATGTTATTCCTTCATCCTGAAATAACGGAGATCGCGAGAGAGGTCGAAATGTTATTCCTTCATCTTGGAATAACGGAGATCGAAAAAGAGCGAAATGTTATTCCTTCATTTTGGAATAACGGAGATCGCGAGAGAGCGAAATGTTATTCCTTCATCTTGGAATAACGGAGATCGAAAAAGAGCGAAATGTTATTCCTTCATCCTGGAATAACGGAGATCGCGAGAAAGAATAGATTTTGTAAAGAAGTAGGAAGGATTCGATAGTTTTTGTAAAGAAAGTGGGACGTACCCGATAATTTTCGTAAAGAAACGGGACGTACCCTGATAATTTTTGTAAAGAAACGGGACGTACCCTGATAATTTTTGTAAAGAAACGGGACATACCCTGATAATTTTTTGTAAAGAAACGGGACGTACCCTGATAATTTTTTGTAGAGAAACGAGACGTACCCTAATAATTTTTGTAAAGAAAAGTGGGACGTACCCGATGATTTTATTATTTGAAAATAGAATTGAAAATGCCAAGGGCCAATAAAATGAGCCACAGGGGTAAATTTGAAAAATAGGCCACGGGGGCACTGGAGGGAAAACTGGATTGGAAATGATTGGAAATGCCAGGGGCACAAAGGGTAAAACAGGCCTATGAGGGATAAAATCGTAAAATTGAGCCTTCAGGGGCAAAATTGTAAAAATCAGCCACAGGGGCTTAGTATGTCGCACGACATAAGAGGCCATGTGGACAGATTCTTTAAAAATTCACACAGTCATCATTTGAAATTCAATTAGACTTGAAATTGAGAGGGAGATGACAGCGAGAAGAGAGAGAGAGAAAACATCAGAGGGAGATTTGAGAGAAATTGAGAGAAATCAAACACCTTTAGTCCGATTAATTGGAAAATGCCTCCTAGATTGCGTCCTACCAAGAGAGGACCTCAACACGCTGAGTTGGCTACTCGACGGAAAGGGGTTCAGAGGAATCAAAGGCCGTTTCTTTTGGAAGCTCAAAGAGGAGATTTCTATCCGCAGCTTGATGAGCATACCTCGGATGTCAGGAAGAAAGATGTGGTAAGTAACCTTTTCTAGGTTTTTTGAAAATTTTTGATTTGGGTGAAATTGATTTGGTTTTTCCAGACTGTGCTATGGATTGACATGAATTGGCATGTGAACATGGATTGAACTAGGAAAATGTGATGCTAAAATGCATGCTCTACATTGATAGGTTTTGACCTATTTTCATTTGAGATGATTTCAAGAAATAGCACGAAATATTCATACTTGTGCCATGTTTACTTGCAGGGATTGCGCACCCGTGGTTCCCCGGAGGTGATTGGTAGGCTATGGCAGAGCTTACCGGGTAGCCAGGAGCAGATACATTCGCCTAAGGGCATGGTTTATGCCATTGGACTGGGGCGATTCTTTGAGATGGCGAAGGTCATTGGAGATACTCAGAGGAGTGTGGATCTGGTGAGGGCATTTAGAGAGTTTTGGTGGGAGACCACTCATTCATTCCACTTCTCTTGGGGTGAGACGACAGTCACACCATATGATTTCGCGGTCATCACGGGATTGCCCTTTACGGCTGCGCCGCTCTTCATAGATGAGCCTGCACAGGGAGATGAGCCCCAGCCCATTGCTGATGCTGACTTTATGAGTTTGCTTGGTTTCGTTCCCCAGATCAAGAAGGGGAATGGATATGAGTTGGGTGAGCTACATGGCTTGATTGGAGAGCAGATTAGGGACTATCTTATGGTTGATGATCCTGTTGAGAGCCGGCTGAGAGCCGAGAGATTGGCGAGAGCCTTCGTATGGGTGGGTTTTTCCGACATGCTGTTTATCAACAGCGCATCTACTGCCCTGATTTCACTGCTGGAGCTTCTGAGAGCCTGGGATGCTGTGGGGAATCTGTCCTGGGGTGAGGCAGGTTTAGCCGAGATGTACTTGGCTCTAGATGACGTCAGCAGAGGGAAGGCGAAGTATTTCACCTGCTGTCATTTGGCTTTCGAGGTATATTGACTTCTTTACTTTTGCACATTTCACTCTATCGTTTTTTTTCTGTTTTTGACTTCTTCTTCTTTTCAGGCTTGGGCCTTCGAGTATTTTGGCTGTTATGCATGGCAGATCCGGGATGAGTTTCCTGCCACCACTTTTCCTGCTCTCAGACGGTGGATGAAGAATGCCAGGAGACAGACCAGGACATCGGAGGGTTTGCGGTGCAGGATTACGGCCTCATATCATGACACGCTGACATGCTTGAGAGGGACTCCCCAGAGGTTGAGTTTGTTCCCTTGGACTGGCCGTTATGATGATATGGACTTGGATCATGCTGCGCACTAGACAGAGTGTCGCAAGCTGCTGGTGGGTTTGTCCGGAGATGCCCTATATTTAGGAGAAAGAGTGTACAGACAGCATGGGCCCAATAGGCATGCTCGGATCCCTGATGATCCTCCGCCTAGATGTGGCCGCTCGCCGCTGGCGAATGTAGATGCTTTGATCGTAGGCGTGGCGGCACATCTCTTTACATGGGATGGGGATTACACATTGTATGTGGCTAGGCATCTTCAGTCTCCACAGATCAGAGTTGGCTATGATGCTCAGGGTGCGGGACCCTCGACAGGCCATGTGGCTAGACCTCCTTTGCCCCCGACTTTCATTGATTACCAGGGTGGCGGTCGTATGCGGCGAGCTCCTATTGATATGTCAAAGACTCATCCTCATCTGGTGCTCCCACGAGGTTCTAGATCTGTAAGTACCGCTCTTTGCGTCTTTTGGATTGCTTGCATCTCTTTTTGTTATCAATAACTGCATTTTGACACTTATTATGTCTGCTTGTAACAGGTGTCGGCCCAGGCTTATAGGCATTTGAACAGGGCTTATACTGGCGCTGTGAGCATGATTGGCAAGCTCCAGAAGGCATGAGCTTTTGGAAGAATCAGTGCCGATCACAGGGTTCGATCGATATCTCCCCACCTGGCCAGCCAAGAAAGAAGAGGAGCCGTTCTGACGACGTGGGCACCAGCGGGGGTATTAGTGGACCGACGCCTCGGACAAAGAATCCAAATGTGCCTCTTCACGGACCAGTTGAGATTGATGATGATGATGAGGATGGTGGGGCTGAGACAGCCACAAATTATGAGCTTGATTCTGTTGTCATCACTGAGCTTGACGACTATTATCGCATGGGGACCGTAGCCTACGAGGCACCTTTTGACGATCCGGATGACGAGCCTGAGGAGGCTGAGGACGATGATGAGGATGAAGAAGATGATGAAGATGATAGAGAAGATGATGGAGAGGATGATTCAGAGTAGCCCCCTTTCCCCTAGATTATTATGACTTTTTGGTTATTATACCCTTTTTGGGAAAACATATCATGTTATTTTTACTATGCACACCTTTTAGACTTGGTCCGTTTTGTATGTACATTGCTATCCCTTTTGTTGCACGCATTTATGAAATGGTGGTATGGTAACTAGCTTGAATTGGATGACTTGAATGGATTTCTGGCTTGAATGGATTTCTGGCTTGTATGGATTTCTGGCTTGTATATGTACCAGGTGGATGAATGCATGGGTGTACATGGGGTGAGTGAGCCCTCCCCTATGCATTTGAGAAGTGGATGGGTGGTGTTTGCAGCTAATGACAAGTCGGGGAGTGCCCTGGGGAATGCAGCATACTGCTGATGTCTGAGGTCTGATGTTGGCTTATTATGTCGCGCGACTTATTAAGCCATATGGCCAGGTTTATCGCGTGACATACATAGCCTGATCTGTGCTTTTCATACCCTTTGGCATTGGACTGGAATTGCCAACATAGGTTGGAATTGGGTGACCAAAGGGATCACATGCCTGATCCTACCAGGGCAATGGCAAAGAGATATTGGTCCCTTTCTATAAGGATGGAAACGGGGTGACCTAGGAGGTCAAACGGCCAATCCTACTAGGAATGTGCCAAATAAAAGGGGTGACCAATATGGTCAGATAGTTAGACTTTTATGAAAAGCTATCTTACCACGGAGGAATGACGAAGGAAGAGGGGTGACCATAGCAGTCGGATGGTTATACCTTTGCGAAAAGCTTACGCACCATTGAGGAATGGGGAAAGAAAAAGGGTGACCAATGTGGTCGGATGGCTGGACCTTTATGAAAGTCTACCTACGTATCCCGGAGGAATCAAGCCTTAGTCGTAGTTCAAGCTTCATCTAGATAGTTAGGAACATGTCTAGGATCCTTGAGATTTTGACAATTAATGGAGGTTGTCACCTGAGGAAGCTAAAGCTTACATCACTATCGAGTAGATAGAGGCAGCTATAGCTGGAAAACTTGAGCATACTTCTCAATCTGTGATAGAGGTAGCTAAAGTTAGATTTTTGACAATTAGGAAACTGTCACCTGGCGTTATCTTGTTATAACGGAAGTAACGGAGGCGCTTTTTGGGAGAAAATGTTATCATTAGCAATTGGCACGTTACTTGAGCCTAAGGGTGATTTTTTTCTTGGAAACATGGTAGGGACTGGGTATGGATGTACGTATGGAATGTTTTTGGAAATTGTTTAAGATGGGTTTCAAGCAAGTGGGGTCGTATCCTTTGGGTGCGGACTGAACTGTTGTTGTTGCTGAGATGTTGTCAACGTGGACTAGAATTCCCTCTTGGGCTGAGACTGGGTTTAAACCTCGGGTCTCGATGAATGTTCCTTTCTCACATTCTGGCATTTGAAGCTGATGCTGACAGGATTTTACAACCAAAGACTAAAGCAGATGTCGAAGTGACCAAACCTCTCTTCTAGGGATGGATGCGACTTATCGGAGCCCCGGTCTGAGGAAGAACTTTCTGCAAAGCCCCATGTCTTATTAAAGCAAGGAAAGATCCTTTCATTTGGCAAAGCCCAAGTTGGATGAACTGAGTAGGCGAACTTTTAGGTTATGAACAAGTGACTTGGTGAAGCCCCAGTCTGGTGACCTAGCAAAAATCCCAATCTGATTGGTACTGTGAAAGTGATCCTGAGGTTAATCTGACCACGACTGAATCCATTTTGTGACACGGTGAGGAACCCGATGCGGACCCCAAAATGGCTAAAGAAGCCCCAGCTTAAAGAAATGCTTTGACAAAGCCCCAACTTGAAGATTTTCAAGGCAACCCTAATGCGAATTGTAGCGTAAGAGGGAAAACCTATCCTTTCGTTTTTTTTTTTTTTATTTTCTTTAGTCTCTCAGCCAACCTTAAGAAGATGCAAAAGAAAAGATTCTTAGAAATTTATACATGCAGGGGCATATTTTTCGAAAGGTGGGAATAGATCCCAATTTTATGTTATTTTGATGGCCTTATTCGACGTAGGCACAAAAACTCGCTTTGGGTTTGACTCTTTTGAGAGAGTATAAGCGTAGAAAGGTTTGTAAAAGTGTATGGAAGCCCTCGCCGACGTAAAATCGTTGTTTAGCACTATCTTTTCTAAGATGTAGAAAAGGAAGACTTGTCAAGACATCTGAAAACTTGTTTTATTTAAAATGATCACAAGATTGCTTAAAACCCTTTATTAATGTTCGGGTTATTCAACCATTAATCTCGATATGAACCAACATTTTTATTAATCATTAGGAGAAAGTCAAACAATGTCGCGGATCAAGGTTGGCTTGTGTGAAAGAAAGGTTTGTGTATAGGGAGGTCATTGATGAGACCGGGTTTTCTGGGATCTGACTGTGTCTATGGGAGAGGTCATTTGATGAGACCGGGTTTTCGGGAATATGGATGTGTTTATGAGAAAGGTCATTTGATGAGACCGAATTCTCTGGGATTTGAATATGCTTATGACCGGACCATTTCTGGTTGCCTACGTTCCCCTCATTGTGAGGAGCTCAGGTCGCCATAGTTCGGCTTTGGCCGGACTGTTTCAGGCTTTGGGATTTGTGGTTCCTTTAGTGAAAAGGCTTAGGATGAGATGATGAGGCGTGGGCCTCGGGATGATTCCTTGACCAAGTCATTCTTAGACGTCTGCTTCTGATTGCTTCCTCTTTTATTGGGGAAGAAAGGATTTGCACATGCCTGCAGGCTTATGAAATGCTTCTGGCTTTGCTTCGACCGCCCCATTGTTATCGACAACTTTCATTCTCTGAGCTTTGATTTTGCCTGTCCGTCAAGCTTTTGATGGGCGGTGCTGGGTCCTTGGCCTCATTTTTTTATGTGCAACCCTGTTTTTTGCCTAGACTGCCTTTTTTTTGGGATTTTCAGCTTAGCTGGGCATTACTCTTTTTGCACTAAGATTTTTTTTTTTTATGTGCAACCCCGTTTTTTGCCTAGACTGTCCCCTTTTTGGGATTTTCAGCCTAGCTGGGTATTTCTGCATTTTTATTTTTATTTTCTGAAGCACTTGAGGGCCAAGGCGAGCCCCTGCTTGAATTTTTCTTGACATCCTTGAGGTCGAAGGCAGGCTCCTAGGTCGTTGTCGACACGGGGTCAATCTTTCGAAGCTGAGTGGCCTTTTGTTGTCCTTTGAAAATGCCGCCGTCGTTGACTTGGTCAAGGTGATGGTGAGGACATGGTTTGGGAAGTGTATGGCTTGATGAAGGCTTTTATGAGGTAAGGAAAGTGTATGGAGAAGGCATTAGTTGACTTTATCACACTGATTAATCGGAACGTGAATTATTTCGAGAGATTATTTGTTGAGCAATGCAAGTGATCATATAAAATAAAACCATTTCATTAAATGTAATGTAAGTGTGCAAATAATGTCTTAAGTCTAGCAAGAAAAGAAGAAGACTCTTTTATAGAAAATTAAAGATTAATTACAATGTCCGTGGAGGACTTGATTGAAAAAGAAAAGTACTAGAACCTACGAAGGTTGACTGAGAGACTATATTCTTTTAATCTTGCTTAAGGATAGGTAGACCCTAGTCTAGCTACTCTTCGCTGGTTGGACTGCCAGGGAGCTTGAGCTTTCCTTCGTAGATCAGCCATTGAATTTCTTTCTTCAGATCCAAACACTTGTCTGTAACGTGACCATAATGCTTGTGGTACTCACAGAACTTGGTCCTATCAACTTTACGTGGGTATCTCGGCTTATAATTCTCGAGAGGTGTGTGAAGGCCTCGTTTCACCAAATCGTCAAAAACTTTGCTCATGGGCATCCCAACATCATGCTGATGTTTCTGACCTTGCATCTCCTGAATCGACCTCTTACCATAACTTTCTGTTTTTGGCCCATGGAGGTTCTCGAGCTTCCCATCTTCTATCAACTTCTGGATCTCATGCCTCAAATAGCAGCAATCATCAGTGTCGTGTCCTAGGTATTGATGGAAAAGACAATGCTTAGACTCATCCACCTGAACATTGGGGTTCTTGGGCTTCCAATTCTCCAGTGGCTTTATCAGCTTTTCTTTCATCAGCTTTTCCAGCATCTTGCTTAAAGGCATCTCCATGTTGTCATAATGAAGGGAGCGGAGTTTTCGGGAGACATTGTTGTTCTCAAGACTCGGATTTCCATTGTCCAATTGGTTCCATTGTTAGATTTGGCTGAAGGAAGCTACGACACTCTTTCCTTTGTGAGGGACTGATGCTGAGCTAGGTACGGTTGCTGCTTGGTACTGGTGGCATTGGGTTATACTTGGTGGAATCGATTCCTTGCCTGGTTCGACATCTGGGGTCAAGGGAGTATTGATACTCATCATGAGGTCAAACTTTTCTTGCATCTGTTTCACTTATTCCATTAATATTGCCACATGGGGGTCAACGGGAACTCTCGAGTTACTGGAACTCGCAGCAGGACTTCTTTCAGCAGAGGGAACCATAGTAGCAAACTGACGGCTGAATTCATTAAGTCCGGTAGGTGACAGCTGAAAACTTGAATCATCCTTTGGCAACTCATGATTGCATTCAGGTGGGTATAGTGGCTTCAGAACATAGCCACATAGCTCGAACTGATTATGTGAAGCTGGAGTATAGACTGGCAGGTATTGCTGAAACTGGGGAACAAAGGGGTGAAGCCCAATCCGTTCTGAGGAGCTGAGGGCGATGGAGCCCTGATGAGCTGGGATGTTGGAAAGGACTGAGGAGGAGGAGTGGTCCTTGGCAAGGGATCGTATGTGGATGGGGGAAGGTATTGGCTGTAGGATGGAAGGTCTTGGTTATAGGATGAAGGGATTGAAATCACTGTCTCCGGAGTCTCATCTTCTACCATGACCAGAGAACCATTTGAATCAACTGTTACCTGAATTCCATGACAACGGAGTGCGTCGATAAGCATGGCTTGCTGTTCCTCATGAACCTTATGGGCATTTTCCAAGGCCAGGACCAACTCTTCCTTCCTAACCATCTGATTTCCTGCACCCTCACCGCTTCTCGTCAAATCCGCCATTCGACTCTCTCGACTCAAACCGACGATTCTCGCCGAACCTGTTCGAACCTAAGGTTTTCTGCACTGAAAAGCCGCTGACCAAGTATTCTTGCCCACTTCTTTCTCGCTGCGGGAAAGGGACAGGCAAGGTTTAGACCCGGGGATAGGTAAGGTTTAGATTCGAAGGTAAATGTTTAGGCTAAAGGCTCAAGTAACATGCACTTATCTGCTTAAGTTTTACTCAAAACACATTTTCTCCTAATCCTAATTGATCGGAAAAGATGAGACCTTGAAGGGTCAAGATTGAAAATTGGAGATCGGACCGAGGAGGTCGCGGTTAGAGATTTGACCGCGAAAGGTCAAGATCGAAAATTGGAGATTGGACCGAGGAGGTCTCGACTAAGGATTTGACCATGAAAGGTCGAGATAGAAAAAACGGAGATCGGACCGAGGAGGTCTCGACTAAGGATTTGACCATGAAAGGTCGAGATAGGAAAATCAGAAATCGGACCGAGGAGGTCTCGATTAGGGGTTTGACCATGAAAGGTCGAGATAGGAAAAATTGGAAATCGGACCGAGGAGGTCTCGATTAGGGATTTGACCATGAAAAGGTCGAGACAGGAAAATCGGAAATCGGACCGAGGAGGTCTCGATTAGGGGTTTGACCATGAAAGGTCGAGATAGGAAAAATCGGAAATCCGACCGAGGAGGTCTCGATTAGGGATATCGGAGATAGGATCATGCAATTATGATTACATTAATTGTTCAAGTTTACTTAAAACAATGTCTTTTATTTATTCCTATTTGGTTGGAAAAGGGGGTTTGCCCTTCTTTTTCGAAACTACTCTAGATCCTGGATCAGTGGGTTCCGTCACTACGTCTATAAGCCCCTTGTATTCCACCTGTATTTCGACCTCCCAGGGTGGACAACCCCGAGCGAGGGTCCTATAGGGCACGCGGATCCCACCGACCGAGAGAGAAGAACGCTCCTAATGGGTCTAGCAGGTCATAGGAACTTTTAACGCACGAGCGATGCGAATTATAGTCAAGGCAATACCGGGAAAGTCTCGTCATTCAGCCTTAACAGAATTTCGGCAGAATTTCGCTTGCGCGAATGACGTTTTGACTTTTCGGTAATGTACGAGAATATAATAGGCATGGGTCGGGCGGTAAAAGCCGGATGACATAGTGTCACATTGAACTTCGTTGCATATGCCGTGCGTGAGTCAAAGTCGAAGTCAATGCCGGGTCAAGATCTTGCCAATTTTTCCTTGTCGGAATTTTGGCAGAGCTTCGCTTGAGCGAAAGATCTTTGGATTTTTGGCAAAGACTCGGTCTCGACTCTTACGCATTTCGTGCAGATCAAGGTCAAAGTCAATGTTGGAGTCAAGATTCTACCAATTTTTCCTTGTCGGAATTTTGGCAGAGTTTCGCTTGACTTCCGTTATGAACTAAGGCTTGACCTTTACGGGGATATGCAACTGGGCTATATGACACGGACTAGACTAAAAACCAACCAAAAAAAGTCACGGTTTTTTTAAACGTGTGACACAGACTGTGCATTGGTCGACACTGGCTGCCATGGGGAGTTTGGGATGATTCCGTGCGCGCCCGGGAGCATCGTAAGGCTGTCCGTGACTGCAGCTGAAAAACCATCCCGGGTTTGAAGGACGTGCGTGCAAAGTGTACAGGATATATCAGGTGCGCGTAGTGTGTGGTCTCCTAGAAATGTTCCTTTTTGAGTTAAAACAGAGATTTTCATAAATGTGTTTTAAAGGAATGATTTTTGGGGGAAAATGCAACAGATAAGGCACGTAAATTTTCTGGGAGCCCCAGTCAGTCTTGGAACTGAATAGCCCCAAGCTGCCAAGGCTGCCAGATTAACCTCAATTTTTCCTGGTGGAATTGCCACTGAGGTCGCCCGGTCAGAATCCAAGGAGGATTGAGCCGTACGACTGCATGGATCAATTTTCCAGGTTCCACTCCTTTGCTATTTCAGGTTGTTTCCTGTTCAAAGTATGCACAAATCCCAAGATGCAAATGATGTAATGCAAGGCAAAGAAAGCAAGCATGATTCATGGAATCCACGATGGGAGTCTAACCCGCTCAAAGGGAAAAGCTTTCTTTTACTTTTTTTTTCAAAAAGGGATACCGGTATGTGGGATTGTTAAACCACCGTTTATCCCAAGCCCCGGGTTAGGGAGCGATACAGGAAGGTTAAGTGGTTTCCACCTATATACCAGATATAATTTTTTTTTCGAAAATGAAAGCTTTTCTCCTTTAGGATGTCCCCAGCGGAGTCGCCAAACTGTGAATGTGTGCCCAAATTGTTGGATTCACGCGAGTTTGAAGACATCCGGTTTAATTTGAAAAAGGGAGTCGCCACGCCATTTTGATTTCCTCAAAATTTTGAAAAAAAGGTTTTTATGGGTTCTGAGGTTAAGTTACCCTCGGAAGAACGGATCGTCGTTCACCCAAGGTGCCTTGCCGTAGCAAGTCTCCCTAGATTCCATTTATCGTGCTTGCTTGCGTGCTTTCTTGTGTGCATGTGTTTGATAAAAAGGGAGGGAATGTCCCAAGTTGTCTTCCGGATGTACAAACCATTTATTGGCTGTCGCTCGGGATTTCTTGGATTTTTATGTGTTCGGGATTTTGATCCCGTCCTTATCTTGGACTTGTGATCATCGCATTTTAACCTCGGGACTTGCGTGATCGAGAGAAGGACTCTCTTTTATAGTCCAAAATGAGGTTCTTTAGGAAAGGAGTGACCTTAGCCCATCAATCCTACCCCTTAAGACGGTTGAGCTTATATATGTGCTTCATGCTCGTCTTAAGTGATAATCGGAGATATAGGTTCAAGGTTTATCCCTTTCTAAAGAGATTGTGGCACCTTTTATGGAAGAATCAATGTAAAGATAGGATCTTTACACCGGTCCTTTCCGAAGGTTGCTAATGGGGACATGGGGGAATGCATGTAAAAATGACATTTTTAGTGAAAAGATAACATTTTGGTTTGTAAAGGATGCTTTTGATTGCAAATGATGCTTTTTGATGTAAAGAAGTGATTTTTGTACAAAGGATGCATTTTTTATGTTGGAAAATAGCATTTAATATGCAAAGGATGCATAGAGACTTCATTTTTGAAAGCAAAGGATGCAATTTTATGTATGAAAATGAGTTTTTGGGTGCAAAGGATGCAATTTGAATGTGAAAAGAGATTTTGAGTGCAAAGGATGCAATTTTTATATAAAAAAAGAAATTCTTAGGTGCAAAGGATGCACCTTATGCATAAAGGTGTTATTTTTACATGAAAAAAGATACTTTATATGCAAATGATACTACTTTAAATGCAGATAGACATCATATTATAGCATGATGGGGGTTAAAATCAGATTACAAACTGAACAGATGAAGATTCTGCAAACTGGCCTAAGTTGTCGCGTGACATAGGTTGCCTATGTCGCGTGACATACTTAGCCACTTGCAGAGTCTTCAACAGCTGGGATCTACAGAGGTAACAAGGCATTAATATAGCCAAGTTACTTCACAAATAGATCTCAGAGAGCAAGTATTTCAATAATGAACACTTCAAGAGGGTGTGGATATGAGGGATCCACACTCATCTTGAGTGTTCATGCAAGAAACAATGCCAAGCCGGAGCTTTTACATGAAATGGTATGCAATCAGATGTGGATCTAGGCAATATGATACTAAAGCATGCAACTTTAATCAGGATATATCATTATTAACACATTTAGCATATAGATCTCATGTATAATGAAGATAGGGAAAGGAAAAGGGTAGAAAATCGTTACCCTTGAAGACCACGACTTCCTATATCAAGTTAGATATAGGAGCCTTCAAACAGCAACCTCCAGGGACTGAGATCAAGCCTTGGTTTAATGAAAACCTTTGGTTCTTGATGTGTGTGAGAAGTGTGTGTGGGATTGGTTGTATGGTGAGTGATTTTGGGAGGATTAGTGTGGTTTTGGGTGTATATGGGAAGAGGGAGTAGGCTTCTGGGCGTATTCTCTGTAGAGGGGCACTGAGGAGTGAAGGAGGGGTGCCTAAAATGAGAGGTGAAGGCCTCTATTTATAGGCTGCATGCATGGGCTTAGTATGTCGCACGACATAACAAGCCATAACCGTTTTCCTTCTAGAAACATGCAAGGTGGCAAGCTTCTAGAAGTCTTCTTGGCAAGTTATGTCGCACGACATAACAAGCCCCTTCCAGTTCCTTCTAGAAACATGCAAGGTGGCAGTCTTCTAGAAGGGAATTTCGCATAAAAGAAAAAACGTGTTTCTTTTATTCCAAGCAGTCCCTTCAGCCCTTAAGAGGTTTGGAGCAGTTTCGAATTGCTCCTAACTCTAGGAAAGTCCGGGAATTCTTAGGAAACTTGCAGATAATTGCCGGGAAACTTGCCGGAATTACCTGGAAACTTAACCGAAAGGCATAAGCCAGATTTGGGTACTTACACCCCCGGCGAGTCTTCTTTCGCTCCACGCGAGCCAACTCTGTCTCTCTCAATTCGAGATTTGGGGTCCTCCTCGTAGATTCAAACAATCCTGTAGCTCGCAGAGCTTCATTCTCCCGTGCTTCGACTCGGATCTCCTCCCTGCGAGTCTGCAAAAGAGGACCTCTCTCTGTCTGTCGGTCAACTCTGGTCTCATAGTCAAACAAAGCGTCTCCCGTAACATCCTGTGGGTCAGACCAGGCTTCGGCACTCCTAAGGAAATAGCTGCGACGGCAACCTTGCTTCATGCCTGCTCCCAAAAATCACTTGGGACTGCCCGTCACGCTGCTCGTACCAATCCAGGTACTCGGTGGTCAATACAACACTCTCCCGACATGGAAGGAGCACCACAGGAGGGAAAGCAGAATACTTCCATACCCTCAGAAAATACAGAAGAGCACCTGGAGCTGCCATATAAAGAGAAGCTACCTCCGCAGTAGGAGAAGCTACTTCCATACCCTCAAAAAATACAGAAGAGCACCTGGAGCTATACACAGAAGAGCACCTGCACTTATTCCAACGAAGTCTGAAAAAATCATGCAAGCTTCACGCTCACGGCAACACCGCCAATCAAAGGAAGCGAGATGGCCTCCACCTCTCATCCTCCCATCAAAGCCCGAAAATCCTCAAAAGTGGGCGTCACTTCATTGTAGGAGAAGCTATACACATGCCTCCTAACATCCCAGAACTTTGCGGCAGCCCGTAACAATTCCCAATCAAAAACTAACTCCTTAAGGGACCAAACCGAGCAGAGTCGAAACCTCACCTCGAAAGCCTGCCTATTGCGCCTCATACGATGCCGCATCCACATTTTCAGCCGCTCAAGGAAGTATGCTTGCCGTTCCTTCGAAAGCCTCGGCAAAACTCTTGGAACGGACAAAGAATCCATGGCAAAAATGGAGGTTTCTAGAGAAAATGAGGAAGAAAGCTCGAAATGACTGCAAAGGGGAAGTGAGGAAAATCCAGACATCCTGTGGCTCTTATTTCCTTACCAAAAGCAAATCTTATCCGTACGGACCTCTTTGCATGCTAGGTCTATCCGTACGGACCTCTTTGTAACCTGGTCCCACATTTTCAGCAAACAACAAAACAGCTACTGTTCCCGGCAGGACCTTGCTCCAAACTGCTCAAATCCTGGCCAAAGCCATTTCCGACAACTATACACTAACCACAAACTCATTCCCAGCTTACGTGACATGCACAAATAATAAACTAGCAACAATTCCTAGGACAATCCCCGGGAATCACAAAATACGGCATTACATCTCAAATAAAATACTTTGTTGTACATATACAAAATGTTTTATTACAGGTACCGAAATGTCTGTTGCTAAACAAAAACAAAAAAATGGAAAGACGGAAAGCAAATGAGCCCTACTCCGAATCATCATCATCAACCTCAGCAAACGAGAAGTCAGGCATCTCGGCAAACTCGCCAGGCACACCCTCGTCATCAGAATACTGGACCCCCTCCTGAGGCGAGTACTCGAAGTACTCCGAAGGATCAAACCCGGTGAAAGGATCGTAGAAGGGGTGCGCCGACGAACCCTCTCCCTGTGCCTCCTGCGGAGGAAAGAACTGGTGAAGAGTCTGTGGCCTCTGGGTCCCCAAAGACGTCCCGGCATCAAGAATCTGTCGCCCCCGAACGGGTCCCTCCTGCTGTGGCCCTGACTCAGCCCTCGACGAAGGAGTATCCACAGAACGCCTCGAAGGCATCGGCTCAAACGCCGGCGCGCGTCGCGAAGACCCGCAAGATAGCTTCCCCGCGAGCTTCTTCGCAAAAGACCGTATCCCCACAAACCGGCGGGTCAACGTATCAAAGGATCTCCCCGAGACCTGCGCAAGCAAACAACCAAAGAAACGCTCAGCTAAAGAGATACAGCCATACTCTACAAAAAGAGAAAAATACAGAAAAGATGCCAAGATGGAAAAGAGTAAGCACACTCACCGGAGCATCCGGGTCAACCCGATAAGTAGCGGGAGCCTGCTCAGGGACAGGCACCGACACCCTCCTCCTCGACGAATCCCCGCGGACATATGTGAAGTTCGCCCTAGGCACTGGAACATCTGGGGGACGCGGTGGGCCATCCTGCCTCTCCCTCGCCAACACCTCTGGCGTCCTCAGCTTCCTCCTGACGAAGGCCCCGTACTCCTTGCCATACAAGATAAAATCCTTGGTGCTCACGCCCCCCAGGTACCTATCATACTCCAGCAATCCATGTCACGAGGATGCATCATCCCGAAGGGCGGATCCCTCGGAGCCACAGGGGGTACACTTGGGCCATGCTGCCAGAAGACCCTCTCCCCCAGATACATGACATCACAAGTTAGGCCCCGTAGCACCTTCCTCTGCTGTGTCACCACGGGACCGCCCTCGAGCTCATCGTCGCCATACCGAACCCAGGGGTACAGCTCAAACCTCGCCGGGCTATCTCTCTCCAGGAACTCCTGCACATCCCGATATGCAACAATGAGCTTCCCCCTGATTATCCTCCTCCTCCTCAAAGAACGGGCCCAGCCCAGCATAGCAGGATAAGCCGCCATTGCCTCAGCCTCCCGGTCCCACGGCTGACACCGGAAGATCAGATAGAACCACACCTGCAACTAAAGCAGATAAGGCTCAGAACAAAAGAAAAAGAAGATGGAGAAATGAAAAACTGTTAAATCACAAACAACAATAAACTCATACCTCCAGTGCAAAATCGAAGCATCCCAGGGAACTGGCCACGCCTCAGCTAAACCTGTCCAGGGAAAAGTAGAGCTCGGCCAAGCCCACCTCGTCCCATGCAATCTCACCAACCCTCCCTAAGTCTACCAAACTCTCCAGCAGTGGGAAAGGAGCGGAGGAAGCGTGATTCTAGAACAAAGTCTCGAAAAGAGCAAACCATAAGAAAGAGCACGCCAGCTGCTCAGCCATCACCAATCCAGTGCCCCGGCGATAGGCCCCGATGTTGGCCGTGATCTTCGCCTCTACATCTCTATACATCATACCCAGGCCCTTACGAGGAAAGGGCGCAAAGCCCAGCAGCTCCGCCAGTGTCCCATCGGACATCCTGTCCCGCCATCTCACTGGCCCTCCTTTGAAGGATAGCCCAGTAATCGCCGCAAAGTCGATAGGAGTCACCGTCACCTCTCCCCAGCTCAGATGGAAGGTATGCGTGGTGTCCCACCAATACTCAAACAAAGCCAAGAAGATACCCTTGTTCTTTTTCGTCTTCGCAATCCCGACAAGGTTCTCAACGAACACGCCCAAACCAGAATCAAAGACCAGCCTCTTAGGACTCGGTCTACCATCCCTGGAGATCTCCGGCAGATGCTGCCACAGCTCAACTACGGCTTTGAGCGACCCCCAAGACTTCATCTTCTTTGCCTTTCCAGACAAAGGCCCCTCATCCTGCAGATAAACACATAAAAGGTACGTCAATCACAGTACTTAATGCAAATATACTAAAAAGTCCGTCCCAACACGGCAAAGCATAAAAGTCCGTCCCAACATGGCAAAACATAAAAAGTCCGTCCCAACACGGCAAAACAAAAAAAAAACCATCACAAAAACACGGCACACATTGCACATAATTTTCCCCACATAGTCCGTCACAAAACACGGCACACACTATACAAATTTTCTCAAAAGAGGGATACATCCCTACATGACACATTTTCAAAAAACCGTCACAATAACACGGCACACATTGCACATAAATTTCCCACAGAGTCCGTCACAAAAAACACGACACACACTATGTGACACATTTTCAAAAAGTCCATCCCTACACGACACACACTTTCTGACAAAATCTGTCACGAAATACGGCACACGTCACACCTTTTACACAAAGTCCGTTCCTACACGGCAATTTTTCCACAAATGTACATACGGAAATAGCATAAGGTACAAATCACCAAAGCATGCATTTCAAATAGAGGCACTTTATTTTCACAAATAAAAGCTAATCTCCACATTTTTGCACAAAAATTACATACCCACAATTCCTACATGCTCAATTTCAACAATTCATCACAAATTTCACAAAATGAGCATGGCAACAACAAAAGCCCCAAATATACGAAAACTAAAACCTAGTTCTAGCATACAACAATTCAAGTAAGAGTCAAAACAAAATTGATTTCTTACCTCCCCTGCGGTCCTCTACCGCAAGTTGTGCACCCCCGGATCCGGATACAACACATCCGGATTCCTCGATGAAGGCACAAAGGAAGTGCAATTCCTTTGAAGGTCCAATCTCCTCTCGATAGCCTCTTAGCCCCTTTGGTGATGACCACTTCTAACTCTTTCCGCCATGGCGAACAATTTAAGCAATCTCGGAAGGATTCCTTAGGAAATCTTGAACAAAAACCAAGTTTTTCTCTCCCTCTCTGTCATGACCCTAAAGTTAGGCACTATTTTAGCACTCGTTGAGCACGTGGGGTTCGGGTGGTAGTATATTATTTTACGCTATTTATGTTACTTGTTAAGTTGATGTGTTCATTTTCATGCTTTGATGACTTATATGAATTTAGATGTAGTCATTAACTACCTTATATGGATTAGGGTGAAAATGAATTAAATTTAATGATAAAGGGTTAAAATGGTATAAATGTAAAGTGTATGATGAAATAAAAATAATTGGAAATTTTAATAAAATGATTTCATTAAGTTGAGGTGCTTAGTTGCCAAGTTTGATAGTTAAAGTGTTAGTTATTTTCCTTTAACCTTAGAGGAGCTTTAGTGTAACAATCTATAATTATCCATGGAACTTCAAAAGGAAAACCTCATTTGTTAAGTCTCAGTATTTTCTTTCTTCTTCAAATCCATGGAAGCCAAACCCTAGCTCCAACCTTACAAAAAAATTCTACCACCTTCGTTTCTTCTTCGTTTTCCAAACGGTTTGCGGATTCTTGTTCCTGGCGGCGAAGGGATCGTTTGAAGCCGGAAAAATAAATATTCAATTTCGCAATATTTAGTAAGTTATTATGACTTCTTTCAATTAATTGTTCATTTTGTGATGCTATTTGATGTTGTGTTGCAAGAAAAGGATTTTAGAAATTTTAAAACATAATATTTGATTTAAAAAGGATTTTGGGTAAGGGTTGAACTGATTATGGGTTATCATGAGGTGTTGAAGTTGGAAGAATAAGGGTATATGGGATTTTTGATTGTTAGTAACTTGATAGAAATGTTGGATGGCCAAATGAGATAAACTTTGGTACTAAAATGTTGTTGGTGGGTGTTGTTTTATGTTGGAAGGAGTATGAAATAGTTTGGGTTGGTAATTGATGAAGTTTGGTACTGATTTGAGTTTGGTTCAGCTCTTGTAAAATATAGGAATTGGTATTATGCTTTTTGCTTTTGACTTATTGCTGATGTACAGAATCTGGTGTCTGAAATTGGCCTTGGCACGAGTTGTGCCAAGGGGCACGAGTCGTGCCAAGGGGCACAAGTCATTCCCTTTGGCCATTCGTGAAAACAACTCATGGAACTTGTCTTAATCGTTCTGATTAAAATGGGGTTGCAAAGGCACGAGTCGTGCCATAGGGCACGAGTAGTGCCCTGCACTGGTTACTCTGAATCAAATTTTAAGGCCTAGAAACCTATTCAACTTAGAACATAATTGAACCCTCTTTAACTTAGATTAAAGTAGAACACTTTAGCTAAACAATGATGCCTTAATTGATCAAAATGGAATAGTGGAAGTACTTTAAATATTATCGTGAAAATGCTTCGCATCCTTGATTTGTTCCTTAGCCAAAGTAACTCCAACTTGGTAAATGGAACTTGGATCTTTATAATGGTTATATATTATTGCATATTGGCTATGCAGGGATAGTTTATGATACCTTCCTACCTTATTTGAGTTCATATGCATTGATATTATTATACATAGTGTATGAAATGAATGTTGCACTATGGTATTGATTGAACGTGAGTATTGCTTTACCATGTTGTTATATTCTTATCCCTTTGGTGGATTTCATTTCAAGTATCTATTATGTTCTTGAACTTGTGTTAATCAGCTGATGTTTAGGGGTATAACGAAATACGATCAATTATGGAATGTGTGACCTAATGTGATCGGATTACGTTATACCTGTGACTGTCCCCTTCTGTGGCCACATATTGGGGTTATAGCATCTGTATTGAGCCAAAAGCCTTACAGAGTTGCTAGTATCTTATATGGTTCCCTAAAAAATGGGTCTTATAAGATCCTAATATGCCTAAGTAGTTCACAAGAGAGGAGTTATCATAATAGCTCTCTCCGTTATATGTTATTGGGTTTGATGGAGTTTTATCTTCCAATATTGTACGACTTATTGGTCAGACGGGAAAAGGTAAACCAAGGTAACAGAATGTGTTTACGGCTTTTCCAATTTGTTATATGCACCTTATATGTGTTGCATCTTACTTGGCATATTGTGTATTCATAATAACTTATTGAGATTTATTCTTGCCCTTCTCCCTTTAATATTTTAGATCGGCCTGAGACAGGAGGACCCGGCCAGTGAGGACGGTGCGGAGTTTGTACTTGTCTTTTGGGTTGTTGGGTACGTTATGTTTAGATGGGTTATCTTTTGGTTGTTACTCCTTTGTTGGAGTTTGTTGATAAAACAAGTTATGTAAATGGGTGATTTGTGAACTTGAACTTTTGTAAATATGGTAACTAAGTAAGTTAGTTGTTTAAAGTTAGTTAGATGGGAACTTTTGTAATGTTGTAACTAAGTGGTTTGAAGTTAGTTCATGGTTACCCTTTTCCTCCAACTGGAGATGTCCCAAGTTAGTCTTTGAATGTTAAGGTTAAAGTTAGTTTCCTTTCCAGTTAAGTCAAACGTTTTCAAAAAATTTCAGGTGGTCTTTCTTAGTTGGACTCTCTGGCTCGGGACACGTGTTAGGTTACGGGTTGGGGTGCCCACAGTTGGTATCAGAGCCTCGTCTAGAGGTCAAGGGTAGATGTCTAGTTTAAGGGGGAGTGTGTGATCACTGACGCCGAGTGTTTGATGCAGGTGTTTGTTACCATGGCTGGGAATGAGGATGATCAGCATCGAGCACAGGGGAATGTTGGTAATGAAGGGGGCAATGGTAATCCGAATGCATAGATGATGGACATGTTTAGGGTCTTCTTACAGAATATGGCCAACCAATGTAGAGCTCAACAACAACCGGAAGGTAGGCAAGGGCATGGACTTGAAAAGTTTGTGAAGATGGCACCCCCGAGTTTCAATGGTGATCCGGATCCGGTGAAGGCAGAGAGATGGCCTGAGACAATGAACAAAATTTTCGCAGCAATGGAGAGTCTGGATGATGAAAAGGTTAGGTGCGCAGTCTTCAAGTTAGAGCAAGAGGCAGAGCATTGGTGGCATATAGTCAAAGACAGTTGGGACCGAGATCATACACCGCAGACGTGGGAGAACTTCACACGCAAGTTTCGGGACCACTTCATTCCAATGGTGACAAGAGATAGAAAGGAGGTTGAATTTCTTCAGTTGGAGCAAGGAACAATGACTGTGGCGTAATGCTCAGTAAAGTTTACGGAGTTAGCTCGTTATTGTCCTCACTTGGTGTCGAAAGAAGAAAGGCGAGTATACCGATTTGTGAAGGGATTAAGGCTGGAGTTCAGAAAGCAACTATTGACACATGACTTCACGAAGCGGCGGTGAATCGAGCCTACAGAATAGAGAACGACATTGAAGAGCACAAGGGCAAGTCGAAAGGTGGAAACAAGCAGTGGTTTCAAGGTCAGGGTTCGGGTCAAGGTAGAGGACAACCAAGGTTCTCAAATCCTGGTGTAGCAAGAGGCAGAATTGTGGTAACTCCAGTGGCTCGTACTCCTTCCAGGCAGTCCGAGATTGTTTGTGGGTTTTGTAAGAAGCTGGGTCACTCAGAAGATAGATGCTGGAGCAAGTTGGGGAAGTGTTTAGAATGTGGAGGAGATGGTCACTTTAGGAAGAACTGTCCCAAGCTTCAAGGGCAAGCTTCTGGTAGTGGACAAGGCGGACCATGAGGAGGAATCAAAAGAGACAATGAAGGAAAGCCTAAAGATAAGGTTCAAGGGCGAGTGTTTGCCTTAGGAAGAGGGGAGGTAGACCCTAATGCTGTCATTAGAGGTATTGTCCCTGTCTCAGGAGTCAAGGCCCGCATTCTTATAGATCCCGGGTCTTCCCATTCATTTGTTGCATCTCATTTTGCTTTTGCATTGCATAAACTACCTGATTTTATGCCTTATGTGCTAGAGGTGTCGACTCCTATGGGAGAGTGCCTCACTTCTTCTTTGATATACAATGGTTGTGATGTGGTTATTTGTGGCCATGTGTTGCCGACGGATTTAGTAGAGTTACAAATCCGGGATTTTGATGTTATTCTTGGTATGGATTAGTTGAGTCATTACCATGCCATGGTTGATTGTCGTAGGAAAAAGGTCTTATTTGATATACCTGATATGCCTACTTTTGTGTTTGATGCCGACAAGTCTATGTTTGGTATTCATGTCATTTCTGCTATAAAGGCTAGAAAAATGCTTTCTAAGGGGTGTGCGGGGTATTTGGCTTATGTGGTAGATTCCAATAAGAAGTCCCCTGAGTTAGTTGATGTTCCTGTTATAAATGAATTCAGTGATGTGTTTTCCACCGAGTACTCTATGCCTCCTGATAGGGAGGTCGAGTTTTGTATTGATCTAGTGCCCGGTACCACACCTATTTATAAGGCGCCTTATAGAATGGCTCCTGCAGAATTGAAAGAGTTGAAGACTCAGTTGCAAGAGCTATTAGACCGGGGGTTTATCCGTCCTAGTGTGTCACTGTGGGGAGCTCCGGTTTTATTTGTCCGAAAGAAAGATGGTACCTTGAGATTGTGTATTGATTATCGTCTGTTGAATCAAGCAACCATCAAGAACAAATATCCTCTCCCGCACATCGATGACTTAATTGATCAGCTTCAAGGTTCCATTATTTACTCAATGCTTGATTTGAGGAGCGGATACCATCAGTTGAAGATCAAACCCGATGACATTTCCAAAACAACTTTTAGAACTAGATATGGTCATTACGAGTTCGTGGTTATGCCTTTTGGGTTGACTAACGCTCCGGCAGTATTTATGGATATGATGAACCGTATCTTCAAACCTTACCTGGATAGATTTGTTGTGGTTTTCATCGACGACATCCTTGTTTATTCCAAGTCCCGGGAGGAGTATGAGACTCATTTGAGGATTGTTCTTTCTCTTCTTCGTGAGAAGCAATTGTTCGCCAAGTTCAGCAAGTGTGAGTTTTGGCTCGAGCAGATATCTTTCTTGGGGCATGTTGTTTCTAGTTCGGGGATATCAGTTGATCCTTCCAAGATTGAATTCGTTGTCAATTGGAAGCAACCTTCAACTGTGACCGAGGTTTGTAGCTTTCTTGGGTTAGCGGGGTATTACAGAAGGTTTATAGAGGGTTTTTCTCTTATTGCAACTCCGTTAACTAGATTGATTCGAAAAGATGTACCGTTTGTATGGGATTCCAAGTGTGAAGCTAGTTTTGAAGAGTTGAAGAAAAGGTTGACATCAGCTCCTGTTCTTAACCTTCCAGACGGTTGCGAGAACTTCATCATTTTCAGTGATGCCTCGAAGGAGGGCTTGGGATGTGTGTTAATGCAAGGTGGGAAAGTGATTGCTTATGCTTCTCGGAAGTTGTCACCGGCTGAACAAAATTATCCTACTCATGACATGGAATTGGCTGCGATTATCTTTGCGTTGCACAAGTGGAAACATTATCTTTACGGGGCAAGATTTGAGATTTTCACGGACCATAAGAGCTTGAAGTATTTATTTACCCAAAAGGAGTTGAACAATCGACAACAAAGATGGTTAGAGTTCTTGAAAGACTTTGATTGTGTGATTTCTTATCATCCGGGGAAGGCAAATGTTGTTGCTGATGCGATTATCCGAAAGGCTTACTTGTCAACTTTGAGTTCCCGAGAGTCAAAACATGAATTGATTTTTGCGAATGTCCGAGCCGTTCCAACTTTGTATGGAGATTTGATGGAAGCTCAATCAATTGATATGGAATTGAAGAAAATTTTGGGACAAGTTCAGGAGGGGAAAGTCGGGGATTTTGCGTTGAATAGAGATGGACTTCTAACTTTCCGAGGTCGTATTTGTGTTCCTTCATCACCGGAGATCAAGAATCGTGTCTAGAGGATGGTCATAAGTCTATGTTTGCCGTTCATCTGGGTAGTATGAAAATGTATCAAGACTTGAAATGTGGATATTGGTGGAATGGGATGAAGAGAGAGATAGCGGATTTCGTATCTAAGTGTTTAACATGTCAACAAGTTAAGGCCGAGCATCAAAGACCAGCGGGGCTACTTCAACCATTAGACATTCCGGAGTGGAAATGGGAAGGGATTTCAATGGATTTTGTAACGGGTTTGCCTCTTACCGCGAAGAAGATGGATGCTATATGGGTTATCGTGGATCGATTGACAAAATCGGCTCACTTTCTTCCCGTGTCAACTAAGTTTTCGATGGAGAGGTTGGCTCAGTTGTATATGAGAGAGATTGTTAGACTCCATGGAGTTCCTGTTAGCATTGTTTCCGATAGAGACCCGAGATTCACTTCTAGATTCTGGAGGGCATTACAAGAAGCTTTGGGTTCCAAATTATGTTTTAGTACAACGTTTCATCCTCAGACAGATGGACAAACGGAACGAACTATACAAATACTTGAGGATATGCTTAGAGCTTGTGTGATGGATTTTCAGTTGTCTTGGGAAGATCATCTACCGTTGGTTGAGTTCGCCTACAACAACAGTTACCAATCTAGCATTGAGATGGCTCCTTATGAAGCGTTGTATGGTAGAAGGTGTAGATCTCCTATGTGCTGGGATGAAGTGGGTGAAGCCAAGTTATGGGGTCCGGATTTGGTTAGAGATTCGATGGAAAAGATCAAAGTTATCCGAGATCTTTTGAAGACGGCTCAGAGTAGGCAGAAGAGCTACGCCGATAACCGAAGACGGGACTTATCTTTCCAAGTTGGTGACTTGGTTTTCTTGAAAATTTCTCCGAGGACCGGGATCAAAAGGTTTGGGAATAAGGGGAAACTAGCTCCAAGATTCGTTGGGCCATTTGAGATCATAGAGAAGATTGGGGAACTAGCTTACCGGTTGGCGTTGCCTCCATCCTTCTCCTTGCTTCATGACATTTTCCATGTGTCGATGTTGAGGAAATATTGTCACGATCCTTCTCACATTTTGAGTTCCCCTCCCGAAGAGATTCAAGCGGATATGTCATATGTTGAGGAGCCTTTGTGAATCCTAGAGTTCCAAGTTAAAGAGTTAAGAACAAAGAGCATCCCGATAGTGAAAGTGCTATGGAGGAATCATACCATTGAAGAGGCTACGTGGGAGTTAGAGTTGGAGATGAGGGAGAAGTATCCTTCCTTGTTTGAGAGTGCAAGTAAGTTTACCTAAAAATTCGAGGCGAATTTTCTTTAAGGGGGAGTGAGTGTCACGACCCTAAAGTTAGGCACTATTTTAGCACTCGTTGAGCACGTGGGGTTCGGGTGGTAGTATATTATTTTACGCTATTCATGTTACTTGTTAAGTTGATGTGTTCATTTTCATGCTTTGATGACTTATATGAATTTAGATGTAGTCATTAACTACCTTATATGGATTAGGGTGAAAATGAATTAAATTTAATGATAAAGGGTTAAAATGGTATAAATGTAAAGTGTATGATGAAATAAAAATAATTGGAAATTTTAATAAAATGATTTCATTAAGTTGAGGTGCTTAGTTGCTAAGTTTGATAGTTAAAGTGTTAGTTATTTTCCTTTAACCTTAGAGGAGCTTTAGTGTAACAATCTATAATTATCCATGGAACTTCAAAAGGAAAACCTCATTTGTTAAGTCTCAGTATTTTCTTTCTTCTTCAAATCCATGGAAGCCAAACCCTAGCTCCAACCTTCAAAAAAATTCTACCACCTTCGTTTCTTCTTCGTTTTCCAAACGGTTTGCGGATTCTTGTTCCTGGCGGCGAAGGGATCATTTGAAGCCGGAAAAATAAATATTCCATTTCGCAATATGTAGTAAGTTATTATGACTTCTTTCAATTAATTGTTCATTTTGTGATGCTATTTGATGTTGTGTTGCAAGAAAATGATTTTAGAAATTTTAAACCATAATATTTGATTTAAAAAGGATTTTGGGTAAGGGTTGAACTGATTATGGGTTATCATGAGGTGTTGAAGTTGGAAGAATAAGGGTATATGGGATTTTTTATTGTTAGTAACTTGATAGAAATGTTGGATGGCCAAATGAGATAAACTTTGGTACTAAAATGATGTTGGAGGGTTTTGTTTTATGTTGGAAGGAGTATGAAATAGATTAGGTTGGTAATTGATGAAGTTTGGTACTGATTTGAGTTTGGTTCAGCTCTTGTAAAACAGAGGAATTGGTATTATGGTTTTTGGTTTTGGCTTATTGCTGATGTACAGAATCTGGTGTCTGAAATTGGCCTTGGCATGAGTCGTGCCAAGGGGCATGAGTCGTGCCCTTTGGCCATTCGTGAAAACGACTCGTGGAACTTGTCTCAATCGTTCTGATTAAAATGGGGTTGCAAAGGCACGAGTCGTGCCATAGGGCACGAGTCGTGCCCTGCACTGGTTACTCTGAATCAAATTTTAAGGCCTAGAAACCTATTCAACTTAGAACATAATTGAACCCTCTTTAACTTAGATTAAAGTAGAACACTTTAGCTAAACAATGATGCCTTAATAGATCAAAATGGAATAGTGGAAGTACTTTAAATATTATCATGAAAATGCTTCGCAACCTTGATTTGTTCCTTAGCCAAAGTAACTCCAACTTGGTAAATGGAACTTGGATCTTTATAATGGTAATATATTATTGCATATTGGCTATGTAGGGATACTTTATGATACCTTCCAACCTTATTTGAGTTCATATGCATTGATATTATTATACATAGTGTATGAAATGAATGTTGCACTATGGTATTGATTGAACATGAGTATTGCTTTACCATGTTGTTATATTCTTATCCCTTTGGTGGATTTCATTTCAAGTATCTATTATGTGCTTGAAATTGTGTTAATCAGCTGATGTTTAGGGGTATAACGGAATACGATCACTTATGGAAAGTGTGACCTAATGTGATCAGATTACGTTATACATGTGACTGTCCCCTTCTGTGGCCACAGATTGGGGTTATAGCATCTGTATTGAGCCAAAAGCCTTACAGAGTTGCTAGTATCTTATATGGTTCCCTGAAAAACGGGTCTTATAAGATGTGAATATGCCTAAGCAGTTCACAAGAGAGGAGTTATCATAATAGCTCTCTCCGTTATATGTTATTGGGTTTGATGGAGTTTTATCTTCCAATATTGTACGACTTATTGGTCAGACGGGAAAAGGTAAACCAAGGTAACGGAATGTGTTTACGGCTTTTCCAATCTGTTATATGCACCTTATATGTGTTGCATCTTACTTGGCATATTGTGCATTCATAATAACTTATTGAGATTTATTCTCACCCTTCTCCCTTTAATGTTTTAGATCGGCCTGAGACAGGAGGACCCGGCCAGTGAGGACGGTGCGGAGTTTGTACTTGTCTTTTGGGTTGTTGGGTACGTTATGTTTAGATGGGTTATCTTTTGGTAGTTACTCCTTTGTTGGAGTTTGTTGATAAAACAAGTTATGTAAATGGGTGATTTGTGAACTTGAACTTTTGTAAATATGGTAACTAAGTAAGTTAGTTGTTTAAAGTTAGTTAGATGGGAACTTTTGTAATGTTGTAACTAAGTGGTTTGAAGTTAGTTCATGGTTACCCTTTTCCTCCAACTGGAGATGTCCCAAGTTAGTCTTTGAATGTTAAGGTTAAAGTTAGTTTTCTTTCCAGTTAAGTCAAACGTTTTCAAAAAATTTCAGGTGGTCTTTCTTAGTTGGACTCTCCAGCTCGGGACACGTGTTAGGTTCCGGGTTGGGGTGCCCACACTCTCTCTCTTCTTCTCTCGACTGAAGATGGAAAATGGGGAAGGCTTCGTTGCTGGAAGATGATTTGAATCTGGGAAAATTAAATCCCCTTGCTCGTCCGTGCGGACCACTTTGTAAACAAAGTGGATCCGTGCGGACCACTTTGCATAACCTGGCAAGATTACTCTTTTGCCCTTATAATCTTTGCCCCTGGCTGTCCAAAGGCTTTTTTCAGCAGATTCGATGCAGTTTGGTCCTTAACCCAACCAAACAAACACCGGCCGTCATCGTAAGCCCGAACCTTGCCCACAAAATGGTAAACCAAACACCGGTCGTCATTGTAAACCCGAACCTTGCCCACAAAACGGTAAAACAAACACCGGCAGTCATCGTAAGCCCGAACCTTGCCCACAAAATGGTAAACCAAACACCGGTCGTCATCGTAGGCCCGAACCTTGCCCACAAAAGGGTAAACCAAACACCGGCCATCATCGTAAGCCCGAACCTCGCCCACTAAACGGTAGAACAAACACAAAAGGCGCAAACGCCTCCAAACACAAATTCCAAGGCACAAAATGCCTCCAAAACATAAAACACAAAACAAACATCGACCATCAAAGTAAGCCCAAAATCCCTTCCTCAGCAAATAAAAAACTCGAACGGGAATTTCGGAAAACCCGTACAAGACCACGCATCCCCAGCAGATGAACACCGACAGTCATCGTAAGTCCAACCTTTCCCCAACGGATGAAACACGAGGCAATCACGCCTCACAAAAAAACAAAACACGAGGCAATCATGCCTCACAAAAAACAAAACACATGGCAATCACGCCTCTCATTATCAAAACACAAGGCAATCACGCCTCTCAAATTCAAGCACAAAGCAAGCACGCCTCACAAAAGGCCTCGCCAGGTTCATACTCCAGAACCAAGCCCCAACTTAAGTTCATACTCCTGAACTAAGTCTCAAACGCCAGGTTCATACTCCTGAACCAAAACCTCCGTCAGAGGACAAGTCACGTCCTCATGCACGACACAACCTCAGTCAGAGGACAAGTCACATCCTCACGCACGACACAACCTCAGTCAGAGGACACAACACATCCTCACCCACGACACAACCTCCGTCAGAGGACAAGTCACATCCTCACGCACGACACAACCTCCGTCAGAGGACAAGTCACATCCTCACGCACGACACAACCTCAGTCAGAGGACAAGTCACGTCCTCACGCACGACACAACCTCAGTCAGAGGACACAACACATCCTCACGCATGACACAACCTCAGTCAGAGGACAAGTCACGTCCTCACGCACGACACAACCTCAGTCAGAGGACAAGTCACGTCCTCACGCACGACACAACCTCAGTCAGAGGACAAGTTACGTCCTCACGCACGACACAGCCTCAGTCAGAGGACAAGTCACGTCCTCACGCACGACACAAACTCAGTCAGAGGACACAACACATCCTCACACACGATACAACCTCTGTCAGAGGACAAGTCATGTCCTCACGCACGACACAACCTCAGTCAGAGGATAAGTCACATCCTCACGCACGGCACAACCTCAGTCAAAGTACAAGTTACGTCCTCACGCATGACATAACCTCAGTCAGAGGAAAAGTCACGTCCTCATGCACGACACAACCTCAGTCAGAGGACAAGTCACGTCCTCACGCATTGTGCAACCTCAGTTAGAGGACATACCACGTCCTCATCATCATCCGCATCCTGGAAGGCTTTAAATTACTCGGTTCAGAAGACTGTATAAACCTCCCAAATCATTATCCACAGCCCATAAGACTTTAAATTACCCGGTTCGGAAAACCGTCAAATTTCCATTTCAGGACACCACCACGTCCTCACAGTCGACCTTAGCAGTCACATCACCTCAGGGCACCACCACGCCCGCATACACTCACAATTACACGACTTCGAACTACGATCAGGCTTGATTCCCGCTAGGGATACGTAGGAATCCTATCAAAGGGTCCAGCCAACCGACCTAAATGGTCACCCATGGGACACTGACAGGTCCACACACAGAGTCTCAGTCAGAGGACATCACACGTCCTCATGCACGACAACACTCACCCCACACACGAACTAAGATCAGGCTTGATTCCCATAAGGGATACGTAGGAATCCTGTCAAAGGGTCCATCCAACCGACCTAAACGGTCACACAACAGGACACTGCCACGTCCTCACGAACTGACCTACACGGTCACATCTTCTCTCAGCATGCGATCCAGATCAGGACCCTTATCTTATCGATGACCCCACTTCCTCCGTAAGTGAGGTCGTCGAGGGGCTTCTGTAAGTACCCCAATCTGGATCACTCTCTTTCAAATGCACGAGAAACACTGCAGACTCACACGAACGCAGTCTCAAACACCCGTAGCCCTCAAAAACCCAAAAAACCACCAACCAAACCAAGGGGGGCCTTTCTGGGATAAAAAAGCTCAAAAGGACTTTTTGGGAATTTCAGAAAATTTGGAAAAGCATAGAACGTCCGTGCAGACCTCTTTGCTTCCAGACATCATAATTACGAAATCACCTTAAAGTCCACAATATTCCCTCAAATCTGGGAAAACCAAAAATTTGGTTTTGCATGAAAAGTCCGTGCGGACCTCTTTGTAAATTTTCCAACCCTATAAATAGAGGGCTCCCCCTCTCATTTTTCACACACAATCCTCTTCTCCTCTCTCCCCCAGCCTTCAAACACCCCTCTAAGACCCTTCGGGGCAATCTCGGTTCCTTTCGGTTCCTTCCGGAGCATTCCGAGGCCCCTCGTGGTACTCTGAAGCTCTGTCGAGCGCTCCCGAGATGCTCCCGAGCTGCCCCGAGGCACTCTCGAGGTATTCTGAGGCCCCTCGTGGTACTCCAAAGCCTTGCCAGGTCCATCCCAAGGCATCCCGGCCCTTTCCGAGCCCCACTGACAATCCCGACGCACGCCGAAACTCTGCCCGAGCACAACCGACGATCCCAACGCACGACAAACCTCTGCCCGAATCCAGTCAACGATCCCTGCGATCCCAATGCACGCCAAAACTCTACCCGAGTACACACCTGACAATCCTGAGGCACGCCGAAGCTCTGTCCACAGACAACCGGCACATCCCAAAGCAATCCCGGTCTATCTCGGAACACTATTCCATCCTCAAACACTATTCCCCAGCGGAAGACAGACATGAACCAACATTGGTAAGGCTTCCTTCCTACATTATTTCAATACATTTCAATACGTAGTGTACAATGTAGACATCCGATACATCATGCATTTTTAAAAGCACATACACACACACACAACATTTAAAGAAAGAAGGGGTAACGAAAGACTCGTTTTTACGAGACGACTCGGGTGAGCTCTAATATTCTAATATTCTCTTCCCGAGGAGTAACCTGACATCCGAACTCAAAAATCTCATCACACAACAACAGTTTTTAAATTGATGCCTTTTCTCAATATTTTGGGCTAAATCAAAACGGCGTGGCGACTCTACAAGCAAAACACAGCGAGACTCCTCCTCGACCAACAAAACGGCAATGCGAGATGCCGGGGCCCGCGCGCGAGCCGGATCCAGCTAATTTTAGCTTTATCAGCAGTTCCACCAGGACAATTTCTTCTAGCGTTTAATCTGGAAACTGTGGGGATTTTGGGACTATTCTGTCCAGAATCTGGACTGGTTTCAAAGACCGGAAAATATTATGTGCTTATGTGATGCATTTTCCCCGTCCTAAAAACATTATTTTAAAACACATATTGAAAAATCTCTATTATAACTCAAAAAAGAATTTTTGGTGACCGCACACTACGCGCACTATATATACTCCTGTACACTTTTGCACGCACGTCCTTAACCCGGGATGGTTGTTCAGTTGCAGTCACGGACAGTGTTACGACGCTCCCGTGCGCACACGGAACCATCCCAACCTCCCCTTGGCTTAACCCGTGTCGACCACTGCACTAGTCCGTGTCACACTTTTAAATCGTGACTTTTGGTTGGTTTTTGTCTAGACCGTATCATACAGCCTCGTCATATATCCCCGTAAAAGTCAAATCTGAGCCCATGCTAGAGTCAAGATTCCTTGCACAAGCGAAGCCATGCCAAAATTTCGTTAGGCAAAATTGGGAAAATCTTGACCCCCGGCATTGACTTTGACTTGCACGGAGTATGTAAAAGTCAAAACCGAGCCCATGCTAGAGTCAAGATTCCTCGCGCAAGCGAAGCCATGCCCAAATTTCGTTAGGCAAAATTGGCAAAATCTTGACCCCGGCATTGACTTTGACTTGCACAAAGTATGCAACAATGCTCAATATGACACCGTGCCATTCGACTTTTAACATCTGACCTATGCCTATTATTTTCCTTGGACAATGCTGAAGTCAACGTCTCTCGAGCAAGCGAAGCTCTGCCAAAATTCCGTTAAGGCTAAAGACTTGACTTTGACGGCATTGACATTGACTATAATCCGCATCGCTCGTGCGTTAAAATTCTTATGATCCACTAGACCCTAGGACCGTTATGCTATTTTCGGTCGGTGGGATCCGCTTGCCCTATAGGACCCTCGCCTGGGGCTGTCCACCCTAAGATGTCGAAATAAAGGTGCAAAACGAGGGGCTTATAGATGTAGTGACGGAACCCACTGATCCAGGATCTAGAGTAGTTGCAAAAAGCGTTAAAATTCTTATGATCCACTAGACCCTAGGACCGTTATGCTATTTTCGGTCGATGGGATCCTCTTGCCCTATAGGACCCTCGCCTGGGGCTGTCCACCCTGGGATGTCAAAATAAAGGTGCAAAACGAGGGGCTTATAGACGTAGTGACGGAACCCACTGATCCAGGATCTAGAGTAGTTGCGAAAAAGAAGGGCAACCTTTTCCAACCAAATAGGGCTAATTAAAAGACACTTTTTTTTTTTAAGTAAACTTGAAGATTCTTAACTGCATGTTACTTGAGCCTTCAGCCTAAACACCTACCCCCGAGTCTAAACCTTGCCTACCCCTTTTTCACAGCGAGAAAGAAGTGGGTGAGAATACCGGGTCATCGGCTATTCAGTGTAGAAATCTCAGGCTCAGACAGTTTATCAGAATCATCAGTTTCGTCTACTCAGTGGTTTAGAATGGCAGATATGATAGAAACCAATAGTGGTATGGTTAATCCGATGTCTAGAGAGGAAGAGTTAGCCCTTGCCTTGGAACACAGCCGCAGGATTCATGGAGAGCAACAAGCCATGCTCATCGATGCTCTCCGCCATCATGGGGTTCAGATAGTAGTTGAAGCAAACGATTCCTTGGTCATGGTTGAAGATGAGACTCCAGAAACAGTGACTTCAACCCCTCCATCCTACAACCAATACCCTCCATCCTACAACCTATACCCTCCATCCTACAACAAATACCCTCCTCCTTCAACATATGATCCCCCATCAAGAACTACTGCCCTTCAGTTACTCCCAGTATCTCAGGCCATTAGGGCTCCATCACCCTCAGCCCCTCAGAACAGACCAAGCTTCATTCATCATCAACAACGGCTAAATGCTACAGCCACACCTGTTTCTCAGTTTCAGCAGTACCTGCCAGTTTATGCTCCAGCTTCACATAATCAGTTTGAGCCATGTGGCTATGTTCTGAAACCCCTATACCCACCCGAATACGATAGTGAGTTGCTAAAAGAAAATCCGGATGCCTCAAGTTTTCTGTTGCCGCCTGCCGGACTTAGTGAATTCACCCGTCAGTTTCGTTGGCCTACTACTGTGATTCCCTCTACTGATAAAAGTCTTGTTGCGAGTTCCAGTAACTCGGGAGTTCCCATTGACCCCCATGTGGCGATATTGATGGAGCAAGTGAAACGAATGCGAGAAAAGCTTGATCTCATGATGAATACCAGTACTCCCTCGACCCAAGATGTCAAACCAGGCAAAGAAGTGATTCTGCCGTGCAAAATTCAAATGCCCGAAGTGAGACAACCTGATAGGACAACTTGCCTCAGAACTCGCTTGGCCAATGCCAGTTCTAAGATTGAGAAAGGCAGCCTCAAACACAACCCAGTACTATCAGTACCGAGCATCAACTGCACCCAACTCAGCATCGATTCCTCACAAAGGAAAAAATGCCACATCCTCCTTTAGACATATCCAATAATGGAACCAACTGAACAATGGCAATCCAAGTCATAGGAAGAACAGTGCCTCCCGAAAATGCCGCTCCCTTCATTATAACCATGTGGGGATGCCTTTGAGCGAGATGCTGAAAGAACTAGTGAAAGAAAATCTGATAAAGCCACTGGAGAATTGGAAGCCCAAGAACCCTAACATTCGGTTGGACGAGTCTAAGCATTGTCGTGTTCACCGGTACCACGGACACGACACCGATGATTGCAACTATTTGAGGCATGAGATCCAGAAGCTGATAGAAGATGGGACGCTTGAATGCCCACGTGCATCTAACAATCTTTCCCCAAACAATGCCAACATGAATGACATGGAGCGGGAAGCAGGGCCAACTAACTCAGACCCAACTCCTTTGCCAAAGTCACACATCTGTTATGACGTTTGTGACTGTACAGATTGTTTAAAAGATAAGTTTTAGGACTGGATAAGTGAAGACCCTCCCCAGAGGAAAGGAAAATCCTCCTCCCAGTAGAAGTTGAAAGAAAGATATGAGGCCGGAGATACCAGCGTAGGGACACTCGGGAAACCCTCTATAGAATTCGATTACTACGTTCTATACTCAAACAAGCCCCCCAGACTAAATCTCCTCCTTCGTCAAACGACGGCACAATCTTAAGGCCTGCAATCCAAGCGCCAATTGGAGTCAGGAACCTTGAGAGCCTCAACGGGCCAAAAACAACAAGCCATGTTCATAATGGTAAAAGCTCGAATCAAGAAGTGCTAGGTCAGAAACGTCATTTTGATGATTTCGGGATGCCAATGAGCAAAATTTTTGACGATTTGGTAAGACAAGGTCTTCTCAAACCTCTTAAGAATTATCAGCCAAGGAACCCAGGTAACCTTGATAGGACCAAGTTATGTGAATACCACAATCATCATGGTCACACGACCGACAAGTGTCTGACTTTGAAGAAAGAAGTCCAAGGGCTGATCGACGAAGGTAAGCTCAAGTGCCCTGGCAATCCAACCAACAAAGAGTAGCTAAACTAGGGGTTATCTATCCTTAAACAAAATTAAAAAGATAAAACAGTCTCTCAGTTAACCTTCGTAGGTTCTAGTGCTTTACTTTTAATCAAGTCCTCCTTGGACATTTAAGTAAAATGTTTAACTTTCTAAAAGTCTTATTTCTTTTCTAGCTAGACTCAAGACATTATTTACACACCTACATTATATTCAATGAAATGGTTTTATTTTATTTGATCACTTGCATTGCTCGCCAAATAATCTCTCAAAATAATTAATGTTCTGATTAATCGGTGTGAGAAAATTAACTGACGCCCTCCCTATACACTTTCCTTACCTTACAAAGGCCTCCCTCAAACCATACACTTCCCAAATCATGTCCCCACCATCACCTTGACCAAGTCAACGACGGCGGCAACATCAAGGAACAACAAAAGGTCATTCAGCATCGAAAGATTGATCCCATGTTGACAACAACCTAGGAGTTTGCCATCGCCCTCATGTGCATCAAGAAAGTTCAAGCAGGGGCTTGCCTTTGCCCTCATGTGCTTCAAAAAAAAAAAGAATCCAAGGACCCAGCATCGCCAATCAGAAGCCTTACAGATGGGCAAAATCAAAGCTCGAAGAATGGAAGTTGTCAATAACAATGGAGCAGTCAAAGCAAAAGCGAAGGCAAAAGCATATCGTAAGTCCTTAAGCTATACTCCCTCCGTCCCAATAATAAGTTTACCATTTTGGGCCCGACACGTAAATTAAGGGTGAAGAAAATGTTGTGAGTGTAATAGTAAAATAGGAGAGAGAATGAGTGGAGGAAATAGTAAATTTGAAAAGTGTTGTGAGTGTAATAGTGAAATAGGAGAGAGAATGAGTGGAGGAAATAGTAAAGATTCTTTGCCAAAAATGAAAAGGTGAAGCTTCTAATGGGACGCCATTTTGGGTAAAAAGTGAAGTTATTAATGGGACGGAGGGAGTATTCAAATTCTTTCTCTCCCAATGAAAGACAAAGATCAAGAAGTAATGAAATCATTGAAGCAGCCGTCCAAAATGACTTGTCAAGGAATCATCTCAAGGCCCGTGCCTCATCATCCAACCTTCTCATCCGAGCCTTTTCACCAAAGGAACCACAAATATTCATACCCTTTCCCAAAGCCAAACACAGTTCAGCCCGAACTACGGCGACCTGAGCTCCTCACAATGAGGGGAACGTAGGCAACCAGAAATGGTCCGGTCATAAACACATTCAAATTCCAGAAAATTCGGTCTCATCAATTGTCTCTCCTATACACAAACTTTTTTCACATTGGTCGACTTTCTCCTCATGATTGATCAAAATGTTTGTTCATATCGAGATTAGTGATTGAATAACCCAAACAATAATAAAGGGTTTTAAGCAATCTTGTGATCATTGTAAATAAAATAAGTTTTCAGATGTATTGACATGTCTTCTTTTTCTACATTATAGGAAAATAGTGCTAAACCCTGATTTTTTGTCAGCAGGGGCTTTCATACACTTTTACAAACCTTTCTACGCTTATACTCTCTGAAAAGAGTCAAACTTAAAGCGAGTTCTTGTGCCCACGTCGAATGAGGCCATCAAAATAACACAAAATCGGGATTCATTCCCACCTTTCGAAAAATATGCCCCTACATGTATAAATTTCTAAAATTCTTTTCTTATACATTTTCTTGCGGTTGACTGATTGACTAAAGAAATTAAGAAGTATAAAAAGATGGGTTGTCCTCTTTTGCTACATGATGATTCAATTTGCATAAGGGCTGCATTGAAACTCTTCAAGGTGGGGCTTCGTTAATCCATTTCTTTAGATTGGGGCTTCTCTAGTCATTTTTGGATCCGCATCGGGTTCTTCAATATGTTACGAGATGAATTCAGTCTTTGTCAGATTAACTTCAGGATCACTTTTGCAGTACCAATCAGATTGGGATTTTGCTAGGTCATAAGATTGGGGCTTCACCAAGTCACTTCTTCAAAATCTAAACTTCACCTACTTAGTTCATCAAACCGGGGCTTTTCCAAGCAAAGGGAAGTTTTGTTTGTTGAAAGCCTGCCACGAGCAAATTCTTTGGTATCCAAGTTTGAGAATGAGATTGTAATCAGGATCGGGGCTTAATCATGACTTTAAGTCCAACATTGGAAGTCGAATCTACAAGATCCCTTTACACCAACCAGAATGAGAATCTTTTTTTGGAATCCATGATGGGTTTCACACTTCGTAACGTAATGCTTCAATGGATTGGGGCTGCATTAAGCGCATTTTGGGATCTGTCATGATTGAGCAACCAGTTTGGTTTTATAATCAATTCATTCGGGCCTTACCCATGATACTTTGTCAAGTCGGGGGCTTCACAAGTCATTTGGATAAAGTTTCGTTCATGGATTCCTTGAGGTCGCTTCGAACACGACTCCCTCTTTGGATGACCAGTCAGTTTGGTGCTTCGCCATTATCTTGGATCAGACCATCAATCGAAACTCTACCAAGTCATCACTTCAAGCTTGGACTTTGCCAATGAAGGGATCTTTCCTTGCTTTACTAGAACCTGGGGCTTTGCAAAGCTTTTCCCTCAGACCGGGGGCTTCGCTAAGTCACATCTATCATCAGAAGCGAGGTTTGGTCACGTTGAAAATTGTTTTGGAATTTCAGTTTTGGGGCTTATTATATATCAACTTTTCTGTATATAAGGTTCAGAATCAGGTTCTCCCCCGTACCAACATTTTGCCAAGTCATTCTATGGACATGGGCTTTGTCAAACCATAATAAACCCAAACTAAAGGGGTTCATTTATCTGGATAGATTGCTTTAATCTTTGGTTCTAGAGCCTATCAGCATTAGCTTCAAGTGCCAGAGTTTGAGAAAGGAACTTTAATCAAAGACCCGAGGTTTAAATCCGATCTCAGCCCAAGAGGGAATTCTGGTCCACATGATACCTTTTGGCAGCATTAACAACATCTCAGCAACAACAGCAGTTCAGTCCGCACCCAAGGGATAAAACCCCACTTGCTCGAAACTTGTCTCAAACAGTTCCCAAACACATATATCCAAACGCATCCCCAACACATTCTAACATACATAAAATCCCTCTCACATTGCCTTCTTGCAAAAGAGTCAGCCCGTGGCTCATGTGACATGCACAAAGAGAAATAACCTTAATTGATTACAAATCAAAACAGTAAATACTTTTGCCTAAAATTAGGCTCGTGCATGCTCAAAAGAAAAATAAAAGCAAAAAATCATCATTCTAAGTATCTAAGTCATACCATCTCATGCCTCTATGCATCATCAAAAATGTCATACATATTTCTGTTTGTCTCTTCGCTAGCGAATGCAGGAATTCAAATGCGTAAGACCATTTTCCATCGCCATTGAGACCTATCCTCCACAAGGAAGATATTCACCAAATCCCAAGATCAGTGGTTTCAACAAAATTGCATGAACAACTCACAAGACCTCCGTCTTTCGGTGCCTCAAATCCGTATCGTCTCGACTTAAGATGACTCAAGTCCTTATCATCTTGGCCTACGACAATCTGTTGATAAATCAAATTCAAGAAATCAAACCCCCCTTCGGCGAGAGATAATTCCAGGCAAAACATGTGAAGACAGCCTCCAGTGTCTACAATTCGGTCAGAGACACCAAGATCTCAAATGGTAAGAGACACCAAGTTCTCAGTTGTCCTCAACAAATGAACAAACCTCAAATGTTCCAGCAACTCGGTCAAAGGCACTTCACGCCCACAAAATCTCCAGCAACTCGGTCATAGGCACCTCACGCCCTCAAAATCTCTAGCAAATCGGTTAGAGGCCCCTCATGCCCTCAAATGTTTTAACAACTCGGTCAGAGGCACCTCACGCCCCCAAATATTTCAACATCTTGATCAGATGCATCAAGCTCTCAACACTATCAACTTCCACACTTCCCCCACAACTTCACCACAATCTCAAAGGGCCCCCGTGACTTGCTCTCTTACAGGTAAGTGTAAGTGCCCCAATCTTGGTCGTTAATGTTCCGTCAGCCTAAATTAATGATTTATAATCATTTAGGGGCATTTTGGGCATTATTTTGACAATTTGAATGAGGAAGGACCTCTTAGGAATAAAAAAGTGGCATAGGACCTCGCTGGAAACCTGTCATTTCCAAGTAAAAAAGAATATTGACCATTTGCAAACAGCCAAAACTGCTTTTTGCAAAAACCAGGCACGCTGCTGATCCCATCCGCGCGGATGAGATTGTGCCTACAATCTCATCCACGCGGATAAGATTGTACCCCAGCCAACCTATAAATATAGCCCTTCTCCCTCAGTTTAACAAGGCCAAAAAATACGAAAACCTACTGTTATTCTGTCAAAATCCTTTCTCAAACTGCCATTTACACCTTCATAACTCAAATTCCACACCAAATCCAACCTCAAATCCACTCCAAAACTACTTCTAACCCTTTGAAACCTTCAAACCCTAAACACAAACCCAAGAAAATTGGTAAAACCTCACTCCCTCTACTCATATCTCTCTCATTCATACACTTACTCCATATTTAAATTATGTAGTCTTACTTACTACTTGTTATTTTACTCCCCTCCCCCTCTTGTCCCAAGGATCCAAGAGGATCTCCATGGAATCCATTTCCATGGATGATCTTCTAATGGAATCCACATTTTCTTTACTTTCATGTTATTCCCCCACTTCCCTTTTACATTCCTTGGTACTTGCTTCTTTGACCTAAAGTATGGTCGTCTTTGAGTCCATCTCCATAGATGACCACTTTAAAAGGTCCATATTACTTACTTCCTTGCAAATCCCCCTCCCCATGTATAAGATGCTTACCTTGGGTGAAAATCATCTAGACTCACAAAATAGGTCACACAAGATGTATAAGATACACTTGAGTATAGGTCTCAAGGATGGTCTTCTTATGACCACCTTAGAGATCTTCCTCTAAAGTTGATACATCTTGACCTAGCTCTCTTGTCAACTTACTTTTCATGTCAAAATCCCCCTTTGTCCTTAGCAAATGAAATGTTTACAAAGTCCTAATGTACCCCCGGGATGACTTGGTTAAGTGGATTCATCAATTTTGACCACTAATCAAAGTCTAGGGAAAGAGAGGACAAAACATGGATGCCAAAAATCCAAGCATTTCCTTTCATTTTCTGCTTTCAGTTACATTTCTAGTTAAGTCCTGTAAATCCAGTTAACTTTTTGGAAATTACAGTGACTAAACTGAAAACTGTAAAAAATATTGAAATTACAGGCCCATCCGCGCGGACAAGACTGCAGTACAGTCTCATCCACGCGGATGATTTTGTCTTCTGCAAACAGTTTCCAATTTTCTGTTATTTTAATTTTAATCACTGCTTTCTAACTGTTTTTTCAGTTCAGACCCTAGAATTTCAGTAATTTCCAGAAAACTCCTTTTCTAAGAAAGTCCTTTTAAAAACACACAAACACACACACACACACACACAAAATATTTCAAGTGAGGAAGACTCGTCATACGAGGCATTCCGGGTGCACGTCAAAACATCCATCCCGGAGTGTAACGTGACATTCGAACCCATTTTCTCTAATTTTAGGCTTTTTCAAATTTTGGCCCTTAAATTAAAAACGGCGTGGCGACTCCAAAAGATTTTTCATAAAAAAATCGGGTGACATCACAGTGGCGACTCCGCTGGGAACTTATAAGCCTTTTTTTTATTGAAAAAAAATCGTTTTTCAAACTATAAATAAAACTTGTTTTAAAAAAAATAAATAAAAATAAAAGAAAAAAGAGCTTTTGCGGGTCAAACTTCCGTCTCAACACTTGAAACTTTTGTTTTTTGTGTGTGTATGTGTTTTTTGTCCACTTCGCATTGTTATCGATTTGACCGTCCCGGGAAAGTTAATTTTGACTGTCGGATCTATTTCCTTAACTGCTTAAACTTTATGTGTTTATTGCTTATGTGCTCGTGCATTTATGTGTTTACATGTTTTCCGAAAAATAAAAATGATACTCAGTATATCGGTTGGAAACCATTAAATTTCCTCTTAAAACGCTTCCTTATGGGAGCCGGGGATAAGTTATGGGGGAACACGCCACGTACTGGTCTCATTTCAAAAAAAATTTGTTTAAAAAAAAAATCTTTTTTGCATGCATCATGCTTTTAAGACACATTTGAAAATTTCTGTTTTACTCAAAAAAGAATATAGACTGTCGCACACTACGCGCACGTTGACCGTACACTGCACACTACGTTCTTAACCCGGGAAATCTCAGTAGCAGCCTGGGAGGCCTTACTACGCCTCTCGGTGCGAGCACGGGATGACCCAAACAGCCATTGGTTTACCCTCGTGTCGACCCTGCACTTGTCCGTGACACACTTTTTGTCCGAGACTCAATTGGTTTTTGGTCCGGTCCGTGTCAGACTGTGCCAGTGTATACCTCGCATAGGTCAAACCCTAGTCAACGTGCCAAGTCAGGATCCCCCGCGGACCTAACTCAGTCGAAGTCATGCCAGTTTTTTGTCATGGACCTTGACTCGATCTTGACTGGGCTCGGACTTTGACTTTGACCCGCACGTTTATGCACCGGCTCCCGGTGTGACACCGAGTCATCAAGCATTAACGCCCAATCCATGTTTAATTACTGCTTAACCAACAACGAGTCAAGATCCCTTGTGGAATATTATCAGTCAAGGTCATGCCGGCTTTTCGTCAGGCACCTTAACTCGATCTTGACCCTCGACGTTGCCTTTGCCTGTAATTTACAACGAGTGCGCGTTAAGACTTCATGATCCGCCAGACCTTAGGTTCGTTTTCCTTTTCGGTCGGTGGGACCCGCTTGCCTTACGGAACCCTTGTTCGAGGTTACAGGTTGAGGGTCCGCAGGTGTAGTGATGGGTCCCACTGATCCAGGACTGAGAATAGCAAAGAAAAAAAAAAGAGCTATCTTTTCCAACTGCTTAGGTTTTAAGAAAAAACGTTTTAAGTAAACTCAACAAATAACCGCATGTTGCATGAGCCCTGAGCCCAAACACCTACCCTTTTTTTCCTTCAACTCCCAAAGTCTGAACCTCCCTTATATCTTCCTCCCGCAGCACCTCGCAAAGTTTGGGTACGGACACCGGGTCACCGTCTGGCTAGTGGGAAGAATCAAGTGCATCATCAGCCTCACCATTCGCTTCAACTCCGGTTTTCAGAATGTCTACATCAGCTATGGGGACAATACCACTCTGCCTCCCGAGATCCCTCAGACAGACCAGCATTGGATTCAGTTGGTCGAACAGATGAGATTGCGACAGGAAGCTCAAATGAACAGTCTCCTGAAGGCTATTAAGAGTCATGGTTTGATCGCCAGTCTCAATCCCGATGGCACTTTCACCGTGGAAGAGGAAGAGGACCCTAAACCCACTCTCGGTCGCCCTGAATATGTCAGGATGCCACCACCAGCCTCCTATGTGACTACCGCCAGAACCTATGCTTCTCGGCCTACAGGTCAGCTGGCCCCCAAGCAGCAGCTCAAAATGCCGCCGTCACAGCTTGATCTAAAGCAGCAGTCAGGGATGGGTCAGTTCGACTTTTCTCAGTAGCAGTCAAATGTCCCTCCTCAGAATGGTACCCATCAGGCCAATCCCGGTGCTTCCCGAGCTGTCCAAACAGATATCAGCAAATGAAATGAGACTTTACTTCCAAGAAGCTTCCGAACAATGGAGGAAGTATGGTTAGCTGTCAGGGCTCTCGAGGAATGCCAGAACGAGCAGCAGGCCTGGATCGAGGAAGCCACACGTCATTTTGGAACCTTGACAATTCCACAGCTGACTGGAGCTCCCCTAAAAGACAAATACATGTCTGCTCCCCCAGTTTCTAATGTCTCTCGTTACCCCTCTGGATCCAATCATTTGCTTCCAGGCGAACCCATCAACCATCATATCGAGGCCCCGAATTCACCACCAGCTGTCGAACACATTTGGTGGGATGTCTGTGACTGCCCCGATTGTCTCGAGAGAGACTACCAAGATGAAATCAGTGAAGACTGTCCCCCAAAAAGGAAAACAAATCCCTCTTCCCAGAAAAAGTTGAAGGCAAGATATGAAGTTGGTGATCCCACAGTGGGAACCCTCGGAGAGCCATCCGGAAAATTTTATTACTATGTCATCTATTCCAGCAAATCTCCTCAGTCCAGCTCAACTCAAAACCACTCCAGCGCAGCTCAGCCCGAGGCTCCAAACCCACCACCAGCTGTCGAACACATATGGTGGAATGTCTGTGACTGCCCCAACTGTCTCGAGAGGGACTATCAAGATGAGATAAACGAGGATCGTCCTACCAAGAAGAAGAAAGCTTCCTCCCAACAAAAGTTGAAAGAAAGGTTCGAAGCCGGTGATACCAGTATAGGGACACTTGGGGAACCATCAGGGAAATTCGACTACTATGTCCTCTACCCTAATGAACCTAAGCCGCGACACAGATGACTGCACAATCTTGAGGCTCGCGATCCAAGTACCAATGAGGAGTAGCTATGACGGGGGCTACCCATCCTTAAAATGAAAATGTTAAAATAGTCTCTTAGTCAACCTTCGTAGGCTCTAGTATTTTCTTTTCACCTAAGTCCTTCGTGGACACCTACTATTGTAGTCCATTATGGACAGGGTAGTTAAAAATCCAACTTTTGTATGAGTCTTTTTCTTTTCTCGCTAGACTCGAGACACTATTTTGCATTTAATGAAATAGTCTTATTTCAAATGATCACTCGTATTGCTCAATGCTTGAACTACGACGGCCTGAGCTCCTCACAACGAGGGGAACGTAGGCAACCAGAAATGGTCTGGTCATAAATTCATTTCAAACTGACGAAGGATCTTGGGCAGTCTTGTGATCACTTTGGATAAAACATGTTTTCAGATGTCTCAACGAGTCTTCTTTTTCCACAATATAGGGAAAGTAGAGCTAAACACTGATTTCTGTCAGCAAGGGCTTCCATACACCTTTCCATGTCCATGCTCTCTCAAAAGAGCCAAATCCCAAAATGAGTTCTTTTGTGCCCTCAGCAAATGAGGCCATCTTCAAAAAAAAAATAAAAAATGATGATACTCAGTATATAGGCTGGAAACCATTAAACTTCCTCTTAAAAAACCACCTTATGGGAGCCGGGGATAAGTTATGGGGGAACAACGCCACGTACCAGTCTCATTAGTCTGTAATACAAATTGAGGACTCGCTTCCTCACCTTTTTGAAAAAAAAATAAAAAAAATTCCCTTGCAGGTATGCACTTCTAAAAATTTCTTTTATCCGATTGACTAATTGACTAAAGAAAATAAAGGAAACATAGAAGGATGGGTTGCCTCTTTCGCTACATGGCAATTCAATCTTCGATAGAGGCCCTAGCTCTGTGGGCCATTCAAGGAACGACAGCGCAACCCCAGGTTCAGAAACCCGTAAATTGGGAAGCAATTCGGAAGGCTGCCCAGTCAGAAGCCAATAATACTCACTATCCCCAAGCTCAGCCCCTCACTATTGCTAAGCTTCGAGAAACTTGTAACAAAATCAGTCAGAACCAGTGGCCAGTTGCCAAGCAAGCTCCTCCGTTGACCCTAGCAGCATTGAAAGAGTCCTGTAAAGAAGCAACAGATAAGCCAGAAGGAGAAGTGAACATGTTGACCAGATCCGGGCAGATCCACCAGGGTAATCCCAAGACAGAAAAGAAGTCAGCAGATCAAGCACCCAGGGAGAACCGTAACCCTTATGCCAAGAGAGCTGAAACTCTTGACCCCGATAAAGAGGATCCTGTACTCACTCAGTTGAAGCAGACTCAAGCCAACATCTCTCTGGTCCTTACTCACCTCATCTTATCCCTACAAGCTGAAATTGGAAGAAAGTCTGGTCCGCACACTGGTCCCTATTGATGCTACCACTGATGACGTGGTGCAACTAAGTAGGAACATCCAATATGGAAACATAGTCACCTTCACATACCTCGATCTTCCCCAGTTCGGAGCTGATCATAATGAGCCTCTCTTTATCACGGTCCAATTGGATGAATGACGCCTCCCTCAGGTCCTAGTTGACAACGGGTCTGGGATGAACATCCTCCCAGCAAAGATCATGAGCCAGCTCGATATCAAGCCCACAGATCTGAAGCCTTCCTCCCATACAGTCAAGGCCTATGACTCAACGTCTCGTACAGTACTTGGGGCTTCTACTTTGAACCTATGGTTCGGCAAAAAGATGATACCTGTAGAATTCCAGGTCATTGATATCCCAATCACCTTTAATGCTCTCTTGGGAAGACCTTGACTCCACCAAGTCAATGGGGTCGCTTCAAGCCTTCATCCGTGTGTGAAGTTCGTTTCAGATGGAGATCTTACAACCATTTACGGAGACCTAGTCACTCTGGAAGGCACTGACACAGGTGGAATACCTATCCTGGAAATCAAACATGATAAAGATGGTTTCATGCTAACTGGCTTCACAGTCGAATCTCCTAAAGCCCAAGTTTGCAATGTGGATCTGACTGTCACCCGGGACAAAATCCCTCCCGTCATGAGGATGATGAGAAAGATGAACTACCTGCCTGGTCTGGGTCTTGGGAAATGCCTACAAGGGACTCACAAGGTCATTGAAGTGAAGGAACAGAAAACTCGCCATGGCCTGGGATATGAGCCATCCTCGAAGGAGATTGCAAAAGAAAAGGAAATTGCTCAAAAAAGGAGGGAAGCTGTTGCAAAAAAGGTCCCTTTCAGTGGTCCTAAATCTCTCCCTTTCAGTCTTGACATGACTGACTACTTCATAAAGGGCGCTCCACAGCTGTACAATGCTGCAGTCAAAGAGCCCACTCCTACAGAAGGCTGGCTGAAACTATAGGAGAACCTTAGCAAGTTCAGGGAAACCAAAGCCAACCCCGTCTGAAGAATGTTTCTCGATCTACCCAAGATACCTGGGGCTACTACCACTATGAAAAGTGAGTATACTTTCAAGGGAGTGCCGAAGCTAGTAAAGCAGTTTGAGAAGTCAATGGAGTCATCCCGACTGTCACAGAGGTCACAAAAGCTGAGTTTGAACTGGTCATGCCAAAGACCAAGACTCCAGAATTCTCCCTAGATGAATGGGATGGTCCCATCATGCAACAGATGTTTGGGGAAGAAATACACATTCCAGACCTGATCGACTTGGGTTCAGTAAAAGAAATGATTGCGGTAATCGAAGTGGGAGGACAAAAGCCATTGGATCCCCGAACCATGGTCATGCAGTCTACCATGCCCTTGAAGAATTGGGAGACTCTCTCTGCTCCATTTGCGAGCAAAGAAGAAATGGTCACGAAGCTTGGATTGGTCCCTCGTCCCCTTGTGTCCACCTATCTCAAGTCCATTGAGTCTCTTGTCGTCGAATTTGAGTCCCTAGAGTCGTCTGATGGCCTTACGCCAGAAGACTATGAAATAGTAGCCAATGTTGTACTTCCTTTTACTCTGAATGAAATGATCGACCTTTCCGAGTGTCCCCTGATCACCACTTTAACTAATGATAAATTAACTAATAACTTAAAAATGGTTAATAATGATTCACTAGATAAAGATGCAGACACACTAAACGAACAATACATCAAAGAAATCTTTAAGCAGGTTATCGAGAAAGAGAAAAACCGAGCCCAAGCAGCCGAGGAGGTTTTGACTCGTGTGAATCTGGGAACTGTAGAAGAGCCTAAAGAGACGCAGATTGGCAGTTTCTTCGACGGGTCCGAACAAGCAACTCTGATTGAACTACTCAAGAAATTTGTGGATGTGTTTGCATGGTCCTACAAGGATATGCCTGTCCTCGATCCCTCCATATTGGAGCACCGAATACCATTAGACCCCGAAGTCAAGCCAGTAAAACAAAAGCTGAGAAAGATCATGCCCGAATGGTCGTTACAAGTAAATGAATAAATTGAGAAGATGCTCATAGAGGGATTCATCAGGGTCATTGAATACCCCACCTAGCTCTCCAACATCGTAACAGTCACCAAGGCTAACGGAAAAGTCCGATGCTGCGTGGATTTCAGAGATCTCAACAAAGCCAGCCCAAAGGATAACTTCCCCCTGCCCAACATTGACATGCTGGTAGATACCACGGCCAACTACGAAATCAAGTCTTTCTTTGACGGTTTCGCCGGCTACAACCAGATCAAAATGGCCGAAGAGGACCAGGCTAAGACAGCTTTCTCTACTCCCTGGGGGACATACTGCTACACAGTCATGCCGTTTGGTCTGAAGAACGCTGGGGCTACCTATCAGAGGGCAGCCACCGCCCTGTTCCACGACATGATTCATAAAGAAATAGAGGTCTACGTGGATGACATGATAGTCCACTCAAAAGGATCCGATGGCCAGCACTTCATCGATTTGAGAAAATTCTTCAACCGTCTCAGAGAACATACCATGAGGCTGAACCCAGCTAAATGCTCCTTCGGCGTCAAGCGAGGTAAGGTGTTGGGATACATGGTAACTAAAAGGGGAATTGAAGTAGACCCTCAGAAGATCAAAGCCAAAGTTGAGATGAAGCCGCCTTGAACACAGACAGAAGTCAAATCTTTCATGGGAAGGCTGTAGTACATAAGCCGCTTTGTGAATCAACTAACCTCCATCTATGAGCTTATCTTTAAGCTGATGAAGAAGAGCACATCTACTGAATGGAACCCAAAATGCTAGTTTGCTTTTGAAAAGATCTAGGCATACCTTGTGAATCCTCCAATCCTTTGCCCCCCTCATCGGCAAAAGCCACTACTACTATACCTGACTGTCACAGACACAGCAATTGGGGCTATGCTGGCAGAGGAAAAGAAAGACTCCAAAGTTGAAAGCGCCATCTATTTTGTGAGTAGGAAGCTACAAGGCAGCGAACTCAACTACTCAGTTTGCGAGAAGAACTGCGCAGGCCTAGTATGGGTAGTGGGAAAGTTGAAGCACTACATGTAATCTCACTCAGTGCACCTAGTCTCAAGGCTGGATCCCATCAAATATCTGTTCGACAAGCCCTCCCTCTCCATGAGATTGGCAAAATGGTCATTCTTTCTGGCCGAGTACGATATCACTTATGTGACAAGAAAATCCATGAAAGGGCGGATAATGGCAGAACAACTGGCTGATTTCCCAAGTGATGAATGCCAAGGGCCTGAACCTCAATTCCCTGACGAAGGAATTTTCACTCTAGAAGGAGAAAATTGCTGGCAACTCTTCTTTGATGGGGCAGCAAACAAACGAAGGAATGGGATAGGAATGCTTCTGGTCGATCCCACTGACGAACATACTCCCATGGCCGTAAAACTCAATTTTGAAGTCACTAACAATGCCGTCGAGTATGAAGCCTGCATAGCTGGATTGGAGGCCGCCTTAGAAAGGAACATCAAGGAGTTAGAAGTATACGGTAACTTCGCCCTCATCATCAACCAAGTATCCAACAAGTGGAAAACAATTGATCCAGGTCTGCAAAAGTAACACGCCTATATGGAAGACCTCGTGGCCCAGTTCAAGGAGGTCAGCTTCCACTATCTGCCCAGAGATGGCAACAGGTTTGCAGATGCCCTGGCAATACTAGCCTTTCTTGCCGAAATACCCGAAGGAAAATCAGTCAAACCCTTTAGGGTTGGGAGAAGGGAAAACCCAGCCTTCTGTTTTCAAATTGAAGCAGAGGATGAACCAGTAGACGACCCGTGGTATGCTCAGATCTACCAATACTTGAAAAGCGGCGAAGCCTCTTTCAAAAACAAAGACGGGGAATACAAAGAAGGAATCAAGGCAAGAAGTATGATGGCTCTGAAACGCCTAGCTTCCCACTACGTCCTCCTGGGAGATACACTATACAAAAAGCGTTATCGGGGTCCCCTCTTACGCTGCATCAGCAAACAAAGGGCTGCCAAGCTAATGAATGAAGTACATGGTGGTACATGTGGCCCCCACATGAATGCTCGAGCCTTAATGCAGGTCATCCTGAGAATGGGCTATTTCTGGATCTCTATGGAAACGGATTGCATTCAGTTCGTAAGAAGCTGCGACAAATGTCAGCGCTATTCAAATCTCAACCACTTGCCTCCACACGACCTCTACTGCATGACAGCCCCTTGGCCTTTCGTTACCTGGGGAATTGACGTCATCGACAAGGTTACCCCACCAGGAAGCAACGGTCACGAGTTCATCCTGGTAGCCATAGATTACTTCACCAAATGGGTCAAGGCCATGTCTTACAAAGTCCTTAACTCCAAGAAGGTGGCCCTCTTTATCAAAGAAAACATCATGTGCAGATACGGGTTGCCAGCTGAAGTGATTTCTGGCAATGGCTCTCATTTTGAGGGAGAATGCGAAAGATTGTTGGCAGAGTTCAAGATAACTCGTCACAAGTCATCTCCTTATCGGCCCCAAACCAACGGCGCGGTTGAAGCAGCAAACAAGACTCTAGAAAACATCATCAGAAAGATGACTGTCCAAGGCAGAGATTGGCCAGACAAGCTCCACCTTGTCCTCTCGGGATACAGAACATCCATCAGAACTGCCACAGGAGAAACGCTCTTTGCCCTCACTTACGGAATGGAGGCCATGCTCCAAATCGAATTGGAAATCCCCTCACTCCGTGTGTTGTGGAAAATCAGATCAACGAAGTCGAATGGCTCCAGAGTCGCCACGATGAGTTGGCCCTGCTAGATGAACGTCGTCTAAAAGCCATGGAACACACCCGGGCTTACCAAACAAGAATGGCCAGAGATTTTGACAAGAGAGTGAAACATAGAGACATTCGAGAAGGCAACCTCGTGCTAAAAGAGAAGCCTCCAACCCACGCCAATTCACTTGGCAAATGGGAGCCCGTCTGGATCGGATCCTATGTAGCTCAGAAGATCTTTTCTGGAGGAGCCATACAGCTTGCAGACTTAGATGGAAATCCTTTCGTGCATCCAGTGAACGGAGACAAGCTCCGCAGATACTATGCCTGGAGATCGAGTCATTTCCCCTCAATAGTGCCAAAAGAGTAATACCCAACTAGGTTGAAAACCCTAAAGGGCGGCCTAGGTAAAAAACAGGGTTGCACTTCTCTCGTCCCTCTCTCTACCTACCCTTTCTGAAAAAAAAGAGAGAACAAACTCATATAGTCGAACTACGGAGACCTGAGCCCCTCAGTCCTCTTGTAAAAGGGGAACGTAGGCAGCCGAAAACGGTTTGGTCTAAAACATAAACAAAAATCATGCTTTGTCGTCAACACATTGATCATGTCCCGACTGCGTCTCGAAAAACTCTAATGCAATTCATTTATTCATTACAGTTAAAAAAAAAAATTATGAGTTCAAGCCCGGTCTACTCTTAAACTCACAACTGAGCAAAAAGAAAAGGATATCAAAAATGCATAACATAAAACTAATGTGCCTGCAAAGGATGATCAGTGGATACTCGAGGCCCTAGCCACTAGTGCTCGCGTCCCCTTCTTTCCTCTTCTGTCTCCTCCCACCGTAATTCGTGTTCTTCCTAGGCACGAGAATAATGTCCGTCCTCCTCCTCCCTAGCTCCGGCATAGGGGCCGGGTCCATCAAACCTTCCTCTATCAAAGCTCGGGTCGCCTGGGCTTCATCTCTGATCTCTTGCCTCCTGGGCGGCGCCATAGGAATCCTGCCTCTCTGACGCTCCACTCTCGCCTTATAGTCAATCATGTCGTCCCCGCTCCTGTCGTAAAGACTAGCCCTAGGCTCGGCTCTCCTCAATACTGAAACCGGGACGTCTTCTGGTCCCACAATGGCCTCACGCCTCCTCATAAGAGCCACCTGAGTCTCCCCTATGTGTCCCTCGTACCAATCCAAGTACCAAGTGGACAGAAAAATACGCTCCGGACGCCTGAGAAGAAGCATAAGAGGAAAAATGTGGTACCTCCATACTCGGGAAAAGAAGGAAAATGCAGATGGGCCATCCATAGAAACAGACACAACCACCCGGGTGGCAATATCATCGCAGCCCTCCAAAGGAACCTGCTCCATCCCGAACTGTCGAAGAACTAGAGCTGGAATGTAGAAGGTAGACCAACATAGCCCCGGAAGCATGACTACCTGAGATTCGTACTGAAGCGTCCTCCTAGTCTCTATCTGCAAGTGCGGAATACACCATCGGATATCCTGGGTACGACGCTGAGCCATCCAGCGCTCCCACGAGGCCTGATCCTCGATCTCAACTGTAACTCCCCTCCTGGCAAAAGTCCATGGTCTGAATGCATGTGGAGCCTCCCGCAGGACCCCCACCCTCTCCATTAGCACATCGACAGCAGAAACGGGCTTCTCCCGTGCATGTACCGCTTCCCGATAGCCAACCGGTCAATAGCGTGAAGAGTCTCTCCCAAGACCAAGGGAACTATATCCCGAACCAATCGGCAGTGAACAACAACATCTAACAAAGACCGATGGCACATCCCAAAGGAACAAACCATGAACAAGGACCCGATTGCACAAAGAGCAAATGCTTCCCAATAGCAATCACTAACCATACCCAAGCTCCTAAACCTATCCGGGAGACCAGAAATGTCAAAATAGCTAGGTCCTGGAATCATACCTCGGGCTTCCTCCGGAGAGATTTGAAGGAGACTAGACAATTTGTTGACGAAGGACATCCCTCTGGGCAAGGGAAGTGCAACCTCTTCCACCTCGGGCCCTCCAAGTAAAGCCCTAAAATCTTCAAGGATGGGAGCCATCTCGTTGTAGGAGAAGCAAAAGACGTGCCTCCGAGTGTCCCAAAACACGGCCAGTCCGCCGACCCTTCCCGCGGGTACATCATGTCAGCCGGAGGCTCAACCGGCGCCAAAGAAGCCATCCCTAGACCTTGCTGCCTCATCACCCTCTCCCCCAAATAGTAGACATCGCAGGTGAGTCCCCGTAGGATCCACCTTTGGCTCATCCAACGCTCAGCACCACCCAGCTGATCGACCTCGAACCGATCCCAAGGGTAAAAGTTAACCCTATCACTGGTCTCCGCCTTCAAAAATGGTACCATGTCATTGTACCTCATCTTTATCCTAGTCCTGCTAGTCCTCTTCACTCGGGCATCCTTCGTCCACCAAAGCAAAGCCGGGTATGCGAAAGCCTCCTCCGGGATATGGTCCCACAACGCACATCCAAAGATCTCCAGAGCCCAGACCTGCATCCGACAAAGGAGACCCATCAATACCAAAAGTGCATACACAATATGTACAAGGGAATAAAGAGAAGAAGAAGAGAGTATACCTCCAATGGGAACTCAAAGCAGGTCAGGGAGGTGGACGCCTTCCTGCTATATCTATCCAAGGCAAAGTACAACTCCACCAAGCCCGCCTCTCCCCAGGCATACTCATCTATCCTGTCGATATCCGCCAAAGACCCCAGCAAGGCAAACATAGCTGTGCCCTCAGCGTGCCCAAACAGAGTGCTAGAAAGGGCGAACCATAAGAAACAGCGAGCGATCTGCTCAGCCGAGATGGTCTGGTCCCCTCTCTCATACCGAGCTATGCTCTCGGTCAACTTCGCGTCCACCATGGCATACTCCATGCCCATTCCCTTCCTCGGCACGATGACAATCCCCAGCAGATCCATTAGCTCCCCATTCGTGTACCCGTCGTGCCACTCCAAGCTAAGCCCCTTGAAGGACAGGCCAGTGATAGCGGCATAATCAGTGGGAGTCACGGTAGCCTCCCCCCAGAAGAAGTTGAACGTGTGGGTAACATCCCACCAGTGCTCGATCAGCGCCAAATAGAGCCCCTTGCTCTTATGAAAACCCGCCACCCCTCAGGCACTCAACTTAACCATAAAGGTTGGAAGCCACCACGCGCTGGCGAGGACTCTCCTGACCCACCCTACCAGCTGTGGGCAGGGCATCCCAAAGCCTGACAACTGCCTCCACGGACCCCCGTGTCTTTAGCTTATCCAACTTGCGTTGGATGACATTCGCTCTCCCCTGAAAGTAAGCACAGCGCAAGTATGTCATCAAAATTGCAAAAATGACACAAACAACAAAAAACAGAAAAGAATGAAAATAAACTCCGTCCCATTTTCGGACTCGTTTTTCTACATGCATCTTTTCTCACATTCAAGCATCATGTTATCAAATAGGCATTTACAAAAAAGTTTTTCATCAAAATCTCTTATGCAAGAGTCCATTCCAAATTTGACAAATTTGTATCCAGTTTACAAAACAATTTTCATCATCAAAATCTCTTATGCAAGAGTCCGTCCCAAATTCGGCAAATTTGTACCCTTCTTAAAAAAAAAGGTTTTCATAAAAAATCTCTTATGCAAGAGTCCATTCCAAATTCGGCAAATTTGTATTCATTTACAAAAAAAGGTTTTCATCAAAATCTCTTATGCAAGAGTCCGTTTCAAATTTGGAAAATTTGTACCCATTTTACATTTACAAAGACCAAGTTTTCATCACAAAAAATCTCTTATGCAAGAGTCCGTCCCAAATTCGGCAAATTTGTACCCACTTTATTTTTTACATTATGCAAACTACCCATATTTTTTACAAACAAATTGCATATTCCTCCTACCCATGTCTTCAATTAAACATATGCATCATCAATTTCATGTTTCAATGGCAAAGCAAACAAAAGTCCCAAATTTTGGCATTCAAGCCCTAAATCTAACATAAACCAATTTTGATAAAAAAAAATCCATAAAATAGGCAAAATTGAGTGTCATACCATGCGAAGGTCCTCGTCAGTGGCCCAATGTTGCCACATATCCGGGTGAAACTCCTCGTTCATCGATTGCGAGAGCGTGTAGTGGCGGTGCATCCTCACCAACTCAAGCTTCTTCTCCGCGGCCTCCCTACTCACCCGACCTCGGAGGACCACATTAACTCCTGCCTCTTGCTCCATAGCCTCGATTTTGAAGGTTTTCACCTAGATTTTGGACAACAATGGCATTTTTCTCTCTCCTTTCTCTCTCTTTTCCTCGACGGCTATATTTGATAATGAAGAAGAAGGATACGGCGCCTGTCTGCTTTAAACCAGGCGCCTTGCTGATCTGGTCCGCGCGAATAATATTGCAGGGCGAAATTCCTGCTTTGCCCCTTTAATTCATGGCCCTCTGCATCCAGACCCCCAATTTAACGAAAACTTAACGAAAGCCCGTTCCCTTCCTCGTTTTCAACCCCGACCGTCATCGTAAGCCCTTCCTTTAACGAAAACTTAATGGAAGCCCATTTCCTTCCTCATTTTCAACCCCGGTCGGCATCATAAGCCTGTCCTTTAACGAAAACTTAACGGAAGCCCATTCCCTTCCTCATTTTCAGCCCCGGCCGTCATCGTAAGCCCTTCCTTTAACGAAAACTTAATGAAAGCCCATTTCCTTCCTCGTTTTCAACCCCTGTCGGCATCATAAGCCCGTCCTTTAACAAAAACTTAACGGAAGCCCATTCCCTTCCTCATTTTCAGCCCCGGCCGTCATCGTAAGCCCGTCCTTTTACAAAACTTAATGAAAGCCCATTCCCTTCCTCGTTTTCAACCCCGGCCGTCATCGTAACCCCGTCCCTTAACAAAAACTTAACGGAAGTCCATTCCCTTTCTCGTTTTCAACCCCGGCTGTCATCATAAGCCCATACGAAGAAAACTTATCCCCAGCAGATAAACCCCGACAGTCATTGCAAGCTCGAGTTTTTCCCCAGCTAAGTAACAAAGCAAGTCTGCGGTGATAAAATACGCCCCCGTTAGTCGAGTCTACCTTCGGAAACGCCTCCGTTAGTTGAATATATCTTCAGCAACGCGTGCGTTAGTCGAATCTATCTTCGGCAACGCCTCCATTAGTCGAGTCTATCTTCGGCAACGCTCCATTAGTCGAGTTTTCTTCGGCAACGCCTCCGTTAGTTGAGTCTATCTTTGGCAAATGCCTCCGTTAGTCGAGTCTACATTCGGCAATGCCTCTGTTAGTCGAGTTATCATCGGTAACGCCTCCGTTAGTCGAGTTTTCTTCGGCAACGCCTCTGTTAGTCGAGTCTATCTTCGGCAACGCCTCCATTAGTTGAGTCTACCCTCGACAACGCCTCTGTTAGTCGAGTTTGCCTTCGACAACGAAAATACGGTGGGAGGTCCATTCGTTTGACCACTCCTTTCCCCCGCAAGACCTGAACTATGACCGGCTTGATTCCCACTTGGGATACGTAGGAATCCTTTCGTAAAGGGTCCAGCCATCCGACCGCCTCGGTCACCTCCTCACCCATCTAGGTAAAAGTTTGCCAGATTGGGATCCTCACTTTGTCGACGACCCCACTTCCCCTGTAAGTACTGTCGCCGAGGGGCTACTGTAAGTGCCCCAATCTGGGTCGTTAATATTCCATCAGCCTAAATGAATGATTTATAATCATTTAGGGGCATTTTGGACATTATTTTGTCAATTTGAATGAGGAAGGACCTTTTAGGAATAAAAAAGTGGCATAGGATCTCGCTGGAAACCTGTCATTTCCAAGAAAAAAAGAATATTGACCATTTGCAAACAGCCAAAATTGCTTTCTGCAAAAACCAGGCACGCTGCTGATCCCATCCGCGTGGATGAGATTGTGCCTACAATCTCATCCACGCGGATAAGATTGTACCCCAGCCAACCTATAAATACAGCCCTTCTCCCTCAGTTTAACAAGGCCAAAAAATACAAAAACCTACTGTTATTCTATCAAAATCCATTCTCAAACAGCCATTTACACCTTCACAACTCAAATTCCACACCAAATCCAACCTCAAATCCACTCCAAAACTACTTCTAACCCTTTCAAACCTTCAAACCCTAAACAAAAACCCAAAAAAATTGGTAAACCCTCACTCCCTCTACTCATATCTCTCTCATTCATACACTTACTCCTTATTTAAATTATGTAGTCTTACTTACTACTTGTTGTTTGACTCCCCTCCCCCTCTTATCCCAGGGATCCAAGAGGATCTCCATGGAATCCATTTCCAAGGATGATCTTCAAATGGAATCCACATTTTCTTTACTTTCATGTTATTCCCCACTTCCCTTTTACATTCCTTGGTACTTGCTCCTTTGACCTAAAGTATGGTCATCTTGGAGTCCATCTCCATAGATGACCACTTTAAAAGGTCCATATTATTTACTTCCTTGCAAATCCCCCTCCCCATGTATAAGATGCTCACCTTGGAACACTTTCCTTGTATGAAAATCATCTAGACTCACAAAATAGGTCACACAAGATGTATAAGATACACTTGAGTATAGGTCTCAAGGATGGTCTTCTTATGACCACCTTAGAGATCTTCCTCTAAAGTTGATACATCTTGACCTAGATCTCTTGTCAACATACTTTTCATGTCAAAATCCCCTTTGTCCCTAGCAAATGAAATGTTTACAAAGTCCTAATGTACCCCCGGGATGGCTTGGTTAAGTGGATTTATCAATTATGACCACTAATCAAAGTCTAGGAAAAGAGAGGACAAAACATGGATGCCAAAAATCCAAGCAATTCTTTCATTTTCTGTTTACAGTTACATTTCCAGTTAAGTCCTGTAAATCCAGTTAACTTTCTGGAAATTACAGTGACTAAACTGGAAACTGTAAAAAATATTGAAATTGCAGGCCTATCCACGCGGACAAGACTCACTACAGTCTCATCCACGCGGATGACTTTGTCTCCTGCAAACAGTTTCCAATTTTCTGTTATTTTCAGTTTAATCACTGCTTTCTAACTGTTTTTCAGTTCAGTCCCTAGAATTTCAGTAATTTCCAGAAAACTCCTTTTTTAAGAATGTCCTTTTTAAAACACATACAGACACACACAAAAGGTTTCAAGTGAGGAAGACTTGTCATACGAGGCATTCCGGGTGCACGTCAAAACGTCCATCCCGGAGTGTAACGTGACCTCTGAACCCATTTTCTCTAATTTTAGGCTTTTTTCAAGGTTTTGGCCCTTAAACTAAAAACGGCGTGGCGACTCCGAATGATTTTCCAAAAAAAATCAGGTGACATAACAATAAGCACAGCAAAGGTACGTTCTCAGAAATATGCACAAAATATTGCACACATTTCAAAGTAAAGCATTCATAAAAGATTTTCTAGCATCATTTGCATAGAACACACATTTTTCATCATATGGAACACGCCACACCGAGCACATGCTCACCCAAGCAAAAATAAACACAAAACATCTCAGTTTTCACAAAATCTTTTCATACAAATTTAATCTTTCAAACAAACATGCATGAATCATTTTCAGCATCCAAAGTATCATTCTCGCATCCATAATCAGAAATTAATCTAGTTTTAGCACATGCAAGAACTCCGTCCCACTTTTGGCATTATTTTGCCCACTTATGAGTCATACTCACATTCCTTCAAACAAATTACACATGCATGATTACCCACATATCTAGTTTCATAAATCAATCATCAAATCCTTGGAATCATCAACAAAATCACAAAAAAAAACCAAAAAAATTTCCCAAAATTCGAATTTAGCCCTAAACAACCAAAATTGACAAAATTGAGCAAATCAAAAGTGATTACCCCTATAGATTGAGGCTCATCAATTTATGATCCCTTTTATCGGGATAAAATTGAGAGGGAGGCACCGCAAAATCATATTTTCGGTCGGTCCTCACCAATTCCCTTCTCCTCAAATAATCTTCGTTATCTCCAAATGGAATAACGTTTTCTCTCAAAAATCTCCGTTATTTTTTTCAAAAAGAAATAACGTCATCCATCTTTAGCTCCCTCTATCTCTGTCAAAAAGAAATAGTATCGTAAGCTTTAGTTTCCAGCTTTAGCTCCCTCTATCTCTGTCAAAAAGAGATAGCGCCGTAAGCTTTAGTTTCCAGCTTTAGCTTCCTCTATCTCTGTCAAAAAGAGATAGCGCTGTAAGCTTTAGTTTCCAGCTTTAGCTCCCTCTATCTCTGTCAAAAAGAGATAGCGACGTAAGCTTTAGTTTCCAGTTTTAGCTCCCTCTATCTCTGTCAAAGAGAGATAGCGCCGTAAGCTTTAGTTTCCAGCTTTAGCTCCCCCTATGTCTGTCAAAAAGAAATAGTGCCGTAAGCTTTAGTTTCCATCTTTAGCTCCCTCTATCTCTGTCAAAAAGAGATAGAGCTGTAAGCTTTAGTTTCCAGTTTTAGCTCCCTCTATCTCTATCCAAAAGAGATAGCGTCGTAAGCTTTAGTTTCCAGCTTTAGCTCCCTCTATCTCTGTCAAAAAGAGATAGCGTCGTAAGCTTTAGTTTCCAGCTTTAGCTCTCTCTATATCTGTCAAAAAAAGATAGCGCCTTAAGCTTTAGTTTCCAGCTTTAGCTCCCTCTATCTCTGTCAAAAAGAGATAGCGCCATAAGATTTAGTTTCTAGCTTTAGCTCCCTCTATCTCTGTCAAAAATAGATAAAACCGTAAGCTTTAGTTTCAAGTTTTAGCTCCCTCTATCTCTGTCAAAAAGAGATAGCGCCGTAAGTTGTAGCTTTTAGCTTTAGCTCCCTCTATCTCCGTCAAAAAAGAGATAGCACCGTTAGCTTTAGTTTCTGTCAAAATTGTCAAATCAATTAGGTGACCCCTCATTAACCATCAAACCAATAGGTGACCCCTCCATTAACCATTAAACCAATCATGTGACCCATCCATTAACTGTCAAATCAATCAGGTGACTCCTCCATTAACCGTCAAAACTCCGATAATCCTAGACCTGATGCCTAACTGTCTAGCGGATTCTGAACTACTATCGTGGCTTGATTCCTCCCGAGGATACGTAGGTAGCCTTTCAAAGGTTCAGCAATCCGACCACATTGGTCACCCCTTTCCTTTACCATCTCCCCAGCGGTGTGCGAGCCTATTAAAAGGTATAGACCTCTTAGGTCACCTTTTTTCTTCTTTTAAAGCAAGGGACCCGTTTCTCTTCCCCATTCCCCAGCAGTTTCGAACTACGATCGTGGCTTGATTCCCCTGGGATACGCAGGTAGCCTACTTTAGGTTCAGCCAATCCGTCACACACGACATCCTTTCCCCAGTGGATTCGGAACTACAATTCGTCTTGATTCCTCTTCACGATACGTAGGTAGCCTTTACAAAGGTTCAGCCATTCGACCACTTTGGTCACCCAATCCCAATCCATCTCGACAGTTCACCAGATTTGATTCTCACTTTTATCTACAACCCCACTTGCTTTGCAAGTACCATTGTCGAGGGGCTTCTGTATGTACTCAAATCTGGCTCATTCCTTCCAATCCGAGTTTCCTAGCAATTTCCCAAACTTTCATGAAGTTTAGGGGCAATTCGAGAACTTTTCAATACTTTTTGAGCAAGGAAGGACCTGCCAGGAATAAAAATTCAGGAAATGACCTCGCTGGAAAGAAGCTTCCAGTCTGCCACTTTGTATGTTTCCAGAAACAAGCTGACGCGACAGAAGATTTAGCCGGGCGACTTCTTTTAGCGCGGGTTCCAGCCGTGCGGCTTCATTAGTAGCACATCAGAAACCTATAAATAGAGGCCTCCTCTACCCATTTTCAGATACAATTTCCACAGCAAAGTCACTCTGCAGAAATCAAAACCCGAATTACAGTCTCCTAAAACATACCAAACCACTCTCTCTCCTACATTAATCCAAACCTAATCCATTCCTAATAGATCTAGCCCAAAGAACACTCCTATGAAGATAGAGAAGCACCAATATTGATAATCTCTCCTTCTTTCCATCTCTAATACACTCTCATATTCTCTCATTCCCTTGCTACTTGTTGATTACCTTTCCTTATGCTATAAAGTTCCAATCTTTAGCAATGTAGATTCATACTTCTCACTCCCCTACACAAATGACTCATGGAGATCCTCTCCCTATGATGAACAAGATTCCACAAGTGGCTTGTTCTAGGGATGATCTACCAAATGAGGATGTGAACCCCTTTTACATTTATTTCTAAAAATGCAATCTTTATGTGTTAAATGTTCTCCCTTTCCCTTGATCTAGCTTTTCATATGATTGTCCACCTAATGAGGTATTAAGGGCATAGGAGAAGTCACAAAGATCCAACATTTATGTATTTTCCTCTTAGATAAATGATCCTCCTTTTATTTCCACATTAAAAATCAAGTCTTTACATTAATATTATTTCTCCCCATGTCCCCAAGATTGGAATCTTCTCCTAGGATTGTCTAAAGCCTATTAAGGTGTCAAAGACATAGGATGAATATAAAGATCCAATCTTTATGTCTCATTTCTCTAGACTCATGATTTTTGAGCATTTCTAAAGTGAAGATTGGTGTAAAGACTCAATATTTACATCAATCTCATTACATAATGCCATAATCTTTATCCCTTTAAGAGATTCATGATATCAAACCCAAGATCTCCTATGATCACTTGAGATAAATATACCAAAAGGCCCCAATAAATCGACAAATATCTCAAGATGTGGAATGAAGGTCAAAGATCCGCACTTTTTCCATTCTTGAGCTTAAAATGAGTTCTTTGATCACATTTGACTAAAATTCCCAAGGAAAGTTGGATGAAAATATACCAAGGCTCCTATGCCTAAATTGATTGATTAATTTAATGGCAGGGTCGAAAGGTCCCATAATGATGATCACAAGCTCAAAAGTGGGTATGGGATCAAAATCCCGAAAATATCAAAGTCCAAGGCATCTTGAACTAAAACCTTCTTAAAATGGTTCTTATCTTCGGATAATGAATTGGCACATTCTTTCTCTTTTCTTGAATCACACACACAAGCACAAATTTTGGAGCTTTGGAAGACTTGCATTTGCAAGGCTCCTTGGGTGAACGCCAAACGTTCTTCCCAAGGAGTAACTTAACCTCTGAACCTAGTATTTCTTTCCTTCATTTCAAATTATTGAGGATTATCAAAATGGCGTGGCGATTCCGTTTTTCATAAATTTGGTGTTTCCCAATGAGGTGACTCGACCTCAAAATGATACGCAAATGCACCCAATGCGGTGCGGCATTTTGCGCGATCGTGGGGTAATTCACACCATGCGTCTTTTCTCCCTCCTCCTGTCTTGTATTCCCACGCCATCTGCCACACTATTGGATCGAGTGGCCCTTCTTGTGGGGTAATTCACACCATGCGTCTTTTCTCCCTCCTCCTGTCTTGTATTCCCATGCCATCTGCCACACTATTGGATCGAATGGCCCTTCTCGTAGAAAATTCAGGTGGAGGGGGAGGAAGGTTAACAGTACGGTTCCCAGCACCCGTATCTGTGCCTGGGTTGTTCCCACCTACATTTTCTTTGCCCGGATCACTTGAGGCGGTAGCAGTGTGTCATTCATATACCATGTTTGTAAGTATGCAAGCTTTCAAGGTCTATTGTTTGCTTCGATTCCCGATAATGGTAACAAACTGATTATGCAGCAAACGATCCGGATCAACTTTAGTATATCAATAGGTTGTAATCCGACTACTACGACCAGAAACCACGAACAAACGACTTGCCGGGATGGTCTCCGGCTAATACCCTACGGCGTGATGATGAGATATAGTGTTATGAGTTTGTATGAAAACTGTATTGAACGATGTAATCTCAAATAACTAAGATGACATTACCTTTTAACGTAAGAAGTTGCCTGGTATATATAGTGGTGTTAGGGGATCGTATGTCATACGAATATAGGTCGGGACCAATGAAGGTCGTACAATGAGCTTGGTCGACTGATCTCCACTAATGGGTTGGTAGAATTGGGGCTGCTTGATAGGCCCACTTCGACTGACATATCTTTGGGTTGAGATGGACCTTCGGTTAGTACGTTGGGCCTGACCCATCACTTTTATTCCGTTCAGTTCCATATATTTGTCGTTCACTCGTTCAAAAATGTTCAAAAATAGATGTCCAATTTCATTTTTTAGAAATATTTAAGAAAATGGAAACTTAAGCATTCATAAGTATAACTGCATAAAAGTCATTAATAATCTCACCAATTTTATCATCTATCATCGTAAGTGAAAATGTGAATTGAGCTTCTTGTTTGATTATGGATGATTTGGTGTTTTTCTGTATTACAAAATTAACAATTACAATATGATAATTTTCTAAAAATTAGACATTTATTTTGAACCGAAAGATATATTGTATATTCATGACAGTTAGTTAAAAATTACTTCCTCAGTCTCATTAATATTTCACTAATCTTTTGAAACACTCCAATTGAAAAGTTTACTTTTAATAATTAAGCTATAATAAACACATTTAAAAAAAAATCATAGTAAATTGACAGCTCTATCACTATGAGAAAAATGTGTAGTTTGTAATGAGATGGAGCAATATGTCCAAAAGAATAATTATTACTTGACATTATGAAAATAAAGCAAAGTATGACTCTTATTCTTGTACGTACTAATAATAAAAAAAGAAAGATGCGTAGTCTGAGACAGAGATATTATAACTTTAATATAAATTATAAAAGATATATAAATGTTGTTTTGGACAAATTTCAACAATGTGAATTTGTACTAATGAACTTTGGGCACAAATGGAATATGATCTCACTATCAAGATGGACACGATTATGTAACGAGAAAAGCCCTTGAACAATCGTTCTCCGTCACAAAACCTCGGGAGGTTTTAGGAAAAACCTACCTTAACCAAAAATGTAATTTTATTGCTCTTGACTTTTTTGAGTATAAAGTGCAGAATGATGGCGTATGAAAATGGTAGCTAAGAGTGCGTGTTTGTACATGTGTTCTCTTTTTATTTAAATACTAAGAAAAGACAACGGAAATAACAAAATTAATGATGCCCTAATATTGCACCTTGAATCATGCATCATTGAAGATCACGACCCTTACAAAGCGTATTTTTTGAAGGTGTCTTTATGTGGTCATAATTTGAGTAAAGTCATCATCCGGCCAAGTCATAAATTCATCCCTGAAAAATAAGGACAAACAAACGGTTTTGCAAAGTGTTAGCTCAAGATGTAAACCCAAGACGTTACCTCAAGACGTAGTGCTAAGATGTAGGATCATGCTGAGTTGGATTTTCTACCCCAAACAATTGCCCCCAAAATATTTGAATCTCCAAGTGGAACATGGAGAGTTTACTGTTTTAACACATGTCGCTCTAGCTTTCCAAGGAGTTAATGAGGTGGTTGCTTTGTGTGGTTAATAGGAAGTTATAGGGTAATAATGGGTTTTAAGGGTCTATAACCATCATTTGGCTTAAATACCCTTTGGTAGGGTTTAAAAAAGGTAGAAAAAATCTTTTCAAATTTCTTCCAAGTCCGGTGCTAGGTCTTCGTTATTTTTCGGTAAGTTTCTCTTCTCTTTTGCTTTTCATCTCCTTTGATTGTAACAATGCTGAAGGGTAAGAAAAAAGTCATAGATGTATATGTGTCTTTGTCTAAGGGTTTTAAGTGTCTAGGGTTTATACGCAATAGGGAGGATGAGCGATGTAGTTTTAACGCTACCCATGTTGATGCTCTAAGGAGGAACAATGCTTTTCCTCAAGGCACTCAATTTTTAGTCCCTAGTGAAGCTCTTAGTGCTGATTGTGTCAATTAATGCCTATAGGTTGGCGCATTTTGCTTACTTTAGATAAAATTGCTACTTAACAAGGCATAGTGGCCGGTTTGGAAGAACTAGCTTTTGTTTCTGAAATTAGGGCTCACGGTAATGGTAGGTATAACTTTAGGATCAAACGCCCTTGTTATCTCAAACCTCAAGGCGCTCACTTCTTCGGTTTGAGGCACCATACGTTCTCACTTCTTCGGTTTGAGGCACCATACGTTCTCACTTCTTTCGGGTACAAACGCCCTTGTTATCTCAAACCTCGGGTGACTCCCAAATACAGTCAAACCTTGGGTGACTCCCAAATACAGTCAAATCCTCGGGTGACTCCCAAATACAGTCAAATCCTCGGGTGACTCCCAAATACAGTCAAATCCTCGGGTGACTCCCAAATACAGTCAAAACCTCGGGTGACTCCCAAATACAGTCAAATCCTCGGGTGACTCCCAAATACAGTCAAACCTCGGGTGACTCCCAAATACAGTCAAACCTCGGGTGACTCCCAAATACAGTCAAATCCTCGGGTGACTCCCAAATACAGTCAAATCCTCGGGTGACTCCCAAATACAGTCAAACCTCGGGTGACTCCCAAATACAGTCAAAACCTCGGGTGACTCCCAAATACAGTCAAATCCTCGGGTGACTCTCAAATACAGTCAAATCCTCGGGTGACTCCCAAATACAGTCAAATCTCGGGTGACTCCCAAATACAGTCAAATCCTCGGGTGACTCCCAAATATAGTCAAAACCTCAGGTGACTCCCAAATACAGTCAAATCCTCGGGTGACTCCCAAATACAGTCAAAACCTCGGGTGACTCCCAAATACAGTCAAAACCTCGGGTGACTCCCAAATACAGTCAAAACCTTGGGTGACTCCCAAATACAGTCAAACCTCGGGTGACTCCCAAATACAGTCAAAACCTTGGGTGACTCCCAAATACAGTCAAATCCTCGGGTGACTCCCAAATACAGTCAAAACCTCGGGTGACTCCCAAGTACAGTCAAACCTCGGGTGACTCCCAAATACAGTCAATCTTTAGGGGTGACTCCCCTTGGAACAGTCGCTTTTGGGTACAATGCCTGTGGCCTCTCATTAGCGCCGCCTTTTGTTGAACTACGATTTGTCTTGATTCCCCCACGGGATACGTAGGAATCCTTTTCATAAAAGGTCCATCCACTTGAACATCTTGGTTATCTCTTTCCCCGCCGTTCGTGTCCGGCCCGGGATTCTCATTTTATCGACGACCCCACTTCTCGCAAAAGTGACGTCGCCGAGGGGCTCTGTGAGTACCCCGACCCGAACTCGTGTTTTGGGTCCGCTCTCCATAATTGGCATTAATTTTGGGCTCATATTATTTGCTAAAAAGCATTTTGAACCCAAAATAATCCATTCATTCCTTGATCCATTGAGCCTGCCTTCCTGCGGCCCAAGTTGTCACAAAGATGTACGCTGTCGTCCGACACAGGACGACCCCAAGGTGGTGGAAACTTTCTGTCATCCGACATTTGACCTCCCATCAGCATGCCTATAAATAAAGGGCATGGCTGATCATTTTAAGGGGGACTTTGGCAAGTAAAGGCACTCTGCTAAAATCAACACTCACTCTCTCTCTCATACACATACACTCACCTCCTTCCTCATACATACACACATCCAAGCCAAGATCCAAAGAGATACTTCCTTTGTTGGTGTTTTGAAGGGGTAAACACCATACTATTGGTGCCTTTACCTTGTGGACTACAATAGGTAGCCACTAAACCCTCTCTTTCTCTGATTAACTCTTGCCTATTCATCTATATCATCTTGCATGCTTACTTGTCTTGATATTATGTGAAATATTTGGGATTTTGCATGATAAAGGTGGTGGAGAGATGAATCTTCCATATTCACCTCTCCCCACCTCAGATCTGAACATTTGGTGGCCTTGGCACCATTAAAGTTTGCATCTTGGTTAGCTTTCTTTGAGTTAGGAGGAGATGGCTACATGATAATGGCCATAGACATGTGATTTATCACATTTGGCCATTAAAGCCATGTGATCCTCCCATAATACTCACGAAATGTTACTATTTTACTGCTTTCAGTTAATAATATAGCTTAGTCTTGCATTGAGAACAAGGTGGGATCAATCTGACTGAAGGGCACTGAAACAGGCCTCTTGTGTCGGACGACACAGGACCCCTCAAAGGATCCTGTGTCATACGACATACAGTTCCCAGAAAGCCATCTGGCTTTCAAGGACTTCAGATCCACTCAGATTGGTTCCCTTTGTGACTCAAAGCTATGTTTAAATAGTGGTTTTAGTTCATTTAACACTATTTGGGGAACCTAAGATCTCTTTGGGTGTAATAAATCGATGGAGGCGGTTTGTCATATGACATGGACATTCTCGGGTGTCCTATGTCATATGACATCCGTATCATTAAAAGTCAATCTTGACTTTGCTCACTCCAATCAACCCCAAACTGAGCTTAGACCCTGAATAGTGTCTCTTCTTAGTTAAAAATAATCTTGTTCCACTTTCAGAGTAGTTTTGGTGTTGTAAGAGACAGTCTGACCAGGAGGCTTCCTGTCGTCCGACATCCCTCTCTGAGGAAGTCCTGTGTCGGACGACATCTGAGCTTCCTGAGCAGACTGCCTCAGCTCTTGCCTTGTAATGCAAGTCATCATTTGTAAAGGGTGTGGCCCCCTATCATGTCTCACAAGTTGTACCCATTCTGAATACCATCAATGAAATACAAGTTTGCATGCCTTGTTTATTGACACAAATCACACACACCTTGAATGATCATAATTGTCCATTGCTTGATTGAAAGTCTCGAAAGAGGCGTGTTGGGTGAACTCCCAAGTTCTTCCCAACACGTAACCAGACTCCCGAACCCAAATTCTCTTTAAAAAAGGTTTTTCAATGTTTTCCTTTAAAAACGGCGTGGCGACTCCCAAAACTCAAAATTTCAAAAGATAAACAACCAAAACCAATTTACAAAAAAAAATGATGTTGTTTTCGGAGGGCGTTCATTCAGAGGGTGGCAAGGATTTGGTGACAACTTGGAACCCCAAAGGTGGTAGTTGTTAGTTCCATGCTTAGATTCTTACGTCTTACCTATATCCATCTTGACATGCTGTTGAATCCTTCAGTTAGCAAGTTGGAGGATTTATTCCCTCCTCAGGAGAGTACTGCTGCCAACGTCGATTGGATTCTCTGCTTGATCCCCGAGTCTCTTCATAAGTACTAACCTATGATTGCTGAGTTTGTTGGAGAAAGTTCAAGGGAAGAGGAAGGAAGGTCCAGCAAGGTTTCTGCAAGCACAAGTCTGAACAAGATGTCTTCTGGTACACTCCTTTCACCTTGCTTGTTTTTTGAATCTTTGTTCGATTTGATCTAACATTTAACTTGTTCCTTTCTATCATGTAGTCACTCGTTCCAAATCTGGTTTTGATGTGAAGGACATAATGTCGGGACTCAGAGCAAAGGTGGGAGTAAAGGTTGAAGGTTGTAAATCTCCTATCCCCAAGGGTGACAATTCGAGAAAGAAGGTGGAGAAGAAGAGAAAACTTGAAGATGTTGAGATTGTCAAGGTTGTTGAGAAGGATGAATTGAAGGTGGAGACTGCGAGGGCTAGTATATAGGAATCTGAAAAAACAATTTTTACTTTTAAGTCTTTGATTTGATGAGGGGGATGTCCTAATAAACAATTACGTTTGTACTTTTATTCGTCATGCCTTTGTTGGCATGCAAATTTGGTTTTGAATGGGGGTGTGTACCCAAGACATCTTTAATCTTTGGTTTGTAATGGGCTCATAAGAGTCAATACATTTCATTTAAAGGTGTTGGGTTGGTCCAAAATTTTAGGCTTTGTTTAGAATAGGGTGTTTTAAACTTTGTTCATCTTAATGGTATCTCCAAAGCCTGTTAGTGATTTGGCTTTTGTTCACATCTTGTGTATTTGTTGGATTATGAATATGCCATGGGCTTTTTTAGGTTGGAGATAACATGCAACAATGTTGTAACCAAATGATCTATGATAACATGTAAATGTTATAACCAATTTTGTAAAGATAACATGTAACAATGTTATGACCAATTTTGTATAGATAGCATGTAACAATGTTATGACCAATTGATGATGACATGTAGAAATGTCACAATTCTGTGTCCTTTTGGTAACATGTTTAATGCTACAACTTTAGTTCACAACTTGATTTAAATGGAAGACATAATTTATCATATACCAAGATGAATTAGGTCAAACCTTTTAAAATAAGAGTGAAAATCGTGCGCCCAGGCGATAATATAATCATAGTTCTATATGCATGCTACATACTGCTATTGTGTATGAAAAGATTGTTATATCATCAAGAAAAGCTTGACATTTCAAGGCGCTTAACACATTGTCTCAGAGGTTATTTTAATCAACATGTTGAGGGATTCTCATCTTGCAAGACAAAAACATGTTAGGGTTGGGTGATGCTTAAGTCAGTAAGGGTTTTATCAAAATAAAATAAACAAAACGAGAATTTGGAAAAGATATAGATTGGAGGTTCGTATCTTATTCGTCAAAATTTAGACAAGTTTTGACTTACATGCAGTACTGCTTAAGATGTATTGCATTCTAGCTTCCAGGTATCCTGACGCCATCCGGGGTGGACAACCAATATGCACCTTTTTCGGCTTCAACATCAATGAGATAAGGACCTTCCCATTTTGGGGCCAACTTGCCCGCATTTAACTCTATGGTGTTTTGGAACACTTTTCTCAATACCAAATCCCCAACTTGAAATATTCTTATCCTTACATTCTTATTGTACGACCTGGCTATCCTTTGTTAATAGGCTGCCATCCTGATCTTGGCTGTATCTATAAGCTCATCTACTGTATCCAAATCGTGAGCCAAGAGTTGATTATTGTCGTCTTGAGTCAATAACCCATATCTTGCAGTCAGAATTGTTACCTCTATTGGGATCACAGCTTCAGCACCAAACACTAAAGAATAAGGTGTTTGCTCCATTGCATTCTTAGGTGTTGTCCTGTTAGCCCATAACACGAGTGGTAATTCATCAGCCCATCTTCCTTTCTTCTGGTCTAAACGCTTCTTTAAGTTGTTGATGATCAACTTGTTACTTGATTCAGCTTGACCATTGGCTTGAGGGTGTACAGGCGTGGAAGTTATAAATTTGATCTCCCATCTTAAGCAGAAGTCTCTAGTCTTTTTGCTGATGAATTGGGATCCATTGTCGCAATTTATTTATGTGGGGAAAACAAACCTACTCAAGATGTTCTTTTTCAAGAAGGAAATGACTTCTTTATCTCTCACTTGTACGTAAGCTTCTGCCTCTATCCATTTAGAAAAGTAATCTGTCATAACTAACATAAAGACTCTTTCTCCTGAAGCTTTCGGTAATTTGCCAGCTATATCCATGCCCCACTGCATGAATGGCCAAGACGAAAGTACAGGATGTAGAGGTTCTGCAGGCTGGTGTAAGATGTTGCTGTGTCTCTGGCAAGCATCACATTTCAAGGCGTAATCCATGGCATCATGTCTCATTATTGGCCAGTAGTATCCTGTCTTGAGTGCTTTCGAGGATAATGACTTGCCCCCAGAATGGTTTCCACTTTCACCAGCATGTAGATCTCTCAATACATCTTTAACTTCTTCTGGCCCCAAGCACCTCATGTACAAACCTGTTGCGGATTTTTTGAACAAGACATTATTAATTAAAATGAACCTGGATACTTTCATCCTGAATGATCTGTGATTCTTGACATCTTGAGGAATCGTTCCATCTTGCAAGTACTTAATAATCGGTTGGATCCAGGTTGGATCTTCATCCTGGCCTTGAACAAGTACGTCTGGTTGGTCTACAGTTCACAACAAGAAAATCACGTTTTAGCGACGGAAAATTTCGTCGCTAAAGAGGGAAAATTCGTCGCTAAAGGCATTTACCGACGGATTAGCGATGGATTGTTTCCGTCGTTAAAACCCTTGTCGCTAAATGATAACGACAAATTTTACGGGCCGTCGTTATTTTAACGACGGATTATTCCGTCGCTATCTTAAAAATTCCGTCGCTAATGTTGAAAAAAAGCCGTCTAATTAATTGTTTTAGCGACAATTTAGCGACATAAATTTCTGCCGGTAATGTGTAATTCCTACTTCACGACCAAATTAACGAGGGATTTACCGACAAATAATTCCGTCGCTATAATTAAATTAAAATTTTCAATATTTTTTATTTTTGATATACCAAATTACCGACGGATATTTCCGTCGCTAATTTGATATTTTTTATTAAAAAAAATTATATATATATATATATATATATATATATATATATATATATATATATATATATATATATATATATATATATATATATATATATATATATATATATATATATATATATATATACTACATGCCCGTGTCCAAGGACACGGGTTTTTTTTTTTTTTTTTTTTTTCAATTTAAAAAAAAAATTTAAGGACAAAATGGGAAAGGGACAAATGTATGAGGGCAAAATGGGAAATTCGTCGCTTGATACTGTTCATTGTACTGTAGATAGTGGAGGTGTGATTTATACTATATATATATATATATATATATATATATATATATATATATATATATATATATATATATATATATATATATATATATATATAATATATATATATTAATATATTTTAAAATATACTCCCTCCGTTCCGCTAAGGTTGTTAGATTCATTGCCAAGACGTAAATTAAGAAAGAGTTTAATAATGAAGCGGTTTTCATGCTGAGGAAGAGAGAGAATGAGTGGAGAATAAGGAGTGGTTGTGAGGAAGAGAGAGAATGAGTGAAGAATAATGAGCTGTGTTGTGAGGAAGAGCGGTGAATGAGCAATTATAAAAATAATAAAAATTTCCTTTTGCAGAATGCCGCAACTTAAGCCGAAATGCCGAAATCTTTTTATGAAACGTCGTTAAACCTTAGCGGAACGGAGAGAGTATATATTTATTTTCAAATCAGTCCCTTAACTTTTTTTATTCTCAAATCAGTCTCTTAACTTTTTTTTTATTCTTTAATCAGTCCCTTAACATTTTTTATTCTCAAATAAGTTTTTAATAATTCAACAGTTACACACCACCCTTCACCATCACCATTCACCACCACCATCCATCCACCGTCACCATCATCAAATGTATACCAACAAGATATTTTTTTAAAAAAAAATCAAAAAATGAAAAACTTGACAAATGAAGTTTCTACAAAACAAAAATCAACAATGGGGCGAAATCAAAACTGAGAGAGAGAGAGACGGAGCCACCGTTGCCGTCGCCGGAGACGATGAAGGGGAGACGGCTAGGGGTTGAAGACGGCTAGGGGAGGAGAGAAGAGTAAGAGAGATTGAACTTGGTTAGGGATTGAAGTTGGGTTGGCGGAATTGGGGATTAGGGGAGAAGAAGATTCATCGTCAAGAAGGTGTTAACGAATAAGGTCTAAAGCTGAAGCGGCCATGCCGTTTGCTCAGATCTAACTCGAAAAAAATCAGATCTGAGGGAGGGAGATGTAGAGGGAGACAAAAAGGGAGAGAAGATGGATGGGAAGGTGTGGGCGTGCGTGAATCGGTGGATGGGGAAGGGAAGGGAGATGAGAATCATCGGAAGTGAGGGAGTAAGGGTTTCGCCGGAAGTGGGGGAGGGGTTCGCCGGCGGCAGTGATGGGAGAGATGGAGTAGAGAGAGAAATTTAGAGAGAGAAAGTATGTGTGTGTGTGTGTGTGTCTGACTGGGAAGGAGGGTTTATATATATATATATATATATATATATATATATATATATATATATATATATATATATATATATATATATATATATATATACATATATAATGGTGAATTAGGACCATTGGATTTGAGTGAGAGATTAACGGTGTAGATTGATTTATTGATAATCCATGTGAACATTAATGAGCCAATCAAAGGAAAGTGTAGTTGTATTTTTATGGGATGAATTTGGACAATTGGATGTAATGTATTAAATGGTGAAGATATTGTTTTAGGCTAGTGATCCAAGTGAATATTTATGTGTCAAATGAAGTATTATCACTTCTTATATTTATTTGTATTTCACAAAAAAAATCATCATGATTATAAAATAATATTATCTCATAATAATAATTGAAAAAAATAAAAATATTAAATAATTATAACAGTAATAGTAATTAATAATAAAATAAGTAAATATCTAGAAGGAGTATCATTACTAATATTATAAATTATTAATAATAAGTAATAATTGAATAATACATGTTAGAAATAATAATAATAATAATAGTTATAAATTAGAAAAAAAATACTTTAGAACAACAATAATAACTATACATTTAAAATATTAATAATGCTTAATTATTAATATTATAACCTATACCTTGTACCTTGTACCATATACCCTATACCCTATATACTATATATTATACCCTATACCCTATATACTATACCCTATATACTATACCCTATATTCTATACCCTATACTCTATACGCTATATCCTATACCCTATACCCTATATACTATACCCAATACTATATACCTTACACCCTACACTCTATACCCTATATACTATACCCTATACCCTACACTCTATATCCTATATACTTTACCCTATACTCCCTCCGTCACACGATAATATTCACAGTTTGACTTTTTATGAAGTTTGACCATACAATAACGAGAAATTAGAACATTTTAATGAAATTTTAAAAGTTGTTATTGATTTATTACTAACAACACTAACAATTAAAAGTTTTAAAATTTAATTATAATATATCAATTTCTCGTAGTTGTATGGTCAAACTTCATAAAAAGTCAAACTGTGCTTATTTCTATGGGACCGAGGGAGTATACTATACCATATATACTATACCCTATATACTATACCCTATACTTTATACCCTATATCCTATACCCTATGTCCTATACCCTATATCCTATACCCTACACTCTATACCCTATACCCTATATACTATACCCTATAATATTTACCCTATACCCTATACGCTACACTCTATACCTTATATATTATACCCTATACCCCACACTCTATACCCTATATACTATACCCTATATACTATACCCTATACCATATACTCTATTACCTATATACTATACCCTATACCCTACACTATATACCCTATATACTATACCCTATACCTTATATACTATACCCTATACTCTATACCCTATATACTATACCCTATACCCTATATATTATACCCTATACCCTATATACTATACCATATACCCTATACCCTAAACCCTAAATCTTATATACCCTAAACCTTCATACCCTAAACCCTAACTAAACCTTATAGGAGTATATCCTAAACCATATATAATATGCCCTCTATACTATACCATATACCTTGTACCCTATATAATATGCCCTCTATACAATACCCCATACCCTATATACTATGCCCTTTATATTATACCACATAATGTATATTTTTTTATTTTTTATGAATATAAATAAATATTTTAGACATTTTTTAGTATTGAATTTTTTTTTCAAAAAGTTATATAAAAAAGTTAGAAAAAAATAAACAAATGAAAGTATAATAAAGAAATCAGGGAAGGGTAAAATTATTTAATTTTTATTTATAAATGTATAGTTTTTTTTTATTTTTTAAGAATATAAATAAATATTTTGAACATTTTTAGTATTAAATTTTTTTTCAAAAAGTTATATAAAAAGTTAGAAAAAAACTAAACAAATGAAAGTATAATAAAGGAGTTGGTCTTATAAAAAAATGCGTTTTTCCTGGCACTTAGGAAAAACGTGTTTTGTGTTTTTCCGTTTGTGTCAGTGCCAGTTTAACAAAGTTCCAGTGTGACAAAGTGCCAGTGCATGTGTAACAAAGTGCTAGTCTAAAAAAGTGCCAGTACCAGTTTAACAAAGTGTCAGTGTAAACAAAGTGTCAGTGCATGTTGTAAGTGCTCCAATTTGAGCTTGTTAGAATTTTCGTTAGAAAATTAACGAAAGTTATAACATTTCTAACAATTCCTAACAATCCTAACTTTCCTAACAAAGTGAGGGTAAAATGGGCATTGTTATTTAAGGTTAAACCTTAAAAAGAATCTCAAAAAGCAAAACAAAAGAAGAAAACCAAAAATGGCAATGGCTGGAAACACAAAAACTGGCTGTTAATTTGAATTTTGAAAAGAAATATTCTTCTTGTCCAAAGCTGAAGCTGCATTTAATGAACAGTGCACGCTGACTGGATCCATCTGCGCGGACATCTTTGCATTTTCAGAGGGCTATAAATTGAGCCCTCCAGTCACAAAAATAAAAAAAAAGAACACATTTTGCACCGAACCTCTGGCGAAATATAGAGAGAAAACAGTGAGAATTCTTCAAGAATTGTCACCTTTTTCTCTCCAATCTTTCCCAACTCATACTCATCCACTCACTCTCATATTAAAGCCCTAAACACTCATACACTCAAGCCAAACACTCAAGAACACAAGGAAGATTGGTAAACCCTCCTCTTCCTAACCCTAAATCTCATCCATGCATGCATCTTCAAACTACAAAATGTAGTTCCTTCATCTTCTTGCTTTAGATCTAAGAAGATCACCATGGAAGACCATCTCCATGGATGATCTTCTACAAAGATCAACATTATTTTTAAGCTTTCTTACTTTCTTGCAAAGAAAACTCATTTTCAAAACCCTAAAAACCATTTTCAAGCATAAAATCTTGATTTCAAAGGATAAAATTCCCCTTCCCAAGCAAATGAAGTGCTTAGTCCTAATGTACCCCAAGGATGGTTTGGTATAGTTGATTCACCACTAAAATGTCTAGTGATCACTAACCAAAACCTAGGGAAATGGGGACAAGCATGGATGCAAAACCCCCTTTAAAATCATATTTTCTTTCTTGAGAAGTTGCTGTCCAGTAGCAATTTTCTCAGACCTCAGTCCATGGTCTTAATTTTTGGACACAGATGAACTTGGAATTTGGTGTTGACTACAAAACACTTTTTGTAGCCAACATCCAGATATTTCCAGAAATATTTTTACTTTATTTTTTGGGTGAGTAAAACTCCTCTTTTCAAATTTTCTTTCAGAGGCTAGTTCATCAGCTTCTGGGAATCCAGATCTCATATCTGAGGTTTCCAGAAGGTTTTGACCCCTCAAATCTTCTCCAAAATGGAAAATTCCTTCGCAAAAACTTTATTTAAGGTGTCTAGAACAACTTTCATTCTCTGAGTTTATCCAGATTATGAAGTTTTAAGACCCTTGAATCCCTTTCAAAATCAAAGGTCCACTGCCTTTTTCATTCTGGCAGAAATGGCTCTCAACTTCAAAAGGTCTTTTGAGTACCAAATCTCAACCCAAAATCTTCCAAAAATCATGGGATCAGTTTAAAGTCTTAAAAAGATATCCCAATTTTTACTTTTCTGAGTTTCAACTTATTTTGGCCAAAACACACACACACACACACACACACAAATGATTTTCAGCTTGGAAGACTCGTTTTACGAGGCGCGTCGGGTGCACACTAACGTCCTTCCCGACGCGTAACATGACCTCCGAACCTAAATCTCTGATCTCGGGCTTTTTTCAAAGTTTTGGCCCTCAAAATTAAAATGGCGTGGCGACTCCGTTTTCGTTGATTTTTTCAAACACAAAAATGGGAAAATTTTCGGATACCATTCATCACAGTGGCGACTCCGCTGGGGACTAAGCTTTTTTTTTTAAAAAAAATGGTATTTGGTATATTGGTGGAAACCACTAAATTTCCCGTTATCGCCTCCTAACACGAGTCGGGGATAAATTGTGGTCTAACAATCCCACGTACCGGTATCACCGTTTTCAAAAAAGCTTTTGAGGGTCAAGCTTCCGTCCCGGCTTTGAAAATCATTTTTGTGTGTGTGTTGATTTTTTGCACAGTTTTCATGTTGTTTTGGCCGCCTCGGAGAAAGTCAAAATTTTGACTGTCGGAATAATGTCCCTAACTGTCGGAATTTTCGTGCTTACGTGCTTATGTGCTCATAAAAAAAAAAGGATTTTCAAAAAAAAAGAAAATTTCCAAAAAAATCATGCATCATATTTTTTAAGACACATAAAAATCTCTATTTTACTCGTAAAAGAATATAGATCGCTTGCACACTACGCGCACGTGACCGTACACCGCACACTACGCCCTTAACCCGGAAATCCTTGTCGCGGTCCGTTTGGTCTTATTACGCCTCTCGGATGAGCACAGACTACCCAAACATCCTACGGAGCCTCGTGTCGACCATGCACTTGTCCGTGACACACTTTGTCCGAGACCCGCTGGTTTTTAGTCCGGTCTCGTGTCATGCCCCCGTCCGTGTATAGACCTTTCCTTTCAAGCCTTTGTCGGCATACCGACTCAATATCTTTCGGGTCCCTAATCGCCGAAGTTCTCGCCGGTTTTCCGCCGCAGACTTTGACCAAGATATTGACCGGCGCCTTGACTTCGGCTCGACCGGCACAAATTATACACCGACTCCCAAAGATTGACACCGAGTCATCAAGGATTAATGACTATTCCATGCCTAATTACGGCTTAACCGACGACAAGTCAAGATCAATCGTGGACGCTTATCGCCCAAATCATGCCGACTTTTTGTCGAGCCCCTGACATGATCTTGACTTTCGACGCGCCTTGTCCGTAATTTACATCGAATGCTCGTTAAGACTCGATTACCCGCCAAACTTTTAGGATCGTTTTTCTTCGGTCGGTGGGACCCGCTTGCCCTATAGGACCCTCGCCCGGGCCGTCCACCCCGGGAGGTCGAAATACAGTGGAATACGAGGGCTTATAGACGTAGTGATCGGGGCCCACCGATCCAGAATCGCAGTAGTTTGCGAAAAGAAGAGCAATCTTTTCCAACCGATTAGGTTAATAAAACATGTTTTAAGTAAACGTGAACAAATAACCGCATGTTCGCATGAGCCTAAAGCCCAAACACCTACCCTCCTTCCATTCCTGCACATCCGAACCTTCGTGTCCTTTCCCCGCAGCCTCCGCACAAAGCTTGGTTTCTGCACCGGTCACCGTTTGATCAGTTGGGAAGAGTCAAGCGCGTCATCGCCTTCGCCATTTGTTCCGACTCCGGGTTTCGTAATGTCTCGCATCGCCCGGTAATGATGGGGATAACGTCACTCCGCCTCCCGGACCCCTCGTAAGCAACAAAGGGAATCCGCTAGCGTAACGTATGAGGTTACGACAGAAGCACAATAAACAAATTTTATGGAGGCTATTAAGAGTCACGGTCGGCCGCCACCTCAATCCGGATGGCACCTTCACCGTGGAAGAAGACGAGGATGCCAACCCCACTCTCGCCGCCCGATTACACCAGATGCCGCCACCCACCTCCTATGGTGCCATTACCGTAACTCCATGCTCCTCGATTTTCGGGTCACCAGCCTCCCCAACCACGTACCACCGGATCCATGCAGCTCGACGGCACAAATCACTGGGGCAAAATCAAGCACGGAATGTCTTCTCATGGTTGGGGCTATCTCGGAATGCCACAGCCTAATCGGGATCCCTCCTCGCCCGGAACCGATCAATCCGACCCTCACAAAGAATAAACACAGCTCGGAATGCCGCCACAACTTGGTTCTCGGGGCCACGCCGTGAGCCCCTCCTCGTAACAAGACTAGTTCACCGCTCCTCACACAAATCCATTCCTCACTCAGACTTCTATGGGTTACCAAGCCTCCATCCCGTGTCATCCGAATCACCAGACCGCAGCACTTCTGGTTACACACCTTCACCACAGTAGCCATGCAATTCAACAATCCGGACAATGCCCCGCACTCAAGCCTACTTACGGGCCCCACTGAAATCCAAGTTATCCGGCTACATCGGGGCTGCCCCCACCTACTTTGCCGCTTGAAAATCAACAAAGAAGCCGCAAGGTTCTACCCTTTGCTCGTGCTCCTACTCATGCTCCCCAGTGGTAACTCACCCCGTGACAAGTTTTCACCTACGTCCCCGGATCGGCCGTTCCCTCCACCCGCCCGCTCCAAAGTGGTAGCTCCTCTCTAGCTCACCCACTAGCTTGAATGCCATGGTTCCGCCACAAGACCCTCATCCGGCCCGGTTCATGGAACAACACAAGGAAATGAAAGCGCAGATCGCCGAACCGACCGCCAAGAAGTCTTCGCCTTCCGGCCTACGCACCCGGACTCCATTGTTCCTTCCGCCCCACAAATTCGTGATGCCAAATCTGGATCTCTTTGATGGGACCGCATGTCCGAAAACCCATTTGGACACGTATACCTTGGCGATGAAAGCCAAAGGATGTACCAATCAGCCAGGCCGACTATTTCGCCTATCCTTGAAGTCCAAAGGCCTTAAAGTGGTTCTTCCGTTTGAAACCCGAAGCCGTGGCTACATGGGACCAGATTACCAATGCCTTCACGTAAAAAATATAAGGCCAACTTGGAATGGGAAACAAATAGGGTTGACCTACAAACAACAAAGCAATGTCCCGATGAGAATGTTGGGACTTCTACAAGCGGTGGAATCTCGAAACTCGTTGAAATGGCCATCCCTCCTTCCGAAGAGGAACAACCGGACATCTTCCACTCATGCTTGAAACCACATCTCGAGAGCCTCCTCGCTCACTTCCCATACTGCACTTACGGGCCATGGTTAACTCGCAGCCTAAGTTTGAAAAGGCCTACAATCAAGAACCGGCCGCCGCACTCCGCCTGGCATATCGGGCTCCTCCCCGCAAACACCGCCTCGCCCTCGCTAAAGGCAAAGAGATGATTAACTATGCGGGACAGAATGCAATAACACGACTCCTTTTGCTCCCGTGAAAACCAAATGAGCCCAAACCGCGGGTCATAAATCTCGAAAACTTTGGAATGCCCCCGAATGACATCTTTAGGGGATCGGTGAAAGAAGGCTTGCCGCGGCCTTTGGAAAATTTCCAACCCGTAAATCCGAATGCTCCCGTGGATACTACAAAGTATTGTGCCTTTCATCAAGCTCACGGCATCTCGACCGATACCGCTTCACTCGAAAAGGCGATCCAGGCTAATAGAGCAAGGAAATTTGGAAGGCCCCGAGGGCCCAACACACCAAAAATCCGCCGCCACGGAACCATAATCGTGTGAATATGATTGAATGCGGAGAATCTTCACACGCCCAGAAGATGCCGATGAAGGTCCCCAAATACCCGTGGCCAATCTCGTCGAGGATCCCGAATTCGGATTCCCCTCGCCTCGAGGATATCGAACGAATCAACCCATCTTGGTCTCATGTCGAGACTCCTTGCAAGAATACGAGGCCCGCTATTTCTCGATAAAGGGAAAACCGATACCGAAGAACCGGGCCGTTCCGCTCGTAACATGAAAGAACCATTTATACAAGATGGTTAGAACAATCGAGAAAGATTGAGCAAGAAAGTTTCCGCGAGCGCTCGTACTGGGCTTATCAAGAAAGAGGCCGAAGAGCGTCCGGAGCTAGTACACTTCGCAAATTGGCTTTGGGAGAGCCCGAATATGATCCCGAGAACAAGAAGAATCTAAGAGGAGGATTCCTTCTATATCCTACCTCGGTGTCAAATACGTGCCACCCTCTCACTCTTCCCCCGCAATTTCGGGAGGAGAAGCCGAGTCACAATTACCACTTCCGGAATGGGAACATATGACAATTTTTGCGGCCGCACGCACCCATATTCCCCAACGGTTTGATCGGCGTTCTCTCTCACCGAAATCCCGTAGTATGGGAAGAAGATTCCGTGACAAAGATGATGATGATGATGACGAGAGTGAAGAGTCAACCGAGGCCCCCGATCCGAAACAACTGGAACAATCATGCCGTAAATGAGCCCACGGGAGCCGTGCACAATGGCCGGTTATCGCAAGAAGCGACGACGAAGAAACTTCTAAGACGAATACGAGACCGAGGACATGAAGGCCATGAAGTTTCATGGATCCGAGCACGTGGATGTCTTAGAATTCAACACCGCCTACCATGCTTGGGGGAAAGGGTTTTCGTGCGTCCGATCCAGCCGATAGTCGAAGATCTGATTGAAAGAGGAAAATTAACTCCCATCCGCCCAAATGAGAAAATAACCATGATTAGATCAAATCCACCCCAGAACAAAGTAACACTCCTTGTTAGGGTTACCCAAGAAGAGGTCACCTTCCCCGAATGTATGTCGCCTTTCGTAGAAGTCCTAGAAACCGGCATGATACCGGATGCGCCTCCCACACGTAACGCTATAATTATCTCCAACTCGAGTATTACGTAAGGGAATCGAATGGCCGCACTATACCGGGATGAAATCGAAAAGCCGCCGAGTCCCGACAATAGCGACTCTTGTTGCATGATAACTACGAGCAAGGCCGGCCATGACAGTGAATCGGAGGACGCCCTAGCTCATGGGCCATCCAGGGGCAACAACACAACCCCAAACCCGAAAGCCTCGTGACTTGGGAAGCGCTTATAAGGTGGCCGCCCAGAAGGAGCCGCAAACCAAACCCTCACCGTCACTAGACTCCGTCGTAACCAATGGCCAATAGCCAAAAGGGCTCCCCATCGACCCTAGCAAAGATTGAAGAAATCCACTAAGAGACGATCGATGAGGAAGTTAATCTGTTGACCCGATCCGGCGTATCTTCCAAGGAAATCCCAAGGCGTATAAGAAGGCCACGATCAAGCACCAAAAGAAGATCGCCGCTCCTATGCTAAGACAATGAAACCTGCACTCGAAAAAGAGGATCCCGTGCTCACCTGGGCCAAGCAAACACAGCCAACATTTCCCTCTCGGTCTCTACTCACCTCGTCCTATCCCCATAAGCCGAAGCCGGAAGAAAGCCCGGCTCGCACTCTCGTGCCTATTGATGCTACTCCCGATGATGTGGTACAACTAATTGGAAACATCCATTACGGGAATATAATCACTTTCACGCATCTCGACCTCCCTCAATTTGGGGCCGATCATAATGAGCCTCTCTTCATCACAAGATGTACTGGATGAACGACGCCTCCTCGGGTCCTAGTTGATAATGGGTCCGGAATGAACATTCTTCCCGCAAAGATCATGAGCTTGCTTGATATCAAGACTACAGTACTTGAAGCCTTCTTCTCTCACAAAGCTTACGACTCAACATCCCGAGCAAACCCTGAGTCGCCACTTTAGACCTCTCGGGTTCGGACAAAAATTGATACCGTGGAATTCCGTGTTATCGACATCCCGATTACTTTCAATGCCCCGCCGGGAAGACCTTGGCTCCATCAAGTCAAAGGGGTCGCCTCAAGCCTCCACCAAGGTGTGAAATTGCCTCGAATGGGGATCTCGACGACCATTTACGGAGATTTAGTCACTTTAGAGGGCACAGATACGGGCGGAATACCTATTCTCGAAATCAAACATGACGAGGAAGGTCACATGCTAACGGGCTTCACGGCCGAGCCTCCCAAGGCCCAAGTGTGCAACATAGATCCGATTCGGCCACTGGGATAAAATCCCACCGGTCTTGAAAATGATGAGAAAAATGAGCTATCTACCTCGGCCTCTGGCCCTGGGAAGCACCAACAAGGAACTCACAAACTCATCGAGGTGAAAGGACGTAATACTCGCCACGGCCCGGGATATGAGGCCTCCTCAATGACACCGCAAAGGGAAAAAGATTTGAAGCCGCCACAGAAAGGTCCCGCCGACAATCCTAAATCTCTCCCCTTCGCCCTAATTTGGCCGACTACTTTGTAAAGGGTCCCACACAACCAGAAACATCACAGAGCCCACTCCTACGGCAGATGGCTAAAGCTACAAGATAGCCTCAACAAGTTCGTAGGAACCAAGGCTAACCCGGTCCGTAGAATGTTCCCGGACCTACCCAAGATACTCCGGGGCTACCACCGCCACGAAGAGCGAGTATACCTTCGTAGGCGTGCTCGACTCCGGTGGAACAGCCGAGAAGCTCACAACCACTATTCCTACCGCCCAGAAGATCCGAAACCCGAATTCGAATTGACAAGGCCAAAAGCTAAGGCCACAAAAGTCTTTTCGATGATTGGGATGGTCCGATTATGCAAAGAATTGTTCGAAGAAGAAGTCCAAAGGTGCCGACCTGATTGATCTCGGCTCGGTCCAAGAGATGATAGCGCAATTGAGAAAGGAAAACAAAACAAAGACAGCTTCCCGAGTCATGAGGCCACCAATGCCGATGCCGCTAAAGAATTGGGAAACTCTCTCAGCTCCGTCCGCGACCAAGGAGGAAATGATCACCAAGCTTGGATTGGTCCCCCGTCCCTTTCAGGTCAATCTAGGACAAGTCCTCCCTGCCTCTCTTTGTTAAGATCGAGTCTCTAGGGTCGTCCGACGGCCTTACGCCCGAAGACTACGAGTCCGTAGCAAGCACCGTATCCCCTTTCGTTTTCAATGAAATGACGAACCTTTCGAGTATCCCTTGATTGCCACTTTAACTAATGATGAATTAATTAAAAAAAAATTTAATAATAATTCATTAGATAAAGAAGGCAGATACATTAAACGAAAAGAAAATCAAACAACAAAAAAATCTTTAAGCAAAGTTGTCCTAAAGAGGAAAATCGAGCCCAAGCCGCCGAAGAGATTTTGACAAGTGTGAATTTGGGAACAGCGGAAGAGCCTAAAAGACGCAGATTGGCGATTTCTTCGAAGGAATTGAAAAGGATGCTCTGCAAAGTCCTACAAAATCCTCAATTCAAAGAAAGTTGCCCTCTTCATCAAAGAAAACATCATGTGCGTATACGGGTTGCCACCGAAATCATCTCGTATAATGGATCCCACTTCAAGGGGAATGTGAAAATTGTGCCGGAATTCCGAATAACCCGTCACAAGTCATCTCCCTACATGTGCCCCAAAACCAACGGAGCCGTCGAAGCAAAGAAACAAGACTCGGAAAATATCATCCGGAAAATGGCCGTCCAAGGCGTAGATTGGCCCGAGAAGTTAGACTCGGCACTCGGGGCTACGTAACATCGGGCCGAACGGCAACCGGGAAACACCTTTTGCCCTCACATACGGAATGGAAGCCGTACTCCCAATCGAGCCGGAAATACCCTCGCTCCGTATACCGCCGGAAAGCCGATCAACGAGGTCGAATGGCTCCAGAGTCGCCATGATGAATTGGCCCTACTAGACGAACGCCGACTGAAGGCCATGGAACACATCCGAGCTTACCAAGGAAGAATGGCTAGAGCCTTCGACAAGAAAGTAAAGCATCGGGAAATCCGAGAAGGGGATCTCGTTTCTAAAAGAAAAGCCCCCATCCGAATCAACCCCTCGGCAAATGGGAGCTTGTATGGGTCGGGCCATATGTAGTCCGTAAGATCTTCTCCTGAGGAGCCATGCAACTTGGTGCACTCGACGGAATCCTTTGTACACCCAAATGAATGGTGACAAGAGGCGCAGATACTACGCGTAAAAAAAAAACCAAAAAAAAAAAGAGTGCTAAAAGAGTAATACCCAACTAGGTTAGAAACCCGAGAAGGGCGGCCTAGGTAAAAACAGGGTTGCACCAAAAAAAAAAAAAAAAAAAAAAACAAAAAAAAAAAACAAAACAAAAAAAAAAATACAAAAAAAAAGAGTGCTAAAAGAGTAATACCCAACTAGGTTAGAAACCCGGGAAGGGCGGCCTAGTGTAAAAAAACAGGGTTGCACCAAAAAAAAACAACAAAAACAAAAAAAAAAAAAAAAAAAAAAAAAAGAGTTCACCAAAGTTGAACTACGAAGACCCGAGCTCCTCAAAATGAGGGGAACGTAGGCAAATGAAACGGTTCGGTCTAAAGCACAAATAAAAGTCATACTTTGGCATCAATACAATTGATCGACCATGAAAGCGTCTCGAAAAACTCTAAAGCAATTCAAATATTCATTACAAATTAAAAGCTCTTGATGAGTCTAAGCCCGATTCATTCCTACAACCGGCAACCTCGCTAAAAGAAAACTAAGATACATAATCAAACTAATGTGTCTCGCTATGACAAGAAAGGGATACTGAAACCTCGTAGTCACTCCAAGCCACTCGCATCGGCCTCTCCCCTCTTCTTCCCCTTCGAGTCTTCTTTTCCGAACAGAAAGATGTCGCTGTTTCTCCTACCAAGCTCGGTATAGGGACATGGTCTATCAAACCAGCCTCCGTCGTGGCCTTAGTAGCCCTAGCGTCATCCCTCATCTCCCGTAGCCTAGCCGGTAGCATAGGAGCCCTCCTCTCCTGTCTCTTGACGTAAGCCTCATAGTCGGTCACGCCGTCTCCGCTCCCGTCATGAGGGTTGGCCTCGCCTCGCCCTCCTCCTCTCGTAAACAGCCCGGTCCTCCGCACCCACAATGGCCTCACGCCGTCTCAAAATAGCCACCCGAGTCTCTCCTGCATGCCTCTCATACCAATCCAGTACCAAGTGGTCAGAACACCGGTCTCTGACGCTCGAGAATGACCCGAGGAGGAAAGGCATCATACCTCCATGCTCGGGAAAGAAATGGAAACACCGAGGGATCATCCATGGAAACAGGAGCCACCACCCCGGTGGCTATATCATCAAAGCCCTCCAAAGGAACCTCGCTCCAAGCCAAACTGCCTCAGACTAAAGCCGAATATAGAAGCTAGACCGAGAAAGCCCCTAAGCATGACCACGGAGACCCATCCTCAAGCACTCGCGAGTCTCCACCCGCCAACAAGGCACCGACCATCTCGATATCTTCGCCCGGCGACCCGCCATCCAACGCTCCCACGAGCCCCGATCATCAAAATCTACATCAACACCTCTCCCGGCAAAAGTCCAAGGCCTGATCATATCGAGGTTTCCCGAAGAACCTCCAAACGCTCCATCGCCCAGTGGTCAAGAGAAACGGGCTGCCCCCGCGCATATACCGCCTTCCGGTAGCCACTATCGAGAGCATGAAAAGTCTCCCCGTAATCAAAGGAACGACATCTCTCGCCTGTGCGACAGTGGACGACAACATCTAGCAGAGACCGATGGCAAATCCCAAAGGAATAGACCATGAACAGGGTGCCAAACATACAAAGTGCAAAGGCATCCCAATAGGCATCATCCACCAAGCCTAGGCCCCTACACCTATCGGGAAGGCCGGAAATATCAAAATGATCGTGACCACGGATCATACCTTGCGCTTCCTCCGGGAAAGATGAAGGAGGACGCACAATCCGTCAACAAAAGAAGCCCCTCCGGCAAAGGAACCGCTATCTCTTCCACCTCCGAACCTCCAAGCAAGGCCCGAAATTCTTCGACAATGGAACAATCTCGTTGAAGGAAAGGCAAAAGACATGCCTTCTAGTATCCCAAAACGAAGAAGAAGCTCTTAAGAGGTCATAATCCGGAACCAATTCTTTGAGAGACCACAAGCATCGTATCTTGTACCTTTCTTCAAAGAATGATCTTCTCCCGTGCATAATCTCCCTACACCACTCCTTGAACTTTTCAAAGAACAAAATTTGCCTTTCTTTGGACAATTTTGGAGAATTTTTGGCCATTTCCATGTTTTTTCTCTTCTCTCCCGAAATTCCAGTGAGTTTGAACTGCAGAAGATGAAGTTTCAATGACATTTATGGTCCAAACCATATCCAACCACCGAAATAAATGAAAACCTGTCGGATCTTGACCCTATCCGCGCGGATACAAGTGTCATTACCAAAAAATCTGCAATACCCAAGCTGCTACACCAAGAGAGGAATATTCCGTCCCGGTTGCTCGAAACTTGTGCAAAAACCTCCCCAAACCAGTCCATATACCAAACACCCTTGCAAAAAAAAAAAACCAAGGCTCATGCAACACTGCATTCATACTGCATTGCATTCATAAAATAAAATCCTAAATTATTACATTCCAAAAAAAAAAGGGACTGTGCATAAAAAAAAAAACAAACAAACATAAATAAAATCCTAAATTATTACATTCCAAAAAAAAAGTGTGCATAAAAAAAAAAAAAGCAAACATAAATAAAATCCTAAATTATTACATCCAAAAAAAAAAAAGAGAAAAAATGTGCATAAGCTGTACAAATCTAAATCTCAATCTCAAATCTCAAAAAAAAAAATCAATCGGAGTCTCCAGCGCCCGATGTCTGCCCCCGGCCCCTCTTGCGACTCGGGCCCGCTCCTCAGAGCCCCGAAAATCTCGGGCTCGTAATCGTCCTCGTCTCCGCAAAGAGGCTCGTCAGACCAACCGCACGCTCCGATAGGGCAAGCCGAGATCTCGCGAAAAATCGTACCCGAAGGTGAAGGCGTCTGACTCCCGCACGTACGAAGACGACCCGCCATGCCGCCAAACGTGTCCCCGCCCTTGTGGATCCCCGAGAATGACGTGATCCGAAGGCAAGACCGCTGGGATCAAGGAGAGGAGACAAAGGAGTCTCCGAAGAAGTCTCCGAGCGAATAGGGGAAGCCTCCCGTCTCGACAGCGCCGCCGTGGTCGCTCGCTCTAGCTCGAGGAGCCCCGCAAGCGACCATCCTCCCGATGAATCTTTTGGCTCCCGATCACTTGCTTCGTCGCCTTCTCGACGACCACCTCCGAAAACCGCACAAAAGCAAAAGCGTCAAAAAAAAAAAAAAAAAAAAAAAAAAGGAGGTGATGCTAAAGATGATGAAACAAAAGAAAGAAAAGAAGGGGAAAAGGTGAAACCATACCTTCATACCCTGACGAGGCCGAAAAGCTCGTGGAAGCCGCTCTGGCCGAGGGATCTCGCACCCTCAATCGGACCCCATCCCGGGATATAGGAAAAATCCGTCCGAGGGTATCGCGGGATCCCAAGCCCCTCCCTATCCAAAACCCGAGGCATCCTCGGCCTCCTCAAGACGAATGTCGCATACGGCTCAATCGCCACGAAGTCCGAGAAGTGCCGGCCTCGCTCGGTAATCATCCCAGTCACGGACCGATCACTCGGGTGCATCATATCGGCGGGAGGCTCCACCGTGTCCTCAAAGGCGAGTTCACGCCATGCCGGCGCGTCACTCTCTCTCCCGCATAATATGCATCGCAGTCGACCCTCAAAATCCTCCGCCGCACAAGTCCCGATCTCGCGCCCTTCACCAAGCGCTACCTCAAAGCGATCCTGTGGGAAGAATATCATCCCCTCATCCGTCTCGGCCTCCGTCAAAGGAAGGCAATCCGCGTACCCGAGAGTCGTACGCCCCCGGAGCTTATCTTCTCCCGGCATGCTTGGACCAAGACCGCATGGCCGGATATGCCCCGACGTACTCCGCCGCCGTCGCCACACCGTGACGTGAAAAACTCCAACGCCCATACCGCGAAAGGTAAAAATCCAATTAATCCAAAGGCAAAAGAAAAGTGTGTGCTCAAAAAAAAAGAGGGAAAGCAAAAAGAGAGTTTATACCTCCAGTGGCAAACTCAAAGCAAGACAAGTGAGCTCACAGCCTTCCGCCGTACCTATCAAGAGCAAAATAAAGCTCGCCACCCGGCCTCTCCCCACGAGACATCTCCGGCCGTCTCCATGTCCTCCAAGGACCTCAAGAAGGCAAAGACTTCCGTCCCCTCGCATGTCCAAAGAGCGTGCTCGAGAAAGAAAACCACAAGAAGGCCCCGGCAATCTGATCGGCGCCTATCCTCTCCTCCCCACCTCATAACTCGCTATGGTCTCCACGATCTTCCCGTAGACCACGGCATACTCCATCCCCATCCCCTTTTGGGAATAGGGGAAAATCCCGTAAGAGCTCGCAGACGCATCGCCGTAGCCATCCCGCCACTCAATGCCGCTGCCCATTAAAGGACAGCCCGTAATCGCAAAGCATAGTCGAGGGCGTAACCGTAGCCTCGCCCCGTAAGAAGTGGAAGGTGTGGGTCGCGTCCCACCAAGGCCGCGCAGAGCAAACATCAAGCTCCTTGCTCTAAGGGAACTTGACCATCCCTCAAGCACTCGACGAACTCCCAGAGCCCCGTCTCGACAACAACTGTCCTCGACTCGGCAAAGCTCTCGGCCCGCATCCGAAGCCGGTCCCACAAGTCAATCACAGTACTCCACCGATCCTCGAGTCTTCATCTTGTTCACCAAGCTCCGTCACAAAACGGTTTCCGCCCCGTAATAAAAAATAGAGAGAGAGAAAATGTCAAAAAGATTGCATTTGCATTTACATTAAAAAAAAAAAGAAATTTCGACAAAGATAACAAAGATACAATGAGCATAGCCCCATTTTTCTCGCATAAAAGAAAACAAGCTTTTCAAAGAAGTCCCAATGCATTCATCAAAAAAAAAAAAAAAAAAAAAGATGCATTTCTACGGAAGTAAAAACTCCGTCCCATTTTCATAAAATAACATGCATCATCTCAAAAAAAAAAAATTTGCATATCATCCATCTTACATGCAACGGGAGGAAAAATCCGTCCCACTTTTCAAAAAAAAAATCCTAAACATACATGCATCTCATATTGGCAAAATGCCCATTCTTTCCAAACAAAATGCATGCATTGCATCATCATTCATCAATATCAAAATTCAATTTCAAAAAAAAAAAATCATCATCATCATCAACATGCAATATTCAATTTCAAAAAAAATCACAATTCTTCGAATTTTCACATGTAATTTTCGAATTTGAAAAAAAATGTGGCAAAAATGCCAATTCTTTTTCCCAAGCAAAGTGCACATTTTGGGTTACTCATATACTCATTACAACATGCAAAGCATCAAAACCAAGATTCAAAGCCAAGAACATCAATCATTCGAATTTTCAAAAAAAAATTAATTCAAAAATCACCCAAAATTCAAATTTCAAGCAAGAAATCAACAAAGGGATCAAAGGGTTTCAAAGTATACCGTTCGGAGATTCGAATCCGAAGCCCAATGTTGCCAAGCATCGGGGTAATGCTCCTCCGCAACCGATTGCGAAAGATTGTAATGCCTCCTCATCCGGACGAGCTCCAATCGCCTCTCCGCTACCGGGCCACGTCCTTGGCCTTGAAAAGCGCCTTCCCCGTGTTCCATTGCTCAAAAAATAGAAGAAATCGGAAGATTTTTGAAGATTTTTGGCCAAAAATGGCGGATTTGCAGAATTTTCTCTCTCTCTCTCTCGTAATTTTCTGTAAAAAACAATGGGGAAGAGGAAGGGCGTTGGCCCTAATTAATACCCCTGACTTTCAGCTCCTATCCGCGCGGATAGGATTGCAAGGGTCAAAATGACCCTTTTGCCCCTTAAAATTCCAGGACTCTGCAATTCAGTCCCCAACTTGACAAAGTTAACGAAGTTAACCAAAGTCAGCCCCTTGTCAAGAAAATCATCCCCCGGCAGTCAAACGTAAGACCGAGTGCCCCGAGAAAGATAACGAGATCCCGTATCTTTCATCAAAATCTTCCCCGGCAGTCAAACGTAAGACCGATCTCCCCGAGAAAGATAACGGATCCCGTATCTTTCATCAAAATTACCCCCGGCAGCAAAACGTAAGACCGAGTGCCCCGAGAAAGATAACGAGATCCCGTATCTTTCATCAAAATTACCCCCGGCAGTCAAACGTAAGACCGAGTACCCCGAGAAAGATAACGAGATCCCGTATCTTTCATCAAAATTACCCCCGGCAGTCAAACGTAAGACCGAGTGCCCCGAGAAAGATAACGAGATCTCGTATCTTTCATCAAAATCTTCCAACGGCAGTCAAACGTAAGTCCGATCTCCCTGAGAAAGATAACGAGATCCCGTATCTTTCATCAAAATCATCCAACGGCAGTCAAACGTAAGTCCGATCTCCCCGAGAAAGATAACGAGATCCCGTATCTTTCATCAAAATCATCCAACGGCAGTCAAACGTAAGACCGATTTCCCAGACGAATACGTCTGATTTTCCCCAGCAAAGGCTAACGAAATCCCCAGCAAGGCTAACGAAATCCCCAGCAAAGTTAACGGAATCCCAAAAGCCAACGGAATCTCGAGTAGTACTCGAACTACGAAAGGGCTTGATTCCCACTAGGGATACGTAGGTAGCCTATCATTAGGTCCAGCCCCTCGACCAAAACGGTCACCCTCTCCTTCGGCAGCAGACAAAGTCCACCGAAAGGCCATTTCAAATTAAGGTCCGAGGCGCCTAAAAAGCCATCATCATCAAGGTCCGAGGCACCTAAAAGGCCATCATCATCAAGGTTCGAGGCACCTAAAACGCCATCATCATCAAGGTTCGAGGCACCTAAAAAAGCCATCTTCAAGGTTCGAGGCACCTAAAACGCCATCTCCAAGGTTCGAGGCACCTAAAACGCCATCTCCAAGGTTTGAGGCACCTAAGACGCTATCACTAGAAAAACGATAAATCACAAAAATCCCCAGCAGAGCGGATACCCGTCAGACCGAAAATGGTCATTCCTATCCCCAGCAGAGCGGATAGCCATCAGACCGAAAATGGTCATCTCTTATCCCCAGCAGAGCGGATAGCCATCAGACCGAAAATGGTCATCTCTTATCCCCAGCAGAGCGGATAGCCATCAGACCGAAAATGGTCATTCCTATCCCCAGCAGAGCGGATAGCCATCAGACCGAAAATGGTCATCTCTTATCCCCAGCAGAGCGGATAGCCATCAGACCGAAAATGGTCATCTCTCATCCCCAGCAGAGCGGATACCCGTCAGACCGAAAATGGTCATCTCCTATCCCCAGCAGAGCGGATACCCGTCAGACCGAAAATGGTCATCTCTTATCCCCAGCAGAGCGGATAGCCATCAGACCGAAAATAGTCATCTCTTATCCCCAGCAGAGTTTCTTTCCAGCAACCGACTGCAGAACTCGCTCATCAGGTTCGAGGCACCTAAAACGCCATCCTCTCCAGGGTCAAAGACCCGAACTACGACTGGCTTGATTCCCACCCGGGATACGTAGGTAGCCTATCGCTAGGTTCAGCCACCCGATCACTCGATCATCCTGCCAAATATGGAGCCTTACTCTTATCGACGACCCCGCTTCCTTCGAAAGCGCCGTCGCCGAGGGGCTACTGTAAGTGCTCCAATTTGAGCTTGTTAGAATTTTCGTTAGAAAATTAACGAAAGTTATAACATTTCTAACAATTCCTAACAATCCTAACTTTCCTAACAAAGTGAGGGTAAAATGGGCATTGTTATTTAAGGTTAAACCTTAAAAAGAATCTCAAAAAGCAAAACAAAAGAAGAAAACCAAAAATGGCAATGGCTGGAAACACAAAAACTGGCTGTTAATTTGAATTTTGAAAAGAAATATTCTTCTTGTCCAAAGTCAAGCCGCATTTAATGAACAAGCAGTACGCCGACCGGATCCATCCGCGCGGACATCTTTGCATTTTCGGAGGGCTATAAATTGAGCCCTCCAAATACAAAAATAAAAAAAGAACACATTTTGCACCGAACCTCGGCGAAATATAGAGAGAAAACAAAGTGAGAATTCTTCAAGAATTGTCACCTTTTTCTCTCCAATCTTTCCCAACTCATACTCATCCACTCACTCTCATATTAAAGCCCTAAACACTCATACACTCAAGCCAAACACTCAAGAACACAAGGAAGATTGGTAAACCCTCCTCTTCCTAACCCTAAATCTCATCCATGCATGCATCTTCAAACTACAAAATGTAGTTCCTTCATCTTCTTGCTTTAGATCTAAGAAGATCACCATGGAAGACCATCTCCATGGATGATCTTCTACAAAGATCAAAATTATTTTTAAGCTTTCTTACTTTCTTGCAAAGAAAACTCATTTTCAAAACCCTAAAAACCATTTTCAAGCATAAAATCTTGATTTCAAAGGATAAAATTCCCCTTCCCAAGCAAATGAAGTGCTTAGTCCTAATGTACCCCAAGGATGGTTTGGTATAGTTGATTCACCACTAAAATTTCTAGTGATCACTAACCAAAACCTAGGGAAATGGGGACAAGCATGGATGCAAAACCCCCTTTAAAATCATATTTTCTTTCTTGAGAAGTTGCTGTCCAGTAGCAATTTTCTCAGACCTCAGTCCATGGTCTTAATTTTTGGACACAGATGAACTTATAATTTGGTGTTGACTACAAAACACTTTTTGTAGCCAACATCCAGAGCTTTCCAGACATATTTTTACTTTATTTTTTGGGTGAGTAAAACTCCTCTTTTCAAATTTTCTTTCAGAGGCTAGTTCATCAGCTTCTGGGAATCCAGATCTCATATCTGAGGTTTCCAGAAGGTTTTGACCCCACAAATCTTCTCAAAAATGGAAAATTCCTTCGCAAAAACTTTATTTAAGGTGTCTAGAACAACTTTCATTCTCTGAGTTTATCCAGATTATGAAGTTTTAAGACCCTTGAATCCCTTTCAAAATCAAAGGTCCACTGCCTTTTTCATTCTGGCAGAAATGGCTCTCAACTTCAAAAGGTCTTTTGAGTACCAAATCTCAACCCAAAAATCTTCCAAAAAATCATGGGATCAGTTTAAAGTCTTAAAAAGATATCCCAATTTTTACTTTTCTGAGTTTCAACTTATTTTGGCCAAAACACACACACACACACACAAATGATTTTCAGCTTGGAAGACTCGTTTTACGAGGCGCGTCGGGTGCACACTAACGTCCTTCCCGACGCGTAACATGACCTCCGAACCTAAATCTCTGATCTCGGGCTTTTTTCAAAGTTTTGGCCCTCAAAATTAAAATGGCGTGGCGACTCCGTTTTCGTTGATTTTTTCAAACACAAAAATGGGAAAATTTTCGGATACACATTCATCACACATGTGTAACAAAGTGCCAGTGTAAAAAGTGCCAGTGCCAGTTTAACAAAGTGCCAGTACACTAACACTGGCACTTTGTTAAACTGGCACTGACGCTTTTTACACTGGCACTTTTATATACATGAACTAGCACTCTTCACACTGGCACTCTGTTACCCACTCTCTGGCACTTTTTTACCCCAAACACTGGTAATCATTTTTGCTGGCTCTCAAAAACACAAGCACTGGCATTCAAAAACACATGCACTGGCATTCAAAAATACATGCACTGGCACTCAAAAACACATACACTTTCACTCAAAAACACATGCACTCAACATTGTTTCTTTACTCCACATGCTGGCACTCACCATACACCTTGCTGGCACTCACATACCCTCCTACCTCTTGCACGCACCCTCTCTCCCCTGCACACCATTCTTTCAATTTACCAAATCAAACAACCACCACCAATTTAGATCCACACACCCAAGATTAATCCACAAGGCTTTCTTCACATTGGGGCAGGAACTTTGCAGGCCGATTGAGGAGAGAGAAGAGTGGAGCTTCGGCCAGAGGTCGCGGAGGAAAATTCCATTGAGTGTGGCGTATCTGGAAGTACTGTTAGCCGACGCCGGAGAAGACGAAGGATCCTGCGAGTAGAAACTCGATAGCATATCTCTCATTCTCTTTGCTTTCTCGTCCAACGGCGGCACATCATCCAACGCCATTGAATTTTCCGATCAATTTTCAAACTTAATAGTTCGGTTCTGAAGTGTTCTTCCGGAATTTTGACAATCACCGGAAGGGGATCGACGATGGGGGACTGAGATTTTGAGACACCAAGAGATCTCGTAATTTTAAAACACGTTTTTTCATAAGCTTATGAAAAAACGTGTTTTTTACAAGATTTTGGCATAATAAAGAAATCAGGGACGGGTAAAATCCTTTAATTTTTATTTATAAATGTATAGTTTTTTTTTATTTTTTATAAATAGAAATAAATATTTTGGACATTTTTTAGTATTGAAGTTTTTTTAAAAAAGTTATATAAAAAAGTTTGAAAAAAAGTTAATTTTTTTTAAAAAACAATTTCCGTCGCTAAATCCGTCGGTATTTTAAAAAGATTTTTTTTATTTTTTATTATTTAGAGACAGAATATATCCGCTGGTAAATTTTTTTTCTAAAACCCGTCGCTAAATCCGTCGGTATTTTAAAAAGAGAAATATTTTTTATTTTTTATTATTTAGCGACAAAATATATCTGTTGGTAATTTATTTTTGTAAAATCCGTCGCTAAATCCGTCGGTACTTTAAAAAGAAAAATATTTTTTTATTTTTTATTATTTAGCGATAGAATATATCCGTCGGTAATTTATTTTTGTAAAATCCGTAGCTAATTTTAAAAAGAAAAAATATTTATTTATTTTTTATTTATATAGCAATAGAAAAAATCCGTCGTTAAAAAATTTTGTAATCCGTCGTTATTCCGTCGCTAAATTCGTCGCTAAAATGGACTGACTTTTTTGGCGCCACTATTGCGACGGATTCGTGACAGATTCATGTCTGTCGCTAAATTCGTCGGTCGCTGGTTTTTTCGTTTTATTTTGCTTTCGTCGTTATTCCGTCGCTATTCCGTCGCTAATAGCGACAGAATTTGGTCCGTCGTTAATTTCTGTCGCTATTTGGCAGTTTTCTTGTAGTGGTTGTACATTCTTCAGGCTGGTCAATGGCTGGATATTTGTCATAGATGATTGGAATGTTGGTATTCATCATGGATCCACACGCTGCTCCCAAGTTGGTCAAGGCGTTAGCTTCAGCATTCTCCTCACGAGGTACCTGTTCTAAAGAAAAGATAACAAAACGTGCTGCAAGAGCTTTAACATGTTGAAGATACGATGTCATCCTAGAATTCTTAGCTACATAAGATCCATTAAAATGGTTAACTAATAACAATGAATCACTAAAAACATTAATATGAGTTATACTTATACTTGAAGCAGTAGATAAACCCATAATTAAAGCTTCATACTCATACTCAGCTTCGTTATTGGTCTCCTTGAACTCACATGACACAGCTTGAGGGATCAACTCACCTTGAGGTGATTTCAATAGAATACCCAAACCTGAACCTCTAGAATTGGATGCCCCATCTGTGAATAAAGTCCAATATCTAGGGGTGTTATTACCTTCAAGATGTTGTAGTTCTTGTTCTACTTCAGGTTGTAGAGTGGAGCTGAAATCAGCTACAAAATCTGCTAGAGCTTGCGACTTGATTGCACTCCTTGGCTCATAAGAAATATCGTACGTGCTAAGCTTTACCGACCATTTGGCCATTCTTCCTGACATTTCAGGTGTTCTCATAATGATCCTGATAGGATAGTTAGTTTTCATAATAATATGGTGTGTTTCAAAGTAATGACACAATTTAGTGGATGTAGTAATTAAAGGGAGGATGAGTTTTTCTAGATGGGAGTACCTAGTTTCCGCACCGAGAAGATATTTACTTACATAGTATACTAGATGTTACTCACCTTGAGTTTCTTTAACCAAGACGACACTTATCGCGCTTTCTGATACGGCTAGGTACAGATACAAAGGTTCACCCGGTTCCGGTTTGGCTAACAGTGGTGAAGATGTGAGGTATTTTTTCAGGCTAAGGAAAGCTTCTTCATGCTGTTCTGTCCACTGAAATAATTTATTCTTCCTTAAGACGTCATAGAACAACTTGCACTTCTCTAAGGACTTAGAAATGAATCGGTTCAAGGCTGCCACTCGCCCCGTCAATCTCTGCACGCTTTGATGGATTTGGGGACTGCAAATTAAGGATAGCTTTGATTTGTTCTGGGCTGGCTTCAATTCCTCTTTGGGTCACCATGTAGCCCAGAAATTTCTCTGCTCTAACATCAAAGTTACATTTTGACGAGTTCAGCTTCATATTGAATGCTTCCAAGATGTCAAATGCTTTTGCAAGGTGTTGTACATGGTCCTCCATATTTTTGGATTTTACCACCATGTCGCCAATGTATACTTCCATCATCTTGCCAAGTTGGTCTTTGAACATCCTATTCACTAGCCTTTGATAAGTTGCACCTGCATTTTTTAGTCCAAACGACATAGCAATATACCAATATACTCCCTCCATCCCATAACAAGTGACGCAGTTACTGTTTCGCACGGGAATTAAGGAAAATGTGAAAAGGTTGATATGTTGTGAGTGTAGATAGTTGAGTAGGAGAGAGAATGAGTGGAGAGAATAGTAAATTATAATGGTGTTGTGAGTATTATAATAATGTAGTAGAGAGAATGAGTGGAGGAAATAGTAAAGATTCTTTTTCATTTTAGGAAGTGTGACTTATCAGTGGGATGCCAAAAATGGCAAAATGTGTCGCTTGTTATGGGACGGAGGGAGTATACCTTCGGGGGTAATAAAGGTAGTGTCTTCTTGGTTTGAAGGCTCCATTTGAATTTGTTGATAACCTGAAGAAGCATCCATAAAAGTCAACACTTCATGGCCTGCAGTCTCATCTACCAGAGAATCAATATGGGGTAACGGGAATGAATCTTTGGGACATGCTCTGTTCAAGTTGGTGAAATCTACGCATACACGCCATTTCCCATTTTTCTTCTCTGCTACCACCACGTTAGCAAGCCATCTAGGTTATTGCACCTCCCTGATCATCTTAGCTTTAAGCAGCCTTTCCACTTCCTCCTTGATGATTTGATTCCTTTCTTGTGCAAATTTTCTTCTTGATGAACCGGCTTGACAGTAGGGTCAATGTTCAACTTGTGAGTTATGACACCCTTGTCAATTCCGGTCATATCCTCATGTTTCCAAGCGAAACATATGTTTCTACTCTTTAAAAACTCAATCAACTCTTTCTCAACTTCAGGAGGTAAGTCATCTCCAACTAGAACTTTAGCTTCAGGGTTAGAGGCATTTACTTGGACTTCTATCACATCATGTTCTACAGCCTCCAAGATATCCCTGACGCTCTTCTTTAATTTCAATGCTTGATGGGAAGTGGTGCATACTTTCATATCTGTTTTGTAACATTCCTTGGCAGCTTCTTGGTCACCTTTCACTCTGATCACACCCCAAGGCATCGGCATCTTGATACATTGGTGATATGTTGATTGAATTGCCTTCATGTTATGAATCCAAGATCTTTCCAGGATGACATTATACAATGATGGACAATCGATCACACAAAACCTTTCCATGGAGTTTACTCCTTCGACATATACGGGCAACCTGATCTCACAAATCGTTTACTTGGTTTCCCCACTAAATCCTACTAGAACGGACGAATTTTTCACGACTTCAGTCAGGGGGATCATCATTTCTTCTAAGGTGCTCTTCATGATCAGGTTGACTGAACTTCCATTATCAATTAAGATAAACTTCACCTTACAGTTAGCAATTTGCAAAGTAACAACCAGCCCGTCGTGATGTGGATCCAAGACATTCTCCTTATCGTCTTCATCAAAAACAACCTGTTGGCACGGGGACTTGTCTGGACGTCTAGTCGGCAATTTCGACTTATCTTCCTTGGAGTCTTTAGCATGACGCTTTTCCACAGAGTAAGTAGTACCACAGATGTTAGAACCGCCTGTGATAAAATTGATCACCCTGGTTGCAGAAGGAGGTGAAGGTGGAGCTTCAGCTACGACATCTTTCATCTCAGCACGTCCCTTCTTCTTACCGAGCAAATCTTTAAGAAATCCCTTTGAAAGCAGATGGCTGATCTCTTTCCTCAAGGCGATGCAGTTATCGGTTGTATGGCCAAAATCCTCGTGATAAGCACACCACTTAGACTTGTCTTTCCAAGGCGAGGGTTTGTCAGTTGCCTTTGGCCACCTTGCCTTACTACCCAAGTTGTCAATTGTATACAGAAAACCTGAAACATCAACAGAAAAACAATAATCACTAATCTTTGGATAACTTGCGTCATCTTCATCATCATTCTCATCTACAACATTAATTTTAGATGAGTCGGTTTAGAGTAGGGTTTTCCCCTATTAGATATATTATGTGAAGAATTTGCCTTTCTGTCAGGATGCTCATATGCAGGTGCCTTCATTGACGCCTTGCCGTGAATCAAATCATCTTCTTCCAACCTGATGAAATGAACATATCTTTTTCTGATTTCCTCCAAGCTTTTAGACGGATATATGACCAAATCTTGGTAGAATAATGATTCTCTCCTCAGTCCCATCCTAAAGGCTTTTGTTACAGTCGATATGTCAATTTGAGGAATGCTTACAGCCTCCTTGTTGAATCTAAACACATAATCTTTCAGCGTCTCATCAGGATGTTGTACCACCCTATAAATGTCACTTGTTAGTTTCTCAAATACACGGTTACAAGAAAATTGATTTAGAAACATGTTTAGTAATTGAGTATAGGATGAGATAGAGTTCATAGGCTGATTGGTTAGCCACATCAGGGATGGACCAGATAGGGTTAATCCAAAGCCTCTACACAAACAAACTTCCTTGAGATGGTGAGGGATACTAATAATGTCCATCTTCTCTGGGTATAGGGCTATATATTCTGCTGGATCCGTAGTGCCATCATATTACTTCATTGGAGGCACTTGAAACCTCTTGGGGATCTCCACACTGTCTATGGCAGGAACAAAGCGGGAGTCATGGTGACTTGTTGAAGATGCTTGATTGAAGGGCAAGGTAATTCCTGGAACGTTCATGAGAATTTCTTTAATCTGCTGCAACTCTCTTGCTAAATGGTTATCTGCAAAAGTGTTAGTGGCAACAAATTGATTCATAGGAGTACTAAACGTATTAAAACTCTCTGTTTGCCCCATAGGAGGTGGAGTTGCAAAGGTGAAACATGTCGACTGTGGAGCTTGGCTGAACGTAACGGTGGTGCTGTTAGTTTGAACTGTGCTAGTCATTGGAATGAATCCATGATTGCCCCTTGCACTGGTCCCAGCTTTCGGAAAAAGAATCCTAGGCTGCAAAGGTGAAGTCTCAGGCATGCTAACTGTTGGATCACTATGCCTTGAGGCTGCTAGCTCTTGCTGCACCCTGGTGACTGCATTGAATAACATTTGATTGGTATGTTGCTGTGCATCCATCTGATTCTTCATCTGCTGCATCATAGCCATCATGTTGGAAACAATATCCAGCGAGATCCCCGACAGCGTCATGGATGAAGAATCTCCCAGGTTGAGATGTTGGCTTTGAGGCGTCACAGCACTGAACCCAACAGTTGAATGTGTAACAGACGTCATGGGCAATTTTGATGTGCTGGTCCTTGCCCTAGCTGAAACTGTGGATGTAGGCATTGCAGAGGTTGGATTACTCATCTTGATTGAAACCTAAAAAACTAAAGTTTCCACATACGGCGCCAAATTATTTTGGACAAATTTCAACAATGTGAATTTATACTAATGAACTTCGGGCACAAATGGAATATGATCTCATTATCAAGATGGACACGATTATGTAACGAGGAAAGCCCTTAAACAATCGTTCTCCGGCACAAAACGTCGGGAGGTTTTAGAAAAAACCTATTTTAACCTAAAATGTAATTTTATTGCTCTTGACTTTCTTGAGTACAAAGTGCAGAATGATGACATATGAAAATGGTAGCTAAGAGTGCGTGTGTGTACATGTGTTCTCTTTTTCTTTAAATACTAAGAAAAGATAACGGAAATAACAAAATTAATATTGCCCTAATATTGCGCCTTGAATTATGCATCGTTGAAGATCACGGCCGTTACAAAGTGTATTTTTTGAAGGTGTCTTTATAGGATCATAATTTGAGTAAAGTCATCATCCGGCCAAGTCATAAATTCATCCCTGAAAAATAAGAAGGACAAACAAACGGTTTTGCAAAGTGTTAGCTCAAGATGTAAATCCAAGACGTACTGCCAAGATGTAGGATCATGCTGAGTTGGATTTTTTACCCCAAACAAATGTAAAGTTTAAAATCGAGAAATGTAATGTCTTTAATACTAGTTCTTTTAACGTAAAACAAAGGGATTAAAAAAGAATAAGGCTGGCTATTTGAAAACCTTTAGTCGACGCTTTAACTTTGGATGCTACTCAATGGTCTATAGATATGTCCTTGGTGTATACTTTAGTGAATATCACAAAAAAAAAAAAAAAAAAAAAAAAAAAAAAGAGAGATAGTCTCATTTGAATTTTAATAATCTAACTCAAGTGAATGTTGACAACTACTTTACGTCAACTTCATTATCAATTAAAAGTTATAAAATAATTATTGATAGTATTTTTAATGATATACAAATAATAAATTTAAATTTCATCAAAGATATTATTTTGGTTAAAGTTTAATTTTGTTGATCACAAAAGATAAAGTAGGACTATATTTATATTTATATTTATTTTTAAGAACAAAGGAATTACTTATATTAGGGTTTTTGGCAAGCAAAAGAAACGAGTTAGATATCGGGTTGCTTTATTCTTGCATGATTGCATTGCATGCAGCCTCTCTTTAATTCTCTCTGTAGTTTTCATGGATAAAGCTAAAGGCTAAACTCCACAATCCAACAGTACAAGTAGAGTACATATAATACTCATCATTCTGTCCCTCCCATTTTCCCTTCCTTTATTTTCTTTTTCTTGACTGCCTATCTTCAACCTTTTTATTTCTTGCGCTTCGTATACTCCCTCCCTCTGTCCCAATAAAAGCTTTACTAATTATTTAAAATGGCGTCCCGTTAGAAGCTTCACCTTTTCTTTTTTGGCAAAAAATTTTTACTATTTCCTCCACTCATTCTCTCTCCTACATTATTTTAATACTCACAACATCATTATAATTTACTATTCCCTCCACTAATTCTCTCTCCTATTTTCAAATTACACTCACAACATTTTTTTTCCCTCCCATTTTCATAATTTACGTGCCCACCCAAAAGGGTGAAGCACTTATTGGGACGGAGGGAGTATTGAACTTCAAATTATTAGGTTAAAATTCAAATTATAAGATAAGCTTTAAGTATAAAAAAATTAGTTTGTTCTTTAATTTCAAATTTATGACTTGGAAGCGAGTTTCCAAACATATGCTTGGTGTTCCCTATCAGAAAAAACACAATCAGCAACAGTCAAATACGTTGGCAAACAGCCAAAGTTGTCGCTAAATTCATAATTTGCAACGACTTAAGTCATCGCTATATCCTCGTTGCTAAATGTGACAAGCCTTGGTCGTCGTTAATTAGCGATGACAATGTCATTGCTAAACGTGTTAGAGTCGTCGCTAAATTTATCATTGACCTTGACCACAATTAGAAATTACGTTGTCGTCGCTAAATATCAAAATTAACGACTACATTTTCGTTGGTAAATTAATAGGTTTTTTAAAAAAATATATCAATTATCTAAATTAGAAGATTATAAAAAATATATATATTAAATATAACTAAAAAATGTTAATTTTAAATTAGTGGTAATGAAGTTGATTTAGGGGAGATGACACCACTTCCATCGTTCGACTGCATCGTCCACCACCACCGTCAAAATGTCAACAATCCTTTCATTATTGTGTATGGCTAAATTGTTAGTTGACCAAATTCATCAATTACATAACCACTGCACACCACCAACATCCACAACCAACCGCCGTCTATTACTGCCGCCCAAAATAAAAATTAACACGCACGCACAAACACACAAACAGGGCCGGCCCTGTGATATTCGGGGCCCTAGGCCGGTAACTTAGATGGGGCCTTCACTGTTCTGATAACAATAATTTCAGTTTGCACAACTAAGTATTTATAGATATATAATTACAGAAGTACATTCTGAGGCTTTATATCACAATGGAAAATCTTAATGGTGACAGTCTCTACTACCCTATTTTGACAGCAAAACAATCCAAGTCAAGACACTTTTCAAATAAGTATGCAAGCTTTCATTTTCTTGAGCTGTTAATCATGTCAAATCTAAGCAAAGCAACATAAAACTTCCAATACGAATAGCTAAATCAAACTTTCAATAGGTTGTTATGAATCAATAGGAATGTGTTTGTCATAAATCAAAGTTTCAATAGGTTGTTATAAATCACTTAAAGCTTGCGTTAATTGTTCTTGTTTTTGCCTCTTCTTCTTTTTTTCATTTTCACAAGTACTTTCGTGATGCCATTTTGCCTACCTATAATAATTCAAAATATAATTAGAGGGTTAAATATCCTAAATCATCATCCTGCCTAATAAATTAAGCAAACAAATCAAAAATAAAAATAAACCATCTATGTAATCCAAACCAAACCCAAGAACACATTCAATAAATTTAATTTTACCCTAAATCAAAAGCCCTAACCCTAAATTCCTAATCTAGAATAAAATAAATTATTTAACCCTAAATCAAAGTAAAAGCCAAAATCCACAAACAGAAACTAAAATTAGCTCATAAAATTTGCATTGCTAGAAGAAGAGATACAAAGTCACCATTATCGATTCACCAAAATGCATATCTAAAATAATCTCACACAAAACAAAACAAAACAAAATAAAACAAAACAAAAAGAACCCAAATTTAAAATTAAAAAAAAAAAAAAAACGAGACCCATTGCAAACTTCAACATCAATCAATGAATCAATTATCAATTGAAAAGGGGGACTTACGCTTGAGCCTTGATTAAAATTGTCGATTGAGGAGAGAACTCAGATGGGAAAAGTGCGAAAAGGGCAGACGTCGTGAAGTGTGAACGTAGAGGGAGAAGCTCCGGAGCGCCTGAACGGCTGAACGGAGAAGGAGCGCCGCCGTGAGCCGTGAGCCGTGACCTTCGTCTTCGTGCGGCGTCTTCGAGCGGCGAATTGCGGGCGAATCGGACCAGGAGGGGTGAGGTTCGTAAATGTGTGGCTGAGTACTGATTTTTGCAATTTAAGAACATTATATAGGTGGTTTTTTTTATATATATTTTGAGGGGGTTTTGGGTATTTTTTCAGGGAATATAATTAATTTTTTTTTAATGAGGCCCCTCATTTCCAGTATATTACCACTAAGTCCCTAAATTTTGGGGCCCCAAAAAATGGACAAATTTAGGGGGCCTGAGGCCCAGGCCTCACCTGCCTTTACTAAGGGCCGGCCCTGCACACAAATTCACACATACTCAACGAAGATTGAACACACATGCACAAACTGAACCCAAATTTAGATTTGATTTTGAACTTGAGAGAGAGAGAGAGAGAGACGCAACGACTGGGATCCAAGTTTAGCTTCGACTCCAGCCTCCTTATCGTTGTTTGAAGCTCCATACTTACCGTTAATTCTTCATTGCTGCCTTCAACTCATTTAAATTTTTCTAGCACACGTTTCTTCCTTAACGAAGATCGTCAAGAGCTTCTGACTCCCGCTCCCACCCCGACACAGCCACAGCCCTCTGCTCACTGGTCAATGGCTCAATGCTGTTGCTGGGCCTTAATTCTTTTTGTGTAATGGACTGAACTTCGAGTAGGTTATAAACTGTAAATGCCAGTGATGATGTCAAAATGGTCAAATCAGCCCAAATCCAAGCGATCGGTTTGCTCCGGCGATTGCTTAGCCCGAAAATAAGACAAAATATGTAAATTAAGTCGGGGCTTCACCGGCGAAGGCCCTCCGGCGTGAGAGTAAGTTCACGGTTTGTAGTGAGAGAAACTAAGTTGACAGAGTTTCGGAATAACAAAAGTCACGTATCAGAATATGGAAATTATGGCTTGTATTTATAATGATGGATTGACAGAATCCATGTTGAATTGGGACTGTAAAGAGATAAGGTTTAATCCTAGGAGGATTATATCTATTATGGAGTCCTCATTTGATTTGAATTGATCTAGATGGGTATAATCCTGATTGGATTATAAATGCTTAATCCTTGTTTGACTAGGATTGTAAGAACTGCTTGTCGGAAAGCCGAGGAGAGTAAAATTCTTATCTCGTCATGTGCAGGTAAGCCGAGGTGCATGATTTTGTTTCCTCGTCATAAGAAGATCTGTCGACATGAAGATATGCCGAGGTGAATGATTTTGTCTCCTCGTCATATGGAGATTTGTCGACATGAAGATATGCCGAGGTGAATGATTTTGTCTCCTTGTCATATGGAGATATGACGAGGTGCGAACTTTTCTCTCCTCGTCATTCATGACCTCTCGGTCAATGATGAGCCGGGGAGGGGATGAGTAGTATGGAGAGCCCGTTGACAACGTCAAGGCCGAGGAAGGCACCTCGTCCTCTATGGAGATGATCTCGGCACACGAGGGAGGTCTCCTCGGCCCTTACAGTTGGGGCATTCATATGTGCTTGCTGGACCTTGGTAAACATTGTTCGGCCTTGTTGATGCTGAGATGATAGGTACGAGAAGCCCATATCGTAACTTTGAGATGGATTATGTTTATGGCCCAATCCACTTGGGCCTGACCCGGACAAGCCCATGTTCGTATCTCGGTTTATACTGTTCAGTGGCCCCCGACTTTCTAGCTCTGCTTAGGTCGAGGAGAAAGTCATCTCGTCCTCGGCTTATGAGAATACGAACAGGTTGCCACGTGTCGGTGTCGCTTCATGTATGCGTCGTTTCATTATCTGTCGGGTTGATGGTGCCATGATGGGCGCATCCCACGATGTCTGACATGCCTTGGAAACCGTCACACGCATTTAATTTTTGGGGCGCCACACCCGTTAGACCGTTTTGCTTTCGCGTTTTACCCGGTTTGTTGAGTATAAAAATCAAATCCTTTTTCAATTCATACTTTTATCAACCCCAATTTGAGAGCGAACCCAAGGAGCTTTGAAAACCACTGTCGTGTTCTTGAACCTAGTCACCGACGACGTTTGATTTTCCGGTGGAGTAGATTTCAACTGCTTGATTCCAACCGTTTTGCACAGCAACAGTTATACCTTTCCTCCCTTTTACTGCTTTCCGTATTTAATCTTGCAATTTCTAGGGTTTTGGTAGGATTTGGGATTTCCAAACCACCATTGTTGAGCTTTTTGAAGCTTTTTCTGGAAATTTTGTGCATTTGATTCTTGAATATTCTTGCCCCTTCATTCCCCCTTTAGAAATGGCTCGTTCTTGGGACCATTCCCCTCAATTCCTTTATGGATACCACAAAGGCAATTTAAGGGTTTACCGGAGAGAGAGAGGACCATGGCGGCTGGTGAACTTAACGAAAATAGGAGAAATGTTGAGGAAGTATGGGTGTATGAGACTGTATATTCAGTACCCTGACCAGACGAGGATAGATAGGGTTGATTCGTCATCCCTCAATATTGTGTTGTTCGAAAATAGGACTAAGATGATTGAGCATATCAACTTGTTCTACCCGTCCTCAGATCACCTAGCTCGTACTCAATTGAGTGGTAAGACTCCCTCCTCGGCCTTCTTGTAAACGACGAGGAGGGGAACTCCTCTTCCCCATCTTGGCATAGGCCTTTGGGCATTTTATAACTGATTCTTGACCTCGGCTTCTTGCAGATAGGACGGGAAGAGGGGGTGAGGCCTCCTCGTCTACTAAGATCGTTGACGCCTTTGTTGAGGGTGAGCAAGTTGATGGCAAAGGAGGCCGAGGGAGAGGTGGCCGAGGTAGAGGAGGCCGAGGCCGAGCTAGACCCGTTAAGGCCGGGGATCCCATGCTAGAAGCGTTATATACCAAGTATGGAGTAGATATGAGTGATTATAAGTTAACATACATCGGAAAACCCACTTTCGACACCGAGGAGGAGAAGCACCGGTTCTATTATAATGACAACCATGTTCACTTCTACTTTAAACTGTTTCAGCAGGGGCTACGTCTCCCCTTGGATCCCTTTATCAACGAGTTCCTCGGCGGTATGAGAGCCGTCCCGGCTATGCTGGGAGCCAACGGGACTAGGGTCCTCGTCGGCTTCATTGTATTGTGCCGTAGCTTAGGTTTCGAACCTACCCAAGCCGCTTTCCGTCATTTTTTCACCATCGGATACATGAAGGGGACTAAGCTTATTGTGATAAGGAGTGATTCTCTGAAACCAAAGATCTTCCTTCCAATGTCTAGCAAAGTGTCAGGTTGGGATAACCATGTTATTAGGGTAGAGAGCCGGCAAGGCTGAGAGTTTCCCTCTCCTGCTGATAAGCCTCCTATTCCCAGAGAAGTGGTATTAGCCGAGTGGACAAAGGACCTGATCAAGCGTCTCACCGAGTTTTCCAAAGTTGCTCTCCTTGATTGGGCTGCCTTGGAGGCAGATGACCGTTACTATGTCCAGGCTGGACTGATGCCGGGACCGAAGGACGGTATGGTACCTCTCGTCCCCATTAAGAGAGGAAGACGATTTAATGATTGGAGGACCCATCCCGGTCTCGTATTCCACGAGGATTGTGAACGCTGCAAACTGAACCCGAAGGATCAATGTCTTAGGGAAACAAACGTCGTAGGATGTAATTGCTCTTTCTTTGCCTTTGATACTTGATGTCTGTCTTGTCCATTTCGTAATGTAACCCCCTCGTCCTCGCTTTTGCAGATCTAACTCCGGAGCAGGAAGCAGAGATAGCCATGGAAAACGTTAGTGCCAAGGATCTGATCAAACTGAGCAGGCAAAAGGCCAAGACCTCGGCTCTTAATGATAGGAAGGAGGAGGCCACTCGTCGTCAACTCCTCCTGATCACTAAGGGGGATCAACCCTTACCCATTAAGCCTATAGGGGAGGTTGGTGATGTCGAGGAGGAGACTTTCGAGAGCCGAGAAAAACAATCAACTGTCGAGGGGCATAGCCCCCATGTTGATACTGTCGAGCTGGAGTCTGACATCCCGTCAACCGAGGGGACCGGTCTCATCCAAAGGCGCTCGGGTCAAAAGAGGACCCAAAGTGTTGCTGTCGAGGAGCCCCAAGCCAAACGGGCTACTGTTGTCTCTTCCAATCCTCAAGCTCCTCCAGCCCTCACCGTCCAAACCATTAAGAACTATGACAATGCCGAGGAGCTTGCCCGGCGGTTTGTGGCCAATGTTCATCTCTTGAGGGATATCCCTTTACTTGACAGGGAAGGCGCCCACGTGAGGCTAGGACGGGCTCCTGTGCAGAGGGCATTGGATGAGGCATCTTACGAGAAGCTTGTTCGCGATAAGCCGAGCAAGGAGAACTTGCTAGGCCGCAAGGGGCTACTGATCTCCGAGGTAACTGTCTTGTACCCTTTGATCTCGTGACTTTGCACTTGGTATAATTTCTGATGTTTGATTTATCTTGCAGCTTGCTACTGTGACGGCCTACGAGAACGTTCTGGCCAAGGCTGCGGATAAGCAGATGTATGAACTGAAGGCCGCCCAAAAGAAGGGTGAGACTGAGAAGGCAGCATTGGCCGAGCTGCTGAAGGTTCGATAGACCGAGCTTGAGGAGGCCAAGGCCAAGGTTGAGGCCGAGGTGCTAAGAGCCGAGGATGCCGGTCTGAAAGCCGAGGAAGCCCTCAGGCTGAAAAGTGCTGAGTTGGATGAGCTGGAGAAGCTTAAGGCCGAGGCCCTAGGGAGAGCCGAGGTGGTTGAGGCCATGTGCCAAGATCTGGAAGCCACCATTCCTTCTAAGGAAGAGGAGGTAATTGCTCAGTTCAAGGCTAGCCAAGCCTTTAAAGATGCAGTGAACGAGAAGACGGCCACGATGTTCGAGGATGGCTACCTGCATCTGGCTCATCGACTTATGGCTGATCCTTCTCATGGCCTTGACCTAAATGCTGTTGCCCGACTTATCTGCAAAGATCAGTACGATGAGGAAGCTCGGGCTCTTCACCATCTCGTTCCTTTCTCTTAGTATGATTTGGGTATTATGGCCTAGAAGGATGCTCGAGCTGGCCGAGAAGCTTGGATTCCCTCTTCTGTCGATCCTGGCAATCTCCAAGCATTAATTGAGCTGATTGAGGACGAGGGGATGGATGCTGAAGCCGAGGTTGGCGCTGCCGAGGAGGTACATGATGGGGAGGCTCAAACCAATGCCCAAACTGAGCAGACCATCCCTCCGACTATTGATGCCGCGACTGAGGACTTCTTGGAGAAGCCTTTTGACGACGAGCAGACTTAGGATTAGGATTTCATTTTGCTTTTATTGTAATAGCGTTAGGACTTTTGTACTTTTTCTTTGAATATTAATGGGAAGTCCTTTTTGTTCAATTAATGTCGTATTGATAATATGAATTATTTGAATGCTTGTTTGTGGGCTCTGCACAAGTACAATGCACAAGTACAAGACTGTTTTGGGGGGGGGGGGAAGTCATCAGGCCGAGGTGAGGTTCCTCGGGCTTGACTGTACCTTAAGTCATTAGGCCGAGGAAGGCTCCTCGGTCTTGACTCTACCTCAAGTCATCAGGCCGAGGAAGGCTCCTCGGTCTTGACTGTTGGGGTATTTTCTTCTTTTTCGTCTCCTTGTGCCGAGGAAGATGACTCGTGCACAGGTTTTAGACGTGTGATGCCTGTAGTCATTGTGGCAAGGTGTTTCCTTGTCTTGACGTCAGGCAAGTCAAAAGGCCGAGGAGAGGTCCTCGGTCTTGACTGTTTGATCCTGTAGTCATTGAGTCGAGGTGGGCCCTCGTCAAGAAGTAAGGCGAACCAGTAGGACGAGGAAAGGTCCTCGGTCTTGGCTGTTAGAGTTTGTTAGTCATTGAGTCGAGGTGGGACCTCGTCAAGACGTAAGGTGAACCAGTAGGCCGAGGAAGGGTCCTCGGTCTTGGCTGTTAAAGTTTTAAATTTTGGTCAGGTAATTGCTTTGACCTTGATTTTTTTGTACACCGAGGATAGGGTCATCGTTGTTCCGTATTTATTGAAGAGTCGTGGATAGGATCCTCGTCTTCCGTGTGTTAGTAGTGGTAGTTGCTTTGCATGTTTGAAGAAGTAAATTTCATAAATTGAATTTGATTACATTGAACTGTAATCCTACCATACTGAAAGGTAAAAGACTAATAGCTGAAAACTAATCTATTGCCAGAATTAAACAAATATTAATGATAGTACTTTCGAAGGTTGTCGAAATGACATGGATGCTTGAGCTCTTTCCCCTCCTTAGTCTTCAATCGGTAGGTCCCTTCTCGAACGACTTGAGTGATAATATAGGGACCTTCCCAATTTGGGGAGAGCATGTTTTGTTCTGCCATCCGACCAGTTGCTTCAATTTTTCTAAGTACCCAATCGCCTACTTGGAATACTCTTTTGATGACCCTCTTGTCATGGTGTGCCTTGGCCCTTTGTTTGTAATTCACCATCCTCATCTATGTAGCAAGTCGTTTCTCATCTAACAGGTCTAGGTCTAGGAGCCTATTAACCTTGTTGACTTGCTCGTCATAATGGGAATTTCTCACAGTAGGGATGTCCATCTCAGCTGGTGCCATAGCCTCAGAACCGAAGGTTAGTGCGAATGGGGTTTCCCCGGTTGGCCGCCGGGTGGTTGTGCGAACAGCCCATAAGGCTAGGGGAAGTTCGTCCAACCATCTGCCCTCGCGTCCTTCAAGGTTCTTAGTCAAGGCTGTTAGGACCAATTTGTTAGCAGCTTCTGCTTGTCCGTTGCATTGAGGTCTACTCACGGATGACTTTGCATGACGAACTTTTACTCTTGCCAACTCCGTTGTAAATGTTGTAGAAAATTGGAGTCCATGATCAAATACAATTGTGTGTGGGAGCCCAAATTGACACCAGATGTGGTCGTGGACAAAGTTGATTGCGTTCTCTTCCGTTATCTTGGCCAATGCTTTCACTTCTATCCACTTGGAAAAGTAATCAATAGCTACTATCACGTACTTGCAATTGCCTCGGGCGGGAGGGAAGGGTCCGATGATGTCGATCCCCCACATATCAAATGGCCACGTAGGTATTACAAGTGTTTGCTCAACTGCCGGTAGTCTAAGAATTTCGGAGAATCTCTGGCACTTATCACATTTTCTAACATAGGCGTGCGCATCCTCCCTCAGGTTTGGCCAATAATAACCTAGCGAGATGATCTTGTCAGCTAAGGTTCTGGCCCCCGGGTGTCCGCCGCAAATGCCTTCATGTACTTCTGCCAAGAGATTCTCAATTTCCTTGGGGTAGACACACCTCAGTAGGGGCTTAGTGAAAGATCTTCGGTAGAGGACTCCGTTCATCACAACGAACCTTAGTGACCTTTTCTTGATAAGTTTGGATTGTGCTTCATCTTCTGGGAGTTGGCTCTTCTCGATGTAGTCTATGTAGTCATCGATCCAGCATCTCTCCTCTCCATCTAGGAGCATGATTTGTAGTCTTTCATATGCAGGTTCCTCAGCAAAAATTACGTATGGATTGGAGTTAGACTCAGACACATCCATAGTCGCTAGTTTAGATAGAACGTCTGCGATTTGGTTGTCCTCCCTGCCTATTTGCTTGATCTCGAAAAATTCCATCTTCTTCGTCATGTCTAGGACAAGGTCTCTATATTTGGTAAGGGTGGGATTTTGGGTGTTATACTCTCCCTTTACTTGTTTGAAAACAAGTCGGGAGTCACAGAATGCTGCCACCTTAGTTGCTCCGTAGAAGGAAGCCAACTCGATACCAAATATCAGAGCCTCATATTCAGCTTGGTTGTTGGAGGCAGGGAACTTGAATCGAATAATGTCTTGCATGGTGTACTCTCCTTCCGAACTTGCTAGTACAATTCTAGCTCCGATTCTCTCCTTTGTAGCCGATCCATCCGTGTATAGGACCCAACAGTTGGACGGGAGTTCGATGGGAGACTCTTCTTCTTCCGAAGTGTTTTGCTTACAGGAAGTGGGGAGGTGTTCACCCATGAAGGCAGTCTCAACCATGAAGTCAACCAAGGGCTATGCCAGGAGGGTCTTCCTTGGTTGGTACGTGATATCAAACTCCGTAAGAGCGATAGACCAATTCAGGAGACATCCGGAGCCATCCAACTTGTGCAGAATCTTCTTCAATGGTTCATTGGTATACACCGTGATGGGATGCGCAGAAAAGTAGGCACGTAGTTTCCTTAAGGCAATAACTAGTGCGTACGCTATCTTTTCTACGTTAAAATATCTTCTCTCCACATCTGACAATGCCTTAGAGACATAGTAGACTGGCTTCTGTATTCCCTCATCATTTCGAACAAGGACGGCTGCGGCTGCATGATCTGTGGCAGCTAGGAAGACATACAGCATCTCACCAGTAATCGGACTGCTAAGCAAGGGAGGGGAACCCAAGTACTCCTTCAACCAGAGGAATGCTTCGGAGCATTCAGGAGTCCAGGAGAAGCTCTTGGTACCCTTCAATACCATGAAGAATGGCAATGATTTTTCGGCGGATTTGGTGATGAATCTTCGAAGTGCCACTATTCTTCCATTTAATCTTTGAACCTCCTTGATGTTGGCAGGTTCCTTCATTTCAATTAAGGCCTTGATCTTCTCGGGGTTCTCCTCTATTCCCCTTTGTGATACCATGAAGCCTAGGAAATTTCCAGCTGTCACCCCAAACACACATTTGCTTGGGTTTAACTTCATGTTATTGGCTCGGAGATTGTTTATTGTTTCCTCCAAGTCAGGGGCGTGTCTGCCCTCCTTGGTCTTTATGACCATATCATCTATGTAGGCCTCCATGTTGCGACCTATCTGTGCACCAAATACTTGATTCACCATGCGTTGGTACGTAGCACCCGTATTTTTAAGCCCAGAGGGCATCATGACATAGCAATAATTTCCCTCAGGTGTTTGGAAGGCCATTTTATCGATGTCCTCTTCCGCCATTTTAATCTGATGATAGCCTGAATAGGCATCTAGGAAGCTAAGTGTCCGGTGTCCAGCAATGGAGTCAACCAACTTGTCAATTCTGGGGAGAGGATAACTATCTTTAGGGCAGGCTTTGTTAAGATCAGTGAAATCTATGCACATTCGCCACTTCCCATTTTGCTTCTTTACCATTACCACATTGGCCAACCAAACGGGGTACTTTACTTCTCGAATAATTTCGGCGCTAAGTAATTTTTGTACCTCTTCCTTGATAGCTTCCTCCTTGTCCCTTGCAAAATTTCTCCTTGTTTGAGAGATTGTTTTTGCCAATGGATCAACTTCCAAGTGGTGGAGGGCTACTTCTTCATTGATCCCCCTCATATCTTCGACTCTCCAAGTAAAGACGTTGAGACTGTTTTTCAAGAGGGAGATGATTTCTTCCTTCTCTTCTGGGGATAGCTGGCACCCGAGTTTAATTTTTTGTTCAGGATAGTAAGGATTTATGACTACCTCTTCTAGTTCGTCCACATGCTCCATTTCAGGACCGTCTCGAAATTCCAAAGACTCGATGATGATTTCTCTAATTCTCTTACCCTCATTGCCATTCACGTTGAGGCCTTCCTCTTCCATTAGTTCATCAACGTCGGGCAGATCGGCTATCCTCAAGTCATTGTTGGCCCCCGAGTTCTGGCCATTGACGAGAACAGGATATGCCTCAGAGACGGACGGAATTGTGCCCTGGTCAGCTGCAATTTCTAGGACCATAGGCTCTTCATCTAGGACCTCACGGATAAAGCTCATCCTAGAGTTGGTATGGGTAGTTTTCAAGGACTTAGAGATCTTGATATTGTCTTCGGGGGTGTCTATCTCCACGCTTTTAGATTTCTTTTGGCTATTTATGACATGCTCCAAGAAGTCCTTAGCGGTCGCCCTCACGCATCCAATCCCAGCACGAGTAGGAAATTTGACTCGTTGGTTAGGAAGGGAGGCGACCAACCCAAGTTTTACTTGACTTGGAATGCCCAGGATAGAATAATAATAACTTGTTAGATCCATGACTAGGAAAGTAACAGTAGCCTTGGATCGGAAGGGATGTTCACCTACTTCTAGTTCCAGTTCAACAGTTCCCTTGGCCCCAACCTTATGGTTGGTGAAACCTTCCAACCTTCCATGAAAAGGTTCCAGCATGGTGTCTTTTAAGCCCATCAGTTGGAAGGCAGAGTAGTACAAAATATCACGGGAGGCCCCCATGTCAACAAGAAGTCTTTCAGATTCCACATTATCAATCCGCCCCTTTATCACCAAGGGTTGTTCACGGGCAGCACGGCTCCCTGCCAATTCGTTGGGAGAAAAGCTAATGACCTCTTCCACCTTATGAACCCAAGCAGGAACGTGATACACTTTGCTTAGTTCATGGATCTGGTCCCTCAGCTTTCTTGTGGAAACGGTTTCTTCTCGGATCACATGCAGTTTGGCCCTAGGAGGCCTCTGTTCCCCTTCCTCGCTCTTGTCATCATCTTCACTTTCCTCTTCCTTCCGCTTCCGCTTGACATCTTTCTTCATAACATAGCGGTCGAGTTTTCTCTCGTCGACCCACCTTTGGATCATGTGCTTGAGGGCGATGCACCTTTTGGTGTTGTGACCATAGTCCTTGTGGAAATCACAGAATTTAGAAGTGTCACGAGGGAACTTTGGGGTGCTGCTCAGCGGACGAGGTGGGGGAAGGTTTACCAGTTGCATGATCATCGTGATGGGTTTGGTAAGAGGGGTAAAGATTTCCAGTTTTTCAGAAACCCTTGTTCTATTCTTCCCCTTCGATCCATTACCATTGCCATTGGAAGCGTGGCGAGTGTCAGCCGCTTCTGGTTCCGTCTTGTCGGATCCCCTTTTCTTGCTCTTATCTTCCGCCATGGCGATGGCATAAGCCACATTGTATAGATCCGCCTTAGACTTAGGCTCTCTGGCGGAGAGTTCATATATGAGGGGTCCGGATCTTAATCCGGAGTTGAAACAAACAATTACCTCTCTATCGGTGAGGCTTTCTTCCACTTGTTCCGCCATGGTACGGAATCGGTTATAATAACTGAGAGTAGTTTCATTCTTCCCTTGCTCGATATTTGCAAAGTCAGTCAACCTCTTCTTTCTCCTTCCAGCAGTGGCAAAGTGTTCCAAGAACATTCTCCTCATGCCTCTCTAGCTATCGATGCAACCTTTTTTCATCTCACGGAACCAGGTCAAGGCTGTTCCGGAGAAGGTGCTCGCGAAAACTTTACAGAGCATCTTTAGTGAGGAGGTTCAGGGTTGATTCAAAACTTTGCACGTGGTCCTTCACGTTAGTGGTTCTGTTATATTTTTCAAAGTTCGGGACCTTAAAGTAAGGATTAGGAGGTGCATCAGTTATCCTCTGGGAGAATGGACGAGTGGACCAGTCATCGTCATCTCCATCAATCTTCTTTCCCATCTCTATGTCATCAAGCCTTTGTTTCAAGAGTTGCCATTGTCTAGCTTCCACTCCCCTTTCTGTGCTAGAGTGAGTACTGCGTTGGGAGCTACGGTGGGACTTATCTCTAGGGTGACCATTCACCCTGCTGTGCTCCTAGTCATTTCAATGATTTTCTCCTCGTCTAGAGGGTGCTTTCTCTTGCCTCGATTCTACTTCGTAGCCACCAAGTACCATCCTGTATGGTTGGGGAGTCCTCGGCCTTGCAAACGGACGAGGACGGGGAGAGTCTCATCGAGGTCTAGGAGAATCTTGCTGAGGTCGAGGAGAGTCAGGACGACGAGGTGCCATGACGAGACGAGGAGGGGATAAACGTTTGGACAGACTGAGCCTCGTTCTTAGGTCTCTCGAGTCTACCTCCTGTTCCCTAGAATTCAATTGGCTTCTCAAGTCTATCACCTTGTCGTTTTCCTGATTTCGAGGCCGAGGACGAGGAGAATCTCAGAGGGCCTGCTTAGGTGGTATAGCAGGATCACGGGGAGGATCTCGTCGCTCACCCGTCTCCCTTCCACGAGAGTTTCCACCTGTCATTGAAGGCCTGATGAACTCGGCCATGGAGTTTTCTGAGTCCAATTGCAATAGAGCAGCTTGAGTCTCGTAAATTCTCTACAATGTCTCCATTTGTCTATGCAACAAGGTACGTCGGTCGACGGGCTGGGTGCTTTCAGCTCGGCCGACATCGGCGTTCCTCGTCGTTTTCTTCCCCGTTCCTTTCCCTCCAGGACGAGTGATACGAGGAAGGTTTACACCTCCCCCCTCGGCAGCTGGCTGTCCCATGGAACGAAGAGTCATAGCGAGGGGAGGTGGTCCTTCGGGCTGAGGTGGAGGAGGAAGCACCTCGGTGTTAGGTAGGACATCGTTCGTTTGAGTCTGCTCCTCGTTGGTAACGTTGCGAATCGTCCGTCTTCCATTGCAACTTAACAATTGTAGACAGCAAATTACCAAATGAGCGATTTTCCAACAGATCAAGATTTTCGGCCAAATTGTGGAACAGATTTAGCACGCCAACACAAGATTGCACTTTGCGATTTTATTGTCACCAAAATTTCCGGCCAAAACGATTGTTCTAGGCAAAAACTTTGCAGATTTCGGCCGAAATTTGCAGAATCCGGCGAAATTAAGAACAGAGCAAACGGAACAGCTATTTCCGTTCGAATCAGAAAATTATCTGGCAAGAAATCTGGTTTCAAGCGAGCTTTTTCCAGGCCAAACATAGGGCGTTTGAATCGATTCCCGGCAATGGAACCAATTGATGATGCCAAAATCGTCAAATCAGCCCAAATCCATGCGATCAGTTTGCTCCGGCGATTGCTTAGCCTGAAAATAAGACAAAACACGTAAACTAAGCCGGGGCTTCACCGGCGAAGGCCCTTCGGCGTGAGAGTAAGTTCACGGTTTTTAGTGAGAGATACTAAATTGACAGAGTTTCGGAATATCAAAAGTCACGTACCAGAATATGAAAATTATGGCTTGTATTTATAATGATAGATTGACAGAATCCATGTTGAATTGGGACTGTAAAGAGATAAGGTTTAATCCTAGGAGGATTATATCTGTTATGGAGTCCTCATTTGATTCGAATTGATGTAGATGGGTATAATCCTGATTGGATTATAACTGCTTAATCCTTGTTTGACAAGGATTGTAAGAACTGCTTGCCGGATAGCCGAGGAGAGTAAAATCCTTATCTCGTCATGTGCAGGTAAGCCGAGGTGCATGATTTTGTCTCCTCGTCATATGAAGATCTGTCGACATGAAGATATGCCGAGGTGAATGATTTTGTCTCCTCGTCATATGGAGATCTGTCGACATGAAGATATGCCGAGGTGAATGATTTTGTCTCCTCGTCATATGGAGATATGACGAGGTGCGAGCTTTTCTCTCCTCATCATTCATGACCTCTCGGTCAATGATGCGCCGGGGAGGGGATGAGTAGTATGGAGAGCCCGTTGACAACGTCAAGGTCGAGGAAGTTACCTCGTCCTCTATGGAGATGATCTCGGCATACGAGGGAGGTCTCCTCGGCCCTTACAGTTGGGGCATTCATATGTGCTTGTTGGACCTTGGTAAACATTGGTCGGCCTTGTTGATGCCGAGATGATAGGTACGAGAAGCCCATGTCGTAACTTTGAGATGAATTATGTTTATGGCCCAATCCACTTGGGCCTGACCTGGACAAGCCCATGTTCGTATCTCGGTTTATACTGTTCAGCAGTTTTTTTTTGCCCAAACTTATTCCGCAGTTTCTGGAAATCCTTAGCCAATTACAGATTAACGACCGCTGATTTGCTAAGCAGAGCGAATAAGATGGGGAAAGAGGGTGGGGGTGCCATAGGAGTGAGTGGTAGTGACGGAGCGAGGTAGAGATGGAGAAGAGGTAGAGCATCGGTAGGGGAAGTGGGAGGGGCAGAGCAAATGAGAGATGAGAATAGGGAGGGAGCTGCAAAATGAGGTTTTGAAATGAGGGGGAGAAAGTAGGGTTTGTTGGGAATAATTATGGATCATTAGATTAAATTCAATATTATGTGTTGAATGGTAAAAGATGTTGCTTTATCACATGATTTATTATGTGAATATTTGGGTTTCAATGAAACAATGTTACATCACATGTTATTATTTGTTTTACACCAAATACTAACTAAAATATTTTATGCCTAATATCAAGAACAATAATAATAATAATCAATGATATTTATTAATGAATTATTATTATTATTATAATAGAATAATTAATTAATATTAATATTAATAATATAATTAGTAATAATATTAATAGCAGTACTAATAATAACTAGTAATATTGCATAATATTAAGAATAGTAATATTTTTTTTGGTACAAGAAGAGTAATATTACTATACATAAAATTCCTACAATAAATTAAAAATATTAATCTAACTATAAATACATAGCTTACCAAATCTAGCAAAAAAATAAAAATAAAAATACTATCTTGGTCCCTAAGTAAATTTAATTTTATAAAATAATGGTACTATTGTCCCATTCCAAATTGAATGTCTAAATCGCATACCACATACCATAAACCCTAACTCGTATACCCCATACCTTAAACTCTAACAGGCATACCCCATACTCTAAACCCTTACTCATATATCCCATACCTTAAAACCTAAATTAGATACCCCATATCCTAAATATTAAATCATACACTATACAAATATCCTAAATCATATACTTTATACCCTAAATTCTAAATTGTATACCCCAAACCTTAAATCACAAATCATATACTACACCCATACCCTAAATAATATACTCTATATCCTAAATTGTATATATACCACATACCAAACCTTAAATCATATGCCTAAAACTCATTTACACCTCATACCATAGACCATATAATCCATACCTTAAGAAGCCAGTATGGAGAAATCTCATACTAAGTTAAACTCCCATATATACCCTCTACCAGAAATCATACACCCCATACCCTAAATCATATATAAACTCCATATATAGCCTAAACGTTAAATCATATATGTCATTCCTTAAACCTTAAATCATACTCCCTACGTCTCAGAGAACATTACAAAATTACCGTTCGGCACCGGAGTTAAAAAGGGAGTATATATATTCAATTACATTGGTAATGGAAATATACGTGACTTACTAATGAGACATCTAAAATGGCAAAGTTTGTAAGGTCTCTAAGACGGAGGGAGTATACCCAAACCTCATGTATACCCTAAACCCTAAATTATATCTCCATACCCTAAACCCTAAATCATATACCTAAACTTCATATATATCTCATACTCTAAATCCAAACCATGAATCATATATACCCAAGCCCATATATACTCGATATCCTAAACCCTAAATAATATAACTCATACTCTAAATCCTAATTCATCAAGTATATGTATGGTTTATAGTTAATAAGTTAATTTAATATTATACTCCCTCCGTCCCGGTCGAAGTGTCTCAAAATGACAATTGCACGAGAATTAAGAAAGTGATGTAAGAAAGAGAAAAAAGTTAAATGTTGTGAGTATGAAAAATTAAATAGGAGAGATAATGAGTGGGAGGAATAGTTAGGAGAGAGAATGTTGTGAGTGTAAAAGTAAAGTAGGAGAGAGAATGAGTGAGGTAGAAAGAATATAAAAATAATAAAAACTTTTCTTTTTAGGAATGAGAAATTTTAAATGGGACGCCCAAAAAGAAAACTTGGGACACTTCGGCCGGGACAGAGGGAGTATTATTAATTATATACTAAAAATATTATATTAATATTATATAAATAAATGATTAACTTAATAATAACTAATTATTTAATTTAATATTATAAATAATTATTAAAAATTATATTAATAATTAATTGATTTAAAAGCAAAAAATATTTTAATATTTTTATTTTACATTTATTTTTAATTATTTATTAACTATTATTAATAAATGAGTTTAATAATAATAATTAATTAATTCCAAAAAATTTCAAATTTCCAATATCTCCTTAAATTTCGAATTCCCCTCTTATTTAGCAACAACAATGTCATCACCAAATTCACTATAATAACAGATTTGTAAATGGACGTTGGATTAACGGGTTTTAGCTAGGAAATGGATGGACTAGTGATGAGATGGATCGAGTTTGATGACAAGTTGAAGATGTGTTTTCGGATATGTACGTTGTTTCTGATGAGATGTGGTTCCTCGCATCCGAGGTGGTGATAGGTTGGAGCATGACTACGTCGGAGATGGTTGGGTCGTGGAGAGGGGTTTTCAATTTTGCCGAGGGGGGTTTTGAAGAAGGGAGAATTGGTTTCAGCTAGGCTGAGGGGGTTTTGAAGTAGGGGTTATGCACGTGGAGTCACCTTGTACAAGTAGGGGTTTTACCTCTCACGTGTGAGACGAGCACGTGGAGTCACCTTGTACAAGTAGGGAATTTACCCCCCACGTGTGAGACGAGCACGTGGAGACACCTTGTACAAGTAGGGGTTTTACCCCTCACGTGTAAGATTAGCACGTGGAGTCACCTTGTACAAGTAGGGGTTTCACCCCTCACGTGTGGGTTTGGGTTTTCACATTGGAATGTGGCCGTGAGCCAAGACAATTTTGACAATTCCCTATAAGAAGGGTGGGGTTATGGGGTTTTGAACCGAGGGGGTTGAATTACAAAAAAAAGGTGTTAGGTTTCGGTCAAAAGGGGCTTTGATTTTTGGTGGCGGAAGCAAGGTGGCGGAGAAGTTCTTCTATGTATCTTAATGCTCTGATACCATGTTAGAATAAAGAGAGTTAGACGAAGACAATCAAAACATGGAAGAGAGGAATTGAATTGAATGACTCAATTGATTATGATGCTAGAGATACGTATTTATAGGATTACAATGAGGAATCTCCTAGAAGGAGAATGTTTCTAACATTGTGTTTCTTAATCTAATACAAGGATTAATCTCCTAGAAGGAGAAGGTTTCTAAGATTGTGTTTCCTAATCTAATACAAGAATTATGTGTTCTAATCTATTTATTACAATATACTCCATCTGTCCCGTCCGAAAGGGCACAAATTTTCTTTTTAGGCGTCCCATCTGAAAGGGCACAATCCAAAAATGAATTTTTTTTATTACTTCCTTATTTGTGGGACCCACTTGTCATACTCTCACAATAAATATCTACTAACTATTCTCTACCCCACTTTTTCTTTCATACATCACCTTTCACTCACAACATTTATTTCACTATACACTTTTTATCTTTTCTACATCAATTTTTTTAATTCTAATGTAAAGACACAAAAATGCCCTTTTAAATAGGACGAAGAAAATATAATATAATGCTATTATATTCCAAATAATAAGTATCACATCAACAATTGTGCAGAAATATAAGATAAACATCCAAAGTACCATACAACACTCTACACGCATTATGTACATTATTCTTTTATGTATATCACACAAACTTGTGAGAATCAATTTTTTTTTTTTTTTTATGAAATAATAGAAAAATCAGGTTTATCTCTCTAAAATACTCATTTTGTCAATTAAATTACCATTCACAAAGTTATACTACAGTATCTGATTGTTTTTAGTCATAATATTGAAGATGAGGTTAAATTGTCAGTATTAAAACTGTCAATCTAACAATTTAAATAATAAAATTAACAGTTTTAATACCCAAAAATCCCCAACAAAAAAAATTTGCTGTTGAAAAAAACATTTTTTTATCAATCTATATTTTCATTTTTCATTTTCATCATTTTCGATGGAGTAAAAGACTCACTATTTTTTGGCTTGAGATTATGATGGAGTAAACCAAAATGGCTCATTAAACTATATTCGCTTCTTTTTTATAAATATACAGTCAGTAAATACAGTTTTCAACGCAATTTTCACCATAGGTTATCCGAAAACAGCTTTTATGTGCGTACAAGGGCAAGTTTGCGTAAATACGACCCCCTTACTATATCTTACTATATCGCAGGTGGAAGCATTTGCGGCAATGGGGTAATATTGTTGTTGTTGTTACATTTTCATTTTTCATATCATTTTTTCACAAGTAATGCTTCAATTATGATGATTCATAAAAGGTGTACTAGTGGGGTACAAGAATCTTGTTAAAATCATGACCACATTTCATTTTCAAATATTGTGAAATGTAAATGAACATCATCAAAAGCAGACATTATCATGATGTTCATATCATTTTCATTTTCACTACCTACTAGCTCTTGTGAAATTAGCAAAGTACTGAAACTCAATACCTGCAGCAACAACAATAGAGCTAAGCATAGCAACACAACCAAGATGGAAATTAGCTAGTTTTTCTACCCACCATTGTCACTCCCATTATAACTGCACACATATATTTGCTCGAATTACCTACATATATGACCAATTTTTTTCGCCCTTCCATCTTGATAATTAACCATTATTGCGTACTAAACGAACACTAATTTGAGATGGGATTTGGACCACTTGGTACGTCGTGAGCATTCGCATTAAGAGCTCCTCCTCTTCTCCAAGCCCAAGTTCGTTGTCGACTTCCCATCACTGGATGCGGGTCCATAACTTGAGTTTCCTTGCTATCTTTGGAGCTGTGCTCGGATGATCTTGCTGTATTTGTATCCACCTTTGAGTTAGCTATAAACTTACCTTGATCACCTTCATGATTAGAGGTAAGGACAGGAGCCTCGTTTCCGGCCATGGCCATATGAAGAAAGAGCAAAAGAGTGAGTGAGATGGGTAGCAAAAGTTTGGGATTTATGAAGGTGAAGTTGGAGCTCATTGTTCCATACAATTAGGAGAGAAAATGCAGATGAAATACTCATCTACTACTATTGCATTTGAGGAGGAGAAAAAAAAACACTTGCCTTTGATTACTATATTGGATGGTTACAATTGGAGCCTAAGTTAAGTCGTTCAAGAAAGCAAAAGGGGAAGTTAAAGCGGTTTTGTGACATCTTTATATCCTTATTAGAGCTTTTAGAGACCTGACTGACCAAAGATCGATGGAGGGAGAGAATATTTTAAAGTGCGGGGCAAAAGAGAGACGCGTAAATCAATAATTCTTTTTACACTATGAGGAATGAGATAATGGCTAGGAATCCTTCAGCAGCTCCCGCTTGCTGCAGCGGCCAACTTCATGCATTTGTTCCTGCTGTAGTTGAGATGTGATTGATGCGCATAAATAAAAAGTGACTCTAGTTTTCAAATAAAATGTGGCTACCAAGTATGACTCAGCAACAAAATTGATGTATGCGATAAATAGTCAACTAAAATAGTCAAACCGTCAAGTTGGAGGTATAAGCGGAACCCTTTTCCAACCGACAAGTGGAAACCACGTGTATAAACAAAGGGAAACCAATTTGAATTTTATTAAATAAATGGATGAAGTTTAGGGAGCGAGATCACTGAATACGGCGATATGGTGATCTCACCCTATTTAAACCAAACAAAATATAAGATAAAGGGAAGAGAAGCGAGATCACTGAATCGGGTGAAATGGTGATCTCGCCCCATTTTCTAGGACTTAACGTATGCAGAGATGAAGATGGAGCGAGATCATCAACTCTGGTGATAGGGTGTTCTCGCCTCATTCTATATAGACTCATTAAATATCAAGACAAAGTATAGCGAGATCATTAACTCCGGCGAGATGGTGATCTCGCCTCAATCTATCTTGAACATACATAACGGTTGTCGATAAAAGACAAATCAACTCTGACACACAAAGATATTCACCAAATAAGACAAGAGACAAATCTCCCCCTTTGGGCGTCTCATGATCTCACCTGCAGAAGTGGTGGAGTTGGATAAAGTATGTTGGGGCTAATCAGAGGAGGACATGTGTCATGTGGTCCAAGATAACATAGATGACGTCATAACACTTTATGAGACTATATATACTACATGCATCTTGGAGGTTAAGTAAGCCATTTTTCCTACCCTAGAGCTCTTTCAATATAGTTTGAGCTTTTCCATAAACCATGTACTTACTCTCACACTCGAGGGGCTTTAGCCGGAGAAGCTCCCGCCTTCGTTCACGGTGTTCATCTTGCAGGTCTGAGGTGGAAGATCAAGCCAAGTTATCCTCCGTAGAGTCAACACATTGGAGTGGTCAACCGAGCTCGATTTTTAGTAGCATCAATTTGGTTCCTTTACCGGGAACGAGTTTATCTCCACCAAAGACTTCTTGATCCTTCAAAGATCCAGATTTTATAGTGTTCATTGATCAGCTTCTGTTGTTGTTTTCATTCGGTTTCAAATGGAGCAAATAGGAACCTCGAAGGCAAAAATCCTCAAGTCAGTTGTGGAAATTCTCACTCACAAGAATCAGGAAGAACAACCTCAAAAATCTCGGGACACTTTTCATACTGGAACATCAAAAAGGAGGCATCAAACTCCTTTCGGGTCAAGGAGGGGAGAGGGAAGGACCGAGAGGGAGAGAGAGAAAGATGAGATGGCAGCACAGAAGGCGGTTAGGGCCTATGAGGCACTCTACATCAAGCAGCAAAATGAGTTGCTACTCCAGGTCCGAAAGAATAATCGTAAGTTGGAAGAGCTGGGGGAGGCACCTTTGCTGCTCCCCAAAGAGATAGTTGGTGATATTTTTTTAACACCATCGAAGGTGCTAGAGCCCAGTCGAGGAGGTAAGACGGATCGGAGCGAAGAGATGACCCAAGGAAAGTCAAAAGGCGAAAAGCTCTATCTCCACCCAGGAGAAGGGCAGACCGCGAAGAAGAAGGAAGTCGCGAGAGGGAGAACGAGAAAATGGAAGAGAGGGAAAGCGAGCATAGAGAAAGGTCAAAGTCTTGACATGATCGGGAGAAGGAGGAGCGAAGAAAGTGAAGCATAGTTCATTATGTACCAGGAGAGGAGGATGATTCCCACTACTAGAAACAGGACATTTACCGACGGAATTTTACCGACGGACTATGTCCGTCGGTAATACAGACGGAAAAAATTCATTTACCAACGGAATTTAAATTTCATTTGCCGGGAATTTTTTTTTTTTAAATTTCGTTTAGTCCGTCGGTAACGCTTTTATTTCTGCCGGTAATACCAACGGACTAAGTCCGCCGGTAATAATGACGGATGTCGTCCGTCGGTAAAAAGTAGGTATAAATAAAATCCCTTCCCCTTCCTCAGCCATTTACGCTTTCAATTAAATCAAAATACGTACCCAAATCGCCCGCAAATCGCCGAAACCCTTGAAAGCTTGAAGCAACGCCGTCGCCTCGCCTCGCCGTTTGCCGTTCACCGCAGGTAACATCTCTCTCTCACTCGCTTTCTCTCTCTCTCTCTCTCTCTCTCTCTCTCTCTCTCTCTCTCTCTCTCTCTCTCTCTCTCTCATTAGTTACAGTACAGTCGTAGTCCCCGTTCAGAGCCGTTCCTCGCCCAGTCTCGCTTGCCGTTCATCGCCGTCACCGTTCCGCTCTCAGGTTATGATTTGCTCAATTTAGCAAAATATTTTTATATTTTGATAAAAACTTTCTATTTTTTATTGATTATTACAATATTGACAAGAGTGGATGCTTGCCAAAGTTTGCACGATTTTTTGATAAAAACTTTCTATTTTTTATTGTTGTTATATGAGTCCTCAAATGATCAAAATGAGATCTTAAGACCTTCTAAATTTGATATCGAAACTGGATTATTATTTTTTACCAAAGTTGGTTCGATTGAAGTTGTTTTTAAAACATTGTAGGATTGGCAGTTGTTTTTCTCATTGTTGTTTCCGAGACAACCAGTTTTCCTTTCTCTCCATTTCCTATCTGTTTTAAGTCTTCTAGACATTTTAGAGTAATAGGAACTACCACGCATAACTTTCCATTTGATTTTTGAGATATTTGAGACTCAATTCCCCTATGTTATAGTCTCTGTAGGTGTTTGTGTTTGTGTCTTATTTTTAGAAGTTGGAATCTTTGTATCCTTGATACATAGTTGACTGGGTAATGGTCCATTCCTTCATTATTCGGACTAGATGAAGAGGATTTAAGATCTTTGAGATGGGCACCCAAATATTTGGCTTTAGCTTGATATAATAAATGATCTGTCATATGGTCCAAGGGGGAGGGAGGGGGGTGAATGTCTAAAATTAGGAAGACTTGGATGGAAGTATTGTTAAGGAATTAGACTCCTAATCATTGTCTAAAATTAGGAAGAAAACTCTTAGTGGCACTGCTTATAGGGTATTGTGGTTGGTGGTTAACATCTTAAAATATAAATAAGATGAGAGCCTTTTTCACCCACAGCTATCAAAATCCGTCTATCTTTGATCAAGAAAGATAGAGCAAACAAGTTCTCTACTGTTTGAGCAAAGGATTTTCTGTTTAATAAGAGTTTTTACAGTTTCACTGTCCTCTTTCTCTCTAAGGATCTCAAACATCACTTGAGATCCTTAGAGAGGAGGACAGTGAAACTGGAAAAAATTCTTATTAAACAGAAAATCCTTTGCTCAAACGGTAATGAACTTGTTTGCTCTGTCTTTCTTGGTCTAAGATGAGATAGGGTTTTGATAGTTGTGGATGAGAACGACTCTTATCTTGTTTATAAATGTTAATTTAATTCATCATTGTAAAATTATATATTTTACAATAAAGAATTAATATTTAAAATTATTCACAATATTAATAATTTAAAAAATATGATAGATGTGTGTGTTAATTCATTATTGTAAAATTATGCATTTTACGGTAATGAATAAAAATTAATGTTACGACGTGACGTTGTGACGATTGAAACACAAAAGCTTAGAAACCCGTTTAAGAATCTTTAACTTATCATGTTGAGGTCAACATGTAGTCATCGATTCTTAAATTGTCCGTGTGGACAGTCTTGAAATGCATGATTATATGTTTTGTAAATATCATTATTGTCTATTAAAATTGCTTGAATAGTCGATAGTTGAGATATTTCGGTTGCATTAATTCTATTGTTCTCTGAGTGTATACTAGACATATATGGTTGATTACACTGTCGATTCTAATCGATAGTGTTTGATTGACCTAGTCTACGTCGTGCACTTGGAGACCATGGGGCTATGCTGTCGAAATTTCTTGATTTTCGATTATAAAGCAAGTAGACAAGGTGATATTTGCAATTCATACGTGTATTTCGGGATGGGATAGAAGCCAACCCAATTCTAAACCTAATGGACATGAATTGTCCTTTCATCATAGGGAATGATATACTTTACAACAAAGAATTAAATATTAATATTTAAAATTATTCAAAATATTATGATAGATGTGTGTGTTAATTCATTATTGTAAAATTATGCATTTTACGGTAATGAATAAAAATTAATGTTACGACGTGACGTTGTGACGGTTGAAACACAAAAGCTTAGAAACCCGTTTAAGAATCTTTAACTTATCATGTTGAGGTCAACATGTAGTCATCGATTTTTAAATTGTCCGTGTGGACAGTCTTGAAATGCACGATTATATGTTTTGTAAATATCATCATTGTCTATTAAAATTGCTTGAATAGTCGATAGTTGAGATATTTCGGTTGCATTAATCCTATTGTTCTCTGAGTGTATACTAGACATATATGGTTGATTACACACTGTCGATTCTAATCGATAGTCTTTGATTGACCTTGTCTACGTCGTGCACTTGGAGACCATGTATTGATAGCTCTAGTGTTCCTGTTAGTGAACCATCCTGGCGGGTTAATTTGGACGCAATTATTAATGAGGAAGGAAAAATGGAAATATCTATCTCTCCCAGTGGGTAGTAAGTATTATTTAATTGCAAATGTCATATATATAATGTTTACATTTTATTATTGTCTTTTTATTTGTATATATATTGATATATTGTTTTTTAATTAATATCTTGATAGGTTTATACATGCATGGTGGTGGTAGCGGTAACGGTAGCGGCAGCGGCAGCGCTCGTGGTTGTTAAACATGAACTTTAATTGACATGTAATCAAACAAACAAACATATGTAGTTTCTCTTTCCCTTTCCCCTTTTCCCCGGCCTTTCCCCCTTTCCCTTTCCCTTTCCCTTTCCCCGGCCGTTTCCCCTTCCCTTTTCCCCGTTTCCCCTTTCCCCTTTCCCTTTCCCCCTTTCCCCGGCCGTTTCCCCTTTTCCTTTCCCGTTCCCTTGTCGCTTGATTTGGACAAACATATGTATTTTATTTGATGTACAAGCGAAACAGGTTGTTTGTGTTTGTTTGTAGTTTGTAATTGTATTTGGTTAAAACAGGTTGTTTGAACAGGTTTACAGCCTTTTACAGGTGGATTAATAATAAAACAGAATATTTTTTTATAAAAAATCTGGACAGATTACCGACGGAAATTTCCGTCGGTAAATAAATCAAAAACAAAAAAAATCTAATTACCGATGAAAATATCCGTCGAAAAATAATAACAATTAAAAAAAATAAATTTATTTACCGACGGACATATCCGTCGGTTTAGGGTTAAGATTTCCGACGGACATATCCGCCGGTAAAATTTATGGTTTTCGACGGCTCTAACCGTCGGTAATGGATTTTATTTATTTATTTCTTTATTATTTACCGACAGATATTTTCGTCGGTAACCTCCGGCGAAGGCTCCGGTTAACCGGCCGGCATATCTAATTTCCGACGGACGGTTTCCGGCGGAATTTTGGATTTTCCGGCGGACAATCCGCCGAAAATACCGACGGAATTTGTCCGTCGGTATTACCAACCAATTATTTCCGACGGAACCCGACGGACGAATTCCGTCGGTAATGTCCATTTACCGACGGATATGGTGAATTACCGACGGATATGGTGAATTACCGTCGGTAAAGGTCCTGTTTCTAGTAGTGTCCTATTATTACCAATATTCGGATTTAGAGCTGAATTCTGGGTCCAAATATGATAGCACCTACGCTCCGGGTAAGTCGCAGAGGGAGCGAGGTACTAGTAAATCGTGGTTTTATAAGAAAGAAGAGCGAAAGTAGCAAACTTACTGGAAAGCGGAGATAGCCAAGCAAATAACAGACTTGAAAGAGATCTACGGAAGAAGCAATATTTAAAGAGAGAGACTCCTATTTGTATTCTTTTGCTTAGAAGATAAGGGAGGCCAAGCCTGACCACGCGTTCAGGAAACCAGATTTGCCTGAATATTCAGGAAGCACCAGAGTCAGGAATCACATCACTAATTTTGAGGTAACAATGTCGATCCTCACTAATGATGATGCCATTAGATGTAAATATTTATCTAGTACTTTGACTTCGCATGCGTTGAAATGGTTTTCTCTCAATCCATTGGATCCATCAAGAATTATAGCGATTTCAGATAAAAAATTATGTCCCGATTTAGCCACCCTGGAACTTGTCCGGTCAAAAAATAGGATTTGTGCAACATCATGCAGAGAGATGCGGAGACTTTGTTGAAATACATGGAGAGGTTTAATGCATTGCCGGATCAGTCCCAGATACCAGCCAGGAGTCGCTAGTGATGCTCTTTTCTGCTGGCTTGTCTCCGGGGAATTTTAAAAGAGAAGTTGGGATGACGACACCTAAGACATTGGGGGAAATGTTTGAAAGTATGCGAGGATTCACGGGGGGCAATGAGCCAGAAATCCCAGTAGCTCAAACCGCTACTCTGAGGAAGGTAGTTAAAGAGCAGATTGAAACAGTAAAGGCAGAAGGAAAAGAAATGCTCAAGAAAGACATAAGGTAATGGAACAAAGCCATAGGAAGGGAAGCTTTCAAGGAGCAGGTTATCACCAAGTTGAGTCTGAGCCCAAGCGAGCTGATGAAATTAGTTAGCCTACCTCCAGTCCACGAAATGAACAAGGAAACCTTAGAAAGGAGAGGTAAGAGCAAATATTGTGAGTATCATAAGGACATAATACATGTAACTAACGCATGTCTTAATCTTGAAAGGGTCCTTCAGGCCAAGGTGGACAAAGATCTATTGAATGAATATATTGAGCGAGATGAGACTGGGCGAGATGGAGGGGTAAGGCGAGATGAGGAGTTAAGGAACGTGGTGGATGTGATTAGTGATGCTATTCCCAGAATTACACAACTAAACAATCAAGTGATGAGCCTATCACACACCTTTCATGTTCTCGCGTATCCGCCTGGAGAAGAGAGGATCATCAATTTCACAAGAATAGAGTTGGCGACTTCAACGCTTCATGCGAGCCAACCTCTGGTTACCTCAATTTTTACCTCAGCAACATTCTCCATAGAGTGCTAGTTGACACGGGAGCTAGTCGCAATATCCTCTATTATGAGGCATTGAAGAGAATGGAATTAACTAACGCCCAACTCACTCCATACAAAGGTGTTCTGGAAGGCTTTACCAACCACACATTCATAGTAAAGGGAATCATAACCTTGAATATTGAGGTTCCAGATGAAGACCAAGATGTTGGTCGGAAGAGAGCAAGAGAAATTTAGTTCATGTTGATTGATCTCCTTTCGCCATACAACGCGATAGTTGGAGTTCCTTTTTTGCAAAGTTTCGAAATGGTGGTGTTTGTTCCATATCAAAGGGTTAAGTTACCCACTCAAAAGGGGATTACTTGTATCAGAATTCAACCACCGACAACCCTCAAAAAGAAAATCGAGATGCAGAAGGCGAAAAAGCTTTTGGCTGTTACAAACAAAATCGTGATAGGAGTACCGCGAATTCATATGATTACCAACCCCTTTAAGGGGAATAAGAGTGGGAGGAAACTGAGAGCATGAGGAACAAGTTGGAAATCATATGTTGGCCAATTTGTGAAGAGGTCAGATGGGAATGTATGGAAATCGAGAATGTGGAAGCTGAAAGTGAGAATGGCCAAGACTAGCCAGCAACAATTGTGATAGAAAAGATGGAATGTGATGATGCAGAAATGGATATGGAGATAGAAGAAAAAGTGGATGAATGTATTATTTGTGAACAAGACCCAAAGGCGGTTTCAGAAGTGTTGGGTATGCTTATTATAAACCCCTCCTATTACTTGATTTGATTGATACCATCACCTATTTTATTTTATATGGACTATAGGATATTATGTATGAAGTTTTATACTTCAATTTTTTAGTTAAGTCCATTTTTATAGTATAGTTACTAAGGCTTTAAAAGGATAAAATTTCTAAGTGTTTTGGCTCAAGAAGGACTGAAGATCTGATCCATGCAATCTACCACATGGCTGACCGCACAGCTCAAAGCAAGCCTGATATATCCGATTAACTTCATGCGGTCGACCGCATATCCATGGCTAACCGCACCCTCTCAAGTCCTTAGCCAAATTGAAGATTGAAGATTTGATCTTGGTATAATTGACTCTAACCACAACTCAGAGTTAACTAGAAGAATTATACCATTGCAGAGTTCACTCAGAGAATTTCAAAAAGATGACAGTTGTTGTCATTCGTACAAAGGAAATACTATCTTTCCACTAATTCTGCAACCTGAAGACAAAATGGAAATGTGCTACAATCAAACATCAACAACACATTGTCCTTGAAGCTTGTCCAACAAGAAATTCCAACGGCTACTTTATTTCCAAGGAATTAAATAGACCCTGTGAACAAGCCATGAAAAGAAAGAGATACATTGTTAAAATCCCCAAAGAAGTGTTGAAGCTTAGAATATCCAGAATCATTTGAATCTTCAAACACTTCATCTTCAAGCCTTCAAGAAATATTACTTACCCAGAAATCTCTCAAGCTTTGTAACCACAACAAGATTCATCAAGCTCTATTACTTCTATTATAAAGAGCTCTTGAATTTTAAACACACACTGGTTATAGTATATGATTAGCAATTATAGAAAAGATAGTTAGATTTGAGATTGATTCACAACTTTGTAATCTTTGTAACAGCTGCTCAATATCTAAATATACTATCACCCTTAGAAGATTAAAGACTAACCATCTTGGTAGATGGCATAGATCATTTACGATTGAACCTCTCCAAATACATTGTCAAATACTTTCTGCACTTTATTTTGTTCGTTCTTAAGTTTTCTTATTGGTCCGTGTGTTTGATCTTCGTTGTTATTCAACCACACTTTGAATTGTGTTTATAGTAGAAATCTGTCTTAGCATATTTTTCAACCTTGCGGTCGACCACACTTTCTCATTTGCGATCGACCACACTCATTTTCACTACTACACTTTTATACTTAGAAACTTCCGATGTGCATTTTACTATCTTGATAGTTGGTTTTTACTTGACCACACTTTCATAATAGTAAGCCAAGGTTGATTTTTGAAAAGGGTTAGAAATTTTTTATACAACTATTCACCCCCTCTAGCTGTTTTTCATACACTTGTTGCACCTTTGGGACCAACAAGTGGTAACAGAGCGAACACCTTTATAAAACTATTCTTTGTTTTTCAAGATTAATAGCTTAGGTGCTGAATCGTCATGGCAACTTCAAAAGCTATGGCAACGATTAACTATTCACACATTCCTATATTGGATGAAGATCATTTCGATATCTGGAAATCTCGCTTGCTGATTCATTTGGAGTCTATAGATGAGATGTTGGTTGATTGCGTAACCAATGGACCTTTTGTACCAATGAAGGCCAATCCAGATGCAACTACCAATGCTGAAATTCCTGAAGTTAAAAAGCTTAAGTCAGAATGGACTAGCGAAGAAAGAAGATATGTTGCATTGGATAGCAAAGCCAGACACATCATTCCGTAACCTTAACAGTATCCACCTATCAGAAGGTCATCAAATGCACGACTGCAAAGCAGATGTGGGACGCTATTGAAAGCTTTCTTGAAGGTGATGTTCTATGCAAGGAGAACAAGAAGTTTGAAGTAGAAAAATGATATAGCAGCTTTACAAGACGACCGAATGAAACTCTACGTCAAACCTATGACCGCTATGTTGAGGTAGTAAATGCTTGCTTATCTTTTTGTAAAGTATAAACTGATAAAGAAATTAATATGACATTCCTTGGTGCTCTAGGATTCGAATGGATGCACAAATCAACTTCCCTCGAAGACTCAAAACATTTGAATACTTGGAATCTCAGTGACTTGTATGCAAATCTTAAAGTTTATGAGCTAAAATTACAACATATTGACGAGGTTGAAGGGAAGGTAAAATCACTTTCTATGTTTGTTGTTGATCATGCGGAGAAACCCTCAAAGCCTACCTCAGATTCTAGTATTTCAAATTCTTCTCTCATCGATATGAATGACGAGGATTTTGCCATGTTCGTAAAAAATTTCCAAAAATTTCGTAAAAATTCAAAATCATTTTCAAAAGTTAAACATCCAGCAACATCTTCTAGGGTGAGTGACCCAAAGAAAAAGAGTGACCTTGTTTGCTACAATTTTTGAAATCCCGATCATTTTGCTTTGTAGTGTCCTCAACCCAAATATGAATATTTGAAAAAGAAAAATTCTCGTTCGAAATTTTCTCGACGAAAGGGGATGGTTGATGAAGAAGAAGAGAACTCAAAATAACTTGCTACTTGGATCGAAACCGATTCTGATGAAAAAAGCGATGAGAGTACCAAATAGGTAAATTATTGCCTTGTTGCTAAGGATGCTTCTAGTGATTCAGAAGATAATGTTTCTGTTCAGTCACCCAAAAAGAAGAATGAGGTGGTTTCTAAGAAAAGCAAGATTGTGGCTAGTAGTGTGGACTATAGCAACTTTAAACTCACTCCAAGCTACAAAATTGGCAATTACTAATTTTCTCGCCCCATCTTTCCACCAAAAAATGAAACACCTTCAAAAGTTGAGTCTACCCCAAGTGTTTCAAAAAGATTTAATGAGATTTCTCCCATGTAACAAGAAGAGATGTTCAAAAAGGCTGAAGTGATGATCCAAAGGTTTGAAAATGTTAAGAAAGCCCAATCACTATCAACTGATGAGATTTCTCAGCTCGAGACTGAGAAAAGTGTGCAAAAATCTGAAATCAAACTTTTGAAAGAGAAAGTCAAAATCATGACTCCTCTTGCTGAATCAAATATTACTATTGAAACTAAAGTTGCTGCACTCAAAATTAGAAACAATAACTTGGTTGCTCAAAACACTGAACTCCAAAAGGTGATTGATGACTGGACCAAATTTTGTGTCACTATGGATCAAATACTAGAATCCCAAAAGTTTAGTGTAGATAAAAAAAGGTTTGGGATTCCAAACTAGTGACAATTTTAAGTGTGCCTCTTGCTGTAAAAACAGTGAAAAAATTTATGATCAAACTCATGAAAATTCTAAGGTGAAGCAATCTTATTCAAAGGGTAAAGGAAAGAAACCAAAGGCTAAACTTAACTTCCATTATATCTTCCCCAATAATCAAACTAGGAATAATTCCAAGATTAAAGGAAAGGAAAAAGAGGAAAAAGGCCATGATGTAAATCATCATGTGGTCGACCACACCACACCTCCGACCACATACCAAGCTTCCACATGAAAAGCAAGTGCTCTTAGGAAATTTGTGGTCAACCATAAAAAGATAATTTTTGTCAAAGCCAAAATCTCTGGCCCAGCTAAAGATATGAAACCTTAGACTAGTAAAGAGTTTATCAAAACTCAGTTTGGTAGTGGCTTTTATCATTGTTCTGTGTGTGATGGTTATGATCGCTCGGCTGCAGAATGCCTCTTGAAATTCACACCTAATTCTCGAAGACATAATTCGCCTTCTGTCAAACAGGTTTGGGTTATCAAAAGGTGCTAACCCCAGGAACCAAAAGAATAAAGGCGACCTCGTGTATAAATGTTTATTTTTTAGGTCCTTTACTTCATGGCTGGAACTTACAAGGCAAATTCAAATGAATGGTGTCTTGACAGTGGCTGCTCAAGACACATGATAGGAGGTATCACCTTACTGGAAGATGTCCGTGAAGAAAGTGGTCCTGTAAGTGCCCCAATCTGGGTCGTTAATGTTCCGTCAGCCCAAATTAATGATTTATGATCATTTAGGGGCATTTTGGACATTATTTTATCAATTTGAATGAGGAAGGACCTCTTAGGAATAAAAAATGAACAAACACCTCGCTGAGATTTGTCATTTACAATAATAAAAGGGAATATTGACCAAGTGCAAACAGCCAAAATTGCTTTCTGCACAGGACCAGGCACGCTGCTGGGGTCATCCGCGCGGATGAGATTGTACCTACAATCTTGTCCACGCGGATAAGATTGTCATCCAACAAACCTATAAATACAGCCCTTCTCCCTCAGTTTAACGAGACCAAAAAATACGAAAACGTACTGTTATGCTGTCAAAACCCACTCCCAAACAGCCATTTTCACCTTCATAACTCAAAATCCACACCAAATTCAACCTCAAATCCACCCCAAAACTACTCCTAAGCCTTGAAATCCTTTAAACCCAAAACACAAACCCAAGAAAATTGGTAAATCCTCACTCCTTCTACTCATATCTCTCTTGTTTATACACTTACTCCATATTTAAATTGTGTAGTCTTATTTACTACTTGTTGTTTGACTCCCCTTTCCCTCTTGTCCCAAGGATCCAAGAGGATCTCCATGGAGTTCATCTCCATGGATGATTCTCTACAAGGATTCATACTTTTAATTATGCAAATCCCCTTGTCCCTTTGTTTACATTTCCTTGGTACTTGCCTTTTGACCTAAAGTATGGTCATCTTGGAGTCCATCTCCATAGATGACCACTTTGAAAGGTCCTTACTACTTGTTTCCTTGTAAATCCCCCTTCCCCATGTCTAAGATGCTCACCTTGGAACACTTTCCTTGGATGAAAATCATCTAGACTCACAATTTAGGTCACACAAGATGTATAAGATATACTTGAGTATAGGTCTCAAGGATGGTCTTTCTATGACCACCTTAGAGATCTTCCTCTAAAAGTTGATACATCTTGACATATCCCTTGTTCAAATTTACTTTCATGTCAAATTCACTTCCCCTTTGCAAATGATATGTTTGCAAGTCCTAATGTACCCCCAGGATGGCTTGGTTAAGTGGATTCATGAATTATGACCACTAATCAAAGTCTAGGGAAAGAGAGGACAAAACATGAATGCCAAAAATTCAAGTAATCCTTTCATTTTCAATTTACAGTTACATTTCCATTTAAGTCCTGTAAATCCAGTTAACTTTGTGGAAATTACAGTGACTAAACTGGAAACTGTAAAAAATATTGAGACTGCAGGCCCATCCGCGCGGACAAGACTGCACTACAGTCTCATCCACGCGGATGACATTGTCATCTGCAAACAGTTTTCAGTTTTTCGCTTATTTTCTGTTTAATCATTGTTTTCTAACTATTTTTCAGTTCAGCACCTAGAATATCAGTTATTTTTAGAAAACTCCTTTTTTAAGAAAATCCCTTTTTTTTAACACACGCACACACAACAAAAAGTTTCAAGTGAGGAAGACTTGTAATACGAGGCATTCCGGGTGAACGTCAAACGTTTTTTTCGAAGTGTAATGTGACCTCCGAACTCACTTATCTCATTTTAGGCATTTTTCAAAGGTTTGACCCTTAAACTAAAAATGGCGTGGCGACTCCGAAAATGATTTTCGCGAAAGAAAAATCGCGTGACATCACAGTGGCGACTACGCTGGGGAATCATAAAAGTTTTTTTTTTTTAAATAAAATAAAAAAAAACTCATTTTTCCAATAATAAATAAAACTTGTTTTTTCAAAAAAAAAAAAAAAGATTTTGTGGGTCAAACTTCCGTTCAAAACACTTGAAACTTTTGTTTTGTGTGCGTACGTGCTTCGAGAAAGTCAATTTTTGACTGTCGAATTCATTCCCCTAACTGTAAAACTTTATGTGCTTATGTGCTCGTGCATTTATGTGTTTACATGTATTTAAAAAAAATGATACCCAGTATATAGGCTGAAAGCCATTAAACTTCCTCTTAACGCCTCCTTATGGTAGTCGGGGATAAGTTATGGGAGAACAACGCCACGTACTGGTCTCACTTCAAAAAAAATTTGTTTTCAAAAAAAAAAAATCTTTTTGTTTTCAAAAAAAAAAAAATCTTTTTGTTTTAAAAAAAAATCTTTTTGTTTTCAAAAAAAAAATCTTTTTTGCATGCATCATGATTTTAAGACACATTTGAAAATCTCTATTTTTACTCAAAAAAGAATGTAGACTGCGGTACACTACGCGCACGTTGACCGTACACTGCACACTACGTCCTTAACCCGAGAAATCTCAATAGTAGCCTGGGAGGCCTTACTTGTTAGGTCCCAAATGGTAGGAATCAGGCTAGAGGGGGGGTGAATAGCCTGATTAAAAACTTTTTCAAGAAACTCTTTAAATCCTTTGAAAATGTTAAGTCTCAATTTGCAATGACTAACCGATGAAAAGGATTGCACAGCGGAAATTGTGTCGGTTAGGAATTCACTCAAAACAGTAAGACAAATCGGTTAGAGAAGTGATTTTCAAGGAGTAAGGTAAAATCTCATGCCATGGTTTATATTCCAATAAAAATAAACAAGTATGCAGTAACTGGAATCAACAGGTTGTGACCAGTTGAGAGATTGTCAACCGGTTACAACAACACAAATAATAAACAAACACAACAAGAAATGACACGTTGTTTGAAGAGGTTCACAGTGTTAAATAACTGCTACATCCTCTACCAAGTTTGGTCAGAACTTGGATTTGTGAAAGTGCACTGCAATTAATGAATCCTAACTATTACAAGTTGCAAGCCCAATGATTGAAGGCTGCTAAAAGTAAAGTGGCCACTAATGGATTGTGCTACAATAAAGACCAAGTGTTTTCTAGAGATGTGCTCACAAATTGAGCTGATTTCTCTAGGGTGTGTGTGTGATTCAATCAATGTGTTCCATTAGTAGTCTTGTTGAGGAACACAACATGAATTGATTGAAGGTGCTCAGTGTTTATCCTAACAGAGATATGGTCTAGTGAATGTGAGGACTTGAATTGAATGCCTTGAACTTGAGTGTTTGAAGGTTGGTAGTTATTGGCAACTCACTCTCAAGGATCTTAAATGCACCAACCCTCTTCAATGCTCAGGGAAGCTATTTATAGTGAGCTTAAAAAAGGAGCTGTTGTCTCTGAAGAGGTTGTAATGATGACTTGGACTGGCAGGCATTAAATGGGAGTATCTTTTCATTTAATGCCTGAGATTTGATAGAGAGGATTTCCATTGAGTAGTTGAGGGGATGTGAGTACTGGTAACTTTGACATTCCACTTTGAGATTCTGACAGTATGCAGGAATGTCTTTTCAGCATGGTGCTTTACCAACTTCAGGTAAAGTTGGGGGCTGAGTAGTTGGGAGCAATAAATGCTTCGACTAGCTGAAGGAAGCTTGTAGGATAAGCCAAGGCCGGTTAAAGAATGAAGGACATGACCGGTGAGAGATTACATCGGTTAGGCAGATGACCGGTTAGGCATGACTGACCGGTTGAGTGGTCAACCAGTTAGAGAAGCTTCTTTACCAAGTAAACACATTTGCTGATAGGAAAATCTTCAGGCCTTTAAGTCTTCAAATCTTGAGAAAATTACATTTCAAAAACACTGGGCACTAGCACTAAGGGAACCTAGCATACATAGAAAAATTCTATTTCGTCTAATTAAAATTAGGGGTCCTCAATAATGCTTATTGTGATTGGGATTAAGCAATTCTAAGCTAAACATATATTTGACTAGCATTACTATGCCTCTCGGTGCAAGCACAGGATGACCCAAACAGCCATTGGATTACCCTCGTGTCGACCCTGTACTTGTCCGTGACACACTTTTTTTCGAGACTCGATTGGTTTTTGGTCCGGTCCGTGTCAGACCGTGTCAGTGAATACCCCGCGTAGGTCAAACCCTAGTCAACACGCCAAGTCAAGATCCTCCGCGGACCTAATTTAGTCGAAGTCATTCCGGTTTTCCGCCATGAACTTTGACCTGATCTTGACTGGGGCTCGGACTTTGATTTTGACCTGCACGGCTTATGCATCGGCTCCCGGTATAACACCAAGTCATCGAGCATTAACGCCCAGTCCATGTTTAATTACTTATTAACCAATGACGAGTCAAGATCCCTCGTGGACTATTATCAGTCAAGGTCATGCTGGCATTCTGTCAGGCATCTTGACCCTATCTTGATCCTCGACGCTGGCTTTGCCAGTAATTTACATCGAATGAGCATTAAGACTTTATGATCTGCCAGACCTTAGGTTCGTCTTCCTTTTCGGTTGGTGGGACCTGCTTGCCCTACGAAACCCTTGTTCGAGGTTACAGGTTGTGGGTCTGTAGGTGTAGTGATGGGTCCCACTGATCCAGGACTGAGAATAGCAAAAAAAAAGGAGCAATCTTTTCTAACCGCTTAGGTTTTAATAAAACACGTTTTAAGTAAACGGAAACAAATAATCACATGTTGCATGAGCCCTGAGCCCAAACACCTACCCTTTTTCTTCGACTCCCAAAGTCTGAACCTCCCTTATATCTTCCTCCCGCAGCACCTCGCAAGGCTTGGGTACGGACACCGGGTCACCGTCTGGCTAGTTGGGAAGAATCAAGCGCATCGTTAGATTCATCGCTCGCTTCAACTCCGATTTTCAGAATGTCTGCATCAGCTGATAACAATGGGGACAATACCACTCCGCCTCCCGGGATCCCTCAGACAGACCAGGATTGGATTCAGTTGGTCTAACAAATGAGACTGCGGCAGGAAGCATAGATGAACAGTCTCCTGAAGGCTATTAAGAGTCATAGTTTGATCCCTAGTCTCAATCCCGATGGCACTTTCACCGTGGGAGAGGAAAAGGACCCCAATCCCACTCTCGGTCGCCCCGAATATGTCAGGATGCCACCACCAGCCTCCTATATGACTACCTCCAGTACCCCTGCTTCTCGGTCTACAGGTCAGCCGGTCCCCAAGCAACAGCTCAAAATGCTGCCATCACAGTTTGATCTAAAGCAGCAGTCAGGGATGGGTCAGTTCGGCTTTTCTCAGCAACAGTCAAATGTCCCTCCTCAGAATGGTACCCATCAGGCAAATCCCAGTGCTTCCTGAGCTGTCCAAACAGATATAAGTAAAAGAAATGAGACTTTACTTACAGGAAACTTCCGAACAATGGAGGAAGTATGGTTAGCCGTCAGAGCTCTCAAGGAACGCCAGAATGAGCAGCAGGCCTGGATCGAGGAAGCCACACGCCATTTCGAAACTTTGACAATTCCCCAGCTGACTGGAGCTCCCCTAAAAGACAAATACGTGCCTGCTCCCCAAGTTTCTAATGTCTCTCGGTACCCCTCGGGATCCAATCATTTGCTTGCAGGCGAACCCGAACTTGATATATCGAGGCCCCGAATTCACCACCAGGTGTCGAACACATTTGGTGGGATGTCTGTGACTGCCCCGATTGTCTCGAGAGAGACTACCAAGATGAAATCAGTGAAGACTGTCCCCCAAAAAGGAAAACAATGCCCTCTTCCCAGCAAAAGTTGAAGGCAAGATATGAAGCTGGTGATCCCGCAGTGGGAACCCTCTGAGAGCCATCCGGAAAATTTGATTACTATGTCATCTATTCCAGCTAATCTCCTCAGTCTAGCTCAAATCAAAACCACTTTAGCACAGCTCAAAATGCTGCCATCACAGTTTGATCTAAAGCAGCAGTCAGGGATGGGTCAGTTCGGCTTTTCTCAGCAACAGTCAAATGTCCCTCCTCAGAATGGTACCCATCAGGCAAATCCCAGTGCTTCCTGAGCTGTCCAAACAGATATCAGTAAAGGAAATGAGACTTTACTTACAGGAAGCTTCCGAACAATGGAGGAAGTATGGTTAGCCGTCAGAGCTCTCAAGGAACGCCAGAATGAGCAGCAGGCCTGGATCGAGGAAGCCACACGCCATTTCGGAACTTTGACAATTCCTCCCAGTACCGGAGCTCCCTAAAAGACAAATACGTGCTGCTCCCAGCCCGCTAATGTCTCTCGGTACCCCTCGGGATCCAATCATTTGCTTCCGGGCGAACCCGGAACCGGCATATCGAGGCCCCGAATTCACCACAGTGCCGAACACATTTGGTGGGATGTCTGTGGATCGCCCCGATTGTCTCGAGAGAGACTACCAAGATGAAATCGGTGAAGACTGTCCCCAAAAAGGGAAAAACAATGCCCTCTTCCCCACAAAGTTTGAAGGCAAGATATGAAGCTGGTGATCCCGCAGTGGGAACCCTCTGAGAGCCATCCGGAAAATTTGATTACTATGTCATCTATTCCAGCTAATCTCCTCAGTCTAGCTCAAATCAAAACCACTTTAGCACAGCTCAAAATGCTTCCATCACAGTTTGATCTAAAGCAGCAGTCAGGGATGGGTCAGTTCGGCTTTTCTCAGCAACAGTCAAATGTCCCTCCTCAGAATGGTACCCATCAGGCAAATCCCAGTGCTTCCTGAGCTGTCCAAATAGATATCAGTAAAGGAAATGAGACTTTACTTACAGGAAGCTTCCGAACAATGGAGGAAGTATGGTTAGCCGTCAGAGCTCTCAAGGAACGCCAGAATGAGCAGCAGGCCTGGATCGAGGAAGCCACACGCCATTTCGGAACTTTGACAATTCCCCAGCTGACTGGAGCTCCCCTAAAAGACAAATACGTGCCTGCTCCCCCAGTTTCTAATGTCTCTCGGTACCCCTCGGGATCCAATCATTTGCTTCCAGGCGAACCCAGCAACCAGCATATCGAGGCCCCGAATTCACCACCAGCTGTCGAACACATTTGGTGGGATGTCTGTGACTGCCCCGATTGTCTCGAGAGAGACTACCAAGATGAAATCAGTGAAGACTGTCCCCCAAAAAGGAAAACAATGCCCTCTTCCCAGCAAAAGTTGAAGGCAAGATATTTAAGCCGTGATCCCGCAGTGGGAACCCTCTGAGAGCCATCCGGAAAATTTGATTACTATGTCATCTATTCCAGCTAATCTCCTCAGTCTAGCTCAAATCAAAACCACTTTAGCACAGCTCAAAATGCTTCCATCACAGTTTGATCTAAAGCAGCAGTCAGGGATGGGTCAGTTCGGCTTTTCTCAGCAACAGTCAAATGTCCCTCCTCAGAATGGTACCCATCAGGCAAATCCCAGTGCTTCCTGAGCTGTCCAAACAGATATCAGTAAAGGAAATGAGACTTTACTTACAGGAAGCTTCCGAACAATGGAGGAAGTATGGTTAGCCGTCAGAGCTCTCAAGGAACGCCAGAATGAGCAGCAGGCCTGGATCGAGGAAGCCACACGTCATTTCGGAACTTTGACAATTCCCCAGCTGACTGGAGCTCCCCTAAAAGACAAATACGTGCCTGCTCCCCCAGTTTCTAATGTCTCTCGGTACCCCTCGGGATCCAATCATTTGCTTCCAGGCGAACCCAGCAACCAGCATATCGAGGCCCCGAATTCACCACCAGCTGTCGAACACATTTGGTGGGATGTCTGCGACTGCCCCGATTGTCTCGAGAGAGACTACCAAGATGAAATCAGTGAAGACTGTCCCCCAAAAAGGAAAACAAAGCCCTCTTCCCAGCAAAAGTTGAAGGCAAGATATGAAGCTGGTGATCCCGCAGTGGGAACCCTCTGAGAGCCATCCGGAAAATTTGATTACTATGTCATCTATTCCAGCTAATCTCCTCAGTCTAGCTCAAATCAAAACCACTTTAGCACAGCTCAGCTCGAGGCTCCAAACCCACCGCCAGCTGTCGAACACATTTGGTGGGATGTCTGTGACTGCCCCGACTATCTCGAGAGGGACTATCAAGATGAGATAAACGAGGATCGTCCTACCAAGAAGAAGAAAGCTTCCTCCCAGCAAAAGTTGAAAGAAAGGTTCGAAGCTGGTGATACCAGTGTAGGGACACTTGGGGAACCATCAGGGAAATTCGACTACTATGTCCTCTACCCTAATGAACCTAAGCCGCGACACAGATGACTGCACAATCTTGAGGCTCGCAATTCAAGTACCAATGAGGAGTAGCCATGATGGGGGCTACCCATCCTTCAATGAAAATGTTAAAATAGTCTCTTAGTCAACCATCGTAGGCTCTAGTATTTTCTTTTCACCTAAGTCCTTCGTGGACATCTGCTATTGTAGTACGTTATGGACAAGGTAGTTAAAAATTCAACTTTTGTATGAGTCATTTTCTTTTCTCGCTAGACTCGAGACACTATTTTACATTTAATGAAATAGTCTTATTCCAAATTATCACCCGTACTGCTCAATGCTTGAACTACGACGATCTGAGCTCCTCACAACGAGGGGAACGTAGGCAACCAGAAATGGTCCGGTCATAAATGGATTTCAAACTGATGAAGGATCTTGGGCAGTCTTGTGATCATTTTGTATAAAACCTGTTTTCAGATGTCTCAACGAGTCTTCTTTTTCGACAATATAGGGAAAGTAGAGCTAAACACTGATTTCTGTCAGCAAGGGCTTCCATACACCTTTCCATGTCCATGCTCTCTCAAAAGAGCCAAATCCCAAAAAGAGTTCTTTCGTGTCCTCAGCAAATAAGGCCATCTTCAAAAAAATAAAAAATGATGGTATTCAGTATATAGGCTGGAAACCATTAAACTTCCTCTTAAAATGCCTCCTTATGGGAGCCAGGGATAAATCATGGTTTAACAATGCCACGTACTAGTCTCATTATTGCAAATCGGGGACTCGCTCCCTCACCTTTTTTTGAAAACAAGCCATTGCAGGTATACACTTCTAAAAATTTCTTTTGTCTAGTTGACTAATTGACTAAAAAAGAAAGGAAACATAGAAGGATGGGTTGCCCCTTTCGCTACATGGCAATTCAATAGATGCCCTAGCTCTGTGGGTCATCTAAGGAACGACGGCGCAACCACAGTTTCAGAAACCCATAACTTGGGAAGCAATTCGGAAGGCTGCCCAGTCAGAAGCCAGTAATACTCAATATCCCCAAGCTCAGCCCCTCACCATTGCTAAACTTCGGGAAACTTGCAACAAAATCAGTCAGAACCGGTGGCCAGTTGCTAAGCAAGCTCCTCCGTTGACCCTAGCAGCATTAAAAGAGTCCTATAAAGAGGCAACAGATAAGCCAGGGGGAGAAGTGAACCTGTTGACAAGATCTGGGCAGATCCACCAGGGTAATCCCAAGACAGAAATGAAGTCAGCAGATCAAGCACCCAAGGAGAACCGTAACCCTATGTCAAGACAGCTGAAATTCCAAACCCCGAGAAAGAGGATCCTGTACTCACTCAGTTGAAACAAACTCAAGCTAACATCTCTCTGTAGTCCTTACTCACCTCATCTTATCCCCACAAGCTGAAATTGGAGGAAAGTCTGGCCCGAACACTGGTCCCTATTGATGCTACCCCTGACGACGTGGTGCAATTAATTGGGAACATCCACTATGGAAACATAGTCACCTTCACAGACCTCGATCTCCCCCAGTTCGGAGCCGATCATAATGAGCCTCTCTTCATCACGGTCCAGCTAGATGAACGGCGCCTCCTTCGGGTCCTAGTTGACAACGGGTCTGGGATGAACATCCTCCCGGCAAAGATCATGAGCCTGCTCGGCATCAAGCTTAAAGATCTAAAGCCTTCCTCCCTTCCAGTCAAGGCCTATGACTTAACATCTCGTACAGTTCTTGGTACTGCTACTTTGAACTTGTGGTTCGGCAAGAAGATGATAACTGTAGAATTCTAAGTCATTGATATCCCAATCACCTTTAATGCTCTTTTGGGAAGACCTTGGCTGCACCAAGTCAATGGGGTCGCTTCGAGCCTCCATCAGTGCGTGAAGTTCGTCTCAGAAGGGGATCTAACAACCATTTATGGAGACCTAGTCACTTTGGAGGGAACTGAAACAGGTGGGATACCTATCCTGGAAATCAAGCATGATGAAGACGGCTTCATGCTGACCGGCTTCACAGTCGAATCTCCTAAGGCTCAAGTGTGCAATGTGGATCTTACTGTCACACAAGACAAGATCCCTCCTGTCATGAGAATGATGAGAAAAATGAACTATCTGCCTGGTCTAGGACTTGGGAAGCGCCTGCAAGGGACTCACAAGTCACAAGGTCATTGAAGTGAAGGAACAGAAAACTCGCCACGACCTGGGATACAAGCCAACCTCAAAAGAGATTGCAAAAGAAAAGGAAATTGCTCGAAAAAGGAGGGAAGCTGTTGCAAAAAAGGTCTCTTTCAACGGTCCTAAGTCTCCTCCTTTCACTCTTGACATGACTGACTACTTCATAAAGGGCGCTCCACAGCTGGACAATGCCGCAGTCAAAGAGCCCACTCCTACAGAAGGCTGGCTGAAACTACAGGAGAACCTCAGCAAGTTCAGGGGAACCAGAGCCAACCCCGTCCGAAGAATGTTTCTCGATCTACCCAAGATACCTGGGGCTACTACCGCCATGAAAAGTGAGTATACTTTCAAAGGAGTGCCAGAGCTGGTAAAGCAGCTTGAGAAGCTCAACGAAGTCATCCCGACTGTTGAAGAGGCCACAAAAGCTGTGTTTGAACTGGTCACACCAAAGGCCAAGACTCCAGAATTCTCCCTAGATGAATGGGATGGTCCCGTCATGAGTAGATATTTGGACAAGAAGTGCACATTCTAGACCTGATCGACCTGGGTTCAGTGAAAGAAATGATTGCGGTAATTGAAGCAGGAGGACAAAAGCCGTTGGATCCCCGAGCCATGGTCATGCAGTCTACCATGCCCCTGAAGAATTGAGAAACCTCTCCGGTCCGTCCGCGAGCAAAGAGGAAATGGTCACGAAGCTTGGATTGGTTCCTCGTCCCCTTGTGTCCACATATCTCAAGTTCTCTGAGTCTCTTATCGTCGAATTCGAGTCCCTAGAGTCGTCTGATGGCCTTACGCCAGAAGACTATGAAATTGTAGCCAATGTTGTACTTCCTTTTACTCTGAATGAAATGACCGACCTTTTCGAGTATCCCCTGATCGCCACTTTAACTAATGATAAATTAACTAATAACATAAAAATGGTTAATAATGATTCACTAGATAAAGATGCAGACACACTAAACAAATAATACATTAAAGAAATCTTTAAGCAGGTTGTCGAGAAAGAGAAAAACCGAGCCCAAGCTGCCGAGGAGGTTTTGACTCGTGTGAATCTGGGAACTGCAGAAGAGCCTAAAGAGATGCAGATTGGCAGTTTCTTCGACAGGCCCGATCAAGCAACTCTGACTGAACTACTCAAAGAATTTATGAACGTGTTTGCATGGTCTTACAGGATATGCCCGGCCTCGATCCCTCCATAGTGGAGCACAGGATACCATTAGACCCCGAAGTCAAGCCAGTAAAGCAAAAGCTGAGAAAGATCAAGCCCGAATGGTCGTTACAAGTAAAGGAAGAAATTGAGAAAATGCTCAAAGCTGGATTCATCCGGGTCATTGAGTACCCCACCTGGCTCTCCAACATCGTAATAGTCACCAAGGCTAACAGAAAAGTCCGATGCTGCGTGGATTTCAGAGATCTCAAAAAAGCCAGCCCAAAGGACGACTTCCCCCTGCCCAACATTGACATGCTGGTAGATACAACGGCCAATTACGAGGTCAAGTCTTTCGTTGACGGTTTCGTCGGTTACAACCAGATCAAAATGGCCGAAGAGGACCAGGCCAAGACAGCTTTCACTACCCCCTAGGGAACATACTGCTACTCAGTCATGCCTTTGGATCTAAAGAACGCTGGGGCTACCTATCAGAGGGCCGCCACTGCCCTGTTCCACGAAATGATTCATAAAGAAATAGAGGTCTACGTGGATGACATGATAGTCCACTCCAAGGGATCCGATGGCCAGCACTTTATCGATTTGAGAAAATTCTTTGACCGTCTCAGAACATTCCATGAGGCTGAATCCAGCTAAATGCTCCTTCGGCGACAAGATAGGTAAAGTGTTGGGGTACATGGTAACTGAATGGGGAATTGAAGTAGACACGCAAAAGATCAAAGACATAGTTGAGATGAAGCCGCCTCGAACACTGACAGAGGTCAAATCTTTTATGGGAAGGCAGCAGTATATAAGCCATTTCGTGAATCAACTAACCTCCATCTGTGAGCCTATCTTTAAGATGATGAAGAAGAGCACATGCACTGAATGGAACCCATAATGTCAGTTTGCTTTTGAGAAGATCAAGGTGTACCTTGTGAATCCTCCGATCCTTTGCCCCCCTCATCGGCAAAGGCACTACTGCTATACCTGACTGTCACAGACACATCAATTGGGGCTATGCTGGCACAGGAGAAGAAAGACTCCAAAGTTGAAAGTGCCATCTATTTTGTGAGTAGAAAGCTACAAGGCAGTGAACTCAACTACTCAGTTTACGAGAAAACCTACGCAGGTCTAGTATAGGTAGTGGGAAAGTTATAGCACTACATGCAGTCTCACTCAGTACACTTGGTCTCGAAACTGGATCCCATCAAGTACCTGTTTGATAAGCCCTCCCTCTCCATGACATTGGCAAAATGGTCATTCCTTCTGGCTGAGTATGATATCACTTATGTGACAAGAAAGTCCGTGAAAGGGCGGATAATGGCAGAACAACTGGCTGATTTCCCAAGTGATAAATGTCGAGGGCCTGAACCTCAATTCCCCAATGAAGGAATTTTCTCTCTATAAGGAGAAAATCGCTGGCAACTCTTCTTTGACGGGACAGAAAACAAATGGGGGAACGGGATAGGAATGCTCTTGGTCGACCCCACTGATGAACATACTCCCATAGCCGTAAAGCTCAACTTCGAGGTCACTAACAATGCCGCCGAGTATGAAGCCTGCATAGCCGGATTGGAGGCCGCCTTAGAAAGGAACATTGAGGAGTTGGATGTATACGGTGACTCCGCCCTCATCATCAACCAGGTGTCCAACAAGTGGAAAACAATTGATCCAGGCCTGCAAAAGTACCATGCCTATATGGAAGACCTCGTAGCCCAGTTCAAGGAGGTCAACTTCCACTATCTGCCCAGAAACCGTAACAGGTTTGCAGATGCCCTGGCTACACTGGCCTCTCTTATTGAAATACCCGAAGGAAAATCAGTCAAACCCTTCAGGGTTGGAAGAAGAGAAAACCCAGCCTACTGTTTTGAAATCGGAATAGAGAATGAACCAGTGGACGACCCGTGGTATGCTCAGATCTACCAATACTTAAAAAGCGGTGAAGCCTCCTTCAAAAATGAAGACAGGGAATACAAAGAAGGAATCAAGGAAAGAAGTATGATGGCTCTGAAATGCCTGGCTTCCCACTACGTCCTTCTGGGAGATACCCTGTACAAAAGGCGTTACCGAGGTCCCCTCCTACGCTGTATCAGCAAACAAAGGGCCGCCGAGCTAATGAATGAAGTACATGGTGATACCTGTGGCCCCCACATGAATGCTCGAGCCTTAATGCAGATCATCCTGAGAATGGGTTATTTCTGGATCTCCATGGAGACGGATTGCATCCAGTTCGTGAGAAGCTGCGACAAATGTCAACGCTATTCAAATCTCAACCATTTGTCTCCACACGACCTATACTGCATGACAACCCCTTGACCTTTTGTTACCTGGGGAGTCAACGTCATCGGCATGGTTACACCACCAGGAAGAAACAATCACAAATTCGTCCTGGTAGCCATAGACTATTTCACCAAATGGGTCGAGGCCAAGTCTTACAAAGTCCTCAATTCCAAGAAGGTGGTCCTCTTTATCAAAGAAAACATCATGTCCAGATACGGGTTGCCAGCTGAAGTGATTTCTGATAATGGTTCTCATTTTGAGGAAGAATGCGACAGATTGTTGGCAGAGTTCAAAATAACTCGTCACAAGTCATCCCCTTATCGACCCCAAACCAACGGCGCCGTTGAAGCGGCGAATAAGACTCTAGAAAACATCATCATGAAGATGGCTGTCCGAGGCAGAGATTGGCCAGACAAGCTCTACCTTGCCCTTTGGGGATACATAACATCCGTCAAAACTGCCACAAGGGAAACGCCATTTTCCCTCACTTACAGAATGGAGGTCGTGCTCCCAATCGAATTAGAAATTCCCTCGCTCCGTGTGTTGTTGGAAAATCAGATCAACGAAGTCGAATGGCTCCAGAGTCGCCACGATGAGTTGGCCCTGCTAGATGAACGCCATCTAAAAGCTATGGAACACACCCGGGCTTACCAAGCAAGAATGGCCAGAGCTTTTGACAAGAAAGTGAAATATCGGGACATCTGAGAAGGCAATCTCGCGCTAAAAGAGAAGCCTCCGACCCACGCCAATTCACTTGGCAAATGGGAGCCTGTCTGGATCGGACCCTATGTAGTTCAGAAGATCTTTTCTGGAGGAGCCATGCAGCTCGCAGACTTAGATGGAAATTCATTCGTGCATCCGGTGAACGGAGACAAGCTCCGCAGATACTATGCCTGAAGATCGAGTCATTTCCCCTCAAAAGTGCTAAAAGAGTACTACCCAACTAGGTTGAAAACCCAAAAGGGCAGCCTAGGTAAAAAACTGGGTCACACTTCTCTTGTCACTCTCTCTGCCTACCCCTTCTAAAAAAAAAGATCAACAAACTCATAGAGTCGAACTACGGAGTCATGAGCCCCTTAGTCCACTTGTAAGAGGGGTATGTAGGCAGCCAGAAATGGTTCGGTCTAAAACATAAATAAATATCATATTTTGTCATTAACACAATGACCACATTACACCTGCGTCTCGAAAAACTCTAATGCAATTCACATATTCATTACAGATAAAAAATTCTTGATGAGTTCAAGCCCAGTCTACTCTTAAACTCACAGCTGAGCTAAAAGACATATAAAAATACATAACTAATGACTAATGTGCCTGCAAGGGTGATCAGTGGATACTCAAGGGTCTAGCTACTAGTGCTCGCATCCCCTTCTTTCCTCCTCCGTCTCCTCCCTCCATGCCTCGTGTTCTTCCTAGGCACGGGAATGATGTCCGTCCTCCTCCTCCCTAGCTTCGGCATGGGGGCCGGGTCCATCAAGCCTGCCTCTATCAGAGCTCTGGTCGCCTGGGCTTCGTCTCTGATCTCTTGCCTCCTGGGTAGCGTCATAGGAACCCTGTCTCTCTGACGTTCCACTCTCATCTCATAGTCAAACATATCATCTCCACTCCTGTCATATGGGCTAGCCCTCGCCTCAGCTCTCCTCAATACTGAAACAGGGACATCTTCTGGTCCCACCATGGCCTCACGCCTCCTCATAAGAGCCACCTGAGTCTCCCCCATGTGTCCCTCATACCAATCCAAGTACCAAGTGGACAGATAAATATGCTTCGGATGCCTGAGAAGGACCATAGGAGGAAAAGCATGATACCTCCATATTCGGGAGAAGAAGGAAAAGGCAGATGGATCATCCATAGAAATAGATACCACCACCATCACAGCCCTCCAAACGAACCTGTTCCATCCCGAACTGTCTAAGAACTAGAGCTGGAATGTAAAAGGTAGGCCAACAGAGCCTCGAAAGTATGGCTACTAGGGATCCATCCTGAAGCATCCTCCTAGTCTCGACCTGCCAGTGCGGAATCCACCATCGGATGTCCTGGGTACGACGCTGAGCCATCCAGCATTCCCACGAGGCCTGATCCTCGATCTCAACTGTAACTCCCCTCCTGGCAAAAGTCCATGGCCTGAATGCAAGTGGAGCCTCCCGCAGGACCCCCAGCCTCTCCATCAGCCACATCGACAACAGAAACAGGCTTTCCCCGTGCATGTACCGCTTCCGGGTAGCCAAGCGGTCAATAGAATAAAGGGTCTCTCCCAAGAACAAGGGAATTATATCCCGGCCCGACCCACAGTGCACAACAACGTCTAACATAGACCGGTGGCACATCTCAAAGGAACACACCATGAACAAGGACCCGATTGCACAAAGAGCAAAGGCATCCCAATAGCAATCGCCAACCATACCCAAGCTCCTAAACCTATTCGGGAGATCAGAAATGTCAAATAGTCGGGTCCTCGAATCATACCTCGACCTTCCTCCAGAGAGATTTGAAGGAAACTAGACAGTTTGTTGACGAAGGACATCCCTCCGGGTAAGGGAAGTGCAACTTCTTCCACCTCGGGCCCTCCAAGTAACGCCCTGAAATCTTCAATGGTGGGAACCATCTCATTGTAGGAGAAGCAAAAGACGTGCCTCCGAGTGTCCCAGAATGCGGCAGAAGCCCTCATCAAGTCATAATCCGGAACAAGCTCCTTAAGAGACCATAAGGACTTGATCTTGTATCTCTCTTCAAAGAATGCCCTATTCCCATGCATGACCTCCCGAGACCACTCCTTGAACTTGTCAAAGAAGATCATCTGCAAATCCTTTGGCAATTTAGGAGAATTCTTCATGCTTTTCCATGGCTTTCTATGGTTTTGGGTCATGACTTCAGAAAGAACAGAGAAAAAGGTGAAGATGAGTGATAAAAACCAAATCTGAGGTGAAAATTTAAATAACCTTGCCAGATGCTGCCCTTGTCCGCGTGGATAATATTACAGCCTCAATCTCATCCACGCGGATAAAATTGTCCCCCAGTCCAAAAACTTTTTTAACAACAATAAAAAATGCTGCCCCAAATGAGGAAACCTTTCCCCAAATGGCCAAGCACAAAAATATGCCCATTCCCCATGTTTTTCATCCAAAATCCCAACAAAGATCCCGTATTTGTCCATATAAAACACCAAACCGGGCTCATGCAACTTGCATTCAGTACAGAATTAACAAAATCAAAACAAAAAAATGATGATGAAATAAAATGTATTAACCTAGTTATTACATTCCAAAAAAAAAGTATATATACAATGTGCATAAAATGTATATAAGTTTTCTCCCTCTGCCCTAACAGGAATAATCAATCGGAATCACTGTCCGAATCAGGAATAGGATCCTCCTCCCTGGCAATCTCCTTGCCGCGCCTCCGCACCTTCCGTTGAGCCGTGCTCGGCCCCTCCGCCGCTGCCTCCGGCAAAGCCATCCCCGGCACTATGTCATCCTGCTCCGCGTCAGAGTACGTGTCCTCAGGATCAGCAGGCATGCCTCGGTACGACACCCCGATGTCAGCAAAGAAGTCGTATCCAAAGGAGAAGGCATCAGCGCTCTGGCCATACATCCCCTGAGTCTGCAAGGGAGTCCTGTAATATCCCTGCGGCTCAAAGGCACCGTAATCCCCGCGATGCGAAGAGAAACCCTCACCAGCTCTGCCCTGAATAAAGCCCGGTCCCTCCATGCCCCCGAAGATAATGTGATCCCGGGAAAGCTCCATGCTTCTGTCCATGTACGGAGAAGAAGAAATGTCCACCGACTCTCTGGGTTGGGTACGGGGAGTCTCCATAGAATGCCTGCCTGGCATAGGCTCGCCGGCTGGAATAGGCGACCTCTCCCTCGTAGAGGCACTAGGCGCTAGTGAATGAACGCTCGCCGAAAAAAATTATGTTTTAGGAGTCGCCACGCCGTTTTAAAGGAAACATTGAAAACCTTTTTGAAAAGAGAATTTGGGTTCGGGGGTCAGGTTACGTGTTGGGAAGAACCGAGAGTTCACCCAACACGCCTCGTCCGTAAACGAGTCTTTCTATGTTCAACATCAAATTCATTCAAACGTGTGAGCAAAATGTGTGTGACAAGATATGTATAAAATGCATGAAAGTACTTTGTTTTATTGCTCAAAGGAAAACATTACAACTTGTGAGCCATTGACCATGGGAGGCCACATCCCATATTACAAGGAGGACAAACAGATTACAACTGAAACTGAGCCTTCTGCAAAGGACTACTTGTGTCACGTGACACAGGACCTGAGGGGTCAGTTGTGTCGCGTGACACAACGATGCACTTTGCAGAGGCTTTACAAATCAAGCACAGAATTGACATAGATCTACCCAATCACTTCAAATGAGTGTGGATATAGAAGATCCACACTCTGTTTTGAGTGAAAAGTAGATCTGGATGAACAAACTTACAACTGAGATGATAATCTCTGCATAGGGCTAGTTATGTCGCGCTACACAGGACGGATGAATCACATTGTGTCGCATGACATAACGTTGCCTTCTGCAGAAACTTTACAATTGAGAAACAGATTCAACAGATACCAAATCAGATCAAGGCAACACACCAATTTAATTCAGATGACTACGAATCAACGAAGGATTGACCAAAGGGGTGTGGATATGAGGAGATCCACACTCCCTTGGTAAACAAGCAAAAATTCCAACTAATCACATCACAAGCATGAACAATGACAAACACAGCAAGTTAAACAGAGAGATGGCGATTGCCACTTGATAATTGAAGTAGATGGAGCTTAATTACCAAGTGGATGAACAGAGATTGAATTGAATTGATTAATGAACAAATGGATGAGAGAGATATGAGGGTGAGGGATTCATTACCCTTGTAGATCCACCACCACTACACCAAGTTAGCTGTATTGGCCTTCTAATCGGCTGCAGTACACGGAATTGAACACGGTTGGAGTGCTAGTCTTCAGATCTTCAGTGGAGGATGAAGTGTTTAGAGGTAGATGGGTGTATTGGTGTATGATGGGGATTGAATTGGATGAGGGAGAGATTGGATTGAGGGAATTGGTATGATTTTGAGGAGAGAGACTGGCTTCTGAGGTGATTTTGGCAGAGTGACGCTAAGGTGTGGAAAAGTGCCCCCCTGAAATGAGAGGCAGAGGGCTCTATTTATAGCTGCAGATCATGGAACAGATGTGTCGCACGACGTCCTACATCAACTTTCCGTGGCTACGAAGTGTCGCGTGACACAATGTGTCCATAACCGTTTCTGGCGCCAAAACTGCTTCTGGAAATTCTGAGATAATTCCTTAAAGGTCCAAAGCAGTTAATTCCCTGTAGGTCCTTTTGCATGGAAAAATTACCTAACAGTACTCCCTTCGCAAGAAACTTATAAAAAGAATCCGGAAGTCTCGGAGCGGACCGGGAATTTATCAAAACGCCCCTTAATGCAATTTTATCAGATTAAAATGCACCTAAAAGGGTAGCGAATTGGATTGGCGTACTTACAGAGCCCCTCGGCAACGTCACTTATGGAAGAAGTGAGGTTGTCGACAAGAAGGACCCAATCTCAATGAGCGGCTGGGGAAATGACGGATGACTGAACAATGATCTGGTGAGATTGGATGGCTGGACCTTTAGAGAAAGGATTCCTACGTATCCCAAGTGGGAATCAAGCTGGTCGTAGTTCGAAGAAGTGACTATGTGGTAGTCAACCGAGAATTTGACTGTGTGGGAGTCACCCGAGGATCTGACTGTGTGGGAGTCACCTGAGGATCTGACTGTGTGGGAGTCACCCGAGGATCTGACTGTGTGGGAGTCACCCGAGGATCTGACTGTGTGGGAGTCACCTGAGGATTTGCTAATGCTTCTTAGAAAAGTAATTGACTAAGATATGCCTTCATACCTGTATTGTGCTTACCTGTAGCTGCCGGAGGGACTAACGCTACGGCTGATGATCGTGGAGGGTTATAGCTGCCAAGGGATACTAAACTACAAGAAAGGAGGCTATTTACGGCGCTCATTTACGGCGGTGGACACGCGTCCGCCGTATATATTATATATATACGGCGGTTATGTATACCGCCGTATATAACTAATATATACGGCGGACTAGACCGCCGTAAATAAGTAAATACGTACATTTCACATGTATGTGTATGAGATCGAAGTTATATACGGCGGTATATCAGTAGCCGCCGTATATAGGTAACTATTATCGGCGGTTGATACGCGTCCGCCGTAAATAATGTGTATTATTTACGGCGGTGTACAATATCCGCCGTAAATGTTATTAAATACCGGGAAAACCAAATTTCCCTATTCAGTTTCGCGGTAGTCTCTATCTCTCCCTCTCTTTCTCTCCTCCATAGCAGCTAGGGCACGAAGATCTCCATAGCTAGGGCACGAAGATCTCTTTCTCTCCTCCAAATCAGCAGGTAGGTATTTACTTTTAATTTTTTGGTTTTTATTGTTCTTGGTCTTGGTCTGTACTCAGTCTCTCTTTCTCTCCTCTAGCGTATCTCAGTCTCTCTCTCTCTCCTCTAGCCTGGGAAATTGAGCTTTGATTTCTTCGATCAACAACAATCAGGTATACATTTCTTTCCCCTTTTCTAATTTACTTTTAATTTCTGGGTTTTTTTTGTTCTTGGTGTTGTGAGTTATTGTTGATGTTGCTGTTGTTGTTGTTGGTATTGCTTCAGTCTCTGTTTTTTTGTTCTTTTTTTTTTTAACTCAATAATGTTAGTACTCCGATATATTATATTTTGTTCTTGGTGTTGTGAGTTATTGTTGATGTTGCTGTTGTTGTTGTTGGTATATAACTAGGTTGATGTAAGCCCCAATTTTGAGCCTAATATACATCAATGAACTCTCACTCTGATAGCTTTGTTATTGGATGAGTCTGAAATTTACATTATTTTTTCCTCGTTCTCCACTTTCTTTGCATCCTAAGAACAGAACTAGCGAAGGAAGCAATAACAATTTAACCTATCAAAGAAACTTCACCCTGAAAAGGGATCCTTAAATCAGGTTAAGCTTTAAAGACTATGATATTCTTTCCCTTGTCAGGAAACCATTTCGTACTTGCATTCTATGCTAGTTACAATATCATTGCATCGGCTTAGTGATACAAGTACTGGTATACATCTCTTCATAAGAGAGTTTTCCATCTGACCTGAGCTGCTTGGATAAGCTGTTGACAGCTAAACAGCGCTAATGCAAGTCAATTTTTAGCCTTGTTCTTATGAACAATAAATTTATCTTTAGTCCTGATCAATATTCCAACAAATTCATTGCAATCGGCTAGTGAATATACTTGAACATTTCATTCACAATTTAGGAAGAAGCCACCAGCATTGACATATGAACTTGTTCACAATTTAGGAAGAAGCAACCAGCATTGACATATACACGCCCTAACTTGATAAAGCACATAATCTTTTTAGCAATCTAGATGTTGTTTTGCACATCAACCTAGTTCCTTAAATTAGCTTCTCAATTAGGGGGGAGGGCTTGTGAGAGAGAACGAATGAATGTTGTCATAGGGTTATACTATATCATGGGCCCAAGTTCGACTAATAGGCTAGGCTCCAACAATGTGTATTATCTATATTTGGAAAAAAGTTGTACATATTTAGACTATGTTTGTTTATGAGTATATTTTTATTCTAAAATTTGTGTCTCTCGGTCTTATATATAGGTTGTATTTTAACGTTAAAAATATCAAGTCAAGTCATATATGGACAAAAGTTGGATTGATTTGGATAATCAAATTTCAAATGAGTATATGTCTGGGGTTGACAACTTTCTCGATTTTGCATTCTCAAAAAAGTCTGTTGGTGTTAAAGAAATATATTGTCCTTGTAAAAAATGCGCAAATCGTTACCAAAAAGACCGTGCAACCGTGAGATCACATTGTATTGAAGTGGGATTTCAAAAAGATTACAAGAATTGGATTAGGCACGGGGAAGAGTACATTTCGGTGCGTAAGAATGATAATAATTATAGGACAACTGAAGATGGCATTGAAATTGAATTGGGCGTGCAAGATTGTATAAGGCGAATGGTACATGAAGGGATGGGTATGCCGGATAGTAACCAGCCAGGAATTGAAGAAATCGTACAATCAGATGCATCCACCACAAAGTTTCTTAGACTTTTGAGAGATGCTGATCAAGCCTTGTGGGAAGGGTGTGATAAGTTTACAGTACTCTCATTTATTGTAGAACTTATGCACTGGAAGGCTAATTATGAGTGACCGATAAGGGATTTACTTCTTTATTAAAAATTTTCATTAGGGCATTGCCTCAGTCAGCGAAAGTGCCAAGTTCCTATCGTGAGGCGTACAAGATGACTGCGGATTTGGGTTTTAGTTATAAAACATGGGATGCGTGCATTAATCATTGTATGTTGTTTCGAAATGAAACTGAAAAACTTACTAAATGTGAAATTTGTGGAGCCTCTAGATATAAGCAACAAGAAGAAGGGGGTAGCGGTGAAGGTGCGGAAACAAATGGCAAGAATAAACTTCCCAAGAAGGTAGCGATGAAGAAAGTATGGTATTTTCCCTTAAAGCCAAGGTTGCAAAGGTTGTATTGGTCATCTAAGACCGCGACACTCATGAGATGCCATGCCGAGAAAAGAATAGACGATGGTGTGCTGAGGCATCCTGCAGACTCTCGTGCGTGGAAGGAATTCGATGAACGTTATCCATTATTTTCAAGTGAAATTCGGAATGTTAAATTGGGATTAGCATCTGACGGATTTAATCCTTTCAGAACAATGACTATATCTCACAGTACTTGGCCGGTTGTGCTTATGCCATACAATCTTCCACCTTGGTTATGCATGAAACAACCATATTTCTTCTTGTCGGTGCTTACTCAAGGCCCAAAAAGGCCGGGCAACAAGATAGATGTGTATCTCCAACCGTTAACTGATGAGTTGAAGGAATTGTGGGAAGATGGTATATCAACTTATTATACATCAAGGAACGAGTTGTTTACTTTACGAGCTTCACTATTATGGACAATAAATGACTTTCCTGCATATGCAATGTTGTCTGGATGGAGCACTAAATGTGAATATGCTTGCCCTTGTTGCAATGTGAGACCTCAAGCACGATGGTTGGATCATGGTGGCAAGTATTGTTATATTGGTCATCGACGCTTCTTGCCTAGGAGTCATGCTTTTCATAAGGATAAAGGCTCTTTTGATGGTACTCATGAAGTGAGAGATAAGCCCAAGTTATTTTTTGGAACAAAATTGCTTAAACAAGTTGAAAATATGGAAACAAAGTATAAAATAGAAGATGTTATTAAAAAGAGGAAAAGAGAAGAGGGTGAGAAGCAACAAGCCAAGTTGGAGAAAAGTAAGGTTCCTAAGTTGTGTCACAATTGGAAAAAGAGGAGTATCTTCTTTGAGTTGCCATATTGGGCAAATAATCATGTTCGTCATAATCTTGATGTTATGCACATTGAAAAAAATGTGTGTGATAATGTGCTACATACTCTGTTAGGTACTACCGGGAAATCAAAAGATAATGATAAAGCAAGAAAAGACCTAAAAGAGATGAACATTCGGAAACCATTGCATCTACAAAAGCTTCCATCTGGCAAAGAAATTATGCCTTCGGCTCAGTTCACAATGAGTAAGAAGCATAAAGACACAATCTTGAAAGTTCTAAAGGGAGTCAAAGTCCCTGATGGCTACTCGTCAAACATATCTCGTTGTGTACATCTAGAGGAAAGAGCTATTTGGGGTCTTAAGAGCCATGATAGTCATATTTTGCTCCAACAACTACTCCCTTTAGCTGTTCGAAAAGCGTTGCCTACTTCTGTTGTAAAAGCCATCATTGAGTTGGCAAATTTCTTTAGGCAATTATCCTCAAAGGTGAATACATTTGCTGATCTCGAACTTGTGAGTAGAAGTAAAGCTTAGTGTTTTCATTTTGAGTGTTGTTGTTGCTGTTTATAGGTCTTATATAAGATACATAAGACCTATAATAAATTTATAGGTCTTATACATATATTATAAGACTGTTTTTTTGGGTCCTTTACTTGGTTTATCCTATTTTTGTGCTATAATTGAATTGTCATATGACAGATATGCCGCCAAAGAAAAATTTATTAACAGGTCAGGGCTCGAACCCTAAAGGAAGAGGGCTGGCAAAACCAACCAGCAAATGGGGTAAAGAGAGATTGAATATAATATGGAATAAATATGGTCAACCAGTTGGTGGGGATATGGCAAAACTAGCTACTCAGATAGGAATTTTTGCTAGAAATGGGGAACATTTCCCATTAACTAAAGAGTGGCCTCAGATGGACCATGAGTGCATAAATGCCATATGGAATGACGTTCTGGTAAGTTGTAATCCATATTTCTTACATAAATATCTAGTACGTAGTCAAAAGTCTTATGATTCTCTAACAATTGTTTTTTTTCTTCTTTGTTGAATTGTGTATATAGGATAATACAAATGCGCCTCCAGAGTATTACCCGGTTATGAATCTTTCTCTCAGTAAAGCGTGGCGTGACTGGAAATACCAGGTGAGACAAGCATATAATAAGTATTACTCAGTTATGAATATTACTCAGTTATGACTGTGTTATGAATATTATATCAGTTATATGACTCAGTTATGAATATTACTCAGTTGAAATCTCATTATTAGATGTATGAATCCGACCAAGACGCATTGGCTAACCCATCCCGTGGGTGCGTTTCGGATCAATGGGCTGCACTTGTTGCGATGTGGGGTACGGACAAGGCTCGGGTATATTTCAAATTAATCTCAATCTATTATCGTGAATGTCTTATATAAGTAGTCAAATTAATACTAATATTATCTTTTTTTCCAGGAAATATCAGAAACAAATAAATTGAATCGAGAAAAGCAAGCGTGCCTGAACCGGACCGGAAAAATGTCCCATCCCAAACTCATAAAAGAGGTTTGTCATCGTTCAATTTAGTTCTCAGTTGTCAATTAATGTTTCTTTTTGTATCGTATATAAATATATTTTTTTTGGTCAAATGATTCTATTATAAATTGTAGAGAGACGACAAGGGTTTACCAACTGATCGCGTAAGCTTGTTCATAGCTACGCGCACGGGCAAGACACCTGCAGATCAAGAAACCACTCAAATGATTGTAAGTTAAAGTTTCAACCTTTTACGGTTTTGATTTGTTATTCGATAGAATACTTTTCTCATTTCTAACTTCATTTTCATAATATTAATTAAAGTTAAAACATTTATATTGAACATGTTGTTTTTGTTACAGCAAACGCTTAATGATGCGATTGATGAGCTGCCAGAGGAGCAACAAAACTCTCCCACGGCGCGTGAAAAGATTTTTGTTGGTATGATGGGCACTGATGACCACGGGAGAGTGCGATGTATGGGAGGCGGTGTTAACAAAACTAAGGTGTTTGGTAAATCCCCAACTACTCAGACAGCTGTATTGGAGGCGGTGGCATCCGTCGGGCGAGATTTTGAAAGGCAACTTCGGGAGGAACGCCGACAAAATGAGGAGCAACGACAACAGATTACAACAACGGTTACAACAACAAATTGATGATTTGAAACGTTATTTGATGGAACGTGGAAAAGACGGTAATCAATAGGTGGTGAATTTGGTTTTTGTGATACATTCAACATTAATGGTTATTATGTTTGGAAACGACAAACGTTATTTGTATAATGGTTATTATGTTTGGATACATTCAACATTAATTTTGTGTTAATATGTAGATTGTAAACATTGATTGCATTTGTGTATTTTTGGTTATATACAGGTTGCATTTGTGTGTGTACAGGTTGAATTTGGTTTTTGTGAACGTATTTTTGGGGAAAGTGAATTATACAGGCCTAAGGAAAAAAAAATAGGCTTATTTACAGCGAAACCCTTCATCCGCCGTAAATAAGGCCTAGACGACTCGTGCCCAAAGGGGGGACGAGGGAACCAGTAGGGGGTGCAAATGGGACGACTCGTGCCATGTTGGACGAGTCGTCTCTATCAAGTTATTTACGGCGGTGACTAAATCCGCCGTATAAAATGGCCATGGACGACTCGTCTACAAAGGGGGGACGAGGGAACCAGTGGGGGGTGCAATTGGGACGACTCGTTACGGAGCGGACGACTCGTCTCTTATTTACGGCGGTTACACCTACCGCCGTATAAAGATTACTAAAATACGCCTTTAAATACGTATGGTATTACATTTATATACGGCGGTGGTATTTCCGCCGTATATAGTATTTACGGCGGTTATACCGCCGTATATAGTATTTACGGCGAGGTTTTATACGGTGGACTATTTACGGCGGAAAGTCCGCCGTATATACTATTTACGGCGGGGCGCGTTTTATATACGGCGGATTTTAACCGCCGTAAATAGTTCTTTTTCTTGTAGTGCTAGATGATGGAAGGTGGCTGCCGAAGGGACTTAGACCACTGTTGCTGATGATTGTGGTTGCCGGAGGAACTGAGACCACTGTTTGCTGATGATTGTGGCTGTCGGAGGGACTTATACCACTGTTGTTGATGATGAACGGTACGGACTCGAGAATTTTTTGACAAGAGGGGTGGACCCGATGACTCTTTGACTTGAGAGATGGACCCGATGACTCTTTGACTTGAGGGATGGACCCGATGATTCTTTGCGAGAGGGGTGGACCCGATGATTCTTTGACTTGAGGGATGGACCCGATGATTCTTTGCAAGAGGGGTGGACCCGATGATTCTTTGACTTGAGGGATGGACCCGATGATTCTTTGCAAGAGAGGTGGACCCGATGATTCTTTGACTTGGGGGGTGGTTTGGCGTGCAAGGGACGGTCTTTTGTTGATGATCTTCCGTCCACTCATGGAGACTTGGATGAAGACGTGTCAGTGCATACAGGCCTTGATGAAGGTGTGTCCATGAGAACGGGCTTTTGGCGATGATTTGCCCATGAAGATGAGTTTTGATGATAACTCTCCGTGCAGAACTAGCTTTGATGACGATGAGACTAGTGAGCATTATTGCTTGGAGATTTAGGGCATCTGAAACTCCTTTTTGACGAGCATTGCTTGGAGATTGAGGGAACTGAGGCTTTTTTCAGATGATGTTGATGAATCCGAGGATGACGAAACTGATGAAGATGATAAAGGCGGGATATGCCACCTGCAGGATTTGAAATCTTTGTCCAGATTGTGATTTGAATGATTATTGTACCCTGCGGGGGGTACAACACAATACTCTAGGCAATTTTGCATTTTGTTGGACTTAGTTATTACTAGCCTTAAGCACTGTTAAACTTTATTGCACGAGTCCATCTCAGCTGGGGATGGAAAAGAATGAGGAATCATGAAGCTGATATGTATGTAGAAATCATGATGGATTGTGTATGGGACGAATGTGTATATGATGGGGTGAACCCTCTCCCATGAGGTGGGGAAATGTATGAGTGATGATTGAGGAATGTATGGATGACAAGGTGCAGGCTAGGCAAGTCGGGGCATACCCTGAAAATACAGATTGCAGCAGGTTCGTCGCTGGTGAGGACAAAGTGTATCGAGCGCTCGAGACGGCAAGCAGCAGAGGTAGTGTAGAGGATGCCCTGACTTCGAAGGGATGACTAGGCGTGGCCCCGATCTTGAGGAGGTGACTTGGCGAAGCCCCCAATTGATAACACAAGGCAAACTCGGGGAGAAATCTGATAAGGGGAGCCTGAGAGAACAGCTTAACAAAGCCCCAGCTTGGAGGGATCCAATGCATCCCTATTGCAGACAGAGTGTGCGACCAAAAAGGCAACCCATCATTTCAGACATTAGTCAATCAGTCATTGGACAAGACTTAGAAATGTTTACATGCAGGGGAACATCTTTCGAAAGGTGGGAATGCATCCCGATTTTGTGACACACTCGCTTTTGGGTTTGACTCTTTTGGGAGAGTATAAACATTACAAGGTGTGGAAAAGTGTATGGAAGCCCCTGCTGACAGAAAACAGTGTTTGGCTCTATCTTTCTATGATGTAGAAAGAGAAGACTTGTTGAGACACTTGAAAACTTGTCTTATTCGTGATGATCAGAAGGCTGCTTAAAACCCTTTATTGATGTTCGGGTTATTCGACCACTAACCCTGATAAGAACAAATATTTTGATTAATCATGAGGAGATAACCAACTGATATCGAGAATCAAACTCGGAAAAGTGGAACGAAGGATCTGTGTATAGGGACGGCCCTTGAGAGGACCGGATTTTCTGAGATTTGTTTGTGACTTCGACTGGACCAGTTATGGTTGCCTACGTTCTCCTCCTTGGAGGAGCTCAGGTCGCCATAGTTTGGGCTTATCCCGATTGAAAGGAGAAGGAATGTGAAAATTTGAGATTCTGAGGATCTTTGAGGATTTTTCTGAGAATTGGAGATCTGAAGAGCATGTCCTCTTGGAGTGTCGATGCAAGACACGGATGCGGAGCCCCAGTGGGACATTCGCGGCAAGTGTTTGTGGAGGAGAAACGAAATATGCTCACATGAAATGCTAAAGGAATTGGATTTAAATTTGCATAATCTCTGATTGATGATCTTTTGGACCGAGATGGATTAGGTTCCAATCTAAGCAAGCAATAAAGCATTAATCTTATTTAGATCTTGAATATATTAGAATGAAAGTGCTATCCGGTAAGGACTGTAGCTGGGTTTTCGGGTTTCGATCGGCCATCTGGGTGATTTGGAAAGTTATGACCTCTTAAGATGAGAGGTCGGCTGGGATTTTTACTGACTGAACCTCTAAAAATGAGAGGTTGGTTTTCAAGGATATGTTTAGTATTTCTATGGTGAAGAAATATGTGGTTGCATCTTTATTGCCTCTGAGAGTGAGAGTGAGAGGTTAATTCTTGACTTTGGCCAAAGGCAAGGGTAATGGTAATGAGAATATCCTCTAAAAGCGAGAGGATGGTTTTGGGATTGGCTTAGGTGATGGAAATATCCTCTAAAATTGAGAGGATGGCTTGGGATTGGTTGAAAGGTGTTGGTGAGAGGAAGTCCAAGCTATCGAGAACTTTTGTGAACTTATGAGAATTCGGGCTCCTTTTGAACATTGGAGAGCTTCTTGAGAAGTCGGGGACTTTTGCTGAATTGTGAGGATCTAACGTCCTTCTTTTGAAAAGCCTCTTGAGATGTTGAGGATTCTTGCTGAACTATGAGGATTTAAAATCCTTCTTTTGATAACTTGGAAGGCCTCTTGAGGAGTTGAGGATTATCTTTGTCCTTCCTTCATGGCTTGAGTATTTTACGCACCGCCGACTTTCGAAGCTAACTTCTTGGCCTCGCTTGGACTTCTCTTAGCATGGAGCAAAGGTGATGGCTAAACGGGGTTTCAAAATATGCCGATCTTGAAATGAAGGGGTATTGTTTAGTGAGGGTGAGGTAATGGTTTCCCTATGGGTGAAGGGTTTCAGCCGCAGTCCATACCGGATGATCTAAACGAGATTAAGTCTTCACTGCTTGCTTAAGCTTGATTGAGGAAGGTTCATGCAAATTCTTTGAGCGATGAAACGACGAGGATGATGAAAGGGGTGTGAGCATATGAGATGCAAGATGGGGAGTTTGTAAGCCCCAATTTGAGAATGATATCAGTCGATTTTCTCACTCCGATCAATTTAAACATTAATTATTTCAAAGCATTAGTAATTGAGCAGCACAAATGATCATGTAGAATAAAACCATTTCAATTAAGTGTAACATGGGTGTGCAAGTGATGTCTCGAGTGATGTCTAGATCCTACTAAGACTGATTGACTTTTTCAACCTCGTATGGAAGGAAGAGCATCGTTGACATTGATGGGGTGAGGACCTTTCTCAAACTTTCTGTCATCCATAAGTGCTTTGTTTTATTGCTCAAAGGAAAACATTACAACTTGTGAGCCATTGACCATGGGAGGCCACATCCCATATTACAAGGAGGACAAATAGATTACAACTGAAACTGAGCCTTCTGTAAAGGACTACTTGTGTCGCGTGACACCATACCTGAGGGGTCAGTTGTGTCGCATGACACAACGATGCACTTTGCAGAGGCTTTACAAATCAAGCACAGAATTGATATAGATCTACCCAATCACTTCAAATGAGTGTGGATATTGAAGATCCACACTTTGTTTTGAGTGACAAGTAGATCTGGATGAACAAACTTACAACTGAGATGATAATCTCTGCATAGGGCTAGTTATGTTGCTCTACACAGGACGGATGAATCCCATTGTGTCACGTGACATAACGTTGCCTTCTGCAGAAATGTTACAATTCAGAAACAGATTCAACAGATACCAAATCAGATCAAGGCAACACACCAATTTAATTCAGATGACTACGAATCAACGAAGGATTGACCAAAGGGGTGTGGATATGAGGAAATCCACACTCTCTTGGTAAACAAGCAAAAATTCCAACTAATCACATCACAAGCATGAACAATGACAAACACAGCAAGTTAAACAGAGAGATGGCGATTGCCACTTGATAATTAAAGTAGATGAAGCTTAATTACCAAGTGGATGAACAGAGATTGAATTGAATTGATTAATGAACAAATGGATGAGAGAGATATGAGGGTCAGGGATTCGTTACCCTTGTAGATCCACCACTACTACACCAAGTTAGGTGTATTGGCCTTCTAATCAGCTGCAGTACACGGAATTGAACACGGTTGGAGAGCTAGTCTTCAGATCTTCAGTGGTGGATGAAGTGTATGGAGGTAGATGGGTGTGTTGGTGTATGATGGGGATTGAATTGGATGAGGGAGAGATTGGATTGAGGGAATTGGTGTGATTTTGAGGAGAGAGACTGGCTTCTGAGCTGATTTTGGCAGAGTGACGCTAAGGTGTGGAAAAGTGCCCCCCTGAAATGAGAGGCAGAGGGCTCTATTTATAGCTGCAGATCATGGAACAGATGTGTCGCACGACGTCCTGCATCAACTTTCCGTGGCTTCGAAGTGTCGCGTGACACAATGTGTCCATAACCGTTTCTGGCGCCAAAACTGCTTCTGGAACATTCTGAGATAATTCCTTAAAGGTCCAAAGCAGTTAATTCCCTGTAGGTTCTTTTGCATGGAAAAATTACCTAACAATACTCCCTTCGCAAGAAACTTATAAAAAGTATCCGGAAGTCTCGGAGCGGACCGAGAATTTACCAAAATGCCCCTTAATGCAATTTTATCAGATTAAAATGCACCTAAAAGGGTAGCGAATTGGATTGGCGTACTTACAGCTAGTCGCGATGCCCTCTTGGAACCTCGAATGTTCCCTCGCGTCACAAGGTTACGAATGAACCTCTTAGCCCCGATAACCTGGCGCAAGAGCCAATCAACAACTCGGGACGAGTACTGCAAAGAAGAAATAAAAGCATCAAAAAACAGTTGAAGCAATGACGAAAGGAGTACAAAGACTAAGTAATCAGAACGCGACCAGCACATACCTGAGTGTTCGGTCGGGGCCGAAAAGCTCGCGGCGTCACCTCTGGGAGGGGTATATGTGCCCTCATCCTAACCCCCTCCTGGGTATACGAGAAGTCAGCTCGGGGAATCCTCACGACCGAACTCCCCTCCCTCGCCAACACCTGGGGTGTCCTCAGCCTATGTGTCATGAATGCCTGATAGGGCTCCTGAGTAATGAACTCCAGGGCAGGCCGCCCAGCCCTAATCCAGTCCCAGTCCGCTGACCCCTCCTGAGGAAACAGCATATCAGCAGGAGGCTCAGCCGGCGCCAAAGCAGCCATCCCTAGACCATGCTGCCTCGTCACCCTCTCCCCCAAGTAGTAGACATCGCAGGTGAGTCCCCATAGGATGCACCTCTGCACCGTCTAGCGCTCGGCACTGCCCAGCTGGTCAACCTCAAACTGATCCCAAGGGTAAAAATTAACCCTCCCGCTGTTCTCCGCCATCAAAAATGGTACCATGTCATTGTACCTCATCTTTATCCCAGTCCTGCTATTCCTCTTCACCCGGGCGTCCTTCATCCACCAAAGCATAGCCGGGTATGCAAAAGCCTCCCCTGGGACATGGTCCCATAAGGCGCAGCCAAAAATTTCCAAAGCCCAGACCTGTATCCAACAAAGGAGACCCGTCAAAAATCCACGGTGTTGTAAGTACCCAAATCTGGCTCATGCCTTCCGGTTCATTTTCCCGGCAACTCCGGTAAATTTCCCGGTAATTCCCCAGACTTTCCTAGAGTTCCGGAGCAATTCCGGAACTGTTCCAAACCTCTTAAAGGCTGAAGGGAATGCTTAGTAATTAAGAAACACGTTTTTCTTAATTACAAAAAGCTTCTAGAATTGCCACCTTGCATGATTCTAGAAACATGCTGAGTCATTGTGGATAATGCCGCACGGCTGCATTAGGAGAAGACTCCTAGCCGCACGGCCTCATTGGCGATTTCCAGACTGCCTATAAATAGAGCCATCCTCTTCCCATTTTAGCAAGACGAAAAAACACACACCATACCCCATACTCAGCTCCAAAGCTCTCCAAAACACTACTAGAAATTCAAGAGGTTGAAGAAAGCCAAGAAGCCACCTCCCTCCTCCTTGAAGATCCCAAAGTTGGTCCTTCCACCTAGCAAGACCCAAAGAAGAAGGAGGCCACCACCATTGGTAACCTCTCACTCCCTTACCTTGCATTATACTTGCTTTATGTGATTTAATTGCTCCTTTCATTCATATATTGTCATTATCTTGCTTGGGAATTGGCATTTATCATTAAAGATCCTATCTTTATCATACCCCCTTTCCCCCTTAGCATCCCTTGCATGAATTAAGCATCACTTGCTATTAAAAATGTAATCTTTACATCCAAAGGTGCAACCTTTGCACCTAAAAACCTCCTTTTTACACAAAAAAGTCATCTTTATGCATCCTTTGCTCATAAAAATGCAATCTTTACATCCAAAATGCATCATTTGCATATAAATATCATGTCTTTATAGTAAAGGGGCATCCATTGCACCTAAAACCCATTTACATGCATCCTTTGCATTAAAAATCATCTCTTTGCATAAACTTAGCATCCCTTGCTTTCAAAATGCAATCTTTGTGCATCATTTGCATATTAAATCCTACTTTTCCTCATAAAAATGCATCCTTTGCATAATGATCACTTCTTTACATCAAAAAGCATCATTTGCAATCAAAATCATCCTTTGCAAACCAAAAATGTCATCTTTTCACTAAAAATGTCATTTTTACATGCATTCCCCCATGTCCCCATTAGCAACCTTGGAACGAACCGGTGTAAAGATCCTATCTTCACATCGTTTCTTCCATAAAAGGTGCCATAATTTCTTTAGAAAAGGATAACCTTGAACCCGATATCTCCGATTATCGCTTGAGACGAGCATGATAGCTCCAATATAAGCTCAATCGTCTCAAGGCGTAGGATTGATGGGCTAAGGTCACTCCTTCCTAAAGAACTTCATTTTGGACTATAAAAGAGAGTCTTTCTCTCGATCACGCAAGTCCCGAGGTTAAAAAGCGATGATCACAAGTCCAAGATGAGGACGGGATCAAAATCCCGAATACATAAAATCCAAAAAATCCCGAGCGACAACCAACAAATGGTTTGTACGTCCGGAAGACAACTTGGGACATTCCCTCCCCTTTTATTCAAACACATGCACACAAGAAAGCACGCAAGCAAGCACGATAAACGGAATCTAGGGAGACTTGCTACGGCAAGGCACCTTGGGTGAACGACGATCCGTTCTTGCCAAGGGGTAACTTAACCTCCGAACCCATAAAAACCTTTTTTTCAAAGTTTTGAGGAAATCAAAATGGCGTGGCGACTCCGTTTTTCAAATTAAACCGGATGTCTTCAAACTCGCGTGAATCCAAAATTTGGGCACACATTCACAGTTTGGCGACTCCGCTGGGGATTCCCAAAGGAGAAAAGCTTCCATTTTTAAAATAAACGATACCTGGTATATAGGTGGAAACCATTTAACCTTCCTGTATCGCTCCCTAACCCGGGGCTTGGGATAAACGGTGGTTTAACAATCCCACGTACCGGTATCACTTTTCGAAAAAAAAAAAAGTAAAAAAAAAAAAGCTTTTCCCTTTGAGCGGGTTAGACTCCCATCGCGGATTCCGTTTATTTGGCTTGCTTTCTTTGCCTTGCATTGCATCATTTGCATCTTGGGATTTGTGCATACTTTGAACAGGAAGCTTTCTCAAGGCTAAAAGGTGCCTAAAATATTCGGGAAACAACCTGAAATAGCAAAGGAGTGGAACCTGGAAAATTGATCCATGCAGTCGTACGGCTCAATCCTCCTTGGATTCTGACCGGACGGCCTCAGTGGCAATTCCACCAGGAAAAATTGAGGTTAATCTGGCAGCCTTGGCAGCTTGGGGCTATTCAGTTCCAAGACTGACTGGGGCTCCCAGAAAATTTACGTGCCTTATCTGTTGCATTTTCCCCCGTCCCAAAAATCATTCCTTTAAAACACATTTATAAAAATCTCTGTTTTAACTCAAAAAGGAACATTTTTAGGAGACCACACACTACGCGCACCTTATATATCCTGTACACTTTGCACGTACGTCCCTTTAAACCCGGGGTGGTTTATCAGCTGCAGTCACGGACAGCCTTACGATGCTCCCGGGCGCGCACGAAATCACCCCAAACTCCCCATGCCAGCCAGTGTCGACCAATGCACAGTCCGTGTCACACGTTTCAAAAAACCGTGACTTTTTTGGTTGGTTTTTGGTCTAGTCCGTGTCATATAGCCCAGTTGCATATCCCCGTAAAGGTCAAGCCTTAGCTCATAACGGAAGTTAAGATCTTTCGCTCAAGCGAAACTCCGCCAAAATTCCGACAAGGAAAAAAATCGGTAGCATCTTGACTCCGACATTGACTTTGACCTTGACTCGCACGGAATGCGTAAGAGTCGAGACCGAGTCTTTGCCAAAAATCCAAAGATCTTTCGCTCAAGCGAAGCTCTGCCAAAATTCCGACAAGGAAAAATTGGCAAGATCTTGACCCGGCATTGACTTCGACTTTGACTCACGCACGGCGTATGCAACGAAGTTCAATGTGACACTGTGTCATCCGGCTTTTACCGCTCGACCCATGCCTATTATTTTCTCGGACATTACCGAAAAGTCAAAACGTCATTCGCGCAAGCGAAATTCCACCGAAATTCCGTTAAGGCTGAAAGACGAGACTTTCCCGGTATTTCCTTGACTATAATTCGCATCGCTCGCGCGTTAAAAGTTCCTATGACCCGCTAGACCCATTAGGAGCATTCTTTTCTCTCGGTCGGTGGGATCCGCGTGCCCTATAGGACCCTCGCCCGGGGCTGTCCACCCTGGGAGGTCGAAATACAGGTGGATACGAGGGGCTTATAGACGTAGTGACGGAACCCACTGATCCAGGATCTAGAGTAGTTGCGAAAAAGAAGGGCAGAACCCCTTTTCCAACCAAATAGAAATTAATAAAAGACACTGTTTTAAGTAAACTGGAAGATTCTTAATTTGCATATTGCTTGAGCCTTCAGCCTAAACACCTACCCCGAGTCTAAACCTCTCCTATCCCTTCCCGCAGTGAGAAAGAATTGGGTGAGAACACCGGTACAGCAGTTTGTCGGCACAAAGATCTCAAGTAACCCGTCAAAATCTTCGAGTCTCAGTTTTCCAGTGTCAAAATGGCCAACGTGGTAGTCAACAATGGTAATGACCAAGTAGTCGGAGAGGCCATCCCAGTTCAACCCAAGCCCCATATCTGGTATGATGTATGCGACTGTGAGGATTGTCTGGAATACGAGTATCAAGAATGGATTAATGAAGACGCTCCTTCAAGAAAGAAGAAGAAGAGGAAGTCCACGCAGCAGAAATTAAAGGAAAGGTATGAAGTCGGGGACAAGAGCGTCGGAACTCTAGGAGAGCCTTTGGGTAAGTTTGACTACTACGTCAGTTATGCCAAGGAGCCTACCAGGAAACCCATCATTCAAAGCACAGTCCAGCCTGATACCCCTGTGATCAGTGACCCTCTTGAAGCAGAAAGTGCTGAATTTGTTGCCATCGTGAAATTCAATGAGAAGTTAGCAGATTTAGAAGCAGAATACAGAAAGCCTATTGAATACGTAGCCAGTCAAGGAAGAATCAAGATCCCTTCTGAAGAAGACTTCATCAGCATCATTCAGGCCAACCCTCCTGTTGGCTATACTGACAAGGTCGTAGTGTCCAAGATCAGTAAAGAGAAAATGAGTTATCAGCAGTGCATTGATAAGATGAGTCAGACTCTTCAGTCAATGAGTCCAGTTGTCACGGACGAGCTCGCCGAGAGATTGCATCAAGCTACTCTAGCTCCTCTCACCATCTTTCCGAGGTACAGGCCTATCAATGATTTCCGACAAGTTTTTGATCAATTTGAAGTCTCCAACTTTCTTAAGAATGCTGACAAGACTGCTACTCCCCAGGGCAACAGCAGGAAGGAGTGAGATCCCGGTCCAACCCGCGTCAAACACTTCGAGTCAATAAGTAGTGTAGGGTCCAGAGTCAGTAGGGTCAAGAGTCAGTTAAGTCAGGAATCTTTGAATTCCAGTCCTCTGAGTCATCCGAAGGCCTCACGCCTGAAGATTATGAATATGTAATCAATGTTATCTTTCCTCTTGCTTTGAATGAAATGACAGATCTTTCTGATTATCCCCTTATTGCCAACTTAACAAATGATAAATTAACTCAATACTTAACAACAGTTAATAATGAATCATTTGAACAAGATGCAAACACACTAAACGAACAATACATTAAAGAAATCTTTAAGCAGGTTACAGAAAAAGAGAAAAACCGGGCCCAAGCTGCCGAGGAGGTTTTGACAATTGTTAACTTGGGTACTGTCGAGGAACCTAAAGAGACACAGATTGGAAGCTTCTTCCAGGGGGTTGAAAGGGACAGACTGGTTAATTTGCTCAGAGAATACATGGACGTCTTTGCGTGGTCGTACAAGGATATGTCGGGGCTAGACAGTTCAATAGTGGAGCACGTAATCCCTCTAGCACCGCATGCTAAGCCGCGTAAAGCGAGCGAGAAAAATCAAGCCAGAGTGGTCTCTACAGGTCAAAGAAGAAATTGAGAAGCTACTGCGGGTAGGATTCATCAGAGTCATCGAATATCCAACATGGTTATCCAATATTGTGACCGTCACCAAGGCCAATGGGAAGGTGCACTGCTGTGTAGATTTCCGGGATTTGAACAAGGCCAGCCCCAAAGACGATTACCCCTTGCCAAATATAGACATCCTGGTGGACTCCACTGCCAACTACGAAGTCAAATCCTTCGTTGATGGCTTCGCAGGCTACAACCAGATTAAAATGGCCGAAGAAGACCAAGAAAAGACGCCTTCACCACGCTGTGGGGAACTTACTGCTATACAGTAATGCCATTTGGGCTCAAGAACGCCGGGGCTACTTATCAAAGGGCAGCGACCGCGCTTTTCCATGACATGATCCACAAGGAGATTGAGGTCTACGTCGACGACATGATAATCCACTCCAAAGGCGAGGATGGGCAGCACTTTGTTGACCTGCGAAAATTTTTCGAGAGGCTGAGACAACATTCCATGAGATTAAACCCTGCCAAATGCACCTTCGGAGTGACAAGGGAAAAAGCTTGGGTATATGGTCACGGAGAGAGGTATCGAAGTCGACCCCCGAAAGATCAAAGCCATTATGGACATGAGGCCACCTCAAACCCAGGCAGAAGTCAAAAGCTTTATGGGCAAACTGCAGTACATCAGCCATTTCGTCAACCAGTTGACCACTATGTGTGAGCCCATCTTCAAGCTCATAAAGAAGAATGTAGATACAGAGTGGACCGAAGAATGCCAAGATGCCTTTGACTAGATCAAAGCATACTTAGTACATCCTCCAGTACTATACCCCCCACATAGACAGAAACCTCTTCTGCTCTATCTCACTGTCACTGATACGGCAGTTGGGGCTATGCTTGCTCAGGAGAAGAAAGACTCTCGGGTAGAGAATGCCATTTACTTTGTCAGCCGGAAGCTGCAGGGAAGTGAGCTCAATTACTCCGCATGCGAAAAGACCTGTGAAGGACTGGTCTGGGTAGTCGGCAAGTTGAAGCATTATATGCAAGCCCACCCTGTGAATTTGGTCTCAAAAATGGACCCCATAAAGTATATCTTCGATAAGCCTTCCCTCTCGATGCATCTAGCAAAGTGGTCCTTCTTCTTAGCAGAGTACGACATCAGCTATGTGACCAGAAAGGCCATCAAGGGCCAAGCATTGTCAGACCATCTGGCGAACTTCCCCAGTAATGAGGACCGTGGGCCTCAACCCCAATTCCCAGATGAAGGGATCTTCGCAGTCGAGCCTGAAAACCGATGGCAGCTTTTCTTTGACGGGGCTGCTAACAAAAGAGGAAATGGCGTAGGGATGCTACTGGTCGATCCGAAAGATGAGCACACTCCCATAGCCCTTAAGTTGAACTTCCCTGCCACGAACAATGTCGCCGAGTACGAAGCTTGCATTGTTGGTTTGGAGGCTGCCTTAGAAAGGAATGTCAAGGAGCTCGATGTTTATGGAGACTCAGCCCTGATCATCAACCAGGTTTCCAACAAATGGAAGACTGTGGACCTAAATCTTCAGCGGTATCATGCCTATATGGAGGAGTTGACTGGACAATTCAGAGAAGTGACTTTCCACTACTTGCCAAGGGGAAAGAACAGATTCGCAGATGCCCTTGCTACTTTAGCCTCACTGGTAGAGATCCCCGAGGGAAAAGCCATAAAACCCTTCAGAGTGGGTAGAAGAGAAGCCCCGGCCTTCTGTTGTGAAGTAGACCTGGGACCCGAGCCTATCAAGGAACCCTGGTACAATAAAATTTACCAGTTCCTCAAAGATGGAGAGTCAGCTTTCAGAGACGAAGAAGGTAGGCCAAAAGAAGGTATCAAAGCCAAGAGCTTGCAAGCCCTGAAAAGGTTGGCCTCCCATTATGTCATTCTAGGAGGCAACCTGTACAAGAAGCGGTATCAAGGACCACTCCTCTTGTGCGTCACTCAAGAAAGGTCCAAAGAGTTGATGATCGAAGTCCACAATGGTCCCTGCGGTCCTCATATGAATGTTAGAGCCCTGATGCAAGTAATCCTCAGAATGGGTTACTACTGGATTTCTATGGAAACAGACTGTGTCCAGCATGTCCGAGCGTGCGACAAGTCCCAGTGGTTTGCCAACCTCAACCATCTCCCGCCTCATGACCTGTACTGCATGACGACTCCCTGGCCATTTGCAACTTGGGGTATTGACATGATAGGGAAGATAGCCCCGGCAGGAAGCAATGGGCATGAATTTGTGTTAGTAGCTGTCGACTACTTCACCAAGTGGGTAGAGGCCAAGTCCTACAAGGTCCTTACTTCCAAGAAGGTGGCCCAGTTTATCAAAGAAAACATAATGTGTAGATATGGGGTGCCCAATGAGATCATTTCTGATAATGGGTCACACTTTGAAGGGGACTGCGGTAGATCGCTATCAGAGTTTAGGATCACTCGCCACAAGTCATCCCCATACAGACCTCAGACCAATGGAGCCGTGGAAGCTGCTAATAAGACGCTCGAACGGATCATCCGGAAAATGGCCACCCGTGGTCGTGATTGGCCCGAAAAGCTGCACCTAGCACTCTGGGGCTACAGAACGTCTGTCAGAACAGCCACAGGAGAAACTCCTTTTGCCCTAACTTACGGGATGGAAGCAGTGTTACCAGTGGAGTTGGAAATCCCGTCATTAAGGGTCCTCCTGGAAAACAGTGTCAACGAAGTAGAATGGTTGCGTAGCCGGCATGATGAGTTGGCCCTGCTCGACGAAAGAAGGCTTAAAGCCATGGAGCATACCCGAGCCTATCAGAGGCGAATGGCCAGAGCATTTGACAAAAAGGTCAAGGCCAGGGACATCAAAGAGGGTGACTTAGTGCTGAAAGTGAAGCCCCCTACCAGAGACAACCCCCTGGGAAAATGGGAACCCGTTTGGATCGGCCCGTATGTGGTGCAGAAGATACTATCGGGAGGAGCCATGAAGCTTGCAGACCTGGACGGCAATCCCTTTGTCCACCCAGTCAACGGTGATAAGCTCCGAAGGTACTATGTCTAAAATAAAAAAAAAGAGAAAATGGAAAAAAAAAATATAAAAAAATAAATATATTAGTGCAAAAAGAGTAATACCCAGCTAGGCTGAAAACCCAAAAAGGGCGGTCTAGGCAAAAAACAGGGTTGCACATAAAAAATATTAGTGCAAAAAGAGTAATGCCCAGCTAGGCTGAAAACCCAAAAAGGGCAGTTTAGGCAAAAAACAGGGTTGCACATAAAAAAAAAAGAGAAAAGTTCACCAGAATGAACTACGAAGACCTGAGCCCCTTAGTCTTTCTTGTAAAAGGGGAACGTAGGCAGCCATTTATGGTTCGGTCTAAACAATAAAAAAATAAATAAAGGGCATTCCAGTTTCCATAAAACGGGTCCTGAGCAAATCAATAAGACATTTGAGTTTTCATAAAATGTGTCTTGATTAATTTCTAAGATAATATCTCTTGTTCATTACAAGTTAAAAACTTCTTGATGAGTTCAAGCACGGTCTACTCTTGACTCTGCTAACCTGCTACAAAGATCTAAAATACAATAAAATGCCTAATAAAACTACTGTGTTTGCAAAATGGCAATAAGGGAATCCTAAGAAAAGATCTGTCAGTCGTCATTCACTGAGTCTTCTTTGGTCTTCTTCCCTTTACCTCGACCCCGTCGAGTTTTCTTTCTCTTCTTCTCTATAATGTCGGTCTCCCTCATTCCGATCTCCGGTATCCTCACTGGAGCCTCCATCAAACCCGTGTCAATAAGTGCCCTCTCTACCCGAGCATGAGTCCGCACTTCCTCCCTCTGAGCCTCAGTCAAAGGAGCGACCTCGGACAATCTCTTGTATCGAGCCTCCATATCTCTGATCAGGTCACCCGACTGGTTATGGCGACTCGCCTTAGCCTCAGTCTCCCTCAGCGTCCTACTCGAGTCGCAGTCAGCTCCCAATAAAGCCTAACGTCTCTCCCCCAATATGACCTGAGTCGCTCCCATCTCCCTCTCGTACCAATCCAAGTAGACTGTAGTCAAGATGGTACTCTTCCTGCTCTTGAGAATGGCCCTGGGTGGGAAAGCAGCGTATGTCCAAGCCCTCGAGAAGAATGAAAAGCTGGCTGGATCTCGCATAGCTAATGGCACCACCTCCATGGTAGGGATGTCCTCCTAATCTCCCAACGGCTCCTGTAAGGCCCCGAACTGCCTGGATACCAAGAAGGGTACGTAGAAGGATGACCAGCAGAACCCTGGAACCCTCACTATATAGGACTCCTGAAATATCCTCCTGGTCTGCAACCTCCAGTGAGGTACCCACCAGCGGATGTCCGAAGTGGATAACTTAGCCATCATCAGCTCCTAGTTACCCTGGTCCTGCTGTCGAGGTGCACCTCTCCGAGAAATCACCCAAGGGCACTGAGTCGGCAAAGCCCCTGGTAAAGCCCCAAGCCTCTCCTGCACCCATAAAGTCAGTACAGCCGGGCTCCCAGACCTCATGAAATGGTCTCCCCTAGCCATCCTATCGATGCCATGAAGGGTCTCACCCAAAACCAGTGGGACAATGTCCTTCCCAGCCCTGCAATCTCGGACCATGTCTAAGAGACCACCATGACAGATCCCCACGGACTCAGCGGTGAACAGAGAAGAGAATATACAGAGGATAAAGGCATCCATAGCCACCGTGGTCGCAGCCATAGCCGGAGACCCAAACCTGCCCGGGATATCAGAAAGGTCAATCCTGTCCGAGGCTATCATCATCTCCTCAGCCTCTCCCAGAGAAATCTGCAGAAAAGATGCAAGCTTTGCCGCCACCGGCACGTCTTCGATCAGCGGAATCGATATAGCCTCAATTTCTGGACCCCCAATCAAGGCTCGGAAGTCTTCATGGGTTGGGACAATCTCATTGTAAGAAAAGCAGTAAACGTGTCTCCGGACGTCCCAAAACTTTGCTGCTGCTCTCAAAAGGTCCCAATCGGGCGGGAGATCCCTCAAATGCCATAAAGACTTAATCTTGAATGTAGAATCAAGCAACCCCTTGTGAGATTGAAAGTTGTATCTCACCCAAGACTGAAGATCGGACAGAAAGCGGTCTCTTTTCCCCCTTTGCAATCTAATGGGCTTCTCCATTGCAAAATGATCAAAGGTGGTGTCTTTAGGTCCAATATGTGCTCTGGGAACAGTTGGGACATGTCTAAGTTGAAAATGAAATGAAATGGCCAAGCCTTGGTTTTATTCTAAAAATAACCGACCCAGATAGAGCGTGAGCCGCACGGCCTTATTTGCTCCAGAGACCATGCCGCACGGCCTCATTTACCTGATGTAAATGGCAAATCTGCAGCAACCAACTTGCTGCCCAAAGGGAGTTTTCACCCCACTTTTCCAACCAAAACCTGTACAAAAACATGTTCAAAGACCATCCAAGCATTTATATATCATTACATATCATTTTGGCCCAGTTTCAGCCCCAATTCCAAGCAAAAAACTGTCCCGAGGCTCAAGTAATATGCAAATTAATAAAGCATAAATTTAAAAAGCAAATAAAACAGTAGTACATTGTTTTCGCCCCATCGGCGCCCAAATAAATCAAAAATAAACAAAATGTGCATAAAACTTGTTCATTGTTTGTTGTTCTTCCTAAATCAACCCTAGAGACCTCCTAGGCCTCCGATCCTTCTTCATCGCTTCTCAGCTCATAAACACTTGCCTCTCTCATCAAGTCCTCCGTGTCACTCACATCTGAAAGGTGGACATTATCGTGCTCATACTCAGCCAGCTGCTCCAAGATGTCAGCATTGGGTCCCCGTCCCCGAGGCATGGCACTGGAAGAGTACTCCGAAGCCGATGAGGTGGATGCTGTGCCCCCGACATGCCTTCTCTTGCGCCCGAGCTCTTGCACGTTTGCTGCGGCCTTTGAAGTGCATGCCAGCTTCCTCGGAAGGGACCGGCACACGTCCTTCCAGCCCCTATTCTGCCTGACCAAGCTGTCGTAAGTTCAAGCTGGAACCTGAGAAAAAAGAGAAGAAAATCTCAGGAAATCTCAAAATTGCAAAAAGCAAAGAAATCTGAAAAAGGGAAAAGACCCTAAAGTGTACTTACAGTGCTGTCCGGCGGCAAGGTATACTGGGGCTCCCTAGTGTCGGGGACAGGTATCCTCAACCTCCTGGGTACTCCGTGGACCACATATGAAAGATGGGCAGGAGGGATCGGCGGGTCAGAAGGCTCGGCCTCCCCATATCCCTGAGTGACCGCCAGCTTCACTAGCTTCTGTGGCGTCCTCAGTCGCTGCTCCACAAACACAGCATATGGGGTATCCATATCAAAGTACTCCTCAGCGGCCACGCCTCCCTGGTATCTAGCAATGTCGTCCTCCGACCAATCTCTAGGCTGCAGCATCCGTGCTGGAGGATCCTGGGGAGTAATGGCGTCCAATGGAGGGACATGGCCATGCTGCCTAGAAAATCGATCCCCCAGATAGATGACATCACATGTCAGCCCAGTCAACCATCTCCTCTGCCTCGTCGCCTCCACGGCCTCTCCTAGCAGAATCTCTGGATACCTGCCCCACGGGTAGAAGTCCACTCCATCGTGCCCATCCTTGTTGATAATTGGCCTCACCATCTTATAGTCAAAGGTGATCCGGGTCTTCCCGGTGAACTTATCTCTCGCATCTCCCCTCCAGCGGACCATAGCGGGAAAGATGGTGACATCGCTCTGTTGGTTCCACGGAAAGAACCTGATCACCTCGCAAGACCAGACCTGCATGTTCAAAACATCAAAAGGGTCATTTTTCTTTCATAAAAGTCTCAAGACAGAAAAGGGAAAGAAAAAAGAAGGTGATGCTACCTCAAGAGCAAAGGAGAAACAATCCATGGAGGCAGCCTTATTCCGACTGTACAGATCCGGGGAGAAGTAAAGCTCTGCCAATCCGGCCTTGCCCCATGAGACCGTCCCAATCCCATCAACATCCTCCAGAGAGTCGAGGAGGCAAGTCATAGCCAGAGTCCCAGAATTGGCAAAGATGGTGACTGACATCATCAACCACACAAAGGCTCTAGCAAGCTGATGGGCAGTCACCTCACTAGCAGCAAAGTCCCGCATGCAGTTCTGGACTGCCACCTCGACGTTCCTCGTCTCTATTCCGAGCCCCTTGGGAATAAGCTCAAACCCGACCAAAGCCCTAAATTCCTCAGCAGTGATATGATCCCTCCAAGTCACAGGCCTCCTGGTGAACTGTAAGCCAGTGATAGCAGTGAAATCGGCCGGAGTCACCGTCAGCTCCCCCCAGCTAAGATGAAAGCTGTGGGTGGTGTCCCACCAGAACTCAGATAGGACCTGGACCAAGCCCTTGCTCTTCGAGGTAATGTGAATACCTCTGCCGATGGCCTCAATAAACAAATCCAAGCCGGTAGCCCTCACCAGCTGCTTAGGGTTCGCCCCATTCTTCTCAAAATCGGGCATCCTCTCCCACAACTTTACTGCAATCTCAGAAGGTCCTCTAGACTTGTTCTCCTATAGACAAGCACAGCAGAAGAAATGTGTCAGTCTTTTTCAAAAAAGCATGCATATATTCAAAAGTGCACATATTTTCAAAAGAAAAGCATTAATGAAAATTTTCTAGCATCCTTTGCATCGAAAATATGTCTTTCACATCGTGTCAAGCACATTGCTTTCCTAAGCACAAAATCACAATTTTCAAAATTATTTGCACATAAGCATTAATTTTTTTTCTCAAAAATGGCATGCATGAATCCTTTTCATCGTCCAAAATCCTGTTTTCTCATCTATGACCTAGTTCTAGCACATGCAAGAACTTCGTCACCTCTTAGACAATTATCCTTCTTACTTTTTATTTTTGAAAAAAAGTGGGTCATTCTCATTATTTTTGTCAAATAAATTGCACATGCATGTTCTTTCATCTTCTTAGCCTCATAGGTTAATCATTAAGATTTCAAAATCATCGTCAAAAATCCTAGGAAAATTCGAGAAATTCCTAAAGCTTGGTTCAAGCCCTAAATCAATCGAAATTCAATCAAAATCGACGAATTGAGCAAACTAAGAATGCTTACCCCAACCGATTGAGGGTTTGTCAATTTGTGCTCCCTTCTACCCGGATAGAGCTCCGATGGAGGTGTAAGGAAGTCACACCTCCTCTCCGTACGGACGAGTTCCTTCCTCCTCCTTCTCGCGGCTGCGGAGATGTTCCTTCTAGCTTGCCTTGGCATTGATTCCCCTCCGGATCCATCCTAAATAAGTAGAGGCAAAAGGATTGAAGGATTTTGAAGAAAATTCTCTCCTCCTCTCTCTCTTCCTCGACAGTCTGGGGCGGCAATAATGCCCAGTCCCCGTTCGAATTCTGTTTTAAATAATCTAGAAAAATCAGGCTTCTGGCCGTGCGGCCTCTTTTGCCTCCCTCTCATGCCGGGCGGCCTCTTTTGCTCTGAGTAAAATTTACCTTTTTGCCCCTGGACTTTCCACTTGGGCATGTAATTCCCGTTATCTTTTAACTAAGATAACGTCGTTTCCTAAAAGATATCCTTTATCTTCTAAGCAAATAAGCTTTCTTCCCCAGTCACCTCCGTTACTCCCGTTATAATGGAATGACGCTAGGTGACAACCTCCGAATTGTCAAAACTCTAAACTTAAGCTACCTCTATCACGAATAGAGAAGTTGTTGGTCCCAAAGGTGGCAACAAGGGTGAAAATACAGCTAGAGGGGGGGGGTGAATAGCTGTTACAAATTTTTCGCCCTCGATTTAAAAGTAATCCTCTATACTTACAAAACCGCTTGCAGTGTATGAGAAACTGCAAGTAGAGTTATAAAATGCACAGCGGAATAATGAAGTTACAAAGCGGTTTTGAGAGAGGCGGTTTTGCAAGGCGGTTTGATAGTGCGGTTTACTGAAAGTGCAGTTTGCAAAAGTGAAGTCTAGACAATGTTAACTCCAAACACAATTTCACAATAATGGATATCTAAATAAAGATCAAACAGAGATAGAGATAAATAATTAGTAATCACAGGAAATAAAATGCAGAAATATAAGAACACGTGATTTGGAGTGGTTCAATCGATAAACGATCTACGTCCACTACCAAGATGGTTAGTCTTGGATTTCTAAGAGAGATTTTATATTAAGTATTTGAGAGATTACAAAGTACAATAAAATCTTATCTATGAAGAACAAATCCTAGACTATAACCAGTGTATCTCAAATGAATAAACTATGTGTTTAAACAAGTGAGGTGTGTGTGTGTTCAAGATCAAGGCTCTTTAAATCTGAGAGATGTAGAGCTCAATGATTCTTGAATGTGTTAAGGCTTGATTTCTGGGCCGGGGAATATTTCTTGAAGTATGAAGATGAAGATTCAAAGGACTTATGAATTTCTGGGCAGAGCTTCAACTTCTTATGAACACAGCAATTTCTCAATTTTTCAAGCAAGCTTCAAATGGTGAAGATTAGGGGTATTTATACCCAAGCATCAAGAAACTAGCCGTTGGATACAGCTGTTGAAGGATAGTACTTGATGCTTTCTCATTGGTCCACATCAACCACTTTTGTCCTTTGGTTCAGTAGTTGCAGATAAAGCTGATAATGCTCCAGCTGCAAGCAATGAGGTTTGGACACCTGTCACCTTTTTCAAGATCCTTGCAGATCTTCTCTGACATTGAATCACGTGACAAGATAAGGTGGTTGACATTGGATATTGCTGATGTGGATTACAATGGCAAAAGGTGGTTCACTTCAAGTCTCAATCATTGGGGCGGTTCTGGAGTATAAGTGGTTTGACAAGTGCGGTTGGTAACTCCAGTGAGGTTGCAGAGTGCGGTTGATGTTGAACTGCAAGGGTGCGGTTCATCATAGGGCGGTTGCACTGAAGTGGTTCAAAGGTAATTTCAAACAAGGAGTTCCACCAAGGAAGTGCTAGAAGCGGTTTTGCTAGGACGGTTGGAAGGGCGGTTTGAATCTTCTGAACTGCAACTCTCAATTCCAATGAGTCTTGTGCCAGTCTTCAAAGCCTAAATTAACCTATTCTATAAAATGGACTTAGCTAAAAAATTGAAGTCTAAGCTTCATTACATAGGGTCCTAAAGTCCTTAAAATAGATAGGAGGTTATGGTATCAATCAAATCTAATACAAAATAGGAGGGTTAAAACATGCATACCCAACAATCTCCCCCTATTTGATTGATGCCATTACCTACTATAACTAAAGCAAACATTGTACTTGGTAAAAACATGTCCATAAGAATTATCATGGTAATTCATGTCCCAAGTCAATGCACACACTTAGCTTAAGCTATAGATTTCTATACTTTCTAAAAGATAAAACCTTACAATATGGAAAGTAGAGAAATGCATTCAGTGCACTTAAGAAATATGAGTTTAAGTTCAAAGTGCGGTTTAAACTGAATGTTTAAACATCAATTCAAAAAAAATATGATTTTAAGTTGAAAAATATTTGAATGAGGTTTAAAACCATAAGAGGTTTCATTGTTCTACAAACAAGCAGTTTGATATGAACAAGGTTTTTGGAACCATGATGCAATTTCCATTAATTCCTCAAGTGGTTACAAAACAGGAATGAAAGAAAATTACAGGGTTACAAAAAGGAGCAAAAGTAAGTTGGACAAAAGAAAATACAATGAGAGTGCGGTCCAACAAACAAAAGAGTTTACCAAAAAATACAGAGCAAAAGCGGTTTAAGGTTGATGCGGTCCTTGACCTTTGCCGCTGCCGCCGCTGCTGATTGATTTCAGGATTCCTTGCAAGATTTGATGCAGAGGTTTCAGTCTTCAGAGCTCTCCTAATCTTCCTGACTTCATCAGCGGTCCTTCCTTGGGCGGTCACCAATCTCTCTAAGATATTTGCTTGAGAATCAATTTTGAGATTGGCATCACTAACTGCCTTGGAGTTTTCAGAAACCTTAGCAGTTAGATCTTCAATTAAGGCATGGAAGGAGGCGTTCAAAGAATTGAACATGATGTGAATCTCCCCCTGAACTACTGCGGTCTGAGTAGAAATTGCTTCAGACATGGGATCGAGGTCAACTGTAACCTTAATGGTGGATTTCAACTCATTAACTGTGGCTTCCAGTTTAGAGGTGAATCCTAACTTGATATTTTCAAGGCGGTCATTGAATTCATCCTTGACCTCATACAACTTGGCCATCAAGGCATCATCAAGAGAGTTTGTTTTGACCTCCAGTTAAGCTTTAACATTATCAACTTCCAAGAGGACATTAGCTTCAACCACATTCAAGGCGGGTTGAAAGTCTTGAGAAGGAGACGGTTGGGAGTTGATGGCTTTGAGGATTTCAGCTTGGAGGTTGTCAAAGGCGGTTTTGGAGGAGTTGGAAAGTTGAGAAATCATTTCTTTGAGATCAGAATCTCCAAATGATTGAATTTGAACAACACCTTCAGCTAAATCCTTCTTGAATCCTTCAAAGCAGGACTCAGCTGAGGATTTGACAATGTTTGCTAAGTCCTTCTCCCCCTTAATGGCATCAAGTCTCTGAGCAAAACTCTTTAAGGAGTTTTTATGATCAGCCATTTGAATGGTTTGAGAGGCAATCAAATGAGATTGAGATTCTGCTAACTTCTGAAGGGAGCGGTTAGAAGATTCAAGGGAGGCATTGGAAGCGGTCAATTTGATGATGTGGCCTTGGTTAATGAGAAGTTGGGACTGAATAAGGTTAAGGGTGGAAAGGATTTGGGAGTAGTTAGTGGGTGGAGGAGCGGTTGATGATGATGGAATATAGGTGAATGCAGGAGGCGGTTCAGAGAATGTAGGAGGAGCGGTTGGAGGGATTTGGGAAAAGAGGGTTTGGAAAATACGTGAGGCAGGAACTGTATAAGGTGAGGAGGTTTGAGTTGAAATGGGTAGAGTTGGAGGTAAGGTAGATGGGGCGGTTGATATAGGGGCGGTTGGTATAGGGGCGGTTGGGATAGGGGCGGTTGGTAGAGGAGCGGTTGGGATAGGAGTGGTTGGGATTGGTGTGGTTGTAGTTTTAGAGATTTCAGGAGGCGAATGAGAAGGAGATTTTTGAGGTGAAGGTGTAGGGGATTTAGAAGGGGAATTTTGGTTGCGGTTTGAGTTATGAGGGGATGATTGGTTTATGGGTGAATTTTGTGGTGAAGGGGTTAGATAGGTGAGGTAGGAGGAGTTGGAGGAGGTTGGGTTTGAGGAGGAGGTTGCGGTTGGGGTTGCGGTTGAACAGGTGGTTGAGCTTGCGGTTGAGAAGTAGCAAGCGGTTCAGCAGAGGATTTCTTTCCCTTAGCAGCCTTCCTCAACTCTGCCTTTCTCTCCAACTTGTCAAGCTTTGCTTTGTAGAAAGCAACCTTATCTTCCTCAGTCAGATTAGCAGTTGCTGACTTCACATTTTTAGCCTTCTTGATAAGAGGGGCTATTCCAGCATCCTCTTCTTCTTCCTCATCTTCATCAGGTGCATCTCTCAGAACCATCTTCTCCTTAGCCTTAGTACTTGGACCAGCACCTGCGGTTTTAGATTTCTTGGGCTGCGATTCTAAGACAATATTTTTCTTCCTTGAGGCCTTTTTAATTGCCTTTCCTAGAGCAGTGACCGCGGTTGCAGGAGACATCTCAACATAGAATTCCTTGGGATTAAGAGTATCAGCATCATATAGGAACTTGTACAGGGTATCTCCAAATGAGTATCTGAAGTTGTGACAAACCCTGGTTCCAAGAGAGTCTCCATCACCCATTGGCACAGAAAGTTCAGGAGTTGAGAGTCTGAGATCCTCCAAATGTTGGTAGCTTGAAAACAAAGCGGTGAGGAGCCTGCAGAAAGGTCTCCATCTCTGATGCTCATTCTTGATCTTCGATTGGTAGGTATCAATAGAGCTAGCCAATTCTTTCATCAGGATCTTGGGCCAATTTAACTTTATCCCATTGTAAATGGCACAACAGTAAATCCATTGCTGAGAAGTGAAGTTGTTGTGGTTACCAGTTTTACCACACACAGACAACCCTACCAAATAGCCCAAGTGGCTCATTAATTCACCAAATTTCTTCTTGCCCTCTTCTTGTAGTAACCAGATAAAGAGGTCAGATTGTGATAGAAAAGAGCGGTTGCATCTAAGACTTCCTGATCAACCTCCATGGGGCATCCAGAAACATGGAATCCAAAAGTGCTTCGAATATCCAAATGATCAATAGATATCCTGAAACCTTCAACATCAGCAATCAGGCATTTGATCATGGTTCCATCAAACAATTTTCTATCTCCTAATACAGCGGTGGCATAAAACTGATCCACGAATGATGGAATTATATAAGATTGCTTTTTGTTGAAGAGAGGGAGGATTCCAGATGCACTGAGTCTTCTAATCATCTCTCTACCAAGAGCATCACCTTGGAGCTCAGGCTCATTAATTTCATATCCTGGAATAAAGAATTTAGGATCCTCAAAATGAAACAAAGAGTTTAGATCCATTAAGTGATTCACAATGCACAGGCGGTTTGGGCATCCATGCGGTTGGCAATGATGCGGTTGAAAAAGTGAAGAACTCCAAACCTCAAGTGAATTATGAATACAACAAAATACTTAGAAAATATGTAAGAGATTATACTAGTACGTGGCATTGTAATCCAAGTTTATCTCACACTGCAAGCAGTTGCTTAGAGAGGAAATTTATGGTGTCCAGCCTATATACTTAGTAAATTCTTAAACATATTAAGCATGCAGTTTAAAGGATTAACTTAAGCAACTAACAGACATGCGGTTCAAAATGACATGCGGTTCATAGAGAGCATGCGGTTCTAATTTGAATGCGGTTTGGAAATAACATGCGGTTAGAATCAAGGGTTTGCATGAAGGCGGTTCCAAACAAATAGCATGCGGTTGATAATCACTACAGTAAAAATTACTTGAAAAATTTTCTAAGTACAAAAACATGTGTGAAAATCAAATGAACCAAAACATGTGATTATTTTCAAGGCATATGAACAGGCATATTGAAGGGATGATGATCATGAAGAAAACTTAGAACACCAAGAACAGAGATTCAACAAAAGTTCACCAAAATCAACAAATAACATGTCAAAATGATCACATTGAGCATTAGATTAACAATATAGCATTAAAAGTTCATACTTTGCTCAGAATCACCATGAAAAAGCAAGAACACTCAAATGGGTTTTCGAATGACAAAAACTTTAAAATCCAAAATCAGTGTTCAAATCATTGATTGATCGTAAAATAAATTGCATATAAGGAATCTAAGAGTAAATCCGATCAAAACCCAACTTAAATCATTCAAAATGATCAACAGATAAAGCAGTTATGAACAAAAATTCCTTCAAGGGTTTCGAAGCTTTTGAAGGTCCAACAATGGCTGATTCTTAAACATTTTTGCAGAAATAAAAAGAGATGAAGTTTTAAGAGACATATACCATATCAGTGAATGGTGCCTTGGGAGCCATTGAAGATTTGATGAAATAAAGTTTGAAGTTTTGAGTTTTTAGAGAGAGAGAAGATGAGTTTGGTAGAAAGTACAAGGTGCAGAGAGTGACAGAGTTGGAAAGGTTGAAATTTTGGTGACTGGTTTTTATTTATAGGAAATTCTCAAACAAAAGAACAGTTGAAAAGACATTTTGATTTTCCCATAAAAGAAATCATTTCTCTGTTTGCACCCTTTCATCTTCTTCCCTTTTGCCAATGACGGCTGACAAGAGAGCTTTAAATGCTAATGTTTCTTTTGCATTAAATGCATTTAAATTTTGAAATAACGTGGGAAAACATTTGCAGAAATGCCCTTATGTTAAAATGGACTGAAATGATAATAAGGAACTTACCTTGGGTCCACGTGGCAGTGCGGTTGAAAAAAAATTTAAACCGCATAGCTTCTTTAAAGCTAAGAAAAAAAAATTAAAACATATATTGAAGATACCGATTGTTGAAGGCGGTTGAAGATAGAGCGGTCATAAGCAGCATGCAGTTTGGAAATACGCGATTGGCTGCAGAGGCGGTTGACCACTTATGCAGTTTGAATGAACGCGGTTCAACAATGGTGAGGTTGAGATTCTCAATAAGAAGTACAACCTAAAATCAATACACAATTTAGTCAATAAAAGGAATGGATTTATTTAAGTTCAAGCATACCCATTTCTCCTCTGAGGAAAGAAAATCTTTTGGAGTCAAGAGCCTTGGTGAGGATGTCAGCAATCTGATTATCTGTCCCCACATACTCTAAATGGATATTCCTCTTCTCCACATGGTCTTTGAGGAAATGATACTTGATATCAATATGCTTGGTCTTGGAATGCATGACAGGGTTGTTGGAGAATGAAATAGTTGAAGTGTTGTCACACATGATGGGGCAATCCCCTTCATGGATTCCATAGTCTACCAACTGCTGCTTCATTCAAAGGATTTGACAAAGAACAACTACCCGGCAATATACTCGGCCTCTGTGGTTGACACTCGAAGCTTGCTTCTTGCTGGCCCAAGCAACTAGTCTATTCCCGAGGAAATGACAAGTACCACTAGTGCTTTTCCTGTCAATAGTGCAAGCTGCATAATCTGCATCTGAATAACCTACAAGATCGAAGTTCAAATCTTTGGAATACCAAAGTACAAGGTTAGTGGTTCCAGATAAATAGCGGATTATACGCTTGACGCAATAAGATGTGCTTCTCTAGGATGCAGCTTGTAGCGAGCACATACACGGACACTAAACATGATATCCGGCCTACTAGCGAGTTAAGTAAAGTAATGAGCCGATCATACCTCGATATAAAGTCTGATCAACTTTCTTACCTTTGAGATCCTTATCTAGCTTATTGTCGGTGGCCATAGGAGTATCATATGCTTTAGCATTTTCTAATCCAAACTTCTTTATCAACTCCTTGGTGTATTTGGCTTGGCTGAGGAAAATACCTTCTTCGCATTGCTTGATTTGAAGCTCGAGGAAGAATGTTAATTCTCCCATCATGCTCATCTCAAACTTGCTTTTCATTAGCTTTTCGAAACGCTTACAAAGTAACTCATTAGTAGAACCAAAAATAATATCATCGACATATATTTGAACAAGTAAAGTATGCTCATTATATTTGGCAATAAAAAGAGTTGTATCAATTTTACCACGTTTAAATCCCTTTTCTAGTAAAAATTTAGAAAGAGTCTCATACCATGCCCTTGGAGCTTGCTTAAGTCCATACAAAGCTTTCTGGAGTTTGTAGACATGATTGGGAAATTTAGAGTCTTCAAATCCAGGCGGTTGGGCAACATACACGGTCTCTTGCAGTTCGCCGTTGAGGAATGCACTCTTTACGTCCATTTGATATAACTTGAAACGCTTGAAAGAGGCGTAAGCTAAGAAGATTCTGATAGCTTCCAATCTTGCAACTGGAGCAAAGGTTTCATCATAATCAATTCCTTCTTCTTGCCTATATCCTTGTGCAACCAACCTTGCTTTATTCCTAGTGATGCTTCCATTCTCATCCATCTTATTCCTAAATACCCACTTAGTTCCTATCACTCCTTGATCATGAGGTCTAGGCACCAAAGTCCAGACCTTGCATCTTTCAAACTGGTTGAGTTCTTCCTGCATTGCAACAACCCAACTGGAATCTTGGAGTGCTTCATCAATCTTCTTTGGTTCAACTTGAGATAAAAGAGAAGTATGCTCATCATAATTCGATCTCCTTGTTTGAACATCGGAAAACAGATCACCAATCACATTTGTGAGGGTGGCTAGCGACTTCACGAACCTCAGGGGTAAGTCCGGTTGGAGCGAGGTTTCTTGAAGATCTTCAATTGGAATATCGTTAGATCCTTGAAGTTATGGAAGGTAAGTTGACGAAGAGGTTCTATAAGTTTGGATAGGGAATTCTCAACTTCTTCTTCCCTAGGAGTTGCATCCGGAGTAGGAACTTCGGTGCGGTTTCAAAGGTGTGGTTTGAGGGAATTTCGGTTGAGGGTCTTTGGATTTTGCGGTTGAGGATCGGGTGCGGTTTGAGATGGTTCACTGTTTCATTATGCTCAACAAAATCATCAGCAACATTTGGAGCCAAATGTGGCTCAAGGAGAGAATGCTCATCAAAAGTAACATGGACAGACTCAACTATTTTTAAACTAGTTTTATTGAAAACACGAAAAGCTTTTGAATGTTTAACATACCCAACAAAAATACCTTCGTCGGCTTTAGCTCCGAATTTACCTCTATTTTCTCTTCCGTTGTAGAGGACAAAACATTTGCAGCCAAAGATCTTGAAGAATGCAATGTTGGGGGTTCTTCCTCGCCAAAGCTCATAGGGAGTCTTATTATAGGTTTTGTTGATGAGGGAGCGGTTCTGAGTGAAGCATGCAGTGTTGATTGCTTCAGCCCAAAAATACTGAGGTAGCTTCGCTTCAGATGTCATTATTTTTCTAGCCTCAATCAACGTCCTATTCTTCCTTTCCACAACCCCATTTTGTTGTGGAACACCAGCGGTTGAAAATTTGTGATCAATCCCGTGGTCATCACAATACTGAGCAACACCGTTGTTCTTAAATTCTGTTCCATTATCTGATCGAACACTAACGATGTCATCTTCTTTTTGAGTTTGGAGCCGTCTAAAAAGTGCGGTGAGAATCTCATAGCAGTCATCTTTGGAAATCATCATCTCAACCCACGTATATCGTGAGTAATCATCCACCACCACTAAGGTATGTCTATTTCCTCCAATGCTGGCAGTGGTTATGGGTCCAAACAAATCTATGTGAAGCAGTTGTAAGCATCTTGAAGTTGAAGGAGCGGTCTTGCTGGTGAAAGACGACGCGGACTGCTTACCAAGCTGGCATGCACTGCATTTCTCTGGATGGTGGTCAGCCACTTTGGGTAAACCACGAACGAGGTTTTCCCTACCAATCTTTGCAAGATACTTGAAGTTCAAGTGGCTCAACCTCTTGTGACATAGCCAACTATTTTCGCTCACATTCTTAGCTACAAAACAGAGATTAGTAATGTTGCATGCAGAATTTAGATCAATAATGTAAATATTACTCTTACGAATCCCTGTGAGTAGGGTGACGCCTGAAATGCTATCATTGATAAAGCAATTTGATGACGTGAAGTTGCAAAGCATTCCTTTGTCGCAAAATTGAGAAATTGAAAGGAGGTTGTGCTTGAGTCCTTCAACAAGAGAAACCTTCTCAATGGTTAGATTTCCTCTCCTTATAATGCCATATCCAATGGTCTTGCCTTTGTTGTTCTCACCAAAGGTTACAGACGGACCACTTGCTTCAACGACATCTTCAAGTAATGATCTATCTCCAGTCATATGTCTTGAGCAGCCACTGTCAAGATACCATTCATTATCCTTGGAGTGACCAGCCATGAAGCAGAGGACCTAAAATGTAAACATAAAGAACGAGGTCCCCCTTTATTCCTTGGGTCCTGAAGTTATCAACCCTTTACGACCCACACCTGTTTGACAGAAGGAGGTTTACTCTTCCTGGCATTGGATGTGAACCGGAAAAGGCATTCTGACCTTGTGACCTAAACCATCACACACAGAACATTTATAATAGCTACAAGCTTCATGAGGTTTTACTAACTCCTTACTCTTCTTAGGAGTTGCATGCGGTTTGGAACAAGGAAGCGGTTTTGGAGGAGCAGTTCAAGCTAAGAGTCCGACTGAGATAAAGGGAACAGGCTTTGGTTTGACCACGTATTTCACAGGAACGCTATTCTGCTTTTGAAGGCGGGGAGGAGCGGTCGAAGAAGATGCGCGGTCGAGACACTGAGTTGGCGACATCACCTTTTCCACCGGGAGCGGTTGGAGCAGGTATGCGACCAATTCCATAAGCCATTTCCTCTTCACCGCTTCCACATAATCCTTAGGTTTCAACACGAGAATTCTTTCCATATTTCTTTCCTTTAGGGTAGACATAATTAATTTGTCGTCCTTTACCCTTTCCTTTAGCATGCTTCCTTAGGAATTTCTTTAGTTAGTTCCAAAATTTCCTCATCCTTTTCACTCGAGGATGCACACTTCTCCTCTTCCTCGGATCCAAAACCTAGGCCTTCCTTAATTCCGGGAGGAACTTGGGAGTCCATGATTTTATCCTTGGTGGATTGAGACTTGAGCCACGAATCAATAATCTTTTGGAGATCGTTGATTTGGGTTACCAAGTCATCATTCGGAGTTGAAGTGCGGCAACCTTAGTTTCAAGGATGCGGTTTTGATCAAGCAAGAGGTGTCATACTTCGATTTGGTCCTTAAGATTTGAAATTTCGAGACCTCATCACGGTTTTCTCCGTCTTGTATAGATTAAGTTCATCATGAGCTAAGCTTAAGGCTTTCTTAAGATTTGAGAATTGATGGATCACCATTTCCACCTTCCTTGAACATCCTTTCATGTTCCATGGAGAAACCTCTTCCACCACCTTTTTCAAAATTTTCTTTGGAATTGCTTTTGAAGGTGGAGCATTTTAGATGAGAAAATGGGACGTGAATACGAGCAATTTCCTATCTTAACGCTAGGAGTAAGTTTGATATCATCATCCTATTTATAATTTGGAAGTTTTGTAAAAACCTCTTTTTCCTCCATATCTTGCAACTCAAATGATTGAGAATCGATTCATCGGAAGCGTCTGCAACTAAGCGTAGATTAACCTCTTGGGTTTCATCATCACTTCCATCATCGAGAATCTGTTTCAATCCAAGTTGCTAATTCCTTGGAATTCTCTTCCTCCTCGTGACCATTCCCTTTGCGACGAAAATTTCGCGGGAGAGGTTTTCTTTTTCATATATTCATACTTAGGTTGTGGACACTCAGGATGCAAAGTGGCCGTGTTTCCTACAGTTGTAGCAAACTAGGTCACTCTTTTTCTTTGTATCTGCAGCCCTAGAAAATGTTGCAGGGAGGTTTGCCTTTTGAAAATGATTTTGTGAAAGGTTTTGACGATTTTCTAAATTTTTGGAATCTTTTCACAAACATGGCAAAATCATCATCATCCATCTCGATGAGTGATGAGGTTGATATGGAAGGATCAGCGGTTTGATTGGATGTAGATGGTTTCTCCTCTTGTTCCACTACGGACATAGAAAGTGATTTGGTTTTCCCTTCTATCTCTTCAATATGATTTAATTTAAGTTCATAGACTCTAAGATTGGCATACAAGTTACTTAACGACCAAGTACCCAATACTTTGGAGTCTTCTAGAGAGGTAGCCTTATTTACCCATCTAGAACCTAAAGCAGATAGGAAAGTCATATTGATTTCCTTATCGGTTAAAGTTTTACCAAGAGATCTACAAGCATTAACTACCTCAACATAGCGATCGTAGGTTTGACGCAAGGTTTCGTTGGATTTTCTGTTGAAGTTGTTGTAGGATCTTTCAACAAAGGTATAATTTGTTTTCCTTGCACTCTTCGTCACCTTCGAGGTAGCTCTCTATGGCATCCCACATCCGCTTTGCGGTTTTGAGGTACATCACTTTACGAAGAGTTGAAACGGGGAGGGTTCCAAATGATGAACCTAGCCTTCTTGTCGAGGCAACCAATCTCTTCTCTTCATCCGACCACTCATCTTTTGGCTTTTTGACTTCTGGAGTTTCAGCATTAGTGGTTGCATCAGTGTTAGCCTTCATTGGAATTAGAGGGCCATTGATAACGCACTCCACCAGCATTTCATCTATAGTTTCCAAATGAATAAGCATTCGGCACTTCCAGATGTCAAAATGGTCTTCGTCCAACATTGGAATGTGTGAATAGTTAACAGTAGTCATTGTCTTTGAGGTTGCCATATCGAATCGGCACACAAGCTGTTAAGCTTGAAAAACAGTGGTTTTAAAATGTGTATGCTCTGATACCACTTGTTGGTCCCAAAGGTGGCAACAAGGGTGAAAATACAGCTAGAGGGGGGGTGAATAGCTGTTACAAATTTTTCGCCCTCGATTTAAAAGTAATCCTCTATACTTACAAAACCGCTTGCAGTGTATGAGAAACTGCAAGTAGAGTTATAAAATGCACAGCGGAATAATGAAGTTACAAAGTGGTTTTGAGAGAGGCGGTTTTGCAAGGCGGTTTGATAGTGCGATTTATTGAAAGTGCAGTTTGCAAAAGTGAAGTCTAGACAATGTTAGCTCCAAACACAATTTTACAATAATGGATATCTAAATAAAGATCAAACAGAGATAGAGATAAATAATTAGTAATCACAGGAAATAAAATGCAGAAATATAAGAACACGTGATTTGGAGTGGTTCAATCGATAAACGATCTACGTCCACTACCAAGATGGTTAGTCTTGGATTTCTAAGAGAGATTTTATATTAAGTATTTGAGAGATTACAAAGTACAATAAAATCTTTTCTATGAAGAACTAATCCTAGACTATAACCAGTGTATCTCAAATGAATAAACTATGTGTTTAAACAAGTGAGGTGTGTGTGTGTTCAAGATCAAGGCTCTTTAAATCTGAGAGATGTAGAGCTCAATGATTCTTGAATGTGCTAAGGCTTGATTTCTGGGCTGGGGAATATTTCTTGAAGTATGAAGATGAAGATTCAAAGGACTTATGAATTTCTGGGCAGAGCTTCAACTTCTTATGAACACAGCAATTTCTCAATTTTTCAAGCAAGCTTCAAATGGTGAAGATTAGGGGTATTTATACCCAAGCATCAAGAAACTAGCCGTTGGATACAGCTGTTGAAGGACAGTACTTGATGCTTTCTCATTGGTCCACAGCAACCACTTTTGTCCTTTGGTTCAGTAGTTGCAGATAAAGCTGATAATGCTCCAGCTGCAAGCAATGAGGTTTGGACACCTGTCACCTTTTTCAAGATCCTTGCAGATCTTCTCTGACATTGAATCACGTGACAAGATAAGGTGGTTGACATTGGATATTGCTGATGTGGATTACAATGGCAAAAGGTGGTTCACTTCAAGTCTCAATCATTGGGGCGGTTCTGGAGTATAAGTGGTTTGACAAGTGCGGTTGGTAACTCCAGTGAGGTTGCAGAGTGCGGTTGATGTTGAACTGCAAGGGTGCGGTTCATCATAGGGCGGTTGCACTGAAGTGGTTCAAAAGTAATTTCAAACAAGGAGTTCCACCAAGCAAGTGCTAGAAGCGGTTTTGCTAGGACGGTTGGAAGGGCGGTTTGAATCTTCTGAACTGCAACTCTCAATTCCAATGAGTCTTGTGCCAGTCTTCAAAGCCTAATTAACCTATTCTATAAAATGGACTTAGCTAAAAAATTGAAGTCTAAGCTTCATTACATAGGGTCCTAAAGTCCTTAAAATAGATAAGAGGTTATGGTATCAATCAAAACTAATACAAAATAGGAGGGATAAAACATGCATACCCAACAGAAGTACGCTCAAGTTCTCCAAACTTAAGCTACCTCTATCACAGATTGAGAAGTAAGCTCAAGTTCTCCTAACTTTAGCTACCTCTATCTCCTCGATAGTGAAGTACGCTCAAGTTCTCCTAACTTTAGCTACCTCTATCTTCTCGATAGTGAAGTACGCTCAAGTTCTTCTAACTTTAGCTACCTCTATCCCAGATAGTGAAGTATGCTCAAGCTCTCCAAACTTTAGCTACCTCTATATCCTCGATAGTGACGTAAGCTCTAGTTTCCTCAGGTGACAACCTCCATTAATTGTCAATCAGGTGACAACCTCCATTAATTGTCAAAACCTCAAGGATCCTAGACATCGTTCCTAACTATCTAGTGATGCTTGAACTACGACCAAGGCTTGATTCCTCCGGGATACGAAGGTAGCCTTTCATAAAAGGTCCAGCTATCCGACCACTTTGGTCACCCTGTTCCTTCGTCACTCCTCAGTGATGAAATAGCCCCTCATAAAGGTCTTGACATCTGACTACCTCGGTCACTTCTAGCATATCCCCAGTAGGATCAATTGCTTGACCTCCTAGGTCATTTTCTCTGCTATTTCCCCAGCAAGAGACCAGTTTTCTCTTCTCTATTCCTCAGCGGATCTTTTCTGAACTACGGCCTGGCTTGATTCCCACTCGGGATACGTAGGTAGCCTTCCAGAGGTTCAGCCACTCGACCGCCTTAGTCATCCTAATCAGTCTCGGCATTCGCCAGATCGGATCCTTTTCTATCGACAACCCCACTCGCCCTGCAAGTGACGTTGCCGAGGGGCTTTTGTAAGTACCCAAATCTGGCTCATGCCTTCCGGTTAATTTTCCCGGCAATTCCAGTAAATTTCCCGGTAATTCCCCAGACTTTCCTAGTGTTCCGGAGCAATTCCGGAACTGTTCCAAACCTCTTAAAGGCTGAAGGGAATGCTTAGTAATTAAAAAACACGTTTTTCTTAATTACAAAAAGCTTCTAGAATTGCCACCTTGCATGATTCTAGAAACATGCTGAGTCATTGTGGATAATGCCGCACGGCTGCATTAGGAGAAGACTCCTAGCCGCACGGCCTCATTGGCGATTTCCAGACTGCCTATAAATAGAGCCCTCCTCTTCCCATTTTAGCAAGATGAAAAAACACACACCATACCCCATACTCATCTCCAAAGCTCTCCAAAACACTGCTGGAAATTCAAGAGGTTGAAGAATGCCAAGAAGCCACCTCCCTCCTCCTTGAAGATCCCAAAGTTTGTCCTTCCACCTAGCAAGACCCAAAGAAGAAGGAGGCCACCACCATTGGTAACCTCTCACTCCCTTACCTTGCATTATACTTGCTTTATGTGATTTAATTGCTCCTTGCATTCATATATTGTCATTATCTTGCTTGGGAATTGGCATTTATCATTAAAGATCTTATCTTTATCATACCCCCTTTCCCCCTTAGCATCCCTTGCATGAATTAAGCATCACTTGCTATTAAAAATATAATCTTTACATCCAAAGGTGCATCCTTTGCACCTAAAAACCTCCTTTTTACACAAAAAAGTCATCTTTATGCATCCTTTGCTCATAAAAATGTAATCTTTACATCCAAAATGCATCATTTGCATATAAATATCATGTCTTTATAGTAAAGGGGCATCCTTTGCACCTAAAACCCATTTACATGCATCCTTTGCATTAAAAATCATCTCTTTGTATAAACTTAGCATCCCTTGCTTTCAAAATGCAATCTTTGTGCATCCTTTGCATATTAAATCCTACTTTTCCTCATAAAAATGCATCCTTTGCATAAAGATCACTTCTTTACATTAAAAAGCATCATTTGCAATCAAAAGCATCCTTTGCAAACCAAAAATGTCATCTTTTCACTAAAAATGTCATTTTTACATGCATTCCCCCATGTCCCCATTAGCAACCTTGGAACGAACCGGTGTAAAGATCCTATCTTCACATCGTTTCTTCCATAAAAGGTGCCATAATTTCTTTAGAAAGGGATAACCTTGAACCCGATATCTCCGATTATCGCTTGAGACGAGCATGATAGCTCCAATATAAGCTCAATCGTCTCTAGGCGTAGGATTGATGGGCTAAGGTCACTCCTTCCTAAAGAACTTCATTTTGGACTATAAAAGAGAATCTTTCTATCGATCACGCAAGTCCCGAGGTTAAAAAGCGATGATCACAAGTCCAAGATGAGGACGGGATCAAAATCCCGAATACATAAAATCCAAGAAATCCCGAGCGACAACCAACAAATGGTTTGTACGTCCGGAAGACAACTTGGGACATTCCCTCCCCTTTTATTCAAACACATGCACACAAGAAAGCACGCAAGCAAGCACGATAAACGGAATCTAGGGAGACTTGCTACGGCAAGGCACCTTGGGTGAACGACGATCCGTTCTTCCCAAGGGGTAACTTAACCTCCGAACCCATAAAAACCTTTTTTTCAAAGTTTTGAGGAAACCAAAATGGCGTGGCGACTCCGTTTTTCAAATTAAACCGGATGTCTTCAAACTCGCGTGAATCCAAAATTTGGGCACACATTCACAGGTGTATACATAATATGCACAAAGGATAAAGAAAAATAAGGAGAAAGTATACCTCCAATGGGAACTCGAAGCAGGTTAGGGAGGTGGATGCCTTCCTGCTATATCTGTCCAAAGCAAAGTACAACTCCACCAAGCCTGCCTCTCCCCAGGCATACTCGTCTATCCTGTCAATGTCCGCCAAAGACCCCAGCAAGGCGAACATGGCTGTGCCCTCAGCGTGCCCAAACAAAGTGCTGGAAAGGGCGAACCATAAGAAGCATCGAGCGATCTGCTCAGCCGTGATGGTCTGGTCCCCTCTCTCATACCGAGCTATGCTCTCGATCAACTTTGCGTCAATCACGGCATATTCCATGCTCATTCCCTTCCGCGACTGTGAATGTGGTGCCCAAATTTTGTGTTGGATTCACGCGAGTTTGAAGACATCCGAGTTATTTGAAAAACGGAGTCGCCACGCCATTTTGATTACCTCAAAACTTTGAAAAAAGGTTGTTTTATGGGTTCGGAGGTTAAGTTACCCCTTGGGAAGAACGTTTGGCGTTCACCCAAAGTGCCTTGCCGGAGCAAGTCTCCCGAGATTTCATTAATCGTGCTTGCTTGCGTGCTTTCTTGTGTGCATGTGTTTGAAAATAAGGGGGGAATGTCCCAAGTTGTCTTCCGGACGTACAAACCATTTGTTGGTTGTCGCTCGGGATTCCTTGGAATTTTATGTATTCGGGATTATGATCCCGTCCTCATCTTATGACTTGTGATCATCGCATTTTAAACCTCGGGACCCTCGGGACTTGCGTGATCGAGAGAATGACTCTCTTTTGGTCAAAGATGAGGTTCTTTAGAAAAGGAGGGTCCTTAGCCCATCAATCCTACGCTTTAAGACGGTCGAGCTCATATAGAGGCTTCATACTCTTTCTTAAGCGATAATCGGAGATATAGGGTTCAAGGTGTCCATTTCTAAAGAAATCGTGAACCTTTAATGGAAGGAACGATGTAAAGATAGGATCTTTTTACACCGGTCCGTTCCTAGGTTGGGGGATAGGGGAAATGCATGATGAAAAATGACACTTCAATGAAAAGATGACATTTTTGGGTTGCAAATGATGCACTTAGTTTAAAGAAATAATCTTTATTGCAAATGATGCATAAAGATTTGATTTTTATGCAAATGATGCATTTTTGTTGAAGAAATTGGCATTCATTATGCAAATGATGCATAAAGATTGCATTTTGAAAAGCATATGATGCTAGTTTATGGTAAAGACATGGTCTTTAAAGCAAATGATGCTTGAACAAGGGGTTTTGAATGCAAAGGATGCATTTTTATTGAAAAGATTGGATTTTTATATGCAAATGATGCATAAAAATGACATTTTATTTGAAAATGGGGGTTTTAGGTGCAAAGGATGCACCTTTATGAAAAAGACTACATTTTTATGACAAATGAGGTCTTAATGCATGCAAAAGGGAAAGGGGGTGATAAAGATGTGATCTTTATGAATAAATACCAAGTCCCAAGCAAGATATATGAATGCAATGAGCAAGTATATCAATTAAAATGCAAGGTTAGGGCGTGCAAGGTTACCAATTGCTTCCTTTGCTTCTTTGGTCGGAGCTAGGAGGAGAGATTGGTCTTGGATCTTCAAGGAGGAGGGAGGGAGCTTCTTGGCCTTCTTCTTCACCTTCTTGATCCTTCACCAATATTCTTCACGTCTTGGGAGTGACTGATTGTATTGCTATGAATTGTATGTATTGTTGTTGTTTTTTGAAATGGGTAGAGGAGGGCTCTATTTATAGGATCTGGATAAGGCTAATGAAGCCGTGCGGATAGACTCCTTGGCTAATGCAGCCGTGCGGGCTTATCCACAATGACTCAAAGATTCTAGAATCATGCAAGGTGGCATTATTCTAGAACCTTCTCCCTAATTAAGAAAAACGTGTTTTCTTAATTAGGAAGGCTTCCTTCAGCCCTAATTTTAATTTGGGACTGCTCCAGGACATTTCCGGAACACTAGGAAGGTCCGGGGAATTACCGGGAAACTTACCGAAATTGCCGGGAAATTTAACCGGAAGGCATGAGCCAGATTTGGGTACTTACAGAAGCCCCTCGGCAACGTTACTTGCAAGGCAAGTGGGGTTGTCGATAGAAAAGGATCCGATCTGGCGAATGCCGAGACGGATTGGGTGACCAAGGTGGTCGAGTGGCTGAACCTTTTGGAAGGCTACCTACGTATCCCGGAGGAATCAAGCCAGGCCGTAGTTCGGAATTAGGATCCGCTGGGGGAGGAAGAAGAGAAACTGTCTCTTGCCTGAAATAGAAGAGAAAATGACCTAGGAGGTCAAGCAATTGATCCTACTGGGGATATGCTAGAAGTGACCGAGGTGGTCGGATATCTGAACCTCTATGAGGGGCTGCTTTATCACTGAGGAGTGACAAAGAAATAGGGTGACCAAAGTGGTCGAATGGCTGAACCTTTTATAAAAGGCTACCTACGTATCCCGGAGGAATCAAGCCTTGATCGTAGTTCAAGCATCACTAGATAGTTAGGAACGATGTCTAGGATTCTTGAGATTTTGACAATTCGGAGGTTGTCACCTGATTGACAATTACTGGAGGATGTCACCTGATTGAAACTAGAGCTTACGTCACTATCGAGGGGATAGAGGTAGCTAGAGTTTGGTGAACTTGAGCATACGTCTCAATCTCTTTCGAATCAGAGATATGGGTTGCCAAAGCTAGAATGATTTAAGCATACGTCACTATTCGGGATAGAGGTAGCTTAAGTTGATAGAAACTTAGCATACGTCACTATTCTGGATAGAGGTAGCTTAAGTTGAGAGAAACTTAGCATACGTCACTATTCGGGATAGAGGTAGCTTAAGTTGAGAGAAACTTAGCATACGTCACTATTCTGGATAGAGGTAGCTTAAGTTGAGAGAAACTTAGCATACGTCACTATTCTGGATAGAGGTAGCTTAAGTTGAGAGAAACTTAGCATACGTCACTATTCTGGATAGAGGTAGGCTCAGTTTAGAGTTTTGACAATTCGGAGGTTGTCACCTAGTGTTATCCCGTTATAACGGAATTAACGGAGGTGACTGGGAATAGAGCTTGATTGCTTCATAGATAAGGGATATTTTCTGAAAAAGATGTTATCTTGGTTAAAAGATAACGGAAATTGCATGTCCAAGTGGAAGGTCCAGGGGCAGGATTGTAATTTCTGCTCAGAGCGAATGAAGCCGCCCGACATGAGATGGAGAAAAAGGAGCCGTACGGCTAGAGACCTGTTTTTTCCAGATTATTTAAAAACAGGTTTGAACGGGCATTGGACATTATTGCCGCCCAAGAACTGCCGAGGAAGAGAGAGAGAAAGGAGAGAATTTCTTCAAAATTCTTCAATTCCCTTTGCTTCTATCGATTGGAATGGATCCGGAGGGCAATCCCATACCGAGGCAAGCAAGAAGGAACATCTCCGCGGCTGCGAGAAGGAGGAGAAAGGAGCTCGTTCGGACGGAGAGGAAGTATGACTTCCTTACGCCTCCATCGGAGCTTTATCCGGGGAGAAGGGAGCATAAATCAACGAACCCGCGATCGGTTGGGGTAAGCATTCTCATTTTGCTCAAATCCGATGATTTTGCTTGAATTTTGAATGATTTAGGGCTTGACCCGAATTTTAGGATTTTTGAATGATTTTTTGAATGATTTTGAGATGCACGAACAACCTATGAGGCTAAGAATATGCATGTGCAACTTATTTGATGAAAATTATGAGAATGACTCACTTTTTTCTCGCAAAATGAAGTAAGAATGAGAATTTTCAAAATATGAGACGGAGTTCTTGCCTTGTGCTAGAACTAGGTCAAAATTCTGATTTTCAATGAGAAAACATGATTTTGGAAGATGAAAATGATTCATGCATGCCATTTTATTTGAAAAAATAATGCTTATGTGCACAGAATTGTGAAAATTGTGATTTTGTGCCTTAGGAAAGCAATGGGACTTGACATGACGCGTTTCAAATGATGAAAGACGTGTTTTCTATGCATAGGATGCTAGAAAAAATTTTATGAATGCTTTTCTTTTGAAAATATGTGCACTTTTTTTTTGTGAATATATGCATGCTTTTGAAAATGATGAAGGACTGACACTTCTTTTTTTTTTTTGTGCTTGTCTACAGGAGAACAAGTCTAGAGGACCATCGGAGATAGCAGTTAAGCTTTGGCAGAGGATGCCGGATTTTGAGAAGAATGGGGTGAACCCTAAGAATTTGGTGAGGGCTACCGGTTTAGATTTGTTTGTAGAGGCTATCGGCAGGGGTGTTCACATCACCTCGAAGAGCAAGGGCTTGATCCAGGCCCTTTCTGAGTTCTGGTGGGACAGTACACATAGCTTTCACCTGAGCTGGGGAGAGCTTACAGTGACTCCTGCCGATTTCACAGCTATTACTGGCCTACAGTTCACCGGGAGGCCCGTGACTTGGAGAAACCACATTACTGCTGAGGAGTTCCAGGATTTGGTTGGATTTGAGCTGATTCCCAAGGGGCTGGGGATGGAAACGCGGAACGTCGAGGTGGCAGTTCAGACTTGCATGCAGAACTTTGCTGCTAATGATGTGACTGCCCAGCAGCTGGCTAGAGCATTTGTATGGTTGATGCTATCAGTCACTATCTTTGCTAATTCTGGGACGCTAGCCATGACTTGCCTCCTCGACTCTTTGGAGGATGTGGATGGGATAGGGACGGTCTCTTGGGGAGAGGCCGGATTGGCGGAGTTGTACTTCTCGTTGGACATGTACAGTCGGAACAAAGCTGCTTCCATGGACTGCTTCTCATTTGCCCTTGAGGTAGTCTCCTTTCTTTTCTCTTTTCTCTTTTCCTGTCTTGAGACTTTTATGAGAGAGAATGACCTTTTGATGTTTTGAACATGCAGGCCTGGTTTTGTGAGGTGATCGGGTTCTTCCCTTGGAACCAGCAGAGTGATGTCACCATCTTCCCTGCTATGGTTCGCTGGAGGGGAGATGCGAGAGATAAATTCACGGGGAAGACCCGGATCACTTTCGACTACAAAATGGTGAGGCCAGTCATCAACAGAGATGGGCATGACGGAGTGGACTTCTACCCCTGGGGCAGGTATCCGGAGATTTTGCTGGGAGATGCCATCGAGGTGACGAGGCAGAGGAGGTGGCTCACTGGGCTGACATGTGATGTCATTTACTTGGGGGACCGTTTCTCGAGGCAGCATGGTCATGTCCCTCCATTGGACGCCATTACTCCACACGATCCTCCAGCACGGATGCTGCAGCCCAGGGATTGGCCAGAGGATGAGATAGCTAGGTACCAGGCAGGCGTGGCTGCAGAGGAGTACTTTGACATGGACACCCCCTACGCTGTGTTTGTGGAGCAGCGCTTGAGGACGCCACAGAAGCTAGTGAAGCTAGCGGTCACTCAGGGATATGGGGAGGATGAGCCTACTGACCCGCCGATCCCTCCTGCGCATTTGTCCTACGTGGTCCATGGAGTGCCGAGGAGGATGAGGATACCTGTCCCCGATGCTAGGGAGCCCCAGTACACCTTGCCGCCTGATAGCACTGTAAGTGTACTTTTAGGGTCTTTCCCTTTTCAGCTTTCAGATTTTCTGCTTTTTGCAATTTTCTGAGATTTTTCTGAGATTTTTTCTGAGATTTTCTCTTCTTTTCTCAGGTTCCAGCTCGCACTTATGATAAGCTGGTCAGGCAGAATAGGGGCTGGAAGGACGTGTGCCGATCCCTTGTCAAGAAGCTGGCCTGCGCTTCAAAGGCAGCAGCGGATGCACAGGAGCCTGGGCGCAAGAGACGGCACGTCGGGGGCACAGCGTCTACCTCATCGGCCTCGGAGTACTCTTCCAGTGCCATGCCTCGGGGGCGGGGACCCAACGCTGACATTCTGGAGCAGCTGGCTGAGTACGGGCACGATAATGTCCATTTGTCTGACGTGAGCGACCAGGAGGACTTGATGAGGGAGGCTAGCATCTATGAGTTGAGCAGCGATGAGGAGGAAGAAGAATCGGAGGCCTAGGAGGTCTCTAGAGTAGATTTGGAACGAAAACAAACAATGAACAATTTTTATGCACACTTTGTTTATTTTTTGCTTTATTTGGGCGCCGATGGGGCGAAAACATTGTATTTACATTTTATTTACTTTTCTAATTTATGCTTTCTCAATTTGCATATTATCTGAGCCTTGGGGTGACTTTTTGCTTGGAATTGGGGCTGAAACTGGGCCAAAATGATTTATAATGGTATATAAATGCTTGAATGGCTTCTGGATATGTTTTTGTACAGGTTTTGGTTGAGAAAGTGGGGTGAAAACTCCCTTGGGCAGCAACTTTGGTTGCTGCAGAATTTTTTTCTGCAGAGGGCTAATGTAGCCGTGCGGCATGGCCTTGAGGGCAAATGAAGCCGTGCGGCTCACAGTTCTGTCTGAACTGGTTATTTTCTGAATAAAAGCAAGGCTTGGCCATTTCATTTCATTTTCCCTCTAGACTTGTCCCAATTGTTCCCAGAGCATATTTTGGACCTAAAAGCACCATCTTTGAACACTTTGCGATGGAGAAGCCCGTCAGATTGCAAAGGGGGAAGCGAGACCATTTTCTATCCGGTCTTCAATCTTGGGCGAGACATAACTTCCAAAATCACAAGGGACTGCTTGATTCTTCCTTCAAGATCAAGTCTTTATGGCATTTGAGGGATCTCCCGCCCGATTGGGACCTGTTGAGAGCCGCAGCAAAGTTCTGGGACGTCCGGAGACATGTTTACTGCTTTTCTTACAACGAAATTGTCCCAACGCACGAAGACTTCAGAGCCTTGATTGGGGGTCCCGAGGGCGAGGCTATATCTATTCCGCTGATCGGAGACGTGCGGTGGCGGTAAGGCTTGCATCTTTTACGCAGATTCCTTTGGGAGAGGCTGAGAGGATGATGGTAGCCACTGGATAGGATTGACCTTTCGATATCCGAGGCGAGGTTTGGGTCTCCGGATATGGCTGCGACCACGGTAGCTATGGATGCTTTCATTCTCTGCGTATTCTCTGTTTTGTTCTTCTTGAGTCCGTGGGGATCTGTCATAGTGGTCTCTTGGACATGGTCGAGAGGCTGCGGGTGGGAAGGATATCGTCCCACTGGTTTTGGGGGAGACTTTGCATGGGATCGACGGGATGGCTCGGGGAGACCATTTCATGAGGTCCGGGAGTCCGGCTATGTTGACTTTGTGGCTGCAGGAGAGGCTTAGGGCTTTGCACGGGGCTTTGCCGACTCGGTGCCCTTGGGTGATTTCTCGGAGAGGTGCGCCTAGGCTGCAAGGGGGAACAGAGGTAGCTGGGAGTCAGATGATGGCTAGGCTATCCACTTCGGACATCCGTTGGTGGATACCACACTTGGAGGTTGCGGACCGGGAGGATATTTCGGGAGTCTTATCTTTGTGAGGGTTCCAGGATTCTGCTGGTCATCCTTCTACATACCCTGCTTAGTATCCGGGCGGTTCGGGGCTTTACGGGAGCCTTTGAGTGATTGGGAGGACATCAGGACCATGGAGGTTGTGTCATTGGACATGAGTGATCCGGCCGGCTTCTCTTTCTTCTCGAGGGCTTGGACATACACCGCTTTCCCACCCGGGGCTATCTTCGGGAGCGGGAATAGCACCATCTTGACCACTGTCTACTTGGGTAGTACGAGAGGGAGATGGGAGCGACTCGGGTTATCTTGGAGGATAGACGTCGAGCTTTATTGGGAGGCGGCTGCGACTCGAGTAGGACTACGAGGAGAGCGAGGCTAAGGCGAGTTGCCATAACCAATCAGGTGACTTGGTCAGAGATATGGAGGCTCGGTACAAAAGGTTGTCCGAGGTCACTCATTTGGCGAGTCTCGAGAGGGAGGAGATACGGACTCGTGCTCGTATAGAGAGCACTTATTGACACGGGGTTGGTGGAGGCTCCGGTGAGGATACCGAGGTCGGGATGAGGGATACCGACATTATTGAGAAGAAAAAGAAGAAGATTCGACGAGGCCGAGGAAAAGGGAAGAAGACCAAAGAAGACTCAGCGAATGACGACAGACAAGTCTTTTCTCAAGATCCTCTTATTGCCATTTGCAAACACATTAGTTTATTTAGGCATTTTATTGTATTTTAGATCTTTTTAGCGAGGTTAGCGAGTTAAGAGGTAGACCGTGCTTGAACTCATCAAGAAGTTTTTAACTTGTAATGAACAAGGCATATTATCTTAAAAATTAATCAAGACACATTTCATGGAAATTCAAATGTCTTTATTGATTGGGACCCGTTTTATGAAAACTTGAAATACCCTTTATTATTTAGGACGCACTTCATGGAAGCTTGATTGTCCTTTTTATTGTTTAGACCGAACCATATATGGCTGCCTACGTTCCCCTTTTACAAGAAAGGCTAAGGGGCTCGGGTCTACGTAGTTCATTACAGTGAACTAATTTTTTTATGTGCGGCCCTGTTTTTGCCTAGACCGCCCTTTTGGGGGTTTTCGGCCTAGTGGGCATTACTCTTTTTGCACTAAGATTTTTTTCTCTTTTTTTTTTTTCTTTTTTTTTTTATTAGACATAGTATCTTCGGAGTTTATCACCGTTATTTGGGTGGACAAAGGGATTGCCATCCAAGTGCAAGCTTCATTGCTCCTCTGACGGTATCTTCGCACCACATAAGGGCCGATCCAAACGGGTTCCCATTTTCCCGAGGGTTGTCTCGGTAGGGGCTTTACTTTCAGCACTAAGTCACCTTCTTTGATGTCTCTGGCCTTGACCTTTTTATCAAACGCTCGGCCATTCGCCTCTGGTAGGCTTGGGTGTGTTCCATGGCTTTTAGCCTTCTCTCGTCAGCGAGGGCTAACTCATCATGCCTTTGCGCAACCATTCCACTTTATTGACACTGTTTTCGGGAGGACCCTTAATGACGGGATTTCCAACTCCAGCTGGTAACCTTGCTTCCATCCCGTAAGTTAGGGCAAAAGGAGTTTCTCCTGTAGGTACATTACGACGGCGTTACGCCCAGCCCCCAGAGTGCTAGGTGCGGCTTTTCGGGCCAATCACGACCACGGGTGGCCATCTTCCGGATGATCCGCTCGAGTGTCTTATTAGCGGCTTCCACGGCTCCATTGGTGCGAGGTGCATGCGGGGATGACTTGTGGCGAGTAACTCGAATTCGACGGCGATCTATCGCGATCTCCTTCGAAGTGTGACCCATTATCGAAATGATCTCGTTGGGCACCCCATATCTGCACATTATGTTTTCTTTGATGAGCTGGGCCACTTTTACGGAAGTGAGGACCTTGTAGGACTTGGCCTCTACCCACTTGGTGAAGTAGTCGATGGCTACCAACACGAACTCGTGCCCATTGCTTAGGTCGGGGCTATTTTCCCTATAACGTCAATGCCCCAAGTTGCAAACGGCCAAGGAGTCGTCATGCGGTACAGTCATGAGGTGGGAGATGGTTGAGGTTGGCAAACCGGCGGCACTTGTCGCGAGTTCGGACGTCTTGGACACAGATCTGTCTCCATGGAGATCCGGTAGTAACCCATTACGAGGATCACTTGCATCGGGGCTCGGCATTCATGTGAGGACCGCAAGGACCATTGTGGACTTCGGTCATCGGCTCTCTGGCTCTTTCTTGAGTGACACATAAGGGGAGCGGTCCTTGATAGCGTTTCTTGTACAGGTTGCCTCCTAGGATGACATAAGGGGAGGCCAACCTTTTCAGGGCTCGCAAGCTTTTGGCTCTGACACCTTCTTTTGGTTTACCTTCTCCGTCTCTGAAAGCTGATTCTCCGTCTTTGAGGAATTGGTAAATCTGATTGTACCAAGGTTCCTTTATGGGCTCGGGTCCCAGGTCCATTTCATAACAGAAAGCTGGGGCTTCTCTTCTACCCACTCTGAAGGGCTTTATGGCTTTTCCCTCGGGGATCACTACCAATGAGGCTAGAGTAGCTAGGGCATCTGCGAATCTGTTCTTTTCCCTCGGCAAGTAGTGGAAAGTCACTTCTCTGAACTGTCCAGTCAACTCCTCCATATGGGTATGATACCATTGTAGATTAGGGTCCACAGTCTTCCACTTGTTGGAGACTTGGTTGATGATCAGGGCCGAGTCTCCGTAAACTTCGAGCTCCTTGACATTTCTTTCTAACGCAGCCTCCAAACCAGCAATGCAGGCTTCATACTCGGCGACATTGTTCGTGGCGGGAAAGTTCAACTTGAGGGCTATGGGGGTATGCTCATCTTTCGGATCGACCAATAGCATTCCTACACCATTTCCTCTTTTGTTAGCGGCTCCGTCAAAGAACAATTGCCATCTATTCTCGAGCTCAAGCTGCAAAGATCCCTTCATGCAGGAATTGGGGTTCGGAGCCCTCTGTCTTCATTGCGGGGAAGTTCGCCGGGTGATCGACAATGCTTGACCCTTGATGGCCTTTACGGTCACATAGTTGATGTCGTATTCGCCAATAAGAAGGACCACTTCGCTAAACGCATTGATAGGGAAGGCTTGTCAAAGATGTACTTGATGGGGTCCATTTTCGAGACCAAATTCACGGGGTGGGCTTGCATATAATGCTTCAATTTGCCGACTACCCCGGACCCGATCTGCACGAGGTCTTTTCACATCTTTGAGTAATTGAGCTCACTCCTTGTAGCTTCCAGGGCGACAAAGTAAATGGCATTTTCTACCCGAGAGTCTTTCTTTTCTGAGCAAGCATAGCCCCAGCTGCCGTGTACGCAGCGGTGAGATAGAAGCGAGAGGAAACTTACTGTCTATGTGGGGGCATAGTCTTTGGGGGATGTACTAAGTATGCCTTGATGCAGTCAAAGGCATCTTGGCATTCTTCGGTCCATTACGTGTCCACATTCTTCTTCATGAGCTTGAAGATGGGCTCGCACATAGTGGTCAACCGATTGTGAAACGGTGATGTCTTGCAATTTACCCATGAAGCTCTTGACTTACGTGCAGGTTTGAGGTGGCCTCATATCCATGATGGCTTTGATCTTTCGGGGTCAACTTCTATACCTCGCTCACGTGACCATATACCCAAGCACTTTTCCCCTTGTCACTCCGAAGGCGCATTTGGCGAGGGTTTAGTCTCATGGAATCTTTGTCTCAACCTCTCAAAGAATTTTCGTAGGTCAACAAAGTGCTGCCCACCCTCTCCTTTGGAGTGGATTATCATGTCATCTACGTAGACCTCAATCTCCTTGTGGATCATGTCATGAAAAGCGCGGTCGCGCCCTTTGGTAAGTAGCCCGGCATTCTTGAGCCCGAATGGCATTCTTGTATAACATGGGTTCCCCATGGTGTGGTGAAGGCCGTCTTTCTGGTCTTCCTCGGCCATCTTGATGCGGTTGTAGCACTGCAAAACCATCAACGAAGGATTTGACTTCGTAGTTGGCGTAGAGTCCACCGGGATGTCTATGTTTGGCGCAGGGTAGTCATCTTTGGGGCTGGCCTTGTTCGGATCTCGGAAATCCACACGGCGACGCACCACTCCCATTGGCCTTGGCTACGGTCACGATGTTGGACAACCATGTCGGGTATTCAATAACTACGATGAACCCTACCCGCGGTAGCTTCTCAATTTCTTCTTTGACTGTAGAGACCATTCCGGCTTAATCTTTCTCGGTTTACGCTGCGGCTTAGCATACGGTGCTAGAGGGATTCGGTGTTCTACTATCGAGCTTGTCTAGCCCGGCATATCCTTGTATGACCATGCAAACACGTCGATGTATTCTACGAGCGGCTCGATCAATCTATCCCTTTCAACCCCACTGGAAGAAGCTTCCAATCCGTGTCTCTTTAGGTTCCTCAATAGTACCCAAGTTCACACTTATCAAAACCTCCTCGGCGGCTTGGGCCCGGTTTTCCTCTTTTACGAAACACCTTAAAGATTTCTTTAATGTATTGTTCGTTTAGTGTGTTTGCATCTTGTTCAAATGATTCATTATTAAGCTTGTTGTTAGGTTTTGAGTTAATTTATCATTTGTTAAGTTGGCAATAAGAGGATAATCGAAAGATTTGTCATTTCATTCAAGATAAGGGGAAAGATGACATCGATTACATTTTCATAATCTTCGGGCGTGAGGCCTTCGGATGACTCGAGGACTGGAATTCAAAGATTCTGACTCGGCGGAATATACAACACCGACTCTGGACCCTACGCTGCTTATTGACTCGAGGGGACTTGACAAGGGTTGGGCCCAGGATCTCACTCCTTCTTCTTTGTTGCCACAGGGAGTAGCGAGTCTTGTCGGCGTTGTCATTTGATTGTGCACTCTGCGGATCATTATTGCCTTTGTCGACACCAATTCCATAGGAAGTACTCGGGCGATACGGCGGAATCTCCTTTACGAACTTAACTTTATCCATTTGTACCTGCAGGGCGGTAGGACCGGTTGTGCTTTCGGCATCGAGATACATCTCTCTTCATCCCAAAGTCTTACGGCTTGTTCACTCTTCTCTCTACCTTTTCCCAAACGGGGATTGGGAATGATCCTCGGGAGTAGTAAGAGCCATTACAAATACATTATGCTCATCATGGGTGATGAAGGGTTACGGAGAGACTTTCATTAACATGGCTTGTTTTACTTCAAACTCGCAATCTTCATAAGTGAGACTTTCTTACTGTAATCTTGACCATAGTTGCTTGGTTCGATGTCGTAGAAAAGAGGCCGAGCTCGACAACATTAACGAAATCGGTTCCGACTATGGGTCCAAGCGTCCCTCCATGGCGGCGGCATTAATCGAGATCTTTCCATTTCCCTTGTAATTCGGCATAAGGAATATTGAATTTCGGGATATCTATGACCTCTGGATTTCCAAAACCATTTCCATTCGTTCCTCCGAACTCGATCATGTTGACTCGATTGTTAGCGGGAAGAGGATTCTTGACCACATTGGGACCCCGAGGTGGTTCTAACTTGCCTTCTTCAACTAGGCGAGAGATCGGGAGCTTCGGTAGGTGCAATCATTAGTGTTATGGCCATGATAATTGTGAAAGCGACGAGTGTTTGGTCTCGTCCATTACGATCTTTGGGGTTCTGGGTTTCCGAGTTTTCCAAAGGTCGATGAGTCCTTGGGCTACCAAACCGTCGAAGACCTTTTCTAGTGGCATTCCGAAATCTTCGACGGTATAGAAAGGGAGCTTTGGCTTTGCGGCAGCCTTGGCCTCGCATTCCCGTCCCCGCTTTCTCATTACGAATGTAATTAACGGCGCCAATCACTTCTTTTCCTTTCACGGAGGCAGTGGGGCATTTGACACCGGTGCTTTGTAGCGGTAGAAGCCTGTTCTGTGGCCGGGAGCCATATTGAAGGCATTCTCAAACTTGGTGCCGGCATTTACCATTGCCGAAGGTCGGGATAGTAGTAATTGCCAAGTTGAACTCTTAGTTGAGGTTTCAAGCAAGATTGGAAGATCTCCATCTGTTCCTCTTCATTGAGTGGGGTCATCATTTCCTTGAGCTTCCAATTCCATCTCTTGTAGAATTCACTTGCGGCTCATCGAACGTTGTAGGGTACCACTGTAGGTCATTCAGTGGTTTCCCAATTCAAATTGGCCTTATACTTTTCTAGGAACGCTTCCTTGATCTGGTCCCAAGTAGCTCGGGCCTCTGGTTTCACATGCAAGAACCACCTAAGAAATTTGAACCTTTTAATGATAACCGAAAATGATCGGCCATTTGTTCTTTGTGTACAATCTTTGGCTCTCATGGCAAGAATGTAGCTTTCAATGTGAGTCAGGGGACAATCGGTGCCGTTGAACTTTTCAATTTACGGCATTCGGAATTTTGGAGGGAGAGGGACAACTTTCTTTGGGATCGGTGATGCGGTATCTTTGTCCTCTTGGTGTCTATTTCCCCAAACTTCTCTTGCATGGACCTAACTTGTTCCATTAGCCAAGCCATGTCGGAGTCGGGGATGGTTTAGGATTGCTTGATTCCGGAGAAGGCTTATCGATTTGGGTGGAAGGACGGTAGGTGGCACGGTGGTAGGCTGGTACCAAGGCTTGGGGATCTTTGGAGGGAAATAAGTGTAAACTTGACCGGGTCCCGTGTTCCCGTGAGGCTGGCCGGAGGCATAGGAATTAGGCTCATAATTTCCGAAGTAGGAAAAAGGATACGGAACCTCCTGGGAATGCTTGTTGGCAAAGTTGGAGGTGGAAGATGCTGTGTGGCGGGACATGAATTGAAAGGATCATTGAGCTGATTTTGAGGCCTAGGGAATGCACAGGATGGCCCATGCGAGGAGAGGGAGTGAATCCCATGGGGTAATGTAGAGGCTGCGTAACCGGGATAGGCGAGGCGTTTGCTTTACGTTGATAGGGAACAAAGCTGGGTCTCATTTGAGGAGGTGAGGGTGTCGAGATCCTGGTGGCTTGAGATGTTGGAAAGGGCGAAGAGGGGTAATCTGGATAAGGGATCGTATGAGGATGGAGGAGGGCATTGGTTATAGGTTGATGGAGCCGAGATGGGCGCCACGGAGGCTCATCTTCTATCATCACCAAGGAACCGTTGGGCTCGACCACTATTTGAACTCCATGACGACGAAGCGCTTCAATGAGCGTGGCTTGCTTTGTTCCTCATGGGCCTTACGATTGTTTTCCGGGGCTAAGGTTAGCTCTTCTTCCCTAGTCATCTGGTTACCCAAACCGGCCTTGTTCTCTGTCAAATCGGCCATTCGACTCTCGAGCGAGGATTACGGCGAACTATGCGAGGATTACTGCGCTAACAAGTCGGCGGCCCGGTGTTCTCACCCACTTCTTTCTCGCTGCGGGAAAGGGATAGGAAAGGTTTAGACTCGGGGTAGGTGTTTATCTTGAAGGCTCGGGCAATATGCAAATTAGAATCTTCAAGTTTACTTAAAACGGTGTCTTTTATTAATATCTATTTGGTTGGAAAAGGGGTTACGCCCTTCTTTTTCACAACTACTCTAGATCTGGATCGGTGGGTTCCGTCACTACGTCTATAAGCCCCTCGTATTCCACACGTATTTCGACCTCCCGGGGTGGACGGCCCGGGCGAGGATCCTATAGGGCACGCGGATCCCACCGATCGAGAGTAAGAACGCTCCTATCGGGTCTAGCGGGTCATAGGACTTTTCAACGCACGAGCGATGCGGATTATAGTCAAGGCAATGCGGGAAAGTCTCGTCTCTCTGCCTTGACGGATCTTTGACGGAGTTTCGCTTGAGCGAATGACGGTTTCGACCTTCGGTAATGTCCGAGAGAATAATAGGCATGGGTCGGGCGGCAAAAGCCGGATGACACAGTGTCACATTGAACTTCGTTGCATACGCGGTGCGTGAGTCGAAATCGAAGTCAATGCCGGTCAAGATCTTGCCAATTTTTCCTTGTCGGAATTTTGGCGAGCTTCGCTTGAGCGAAAGATCTTTTGATTTTTTGGCAAAGACTCGGTCTTGACTCTTACGCATTCCGTGCGGGTCAAGGTCAATAGTCAATGTCGGAGTCAAGATCCCACCGATTTTTCCTTGTCGGAATTTTGGCGAGAATTTCGCTTGGGCGAAAATCTTGGCTTCCGTTATGAGCTAAGGCTTGATCTTTACGTGGGTATGCAAGCTGGGCTATATGACACGGACTAGACCAAAAACCAACCAAAAGTCACGGTTTTTGAAACGTGTGACATGGGTGTGCATTGGTCGACCTTTGTTTGCCATGGGGAGGTTGGGATGATTCCGTGCGCGCCCGGGAGCATCGTAAAGGCTGTCCGTGGCTACAGTGGAACCACCCTCGGGTTTGAAGGACGTGCGTGCAAAAGTGTACGGGATATATCAGTGCGCGTAGTGTGCGGTCTCCTAAAAATGTTCCCTTTTGAGTTAAAACAGAGATTTTCATAAATGTGTTTTAAAGGAATGATTTTCGGGACGGGGAAAATGCAACACATAAGCACGTAAATTTTAAGGAGCCCCGGTCGGTCATGGAGCCGAGTAGCCCCAAGTGCTAGATTGCCCAGATTAACCATGATTTTCCTGGTGGAATTGCCACGAGGTCGCCGGTCGAGAATCCAAGGAGGATTGAGATGTACGACTGCATGGATCAATTTTCCAGGTTCCACTCCTTTTGCTATTTTTTTCGGGTTGTTTCCCGTTCAAAGTATGCACAGATTCCAAGATGCAAATGATGCAATGCATGGTAAAGAAAGCAAGCATGATTAATGAAATCGGCGATGGGAGTCTAACCCGCTCAAAGGGAAAAGCTTTCTTTTATTTTTTTCAAAATTGTTTTTTTTTTTTTCCGAAAAGGGATAATGGTACGTGGATTGTTAAACCACCGGTTATCCCAACTCCCACGTCAGGGAGTGTACAGGAAGGGCAAGTGGTTTCCACCTATATACCAAGTATCGATTTTAGTTTGTTTTGAAAATAGAAGCTTTTCTCCTTTGGGATATCCCCAGCGGAGTCGCCAAACTGTGAATGTGGTGCCCAAATTCTGTGTTGGATTCACGCGAGTTTGAAGACATCCGAGTTATTTGAAAAACGGAGTCGCCACGCCATTTTGATTACCTCAAAACTTTGAAAAAAAGGTTGTTTTATGGGTTCAGAGGTTAAGTTACCCCTTGGGAAGAACGTTTGGCGTTCACCCAAAGTGCCTTGCCGGAGCAAGTCTCCCGAGATTTCATTAATCGTGCTTGCTTGCGTGCTTTCTTGTGTGCATGTGTTTGAAAATAAGGGGGGAATGTCCCAAGTTGTCTTCCGGACGTACAAACCATTTGTTGGTTGTCGCTCGGGATTCCTTGGAATTTTATGTATTCGGGATTATGATCCCGTCCTCATCTTATGACTTGTGATCATCGCATTTTAAACCTCGGGACCCTCGGGACTTGCGTGATCGAGAGAATGACTCTCTTTTGGTCAAAGATGAGGTTCTTTAGAAAAGGAGGGTCCTTAGCCCATCAATCCTACGCTTTAAGACGGTCGAGCTCATATAGAGGCTTCATACTCTTTCTTAAGCGATAATCGGAGATATAGGGTTCAAGGTGTCCCTTTCTAAAGAAATCGTGAACCTTTAATGGAAGGAACGATGTAAAGATAGGATCTTTTTACACCGGTCCGTTCCTAGGTTGGGATAGGGAAATGCATGATGAAAAATGACACTTTAATGAAAAGATGACATTTTTGGGTTGCAAATGATGCACTTAGTTTAAAGAAATAATCTTTATTGCAAATGATGCATAAAGATTTGATTTTTATGCAAATGATGCATTTTTTGTTGAAGAAATTGGCATTCATTATGCAAATGATGCATAAAGATTGCATTTTGAAAAGCATATGATGCTAGTTTATGGTAAAGACATGGTCTTTAAAGCAAATGATGCTTGAACAAGGGGTTTTGAATGCAAAGGATGCATTTTTATTGAAAAGATTGGATTTTTATATGCAAATGATGCATAAAAATGACATTTTTATTTGAAAATGGGGGTTTTAGGTGAAAAGGATGCACCTTTATGAAAAAGACTACATTTTTATGACAAATGAGGTCTTAATGCATGCAAAAGGGAAAGGGGGTGATAAAGATGTGATCTTTATGAATAAATGCCAAGTCCCAAGCAAGATATATGAATGCAATGAGCAAGTATATCAATTAAAATGCAAGGTTAGGGCGTGCGAGGTTACCAATTGCTTCCTTTGCTTCTTTGGTCGGAGCTAGGAGGAGAGATTGGTCTTGGATCTTCAAGGAGGAGGGAGGGAGCTTCTTGGCCTTCTTCTTCACCTTCTTGAGCCTTCACCAATATTCTTCACGTCTTGGGAGTGACTGATTGTATTGCTATGGATTGTATGTATTGTTGTTGTTGTTGAAATGGGTAGAGGAGGGCTCTATTTATAGGCAGTCTGGATAAGGCTAATGAAGCCGTGCGGCCAGAGACCTTGGGCTAATGCAGCCGTGCGGGCTTATCCACAATGACTCAGCATTCTAGAACCATGCAAGGTGGCATTATTCTAGAACCTTCTCCCTAATTAAGAAAAACGTATTTTCTTAATTAGGAAGGCTTCCTTCAGCCCTAATTTTAATTTGGGACTGCTCCAGGACATTTCCGGAACACTAGGAAGGTCCGGGGAATTACCGGGAAACTTACCGAAATTGCCGGGAAATTTAACCGGAAGGCATGAGCCAGATTTGGGTACTTACAGCGACACGATGACAATCCCCAGCAGATCCATCAGCTCCGCATCCGTATACCCGTCGTGCCACTCCAAGCTGAGCCCGATAAAGGGTAGGCCAGTGATAGCGGCATAATAAGTGGGGGTCACAGTATCCTCCCCCCCAGAAGAAATGGAACGTATGGGTAACGTCCCACCAGTGCTTGATCAACGCCAAAAGGAGCCCCTTACTCTTATGCAATCCTGCCACCCCTCTCAGGCACTCAATAAAACCATAAAGCTTGGAAGCCACCACGAGCTGGCGAGGACTCCGCTGACCCACCCTACCAGCTGTGGGCAGGGCATCCCAAAGCCTGACAACTGCCTCCGCGGACCCCTGCGTCTTTAGCTTATCCAACTTGCGTTGGATGACATCCGCTCTCCCCTCAAAGTAAACACGTCACAAATATGTCATCAAAACTGCAAAGTATATGACACAAACAATAGAAAAAGCAGAAAAGAAAGAAAATAGACTCCGTCCCAGTTCCGGGCATATTTTTTCTGCATGCATCTTTTCTCACATCATGTTATCAAACATCCAATTTACAAAAACGATTTTCATCAAAAAATCTCTTATACAAGAGTCCGTTCCAAATTCGACAAATTTGTGTCCAGTTTACAAAAACAATTTTCATCAAAAAATATCTTATACAAGAGTCCGTTCCAAATTCGACAAATTTGTATCCAGTTTACAAAAACAATTTTCATCAAGAAATCTCTTATATAAGAGTCCGTTCCAAATTCTGCAAATTTGTATCCAATTTACAAAAACAATTTTCATCAAAATCTCTTATGCAAGAGTCCGTTCCAAATTCGACAAAGTTGTATCCAATTTACAAAAACAATTTTCATCAAAATCTCTTATGCAACCGTTCCAAATTCGACAAATTTGTGTCCAATTTACAAAAACAATTTTCATCAAAAAATCTCTTATACAAGAGTCCGTTCCAAATTCGGCAAATTTGTACCTCCTTTTACAATCATAACATGTATCTTTTCTCACATTCATGCATCATGTTATCAAACATGCATTCACAAAAACCAAATTCTCATCACAAAAAATCTCTTATGCAAGAGTCCGTCCCAAATTCGGCAAATTTGTACCCACTTTATTTTTACATTATGCAAACTACCCATGTTTTTTACAAATAAATTACATATTCCTTTTACCCATGCTTTCAATTAAACAAATGCATCACCAATTGCATACTTCAACGACCAAACAAGCAAAAGCCCCAATCTTGACAATTCAAGTCCTAAGTCTAACATGCACCAATTTTGACAAAAAAATCAACAAAATATGCAAAATTGAGTATCATACCATGCGAAGATCCTCGTCGGTGGCCCAATGTTGCCACATATCCGGGTAAAACTCCTCGTTCATCGATTGCGAGAGCGTGTAGTGGCGGTGCATCCTCACCAACTCAAGCCTCCTCTCCACCGCCGCTCTACTCACCCGACCTCGGCGGACTCCACGAGCTCCTCCCTCTCGCTCCATAGCCTTGATTTTGAAGGTTTTCGCGAAGAAATTAGGCAACATTGGCGGTTTTCTCTCTCCTTTCTCTCTCTCTTCTCGATGGCTGTTTAAGAAGACTGAAGAAGAAGAATATGGTCTGTCTATTTTTTAAACCAGGCGCCCTGTTGATCTGGTCCGCGTGGACAAGAATGCAGGGTGAAATCCCTGTTTTACCCTTTTAATTCCTGGCCCTCTGCATCCAGACCCCCAGCTTAACGAAAACCTAACGGAAGTCCATTCCCTTCCTCGTTTTCAACCCCAGCCGTCATCGTAAGCCCGTCCTTTAATGAAAACCTAACGGAAGCCCATTCCCTTCCTCGTTTTCAACCCCGGCCATCATCGTAAGCCCGTCCTTTAACGAAAACCTAACGGAAGTCCATTCCCTTCCTCGTTTTCAACCCCGGCCGTCATCGTAAGCCCGTTCTTTAACGAAAACCTAACGGAATCCCATTCTCTTCCTCGTTTTCAACCCCGGCCATCATCATAAGCCCGTCCTTTAACGAAAACTTAACGGAAGTTCATTTCCTTCCTCGTTTTCAACCCCGGCCGTAATCGTAAGCCCGTCCTTTAACGAAAACTTAACGGAAGTCCATTCCCTTCCTCGTTTTCAACCCCGGCTATCATCATAAGCCCGTCCTTTAACGAAAACCTAACAGAAGCCCATTTCCTTCCTCGTTTTCAACCCCGGCCGTCATCGTAAGTCCGTCCTTTAATGAAAACTTAACGGAAGTCCATTTCCTTCCTCGTTTTCAAACCCCGGCCATCATTGTAAGCCCGTACCAAGAACATATATCCCCAACAGATAAACCCCAGCAATTATCGTAATCCCGAATCTTCCCCAGCGAGTCCGTCTTCGGCAACGCCTCCGTTAGTCGAGTCCGTCTTCGGCAACGCCTCCGTTAGTCGAGTCCATCTTTGGCAACGCTTCCGTTAGTTGAGTTTCCTTCGGAAATGCCTTCGTTAGTCGAGATTCCTTCGGCAACGCCTCTGTTAGCCGAATATTCTTCGGCAAATGCCTCCGTTAGTCGAATATCCTTCGGCAACGCCTCCGTTAGCCGAATATTCTTCGGCAAACGCCTCCGTTAGTCGAATATTCTTCGGCAACGCCTTCGTTTGTCGAGTTTCCTTCGGCAACGCCTCCGTCAGTCGAATCCGTCTTCGGCAATGCCTCCATTAGTCGAGTATTCTTCGGAAACACCTCCGTTAGTCGAATCCATCTTCGGCAACGCCTCCGTTAGTCGAATATCCTTCGGCAACGCCTCCGTTAGTCAAGTCTATCTTCGACAACGAAAATGCGGCAGGAGGTCCATTCGTTTGATCGCTCCTTTTCCCTGCAAGATCTGAACTACGACCGGCTTGATTCCCACTTGGGATACGTAGGAATCCTTTCGTAAAGGGTCCAGCCATCCGATCGCCTCGGTCACCTCCTCGCCCATCTAGGTAAAAATTTTACCAGATTGGGATCCTCACTTTGTCGACAACCCCACTTCTCCTGGAAGTACTGTCACCGAGGGGCTAGTGTAAGTGCCCCAATCTCGGTCGTTAATGTTCTGTCAGCCCAAATTAATGATTTATGATCATTTAGGGGCATTTTGGACATTATTTTAACAATTTGAATGAGAAAGGACCTCTTAGGAATAAAAAAAATGAATAAACACCTCGCTAAGATTTGTCATTTCCAATAAAAAAGGGAATATTGACCAAGAGCAAATCGCCAAAACTGCTTTCTGCACAGGACCAGGCACGTTGTTGGGGTCATCCGCGCGGATGAGATTGTACCTACAATCTTGTCCACGCGGATAAGATTGTCATCCAGCCAATCTATAAATACAGCCCTTCTCCCTCAGTTTAACGAGGCCAAAAAAATACGAAAACCTACTATTATGTTGTCAAAACCCACTCCCAAACAGCCATTTTCACCTTCATAACTCAAAATCCACACCAAATTCAACCTCAAATCCACCCCAAAACTACTCCTAAGCCTTGAAATCCTTCAAACCCTAAACACAAACCCAAGAAAATTGGTAAATCCTCACTCCTTGTACTCATATCTCTCTTGTTTATACACTTACTCCATATTTAAATTGTGTAGTCTTACTTACTACTTGTTGTTTGACTCCCCTCTCCCTCTTGTCCCAAGGATCCAAGAGGATCTCCATGGAGTTCATCTCCATGGATGATTCTCTACAAGGGTCCATACTTTTAATTATGCAAATCCCCTTGTCTCTTTGTTTACATTTCCTTGGTACTTGCCTTTTGACCTAAAGTATGGTCATCTTGGAGTCCATCTCCATAGATGACCACTTTGAAAGGTCCTTATTACTTGTTCCCTTGTAAATCCCCCTTCCCCATGTCTAAGATGCTCACCTTGGAACACTTTCCTTGGATGAAAATCATCTAGACTAACAATTTAGGTCACACAAGACGTATAAGATACACTTGAGTATAGGTCTCAAGGATGGTCTTTCTATGACCACCTTAGATATCTTCCTCTAAAAGTTGATACATCTTGACCTATCCCTTGTTCAAATTTACTTTCATGTCAAATCCCCTTCCCCTTTGCAAATGATATGTTTTCAAGTCCTAATGTACCCCCGGGATGGCTTGGTTAAGTGGATTCATCAATTATGACTACTAATCAAAGTCTAGGGAAAGAGAGGACAAAACATGGATACCAAAAATCCAAGCAATCCTTTCATTTTCTGTTTACAGTTACATTTCCAGTTAAGTCCTGTAAATCCAGTTAACTTTCTGGAAATTACAGTGACTAAACTGGAAACTGTAAAAAATATTGAGACTGCAGATCCATCCGCGCGGACAAGACTGCACTATAGTCTCATCCACGCGGATGACATTGTCATCTGCAAACAATTTTCAGTTTTTCTGTTATTTTCAGTTTAATCACTGTTTTCTAACTATTTTTCAGTTCAGCCCCTAGAATTTCAGTTATTTTTAGAAAACTCCTTTTCTAAGAAAATCCCTTTTTTTAACACATAAGCAGACACAAAAAAAAGTTTCAAGTGAGGAAGACTCGTCATACGAGGCATTCCGGGTGAACGCCAAACGTTCTTCCTAGAGTGTAACGTGACCTCCGAACTCACTTCTCTCATTTTAGGCATTTTTCAAAGTTTTGGCCCTTAAACTAAAAATGGCGTGGCGACTCCGAAAATGATTTTCGCGAAAGAAAAATTGGGTGACATCACAGGTCCATCGGTAACTTTTGGGGATAACAACAAAGGAAAGACAATTGGATAGAGTCATTCGAAAAGGAAATATCACTATAAAAGAATTCTCTCTAGTAAAAGGAATCAAGCATAATCTTCTCTCTATATCTCAATTTTATGACAAAGGATTGCATTGCATTTTCACTTCAACAAACTGCTTCACATCCGGAGTTACTTTACTGAAAGGGATTCGTAAGTGTAATGTTTATATTATCGATTTTAATTTTGCTTGTAACATTACTAATATCTAATTTGTAACAAAAAGTGTGAGTGAAAATAGTTGGATGTGGCACAAAAGACTTAGTCACCTGAACTTCAAGTGTCTATAGAAGATTGGAAGGGAAAGTCTAGTTCGTGGTCTACCCAAAGTAGTTGATCATCACGACAAGAACTGCACTGCATGTCAACTTGGCAAATAACCTAAGGCATCTTTCTCTAGCAAGACCGTGCCTTCAACTTCAAGATGTTTGCAACTACTACACATCGATATGTTTGGACCTGTCACCATCGCAAGCATTGGAGGAAGTAGATATATTTTAGTTGTGGTGGATGATTACTCAAAATATACGTGGGTTGAGATGATGACCTCTAAAGATGATTGCTACAACATCTTGATCTCAGTCTTTAGACAACTCCAAACTCAAAAAGAAGATGGCATCGTTAGTGTTAGATCGGATCATGTACCTGAATTAAAAACCAATGGTGTAGCTCAATACTATGATGACCATGGTATTGACCATAACTTTTCTGCTGCTGGAGTTCAACAACACAATGGGGTGGTGGAAAGAAAGAATAGAACTTTGATTGAGGCTGGAAAGACAATGCTTGCTGAAGCAAATCTACCACAATATTTTTGGGCCGAAGGAACCAACACAGCTTGCTTCACTCAAAATCGATCCCTCATCAACAAGACATACAACTAAACTCTATATGAACTTTGGAGAGGAAGAACCCCCCCCCCAACATTGCTTTCTTCAAGATTTTTGAATGCAAATGCTTTATTCTATACAATGGAATAGAGCATCGAGGTAAATTCCCTCCTAAAGATGATGAAGGTATTTTTGTTGGGTATGCCAAACATTCCAAAGCTTTTCATGTTTTCAATAAAAATAATTTAAAGATAGTAGAATCTGTCCATATTACTTTTGATGAGCATTCTCTCCTTGAGCCACATTTGGCTACAAATGTTGCTGATGATTTTGCTGAGCCTAATGAGATAGGTGTTCCCCCACAAACAGCACCTAGATCAGAAAATCACTCAATGCAAGGAAATCCATCAACTTCGACCGCACCAAGTTTTTCAGAACCAACATCAGAAGTTCCTATTGAAGATGTTCATATAGAAGATGATGCAGTCGAATCTACTCCCATACATTCCATAGAGCTAGTACCTCAACTCACTTACAATGATAGCTCAAATGATGTAGCTTTAGGAGACCTTCAACTACAATCAACTAAACCAGATTTACCTCTAGAAATTCATGAGGTTAGAGATCACCCAATTAATAATATTATTGGTGATTTGTTCTCTGGTGTTCAAACAAGAAGCTCTCAATATGATGAGTACACTTCACTATTATCTCAAATTGAACCAAAGAAAGTTGATGAAGCGCTCCAAGATTCATGTTGGGTTATGGCTATACAAGAAGAGTTTAACCAATTTGAAAGATGTAATGTTTGGACTTTAGTTCCAAGACTAAAGGATCAAGGAGTGATTGGTACAAAAATGGGTGTTTAGAAATAATATGGATGAGAATGGAAGCATCACTAGAAACAAAGTAATGTTGGTTGCACAAGGATATAGACATGAAGAAGAAATCGATTACGATGAAACTTTTGCCCCTGTTGCAAGGCTTGAAGCTATAAGATTTTCTTAACTTATGCCTCCTTCAAAAGATTCAAGATTTATCAAATTGATGTGAAGAGCGTATTTCTCAATGGTGAACTTCAAGAAACAGTCTATGTTTCATTACCCCCTGAGTTTGAAGACAACAAACATCCTAATCATGTATACAAACTCCAAAAAGCTTTGTATGGACTCACAAACAAGCTCCATTAGCATGGTATGATACTCTATCTAAATTTGTTTTAGAAAAGGGCTTCAAACGAGGTAAAATCGACACAATTCTTTTCATTGCCAAATATAATGATCATTCTTTACTTGTTCAAATATATGTCAAAGATATCATTTTTGGCTCTACTAATAAAATCTTGTGTAAGCGTTTTGAGAAACTCATGAAAAACAAGTTTGAGATGAGCATGATGGAAGAACTCACATTATTCATTGGGCTCCAAATCAAACAATGTAATGAAGGCATCTTCCTTAGCCAAGCAAAATACACCAAAGTTTTAATCAAGAAATTTGGACTTGAAAAATGCAAAAGATTACGACACTCCTATGGCCACTGGTAACAAGTTAGACAAAGACTTGAAAGGTAAGAAAGTTGATCAGACATTGTATCAAGGTATGATTGGCTCCTTACTATATTTAACTGCTAGTAGGCCAGATATCATGTTTATAGTTTGTGTTTGTGCTCGCTATCAATCAGATCCTAGAGAATCACATCTTATAGCTGTAAAACTTATTATTCGTTATCTATCTAGGACTATTAACCTTGGACTTTGGTATTCCAAAGAATCATCTTTTGATCTTATAGGTTACTCAGATGCATACTATGCAGCTTGCACAATCGACAGGAAAAGCACTAGTGGAACTTGTCATTTCCTTGGAAAATGACTTGTTGCATGGGCCAGCAAGAAACAAGCTTCAGTTTTTGTTTCAACAACGGAAGCTGAGTATATTGTAGCTAGGAGTTGCTGTTGTCAGATACTGTGAATGAAGCAATAACTAGCTGACTATGGTATTCATGAAGGAAATTCTCCAATCTATTGTGATAATACAAAAGCCATTGCAGTATCAAAAAAACCCTGTCATGCATTCCAAAACCAAGCACATTGATATCAAGTATCATTTTCTTAAGGATCATGTTGAAAAAGGTAACGTTCATTTAAAGCATATTAGTACTGACAATCAAATTGCAGATATTCTCACCAAAGCTCTAGACTCCAAGAGATTCATGTAATTAGGAGGATAAATGGGTATGTTTGAACTTAAATAATCTTGTCCATATTTTTTTAACTAAACAAACATTGTGTGCTTTGAGTTCGTATAGGTCAAAAAATGTCCCATTCCATTCAGCACGGTCGACCGCATCAAGCCTATCCTATACACGATCGACCACAAAGGTCCTTTAGCATGCTTAAACCTCATATCCATCTCAAGTGGACTGCATGCATCGAATTGGACCGCATGAGCTTATAAAATATCATTTCTAGGCTTTACAGAAGCCTTCACATACGGTCAACCGTTTGGCTCTAAAAGGCCTGCTCAACCGTATCCTTGAAGACATCAGGTAAGTATTCTATCTCTTTTTAATGTCTGGGACTTGTCCTTTATAGGACAAGATAATTGCACAAGGGTACTTTTGCAATTATTTTTCCCTCGTTTTTCATAAATTCAAATCATTTATGAGGAGAATATTTTTCTCTTAAATGACACATCCTCTAACACTTGTTCAGCCGTCAATGGCTGTCAATGACAAGACAAAAGGATTATTCCTTACATAAAGGATATTACTGTGCACAACTTTCCCCTCCATAACCTCTCCCTCCACTACTCCACTTCTTCACTTCCCACAATCACCTGCACAATAACCCTCCTGCTTTCCTTGCATTTGTCTTTTTCTCTCTCTCTCTCTCTCTCTCTCTATCTACTTTCTCTCACTAAATCTTCTACTATAAAATGGCTCCATCCAATAAGCAATCAACAAAAAAAATTCTGAGAAATCAAGCACTGATTACTCACTGTCAAAATTCGTAGTCATGGTATGAAATTTCTATCTCTAAACTTCAAATTCGTATTTTGAAATGCTTGTTCGTGTTTCTTCATGAAAAGGGGAAACCCATTTGATTTTAAAAATCATGTTTTAATGTTGTTTTTTATGAAATGTCTCTACATTGATGCTCGAATTATCATTTGGTAACTGATTATGTTATTTATTTCATGTTTACTTGGGATTTTGGTGCTTCAATTGATGATTTTTTATAAACTAGGTTTCAAGTTTCTCATATATTCAAAACTCATTTATGCAATCTTTCTGTGTTTGATTAATGTTCTTAATAATGTTTTATTGAAATTCTTGCGATTAGAAACATGAAGATATGAATTTCACTTAGTATTATTCATTTCTGGAAATTTGTTATTCATGTGTTCATCATATATTCATACAGAATTTTCAAAAATTCTTTATATTTTGGGTCTTGATTAATTTTGATCATGTTTGTACTTTTTGATTTGAAAATATGCATGCAAAAATTAGTTTATGTATTTGCCTATCTTCTTATCTCTATGTATACGATCGACCGTATTTCAAACCAACCGTATAGTCGACCGGACAATCCTATAAAAGTTGCTAATTACTTTGCTCCTTTCAAGCTTATTACTTACAACACTTGTATTTTTTTCTCACATTAATATTGTGTTTGCAAAATACAAGTCACTTCATTCATGGTTGGGTGATAGATAGAAAATATCTTGCAAAAGATGCTTTGGGAAGAGTGATGCTGAAAGCTTTTAAAGAGAGTGGAGTTCTCCCATTCTTCAAAATGAAACAATCATTCCATATCCTAGCTCTAGTGGATCAGTTCTTCCACTATGAAAGAGAAGTGAAGGTAAAGGATGACAGAGGCAAAACCATCAAGTTGATAAGGACAAAGATTTAAGCAGTTCCATTGGACATTGACTATGTGGATATAGCTACAGTTCTAGGCCTCCCAATCATCAAGACTAACCCCATGGAGATAGACCAAGTGGATCTTGATGTCTTAGCCAAATCCTTGATAGGAAGCAAGGCTGTAACAACTACACCAAGAAAGAACTTTGATGAATTGGTGTGCCACATTGGTCATCTAGTTGGTCACTGCTTCTTCTGCAAGAAAGGCAACCAAGCAAATTTCAACAATGATCAGTGGAAGATCTCTGATGCTATCTTCCAAGGGATAAGACTGCATTGGCCTAAGATAATTTATCGAAAGCTTCTGGCTAGTATTTTTGAATATCAAAATAATGAGGTTGTAGGCCACAATAATTACAAAACTCACACAAGACACATCTCCCATTTGCTTACCCAAACCATGGAGATAAGCGAAATTGTTGATGGACACAGAGAGCTGCATGAAGAGATTCCCAAGTTAAAAATCTTCACAAGGAACACAATGCATATTTTCAGGAACAAATTTGATGATGAAATGTATAGGCAGTTTTGGGAGAAAGATCCAGTTGAGAAGTATGTTCCCCTAAAGAACTAGAAGAAAGTTGAGAAAGAAGTTGTTGAATAAGAAGAGGAAGAAAATGGTGTGAAAGAGGACCCAAGAGAAATTTGCTAGGAGAGGCAAGGGAAAAGGGATTGCAACTGAATAGCCAAAGAAGAAGGCTAAGTTTATTGATTCACCTAGGAAGCCAGGTGAGATCAAGTTTAGCAAACATAATCTCTCTAAATCTTCTTCATCTCCCAGCCCGACCGCACAAGCACGGTCAACCTCTCCCACCAAGCCTAACAAGCTATCCAATCTAAATGCTCCTACTTCAAAATATTCCAAGTCTACTTTGCCCTCTACTCACACAAAATCTCAACCATCCAAGCCAAAATCCCCCATTCCTCAGAAACATTCACTAGAAGCTGTTGAGAAAGAAAAGTTGATCTATGAACACTTGTTTGGTACTCCAGCTCAGGGGAAGAAAAGGAAGTAAGAAGATGATCAAAACACTCCGAAGATGAAAGTCAAGCTCATAAATGTCAGAAGAGCTGTTGAAGATCTAGGATTGGGAGAAAGTGATGAGGAAAATCTCTCTGATGATCTCGTTGATTCAATTCCACCATCTCCACCTGCTGAGCCATTGAAAAGGAAATATAAGGTGGCCATCCCAGATGATGATACAAGCACATGGTTGATACACCTATTGCTGATGAGCCTAGATTTGAGGCTATGGTTGAAGAGAATGCATATGTTGATGATGATATAAATGATGAAGAACATGATCAAGTCAATGTTGATGGCCAAGTTGGCTTTGATAAAGCTGTTGATGATGTTGAAACTACTAAGCAAGGCTCCAACCATGCAGCTGACCGCACTAAGCCAATGGCTAAAACCCCAACTCCTCCTCACCAAAGCCCTATCATGTCTCCCATGCCAACTCAAAGTACCACTCTTGACACACTCCTCCAATCTGTTGAAACCCTTACCTCAATCCAACTTGATACCCAAAGCCAGATTGCCCAACTAGTGGCAAATCAATATGCTCTTGCTGCCTCACATAAAAACCTTCAAGCCCAGGTTAACTCTCTGCCCTCCCTATTGATTGACACCATTAAGGGGGAGAGTATTCTAATATTAAAGGCAGTGAAGGACATCATTTCTGGACAGACTGGCACAAGCTCTCAAATTGCAGCTATTTCCACACCCATTGCTCCTCTACCTCCAACTCCAACCTCTAAAAACTCTATTTCTCAAGAGTTTCTAAAAGAAGCAATGAGGGTGATGACCCAGACACTTCAACACAGTTTATCTATTGAAATGAAGTATGCTAGTGAAGAGTTGTCTAGAGCCATGGGCTTAGACAAGCCAGAGGTAGTGGGAAAAATTAGGAAGATTGAAGACTTTGTTGATGCATCCATCAAGGGAGCTCTCACCGCATTAGGAGAAAGATTCAGGAGTGTAAAGGAAAATATGATCATCCATACTTCAAGAATTGATTACCAGACCAAAAGGGTTGAAGAACTCACCAATATTTCAGCAGGTACCTTTCAGAGCATTGAAGATAGGCTGGTTATGGTCGAAACTGCAACTAATGGTTAAGCTACTGAGCTAAGAAGAGTATTACAAGATGTAGGTGCTGAAGCTTCTGCATTCCACATGCCTGAAGATCTTCCACCAGCCCCAGCTCCACAAGCTGACCCTGCGGTCAATAACTACATCAATATCTGGGATCGTGACAGTTTTGACTTACCTCCTCTTCCTCCCCATCTTTGAAATTGAGATTTTGAAGAATGATGAAGCCTGAAAACTCCATGAAGAATGAAGACCTTAGGAAGCTTTTGTTTTTGTTGCTTCCTTACTTTTGTTTAGATTAAAACTGATTGTAAACTACAATTTTTAATTTCTCTATGAATGAATGCATCATTATAGTTTTGAAAACATTATTCATTCAAACTACTTGTTTGTAAAATAATGATTGCATTATTTCTATAACTCATGCATATAGTTTAACTTGCACATTACATTCTTATGCATGTTTTTCATACATTAGTTTAAATATATTCATACACTTCATGATAACATTATTGAATCCACTTAGTGTTTGTCTCTTACTTCCTCTATGTAAAGTTCTTTTCATTTTATAGTAAGTTGGAAATTTATGAATTAGACTTAGTGTGTACATAGACTTGGGACATGAGTTAACATACTTAAACTTTTGGACATGTATTTATAAAGTACAATGAATTAGCCTTTGTTATAGTATGTAATGGTATCAATCAAATAGGGGGAGATTGTTGGGTACGCTTATTATAAACCCCTCCTATTACTTGATTTGATTGATACCATCATCTATTTTATTTTATATGGACTATAGGATATTATGTATGAAGTTTTATACTTCAATTTTTTAGTTAAGTCCATTTTTATAGTATAGTTACTTATATTATAGAAGGATAAAATTTCCAAGTGTTTTGGCTCAAGAAGGACTGAAGATCTGTTCCATGTGGTCGACCACATGGCTGACCGCACAGCTCAAAGCAATCCTCAGATATCCGATTAACTTCATGTGGTCGACCGCATATCCATGGCTGACAGCACCCTCTCAAGTCCTTGGCCAAATTGAAGATTGAAGATTTGATCTTGGTATAATTGACTCTAACCACAACTCAGAGTTAATTTAAATAATTATATCATTGAAGAGTTCACTCAGAGAATTTCAAAAAGATGACATTTATTGTCATTCGTACAAAGGACACACTATCTTTCCACTAACTCTGCAACATGAAGATAAAAAGGAAATGTGCTCCAATCAAACATCAACATCACATTGTCCAACAAGAAATTCCAACGGCTACTTTATTTCCAAGACTATAAATAGACCTTGTGAACAAGCCATGAAAAGAAAGAGATACGTTGTTAAAATCCTCAAAGAAGTGTTGAAGCTAAGAATCTTCAGAAACATTTGAATATTCAAACACTTCATCTTCAAGTCTTCAAGAAATATTACTTACCTAGAAATCTCTCAAGCCTTGTAACCACAACAAGATTCATCAAGCTCTAATACTTCTATTATAAAGAGCTCTTGAATCTTGAACACACACTAGTTATAGTCTATGATTAGCATTCATAGAAAAGATAGTTAGATTTGAGATTGATTCTCAACTTTTTAATCTTTGTAACAGCTGCTCAAATATCTAAATATACTATCACCCTTAGAAAATCCAAGACTAACCATCTTGTTAGAGGACGTATATCATTTATGATTAAACCTCTCCAAATAACTAGTCAAACACTTTCTGCACATTATTTGGTTTGTTCTTAAGTTTTCTTATTACTCCTTGTGTTTTATCTTCATTGTTATTCAACCACAATTTGAATTGTGTTTATAGTAGAAATCTGCTTTATCATATTTTTCAACCTTGCGGTCGACCACACTTTCTCATTTGCGGTCGACCACATTCATTTTCACTACTGTACTTTTATAATTAGAAACTTCCGTTGTGCATTTTACTATCTTGATAGTTGGTTTTTACTTGACCACACTTTCAGCATAGTAAGCCAAGGTTGATTTTTGAAAATGGTTAGAAAAATTTTATACTGCTATTCACCCCCCCTCTAGTTGTTTTTCATACCCTTGTTGCACCTTTGAGACCAACAAGAAGTGTCAGAAGGTGGCGAAATGGTTAGGGGAGATGAGGTAGCCACAATGGAAGTTGAAGTCCCAAGGTATGAGATCAAAATTGAATCTTTGCAAGTGCAAGAAGAAATGGAGATTCAGGCACATGAAGAGTTAGAGGAGGTCATAGTCAATCCAAATTTCCTAGAACAAAAAATTATGATCGGGAAGAGTCTCACTTCTGAAAATCAAAAGAACTTGGTTGAATTTTTGGAGCAAAATATAGATTTGTCTTCTTGGTAGGTAAAAGATACGTGTGGGATCAAAGAGGAGATTGTTGTTCATCGCTTAAGTATAGACACATGGGCTAAACCAATTAAGTAGAAAGCGATATATTTGGCACCAGAAAGGGAAAAATCTATGCAAGAAGAAGTGGAGAAACTACTTAGAGCGGGGATAATTGAGAAGATCATATACCAAAAATGGTTGGCCAACATTGTAGTTATTTTGAAAGCAAACATAAAATGGAGAATGAGCATCGATTTTTCAAATCACAATGAAGCTTGTCCCAAGATAGTTTTCCTCTTCCAAGAATCAACAGGCTAGTGGATTCAATCGTTGGCCATAAAGTTCTAAGCTTTATAGATACCTACTCTAGTATCATCAAATCAAGATGGCCGAAGAAGACAAATCTCTAATAGCTTTAATGGCAGGATCACTAGAGAACTTCTGTTATAGGATGATGCCATTTGGATTGAAGAATGCAAGAGGAACTTATTTGAGGATGGTTAACGAGGTTTTTGGTCCCCAACTTTAAAGAAATGTAGAGTCATATATTGACGATATGGTCATCAAATTTCTAGGTGATGATCATGTTAAGGATCTCACAGAGACGTTTGGAAATCTCAGGAAAAATCAGATGAAGCTAAACCCAAGCAAATGTACTTTCGAGGTGACGGTTGGAAAGTTTTTGGGATACATAGTCAACAGAAGAGGAATTGAGGCTAATCTAGAGAATAGTAAAGCTTTGCTAGAAATGAAACTGCCAAAGACAGTTAACGGATTTCAAAAGCTTAATGGGAGAATCACGGCTCTGGGAAGGTTCATTTCGTAATCAGCAGAAAGATGCTTACCATTCTTCAAAACCCTCAAAGGGGCTAAAAGGTTCACGTGGGATGAAGAATGTGACAGGTCATTTGAGCAGCTAAAGGAGTATCTAGGGATGTCGCCTTATTTGTGCAATCCTATGACATGAGATAATTTTGTGTGTATACTTGACGACCTCAGATCGCGCGGTGGCTGCAATTTCGATTAAGGAAGAAAGATCAAATTAGAAACCGGTTTATTACGTGTCTAAAGCACTAAGTGATATGGAAACAAGATATTTAAATGCAAAAAAAGTAGCCTATGCCTTGGTAGCAACTCGCAAACTGAGGGATTACTTCTTGGCCTATTCCATCACAGTGCTAACTGATGCTCCATTGAGAAAAATTCTACAACAGCCATAGTCGTCTGGAAGATTGTTAACAAGGTCCATTGAACTTACTGGGTTCGATATAAAGTATGAGGCAAGAAGGGCTATCAAGGCTCAAGCCCTCATTGACTTTATTTTGGAAGCGTCATTTACCAGAAATGTTGCGGAGATGGTGAGATCAAAAGCAATGCAAACGTCCCCAAAAGAGCGAGAAGTGATCACCTGCGAGTTCCATGGAGAGCTGGCGGATCGCTGGAGCTTGCATGTGGATGGCTCATCTGCTAATGTAGAAAGTGGAGCTTTAGTTTCACTGATATCGCCAAATGAGGACACTTTTAAAAAGGCTCTGAGGTTCAAATTTCCAGCATTCAACAACCATGCGGAATACGAAGTATTGATTACAGGGTTGAGGTTTGCAGGCGAGTTGGTGATAAGCGAGTTGAATATTTATTAAGACTCTTAGTTAGTGGTGAAACAGATCAAAGGTGAATATGGAGTAGTGAACCCAACTTTGATGAAATATTGCGAAATGGCAAAAAGGATGTTGAAGAAATTCAAGTACTGGGACTTAGCACAAGTTGACAGGGCGGACAACGTGCGGGCTGACCATCTTAGCAAAATTGCAAGCGAGGAAGTTAAAAATCTAACTGGCAAGATCAAGGTGGAATTTCTTAGCGAACCAGCTTTCAAAAGTTTGCAAATTCTGGAGATCAAAGAAGGAGAAAAGGATTGGGTAGACGAAATGAAGGAGTATTTAGAAAAAGAAATTCTTCCTAAAGATCAGGATCAAGCCAAGGTTCGTGATTTAGAATGGCATCTAGTATAGAAGGTCATTCACCAGACCTCTCCTCATATGTATTAAGGAAAATATGGTTGAAAGGGTTATGTATGAAATCCATGAAGGAGTCTGCGGTGGACATCCAGGAGCAAGAACCCTGGCGGACAAGATTTTGTTTCACGAATACTACTGGCCTACTCTAAGGTGATATGTAGAGAAGTATGTCAAGAGGTGCAATAAGTTTCAAAGGATCGCGGACAATACCAGGCTTCCAGTAACCTTACAAACAGGAGTAGTAGCGGCTTGGCCATTTGACATGTGGGAGATTGATCTCATAAGAAATTTTTCCAAGAGGCGAGGTGGATGCCAATATGTGGTAGTGATGGTGGATTACTTCACCAAGTGGATAGAGGCTAAAGCTTTGGAAACTATCTCTAAGGACAACATCACTAAGTTCGTCCATGACTACGTGTGGTGCCGCTTTAGTTTGCCGCGATCCTTTGAAACTTATTGCACCTCTTGACATACTTCTCTACATATCACCTTAGAGTAGGCCAGTAACCTTACAAACAGGAGTAGTAGCGGCATGGCCGTTTGACATGTAGGGGATTGATCTCATAAGAAATTTTTCCAAGAGGCGAGGTGGATGCCAATATGTGGTAGTGATGGTGGATTACTTCACCAAGTGGATAGAGGCTAAAGCTTTGGAAACTATCTCTAAGGACAACATCACTAAGTTCGTCCATGACTACGTGTGGTGCCGCTTTAGTTTGCTGCGAATGATCATATCTGACCATGGGTCCCAGTTCTCAAAGAAGTTTATAGCTGAATGTGAGAGGTTCAATGTGAAGCACTGGATGTCATCAGTAGCATGGCTCGAAGGAAATGGAGAAGTAGAGTCTTGTAACAAGCAAGTGTAAATGCTGTGAAGAAGATCTTGGATGGAAATGTGGGGAAATTATTTGATGAGCTTTAAACCGCTTTATGGTATGTGCGGACAACAATTAAGGGACCAACCGGAGAAACCCCATTCGATCTCACGTATGGGTCAGAAGCCATGGTTCAAGTCAAAATGGGACTCCCATCCCATAGAGTCACCTATTATAGTGAAAAGGAAAATGAAGAAAGATGCAAGGGCAATTTAGTTTAAGCGATGAGCTAAGGATGGAAGCCATACTCAGAGTGGTAAATTATAAGCAAAAAATGAAGGCTCAACATGACAAGAAGCTGAATCTGCGATCCTTCAACTTGGGCGACTGGGTATTGAGAAAGGCTGAAGTAACTGAAAGCAAAGTGGGATACAGCAAGCTCAACCCAAACTGGGAGGAAATTTTTCAAATCTCTAGAATCATCAGAGAAGGGACTATATGCTTAAGAAATCAGATGGAACAGAGCCGAGGAACCCACGTAATGTGAACCATTTATATCTCTATTACAAATAGGGAAATGTAATGAGAAAGTTGTCTATGTAAGTTCCCACAGTTTAACGAAAAATGTTTTACTTTGTCTATTTCTCTTCTCTCTAATAAATTGGAATATTAAATAAAGGAGAAAGCTAAATATATGAAAAATAACATGAAGAACTTGGGAAAATTCCCAAGGAAACTTCATGGCGAGTTGTCATTCAAACCACAACTCATAGGAAAATGAAATCCTAGCTTCAAGACACCAGGTAATGTAAGTATGCCAATCCAATTCGCTACCCTTTTTAGGTGCATTTTAATATGATAAAATTGCACTAGGGGCATTTTGGTAAATTCTCGGTCCATTCCGAGACTTCCGGGAACTTTTTATAAGTTTCCCGTGAAGGAAGTGCTTTCAAGTCATTTTTATGTACAGAAGGACCTACAGGGAATTAATTGCTTTGGACCCTTAAGGAATTATCACAGAATGTTCCAGAAGCAGCAATTTGGCGCCAGAAATAGTTATGGGCATGTTGTGTAATGCGACACTTCGAGCCATGGAAAATGGATACAGGACGTCGTGCGACAGAACTGGTCCATCATCTGCAGCTATAAATAGAGCCCTGCACCTCTCATTTTAGGATCCCTTTTCGATTCCCTAAAGTCACTCTGCCAAATTCACGCTAGAATACCTCCCCTCTCTCCAAAAACACACACAACACCTACCAATCCTCACCAATTCAATCCCTCTCACCCAATTCACTCATCTCTCTCATACATCCATACACACCACTGAAGATCCAAGTCCAGAAGCTCCTACTGTGCTCGAATCTACCTCCTACAGCTGATTATAAGGCCATTATACCTAACTTGGTGTAGTGGTGGTGGATCTACAAGGGTAACGAATCCCTTCCCTTCATACCTCTCTCATTCACTTGCTATTTGCATAATTCAGTTCAATTTTCATCCATCCACTTGATAATTAATCTCCACCTGCACTGATTATCAAGTGGCAATCGCCATCTCTCTATTTAAAGTTGCTTTGCTTGGTTTAATTGATAATTCATGATGTAATTTGAATCATATTGTTGCTTGTTTATCAAGGGAGTGTGGATCTCCCCATATCCACACCCCCTTGGTCAAATAATTGTGGATTCATTGTTTCCTGAGTTAATTGGTTGTTCTAACTTGATTTAAATTGGTATCTGTTGAATCTGTTTCTCAATTGTAAAGTCTCTGCAGAAGGCAACGTTATGTCACGCGACACAATTGGTCTCATCCATCCTGTGTAGTGCGACATAACTAGCCCTATGCAGAGACTGTCATTTCAGTTGTAATTCATATGTCTAATTCTCTTGTCACTCAAAATAGAGTGTGGATCTTCAATATCCACACTCATTTGAAGTGATTAGAGAGATCTCTGTTAATCTTGTGCTTAATATTGTAAGGCTTCTGCACGTGATGACATGTGTCACGCGACACAATCTGCAAAGCAGATCCTATGTCACGCGACACCAGTTGCCAATCTGCAGAAGTCACATTCCCATTGTAATCTGTTTAGCCTCTTTGTAATATGGGATGTGGCCTCCCATGATCAATGGCTCACAAGTTGTAATGTTCCCCTTTGAGCAATAAAATGAAGCATTAACATGCATTTTATCACATATCTTGTCACACACAATTTGCACACACTTTTGAATGTTTTGAATATTGAACATAGAAAGACTCATCTACGAATGAGGCGTGTTGGGTGAACTCTCGGTTCTTCCCAACACGTAACCTGACCCCCGAACCCATTTTCTCTTTCAAAAGGTTTTCAATGTTTCCTTTAAAACGGCGTGGCAACTCCTAATTTTTTATAATTTTTTTGGCGAGCGTTCATTCAGGTAACTCGACCAAAGTAAGATGCTTTCATTAGCGGCATGCCAAAGCAATCAAAATGAAAAGGAAATGAACATGTCAATAAAGACATGATTAACGGATTTGGAAAAACTTGGATCATCCTCAAGTAAAGTCTCCATACGATATTAACAGATTTGGAAATACTTAAGAAAATCTCAAGTAAAATCTCCACGCGATATTATACGAAATGGGATAACATGATGAACTTGGGTAGGTCCTAAGTCAATTTAATGGTGAGTTGCTATTCAAATGGCAACTCGAAAGAAAACAAAACCTTGGTTTCAAGGTACCAGGTAACCCGCTAATGGTAAAGCGCCTTTATTAGGGAATTATCAAAAGTGCACATGACCTCTATGAGACAAGGCCAAAATATGGTTCATAGCAAGTTGTTATTCAAAAGGCAACTTGGGAAAAAACAATAGAACCCTGGTGTCAAAACTAGGAACTCGCAAAACCGCGAACTATCTTCATTAGCAGAACGCTAGTTGAACAAACCAGCATGTTGAGCTCTGGTAGAGCCTTAGCAAAATCCATGTCGAGATGCAATAATAAACGCAACTTGTACGAAAAGAATGAAAACTATGGTTTCATGGTATCAGGTAATAAAGCTTATGATGGAAGGCAACATGATGAACTCAGGTAGGTCCTGAGAAAAATGCATGGCGAGTTGCTATTTAAATAGTAAACTCGTAGGAAAAATTAAAAACTTGATTTCAAGGTATCAAGAAATGAACGCATGGTGAGATGCCTTAAATAACAAATCTCGGGTTGGGAAAGCGTGATGAACTTGGGTAGGTCCCAAGTAAAAAGCATGGCGAGGTGCAATTCAAACTACAACTCATAAGAAAAATCAAAAATTTGGTTTGAAGGCACCAGGAATTGAGGCGAAATGCCATCATGTGAAAACAGAAATGGAAAAACTTGGATTAATCTAAAGTAACATCTCCACGCAAGATGAAAGGAAACGGAAATGGAAATGAAAAAACTTGGTTAATTTTAAATAACATCTCAGAGCGAGATGAAATAAAAATGAAAAAAAAAAGGCGGGATGACACCCTTTCAAAAGGGTAAAGTTGGCGAAATGCCACTCTCACAAGCAACTCGCATGTCGAGTCAAACTCAAAGATTCAAGTAAAATGGTTAAATGTATTTACACATTCTCTTGCAAGACTGCCTAAAGACAAGCCTTACTCATTTGAAATGGGAATAAGGGGTATACATCCCTCCTTAAAGGTTAAATAGATCCGCTAACATTTTTAGTACCTGCTGAAATAGAATTTGCCAAAGGAATAAACTGCAGAAAGGGAAATATTCAATAAAGCAAAAATGATATCACAAACAAACCAATGTTAACGAAATTGAAAAACTAGAAAGGAAAAATTGTTTGAAAACAACACGCAAGCTGCAAGTCGCAAACTGCGACACCACAAGTAAAAAAGAAGGAAAATTGTTTATAACTTGGCATGCAGGCCCCATCAAAAATTAAATTATTCAGGAATAAGAAGCAGCTCAGTCCTAAGCAACCAACTGTTTCCTTTAAGCAATTTTCTATTCAACTTCACAAGAGACGTCAAGGAAGGAGTCATTAGCATTATCCATCTCAATAGGAGTCTCTTCCCAAACTGGATTACCCATCTCGCGATCAAACTGGGCAAGTTCTTTCATCTCTCTCTCATTAGAAGGAAGTAAGGGATGTCGAAGCTTAGCCAAATTGCCATATATTGGCTCAGACAACTACTTGACCACTTTTTCTTTGGGCACCCCATCACCCAGAGCATTTTGCCCTGTCACAAAAGCAAATCGTTGGTGAAGATAGTATGTTTTGGTCTCGACATCAATCTGGAACTGCTTAGAGTCCTTGTACTCTTTCACGGCACTTTCTCCGGCGACTTCAGCAATTCGCTCTATCTCCTTGAGTATTACGACAATCTCCTGGGCTTCAGAGTTGCAGGAGATTGTGGAGTAGTCAACTGCAGAGGAAAAATATGTTGCAATGACTGAGGCAAACAAAGAGATGGTGTGGTTGCAAAACTTTTTGGGTAAACTTGAGAAAGGTCTACGTGATAATGTGTTATATAACGACATCCAAAGAACAAATCATCTTGTGAATAATCCAACATTTTATTCTACAACAAAGCATATCGAGTTGAGGTTTCACTACATCAGATAACTATAGGAGAAGAAGATCTTACGGCAAGATATGATTCAAGGATCAGAGAACCCGCCTGACATGATGACAAAGGTTGTGAACCTTGAAATATTGAAGTTATGCAAAGTAGCACCTACTCCTATCAAAAACCATTTTTTCTCCTTAAGAGAAGGAGGAAGCGGGATGTTGAGCAAGCCCAAATTGATGGGAAAACTGTGATGAGTTTCACGCGCTCTAAGCCTGGCCCGCGCGCGGTTAGGAAGATTGGCTGCAATTTGAGCGGTACCACCCTACCCTACCACCTATAGGCGGTCATGGCCTAAAATATATTATATAAGCTCAAGTAGTATTGGACATTTCCCCCACTTCCCTCCATATTTCATAAAGTAGTTATTTATTGTTGGAGTTGTTTGGATGGGTGTTTACCCCAAAGTCTTTCTGGACTGCATGCATACATCCGTAAGTAACTTAGTGCAACATGGGAAATTTTATTGAGAGGAATCAGTAATGAAAAGAAAAGGGCAACCGGAGGATAAGCGTCTTCAAGTTCGCGCTAAATGGAGAACCATTTTAACAGTGAGACGTCAATGCGTGGAAATTATGTCTAGAAAGAAAAGGTTCAAACATTTGGGATAGAGCAAGAGTAACAAGAGAAGATTTCACATAGTAATTTTAATCAATCTGATTGATTTCGCTTGGATTTTCCTTGAGTCATGGGTTGAGAACGGGAATTGAACTCCCGGATGAAACCTCAGCCTGGGTATACCGATAAAAAAGGGAGCACTTGCTCGACTACGCAACCTGGCCACTGTTAACTAATATGAGAAAGTGGGACGAAGATCCCAGTAGGGGGAAGGACAAAGGAAGACCGATGCCTACATTAAATCAATTGATTCGTCAGGGTTGAGAAGAAAAACGGCGCACGGACCGTACTCGAGCTTTGGATCAATGTCCCCAGAAGCATGGAGTATGCCCGATTCGAAAGAAGTTAAGTCTACCTACGTTGAGGGCCAATTGTGCTTTTGTATCAACCTTTCGGTCATGCTATCAATATCTTTTTTAGCCGAAATAATGGCCTGTTCATGCTGCTGAGCAAGAGTGTAGATAGGGGGATCGATGATGAAAGCTAGTAAGGAATCGACGTAAAAATCTGAATTTAGTTCTATTTTTCTGCGCCCATTTCCAGTTGTTCTGATCTTCATTTCTATTCTCGGTCGTAAACGAATTTGGGAATGTGATCGGGTCCTTTCACGTCTCACCGTAGTGTCCGGTTTGTTCCGTAGAGCAGAATCTTTCTCTTTTGGATGCGGAGGAGAAAAATTTAAAGCATCATAGGTAGCGAAGGTAGAGAGCTTGCATAAAGATCGGTGAATTTACGTCTGACATAGCTGTGATTGTTTGCATTCCAATTTTCCCTCGAAAAATAAAATTGTTATTTTGATTCAACTCGATTTTAAGATTAGTCATTTTTATTCTCTTTTACTTTATATGTTTTATATTTTTTCTGCCCATATTAGAAAGCCTCATCTATGTAGTTAGGACAAGAAAGAACGAGGATATTTCAATCGAATCGTCCAAAACCCTTTTTGCTACGCTTAAACATAGCCCCCTCTAAAGAGTATTTTACTGATAGGTTCTATAGGACTTGGACGATCATATTTGATAAACTACCACGCAAAAGACTCATGTTTTCCTTAATGATCAGTAACAATAAAAATGCCAGAAATTTCTGTGAAGTATACACAATAATCGAAATTTCTGGCAATCTTATTACTCATTTTATCAAAAAAGCAATTTTTAATTCGATTCAGATAGTGATTCAAAAGAATGGTACATTTTTACACTCAAAAGCGAATTGTTTTTTAGTACGAAGATTCTGTTGATTTATTTCTAGATCTAATTAATATGTCATTAACTTAGTATCGCAGTATCCTATCCTGACAAGGAATTTCGCTACCTTAGGTTCAGTTGGTCTTGGAAACTATGAGAGGAGGCCTGACATTGCCATGTTATGAGGTGAGGAAAAGAACACATGGGATGAGTTTCAATGGAAATAGAAACAATGTTGGTATGATTAGTCTGCAGGTGAAAGGTTGTTTGGGAATGGAGACAAACCGAAAACTAAGCGACAACAAAAGGAGAAGATTTACGGAGGAACAATTTGGACTCTCTGCGGATGCATGTTGCAATCGCATAGAAGGCTATGCTGTCGCTTGATTTGCAACATAATAGACGACCGAGTGTTAAGCAAATTTGAGGAAAATGAAATTGGGACCTATGCAGTTGCATGATGCGGCCGCATAACCCCTGTATATTCAATTTTCAGCTTTTCCATTTTGTTTGAGATTCCTTTTTATATAGGGTTTAGGGCTTATTTCGGGGGCCCTATATAAATAATGTTCCGCCACAAAACTCATTGTATCACTATATTCAAATATTATAGTGCAAGATCCTGGTTTCGTTGTGTCCCATACGTTGATAATTATGTTGACGAACTGGGTTAACAATTTATCTGTATGTTTTATTACTTTGGTTATTGTTTTTTATTCTTTGTTGTGTTATTGTGCTCAAGACTATCTTGTGATCTTCTTGATAGATATCGATGAATCTCAAACAAGTTGTGTAATATATACTCCTTCTGTCCCATTATAAAAGGCATAAAAGTCCCATTTGATGTTCCATTACAAAAGACACAATATAAAAAAGAAAAGTTTTTAATACATATTTATTTATAGAATCCACTTGTTATATTCCAATTATTTATCCCCTTAGTATTCCTTACCCCACTTTCTCTCTCATACTTCAGTTTTCACACTCACAATACTTACTATACTATATATTTTTCTTATTTTTTGTGTAAATATCATTTGTGCCTTTTGCAATGAGACGGATTGAGTAAAGCTCATTGAACATCCTTTTGTTCTCAGAGATTCATCCCCCAAACATAATTTATATTTTATAATAACAAGCCACGTCTTCTAATAAGTAATAACACAAGTTATTTAAGAGAGCACGCAAATTTTTATAATAACAGAAATTGCATATTATAATAAAATAAATTACATCCATATAAATAATAGGGATTTCAATCAATTTCAATTTTGACATTTTGACATTGATGGTGTATGTAACAATTATAAATTTATTAATTAAAGAGAATTTTAGGTGATGAGTTTTGACTATAGATTTAGTCAATCAATTTCGATTTTGACAATTTGACATTGATGGTGTATTTAACAATTATAATTTTACTAATTAGAGAGAATGTCAGGTGATGAATTTTGACTATAGATGTAGTGATTTAAGACATATTTACCCTAATTCGAATCTATATATATTCCCTTTATTACAATTGAAATTACACATTTATGTCTCAATTGAAATTAGATACTTTCTAAAATAGAAAAATTATAATATTTTTAATAATGACTCAAAACAACTTTTCATCTATTATTTCTAACTTACTTTTTCTTTACTATTTATTTTTAATATTCATAATATCAATTTTTTACTATTTATTTTTAATACTCATAATATCCATTTATTAACGCTTTTTCTTTAATCTTGTATTGAATTCAAAATATTTAATTTGAACTAGGGAGAAAGTATATCAATAATGATTATTTTTTGGTACATAAGAAAAAAGAGATTAATAGTGATTTATAAAGAAAAAAGGGATAGGTATCCGTGTTGGGACCGCTAGATAATAGAATAGGTCCCCATGCCTCATTAGTCTTTTGGACTCATTTCGCCTTCACACTGGAGACAGTGAAGTGGTGCTTGTGAAAAGAATAACACTTTGTTCTCCGCGCTGCACGATGAACCAAGTCAAACAAGCCCTCGAAATTAATTACACGTGATTTATCCATTGACCCTACCATTAATAGCAAAAATGTCACTCAATTGCTCCTCTCGACTCGTAACAATCATCACTCCATGTCGATAGATTAGTTTTTTTTTTGATACAATAACTATGAAAAAATAATGTAAAAGAGATGTTTGGTAAATATTAAAAGTAAAATATGAGAAAAAATGAGTGAGAAAATAGTAAATTAATTGGTGTTGTAAGTATACAAATAAAATAAAAAATAGAATGAGTGAGAGAGAGAGGAATAGTATAAAAATATTTTCATATTCGAAAGTCCAATTTTAAATTATACCGACGAAAATGACAAAAAAATTGATTTAAGGTAAAAAAAAAAGTGAGTATTTTTATTTTTATAATTACATATATACTCTCTACATCCCACTTCAACTTACAAAATTTACTCCATTAAGTGTCCTTTAAAATATGCAAAATTTAAAAATAGAACACTTTTATTACTTAAGAAATAATGAAACTTAATTATATCAAAAACGTTCGGATCAGTCCAAATCAAGCGTCAGATTGTATCTGTTATATTTGAATAGTCTGAAAAATATAAATAAAAACGTAAACTAAGTCGAGGTTGCACCGGCGAATGCCTTCCTGCGTGAGAGTAAGTATTTATGTTTATAGAGAGAAATCAATTAAAAATATTTTAGAGTCACAAGATGTGTTACCCAAAAATATGTGAATTATGGATTGTATTTATAGGTGTAGAACGTAGAGTCCATCTTTGATTAAAAAGTTGTATAAGAGGAGGTTATAATCCTAGTTGAATTATAACTAACCACAATCCTTATTTGAGTAGAATTAGGTAATTGCCTTCTGTCTGTGTGCCTAGAAGGCAAGCTACTCGGCATATGATGTTTTGTCGGCATGTTTGAAGCCAAGGAAGAGAGCAGTAAGGATAGGGAAGCCTGTTTCCTTATCCTGGATGATGACCGAGGAAGGTATACTCGTCTTTTGGTGAATCACTCGTCGTCTTTGATGGATGCCTTACTCGGCATAGATGAATATTGCTGCCTTAGTCATTGTTCACTCTGCTATGTCTAGGTCGACATAGTGGGAATGACGAGCAGGTACGACGAGCAATGTTTGGAAAGGCCACTCCCTTTGTCGTAATTGAGACTTGTATGAATTATATTTTGGGCCCAATCCATTGGGACTTGCCTGGCCATTACCCACGTTCATAACTTGGTTTATACCGTTCAGTGGCCCCCAACTTCCTATCTCGGCTATGCCGAGGAGTAAGTGATGCTATACCTCGGCTTAAACGGATACGAACGGGTTTTCACAAATCACGAGTCGTCCCATTATACGCCAGTTATTTAGACAATGATGGGTGCGACTTTCGAGGTCTGGACATTCGCCTTGGGAACACTCTAGAACATTAATGGTGAGGAAGAGACGTTGTCTGCAACCCTTTTTTTGACCCATACCCGTTTAGATCTGGTTATAAAAGCAAAAATCCATTTTTTTTCTACTCTTTTATCACTATTCAAGTTTGAGAGAGAACTATAAGCTTCAAAACCTGCAAATCGCCTTCTTGGTTTCTTGATTTCTTTGTCAATTTCTGGAGTGCGTGTTTGATTCCTTCGAGTGTCTTACCAACAAAGTTCCAATTCAGGTATAAATTTCTGCACATTTCTCTTTATTTCTTCCTATTTCTGGGTTTTTGATGTTGTTATTGGCGTGTTCTTAAGCCTCCATTATTGTACTTGTATTTGAAGCTTTTCTTGAGTTTGTTCTTGAGCAATTTCTTGTGTCTTCCTCGTTCTTAAAGATGGAAAGAACATGGAGGAGCAATCTCAATGCCCTATATTGTTATCATACCCAAAACCTTATAATTTATCAGAGAATCGATGGGCCGTGGATGATGTTGAGTTTGAACGAGATTGGGGAGATTCTGACGAGGTACCAATCTCCTAGAACCGACGTGCATTACCTTAGTTGGTTTAGGATTGACCGACTTGATATAGATTCCTCTAATGTCGTGTTGTTCCACGGCTGGTCAGAAATCATTGACCAAATCAATCTGTATTACTTGAAATCCAGCCATTTGGAGCGTTCGTTATTAGGTAAGAATCCCTCCTCGTGTTTAGTTAATAGGAAGAGGAGGGATACCCTTCCTCGTCCTCGTCCTCGTCCTTCTATATGCCTTAGCCAAATTCTGATGTCAGCTCTTTATTTATGCAGTTATGACGGGAAGAGGAAGTAACACTGCTTGGCCTTCAACGGGTCCTTCCACCTCGGGCAGGATTGTAAATACCTTTGCCGAGGGAGACCAAGTTGGTAGCCGAGGGAGAGGACAAGGGAGGTCCAGCCGAGGTAGAGTATATATCCTTAGGCCCAAACCCATTAAAGTCGGGGAACCAATGATAGAGGAATTACACTCTAAGTATGGGGTGTCGAGAGAGGAGTACCGCCTTAGCTACCTTCCCGACGCTCCTGTAAAGGATGAGGAGGCGATGAAGGACTTTATGTATAGCATCAACCACGTCTATTTTTTCTACAAGAAGTTCCAACTCGATTTGCAACTTCCCTTAGATCCATTTATCTGTGAGTTTCTCGAGGACATGCAATCCATTCCAGCTATAATAGGGGCCAATGCCATGAGGTTCCTCATCGACTTCATCGTTCTTTGTCGTAGCTTAGGCTTTGAGCGTTGTCGTTCTGCGTGTCACCACTTATTCACCATAAGTTATAAGGAAGATACTAGGGTGATAGTGGTGAGAAGTGACCCAAATCAACCCAAACTCATATACCCTATGTTAAGCAAGGTCTCAGGGTGGAATATACATGTTATAAGGGTTGAAAGTCGACAAGGATGGGAGTTTCCAGCGGCTTCTCAGTTTCTAGTCGTGCCCGAGCAGGTGTAGAGGCCTAACTGGAGTGGCTAGTTGATTGAGCGTTTGAGGCAGTTTGTCGAAGTGGGAACCCTGTGTTGGTCAAGTTTGGAGACCGACCAGAGGTATTCAACCAAGCCGGCATTCTACCAAGCCCTCTAGACCGTCTAGTGCCCATGGCCTCAGTTATTAGGGAAATATGTACCCAGACTGGAGGGTGCATCCCGGCCTCGTTTTCCATTCAGAATGTGATATATGCAAGCTTCACGAGAACCGATGTTTAACCATGAATGACTTGCCCAGCTGTAAATTTCATTCTTTCCCGTCTTTAGTACTTGTACATTTTTTCTTGCTATATTATCCTTCTCGTCTTTTGCTGATTCATTATTCTCGTCTTTTCAAATATGACCACCGAGGAGGAAAAGAAGATGGACGAAGAAATACTTGACCCCCAATCCCTCATGAAATTAAAGAGGAGGACTTCACGCCCCTAGGCAAAGAATAAGAGGCACTCCGAAGCCGTTGAGAGGTAGGCCATTTTGGCATCTAAGGAAGCTGGGGCTTTGCCCCTAAAGCCGGTGAGAGGAACTGAAGCCTCCACCGATGAAGCTAGAGACGGGCAGGAGGCCCATGCCGGGGAGGGACAAAGCTTCCGTGAAACTATTACTCCCAAGCCGAGGAGGCTCTCAAGAAGACCGGAGTGATAGAGGCCGAGGAAACAAATGTTGGGGGAAGGACTCCAGCCCAGAAACGGCCAAGGACTAAGGCTGAGGTGGGGGGCTCTTCCAAGAGGCCAAGTATTGAGCCCTCTTCTTCTGTACTTACTGCTCGGCATATGAAGACTTATGCCGAGGCCGAGCAGTTTGTCAATAATTCTCGTCAAGACTCTATACTTAAGGCATGGACCTTGTTGCTCGTTAGGGTCCCCAATTGAGGGTGGGCTGAGCTGTTCTCCATCGGTCCTTAGATGATGATCTTTTGGACCAGTTTATTGAGTCCAAACCGACGATGGAACATTTGGTCAATAGAAAGGGCCTTTCCTAGAGCGAGGTAAACCCTCTCATCATCTTCCCTTTCTTCATCGGTATTTTCGTACTTAGATTATTTCTGATAATTTTGCTTTATCTGTGTGCAGCTTGCCACCGTCACGACCTATAAGGCTATAAAGTTTAAGGCGACCGAGGTCCATGAATTGAAGCTTGAAAAAAAAAAGCTGAGAAGGACAAGGCCGACCTGAAAAAGGCCGTGGAGCTTCTGAAAAACCTCTGAACTGATGCAGATGCTTTCAAGGCGGCCAAGGCTAAAGCTGAGGAAGAGGAAAGGGTTGCCAAAGTGGCACTAACCCGTGCCGAGGAGACTGTCCATCTTAGGGAGGCATAGATGGAGAGCCAAAGAGTTGAGGCCCTCAAAAAGGCCGAGGAGGCAGCATCCCAACTAAAGGAGTTGGAGGCCAGTATTCCCTCCAGGGAGGCTTAGGCCATTACTCGTTTTAATGCTAGCTAGGCCTTTAAACAAATAGTGGCCGAGAAGATAGCTACCAAGTATTTTGATGGCTACCTACACTTAGCCAGAATGGTCATGGTGGATCCTTCTCTTGGTCTCAACCTGGAAGGGATAACTCGGCTCATCTGCCAGGACTCCTATGATGAGGATGCCCGGTCCATGCACCACCTTGTCCCCTTCTCGGGTAGTGCCCTTTAGGTCATTGCTTCCATTAATGCTCAGGATGGCCATTTGGATTGGGTTCCTCCTCCTCCTGATCCACAGAATATTCATACACTTATCGAGAAGATCGAGGATGAGGGCCTAAGTTCAGAAGATGAGGAGGCAGGAGATGCCGAGGTAGTGCCTGCCGCGGAAGCTCAGGTTGATGAATCCCAGACCGACAGGGTCATTATTCCCTCCTCTGCTGCTGAACATGATGACCTTTTAGGGGGTGATCAGTCTTTGGGTCTTTTTGCTTTATTTTGTTAATGTAATAGAATAGGCCTACTGTATTTCATCGTTTTATCAATATAATGAATTTTCTTCAATCACTTGTCATCTTTACTTTACTGCATCTTTGAACTGCTTGTTTGTATGTTGGATGTTTGTTGTTTGAATACTTTGCTTAAGTACCCAATTTTCTTGAGAAGTCGAGGAGGGTCTCCTCATCATTTGAGTTTAATTCTCCTCGTCATTTGAGTTTAATTCTTAAATCGAGGAGGCTCGTTCGGTCTAAACGCTTGGATAACTTGCAAGTTTACTCATTAAGCTGAGGAAGGTTGCTCGACATAACACTTGGGTTATTTTTTAGAGCTTGTCTCTTCATGCCGAGTAGGGTCATTCGACACAAGTTATAGACAATTTTTTTAGTTTTATCTCTCTATAACGAGGAAGGTCGTTCGACATAGGTCTTAGATAATTATTGGTGATTTACCTCTCTATACTAAGGAAGGTTGTTCGATCATAGGTCTTAGGATTTTTTTTGATATTTCACCTCTCTATGCCGAGGAAGGTCGTTCGGTCATAGGTCTTAGGCAATTTTTTGATATTTCACCTTTCTATGCCGAATAAGATCATTCGGTCTTAGGTATTTGGCAATTTTTTGATTCTTTTTAGATGTCGAGGAAGTGGCTCCTCATCATTCAGAGTTGATTTGCTAGTCATTTGCTTGATGAAAATTGAATCTCCATTAACTGAAACTGATTATATCAAACTGTAATCCTATCTTTGTTGAAAAGGAAAAGATTAACAAGTACAAATCTATTACATAAAAAACAGACTATAAACTAGTGATAATATTTATGTAGATGATCAAAATACTACGTATGTTTCAGCTCTTGTCCATCCGGGGTCTACATTTTGTAGGTCCCTTCTCTGATGACTTGAGTGATGATGTAGGGGCATTCCTTGTTTGGCGAGAGCTTGTTCTGTTCTGCCTTTCTGCCTGTTGCTTCAATTTTCTAAGTACCCAATCACCCGCTTGGAATACTATTTTGTTGACCCATTTATCATGATAGGCTTTAGTCCTCTGCTTGTAATTCAACATCCTCATCTGAGCAGCTAGTCTTCTGTCATCTACTAGGTCTAGGTCTTGCAGCCTATTGACCTTTTTGACCTGCTCATCGTAGTTAGAGTTTCTTGTTATGGGGATAGCCATCTCAACTGGTGCCAAAGCCTCAGATTCGAATGTCAGTGTGAATGGGGTTTCCCCGGTTGGCTCCCGGGTGGTTGTGCGAACTTCCCACACGGCTAAGGGAAGTTCGTCCAACCATCTACCATTGTTTCCTTCTAGGTTCTTGGTTAGGGCTTTTAGCACCAACTTGTTGGCTGCTTCCGCTTGTCCATTGCATTGAGGTCTTCTTATAGATGACTTGATGTGTCAGACTCCTAGTCTGTTTAGCTCTGCTGTAAATGCTTTGGAGAATTGGAGACCATGATCTGAAATGATGGTGTGTGGAACCCCAAAGCGAAACCAAATGAATTCGTGGATGAAGTTGATTGTATTTTGTTGTCTTGGCTAAGGCCTTTCCCTCTATCCACTTAGAGAAGTAGTCGACTGCCACGATCACATACTTGCAATTACCTCGGGCGGGGGGTGGGGGGAGGGGAAGGGTTCGATGATTTCGATTCCCGACATGTCAAATAGCCACATAGATATTATGAGAGTCTACTCCACTGCTGGAAGTCTAGGAATGTCAGCGTATCTCTGGCACTTATCACACTTTCTTACGTAGGCTTGCGCGTCATCTCTCAGGTTTGGCCAGTAGTAACCTAGCGTGATGACTTTGTCAGCTAAGGTTTTGGCCCCCGGATGACCACCACAAATGCCTTCGTGTACTTCCGCCAAGAGATTTTATGTTTCCTTGGGATAGACGCACCTTAGCAGGGGATTTGTGAATGATCTTTTGTAGAGAATTCCGTTCATCACTGTGAGCCTTACTAACTTCTTTTTGATAAGTCTAGCATGCGCTTCATCCTCTAGAGTTGGTTCTATTCAATGAATTCCATGTAGTCATCTATCCAACATTTCTCCTCTCCTTCTAGGAGCATTACTTGTAGTCTTTCATAGGCAGGTTCTTCGGCAAAGACTATGAGTGGGTTAGAATTAGGATCTGCCACGTCAATAGTTGCCAGTTTAGATAGAATATATGCCACTTGATTATCCTCCCTTCATATCTAACTTATTTCAAAAAATTCCATCTTCTTTGTCATGTATAGGACGAGATCTTTATAGTTTGTAAGTATGGGATGTTGAGTTTTATACCCCCCCTTTATCTGCTTGACTACGAGCTGGGAGTCACAGAAGGCTACGATTTTGGTTGCTCCATATAAGGAAGCTAACTCTATGCCAAATATTAAAGCCTCGTACTTTGTTTGATTGTTGGAGGCTGGGAACTTGAATCTGATTATGTCTTGGATATCATGTTCCCCATCGTGACTTGCTAGTACAATTCCAGCTCCGCTTCATTCCTTGGTGGCTGAACCATCTGTGTATATGACCTAATAGTTGGATGGGAGCTCGATGGTCGGTTCTTCCCCCGCAGGTTTTTTGCGCTTACGAGAGGTGGGGTTGTGCTCACCTATGAAGGCGGTTTTGACCATAAAATCGACCAGAGGCTATGCTAGGAGTGTTTTCCTCTGTTTGTATCTGATATCAAACTCAGTGAGCTCGATAAACCAATTAAGGAGACGTCCTGAGTAGTTTAACTTATGCAAGATTTTCCTCAGGGGTGCATTGGTATACACAGTTTGGGATGTGCAGAAAAGTATGTTCGTAGCTTTCTTGCCGCTATGACTAGGGCGTAGGATATGTTCTCTGTGTTGAAGTATCTGCTCTCCACATGTGATAATGCCTTGGAGACATAATAGATGGGTTTTTGAGTGTTTCCTTCATTCCATACTAGTACCACAGCTATGGTGTGGTCCGTGGCTGCTAGGAAGACATACAACATCTCCCCTGTAACTAGTTGCTCAACAAAGGAGGGGATCCCAAGTACTCCTTCAACTATTTGAATGATTCTACGCATTCAGATGTACAGGAGATGCTCTTGGTCCCCTTCAATACTTTGAAAAAAGGCAGCGACTTTTCCGTGGACTTCACAATGAATCTCCCAAGGGCAGCTAGTATTCCGTTCAGCCTTTGAACCTCTTTGCTGCTGGTAGGTTCTTTCATGTCAATTAAGGCTTTTATTTTCTGGATTCGCCTTAATTCCTATTTGTGATACCATAAAGCCTAGGAACTTCCTGGCAGTCACCCCAAACACACACTTGGATTCAATTTCATGTTGTTAGCACGTAGGTTGTCGAAAGTTTCCTCCAAGTCGGGGGCGTGACTGCCACTTCTAGTCTTGATTACCATGTCATCTATGTAGGCTTCCATGCTACGGTATATTTGCTCCCCAAATACTTTGTTGACCATGAGCTGGTAGGTTGCGCCCGCATTCTTGAGCACGAAGGGCATCATAGTGTAACAATAAATTCCTCCAGCTGCCTGAAAGGCTGTTTTCTCGATATTTTCCTTGGCCAATTTAATATGGTGATAACCAGAGTAGGCGCCTAGGAAGCTGAGGATTTTATATCCAGTAATAGAGTCTGAAATTGTCTATGGCCAGTTTGCAAGTGTTATCAAAAAGGTTGATAGCACAACTGATAACACTTACGGTAACACACAACAGAGTATAAAAACCATATGTAAAACAAAGAAAACAGTTTGTAAAACACAACAGTTTTTACAGCGGAATATAAGAATAAACATAAGAATTAATTTTTCTCAAGTTATATAAATATATAACTTGAGGATGCCTAAACGGCGAAGACTTTATATTCACTATATGAGATGATTACAAAGCCGAAGTTGTTCCCTATCTATATATCAATGTAAGAACTAGGAACTATGATCAATCACGAAGTTCTATCCTAGCCACAACACAATCAAGTCCCAAGACGTTTAAGGTGGAAATAATTTGTGGGAGGAAGAACACAAAGAGCCGAGGAGTAATTGATCTTTTCTTGTGCAAGAGTGTGTGTGATGCTTGACATATTGTGCTTGTCTACACCCTTGCTATTTATAGCCTTCGAATACTTGGATTCTACTCTTGATTTAACAGCCTTGAACAGGATCAGATGGAGTGGAGATGTTGTTGGGTTTGTTGAGCTGATGATTTGGTCAATTCCCTTGAATGTAGCAACCGTCTTGCTTAGTGCCCTAGTCCTTAGCATTAACTCCTTGTACCCACGAGCTCTCCTGTGTTGTACTCTCTTGTTTGTCCATCAATCTCAGCGTTGAACAAGTCTTCCTACGTGTTCTCCTTTAGCTATTATGAGTAATTCATAAATCTCCATTTACGCATAATTCTCCTCTTGACTCGTTCCACCACTTTTGTAGCTCTAACTTCTTATGGTCATTTACCTGTACATTGTACTAACTACATATATATTTTGCAAGTGTAGATTATACAAATATTCAATATAACCTATGTAAGAAATGTCCAACTAATAAAGTCAGACGTGTTGGGTAACACCTTAAAAATGCTATCACTACTTGTGTTAACACCTACGTCTGATAACACATAGAGAGTGTTGGCAGCACTTGTGGTAACACCATCAAGCTGCACTTACAAACTCCCCCATAGTTATACATTTCTTGCATTTCTTTACAAATACCAAGGTTCTTGTACCTACAAAAATTGTTAGCCAAATAACCATTCTCAACATATGTCAATACTTAACTCCCCCTTAATAAGAGAGCTAACTATCATTGATCAAACTTGAACTAATTATTCAAACCAAAAATTCGATCAAACTCGAATTCTAATAACTAGTTTAAAAAGTTTAATCTAAACTACCAAAATAATATCCCAAGCTAAAAACAAACCATAAAAACAATCCAAAGCATTGTCAAAGTTAACAACACATACCAAATTTAAAACACAAATTAAATTGTTTTTTAAGCCACCATAAAGAAAATTGTTTTTAAGACACACCATCCACCAAAAATTGGTTCCACCTGCAACAACACATTAGTCTTCATCTTCCTCTTCCTCTCCTTCTCCTTATTCCTCAGATTGGATTTCTTGAGTATGACCAGCCCCAACACCTTCGGCAGCACTTGCAGCAGCACTATCAGCTCCCCCTGTTTGTGAAGAAATCTGAGAAATAAATTCCAAAATATCTATCTGAACCTGAAGCCAGTCATTAATATTGCTTTCAACAACAGGCATAAGCTTGTGAATTAAGGAACTGAAGTACCATAGTTTTTCTGATCACAGTGGAAGTTTTGCCAGAAGTGTTGACAACACTTCCAGGCACACTTTCTGCTGCTGGGTTTGGAGTAGATCTAACATGAGTAGAACCTGACCCACTGGCAATCTAAGGATGAACCCAAGGCAAATCACATACCCTATTTCCCTTTTTCAGTTGATGATCAATATCATAATATTTAGGCCCCGTGGAAAATATATCTGAGGCCTCAACTGGAAGGGATTGTAATTTTAGTACATTAAAAATGAGGGAAGGATAAGGGAATTAGTCCTTTTTCTTTGGCCAGGAAGCAAGATGTTTTAAAACTAATTTTCCAAAATTGATTATTTGCCTTTTCCCTAGTTTATACAACACCCTAGCTTGCTACATCGTAAGATATTGTTCATTCTTGGTTGGGAGCAAGTTAAAAATGCACAACTTGTGCAACACGGAATATAGTGAAGTAAGTCTAGAGGCAGGAAACTTAATCTTGGGGTCAACTGGACACTTGTTCACTTTGTTGTTGGTAAGAAACTTTTCCATAACATTCCTATTGGCACACAAACTTTCAACATCCAAGTTTGGTAAGCCTAAAGCCTTGTTTATCATGGTAGGATTAAAGCTATAGATCCTGCCCCTAACAAAAACTTAACCAAAATGAGGTGAACCCTTGTTATCAAAGTTAGGATTGAGGTTGGCATAAAAGTTTCTAACAATACTTTCAACAAACGAACAAGGATGGATATTGGGGACCAAAAAATTCCTATCAGTGAGGAACTGATAAACACCATTCAACTTTAAATCCTCAACATCAACATTCTTTTCTACCAACAAAGGCTTTTTATTGTGAGTTAGCCAATAAGCCATATTTTCTTCCCTATGAATTTCTAGGATCGAATGAGGCTTAGGAAAGGCTTCATCATTGTCATTATCAGTATTCACAATAAACCCATCACTAGGAGAATCAAAATGTAGAGGGGAATGAGTAGGTACCTCATGAGATGGAATATTGACCTGGGCAGAGGCAGGTATTACCAGAGGTGTTACTAAGCTTGGGTTACACTTTCACCAACACTCTGTTTTCCTTTCTTTCTGAGGAGCTTCATACGGACAGCAACAAAAGTTGCACCTTCATCCTCAAGCCATTTTTCAAGGCTATCATGTGAGGGTTCCTTCTCTTCTTTGTAGTCTTCATCAGAAACATGAGCCGATGATAGGCTAAGTGAATCTTTAGAAACTTCGACGGGTTCGGAGGAGGTATTTGACTTCCCTTTTCTATAGGCTGCCCTAAGTCGGTTGGAGCTTCTCTTGGGTGGTCCTTGTGATGGCATTGGTGCTTTCCTTTTCTTTACCTTCTTTTCCTTGGCAACTGGAACAGTTGGTTGAGGCGGAGGAGCCACGGCCGGAGCTAGAGAGGCCATCGGAAATGGGAGAGGTCTAGCAACAATAATGGGGAGGGTTGTAGAGTTGACATGTGTTACCCTAGGAGACACTTCCATAGGCAAGGTAACACGAGAAGTAGCACTTGGTGATATCTCCATGGGCGATGTTTCTTGGGGAATTTTAGTAGGAGATGACATTGTTGGATTTTTGGAGAAGAAGAAGTGATCGGAGAAGGGGGTTTTGAAGGTTTTGGGGCTAGAGAGAGAAAAGGTGGAGATAGAGAGAGATTAATAAGCCGAAATAACAAGAAAATGGGATAATTATCCAAATTAGGGGATTGATCAAAATAATTTTGAACCTAACTCCCTATTTTCTAATTAAGACTCCCAAATTAAATACACAACTACCCCACATTTAAATCCAATACTGGCTGTTAATCTCATTTTTTTATTATTATTTTTTATTTAAATATAAGAAAAAGAGATAAAAATAAAGTTAGGCAATTATCTCCTTCAAATCTGAATTTAAATAAGTCATCCAAATTTTTAGTAATATAAGTTACCCATTTTTAGATTTATCAAGATAAAAAGAATTAGTTAAAAACTTTTTGAAATTCAAAAACTTTAAAAATTTCGGATTTTCAAATTTTAAATAACTAAATTCGAAAATAAAGAATAAAAAATTAATGTGACACATACAAATGTATTACTAGCAATAATGGTAATACAAAAATTAAGGTATGCATCAAAATAACCCTTTGAATATATTCTTCATTTTCAAGCATTTGAGGCATAACAAGTCTCGTTTTCAAGTACTTGAGGCATAACAATGCTCATTTTCAAGCACTTGAGGCATAACAAACCTCATTTTAAGCAACTTAGACATACAAATGTGTTTAAGTTTTTATTACTTCATAAACAAGGAAGCATCGTAGTAATGAGCTCCGTGCCCCGAGTTCTTTTGAAGTATAAAGACTTTAGTAAATTGTACCTTTCAAGTAGGATACACTGTAGTGGTGAACTCCATGTTCCTAATACTTAGTACAATTCCGCTAGAGATTATTCCCGTTTGGCAAGAGAACATCGCCGCAGTGAACGTCGTGCCCCGAGTTACTAAAGGAATAATACAAGTGTTTTTTGCCTTTTATCAAAAGATTAGTGACTTTGTCACTTTTGAGATTGAAGGGTATTTTGACTAAACATGTTAACCTAATATTTTAACCAACTAGAACAAAAAGGTCAGCATGTACCCCCATTAGGGTTAAACAACACTAAATTTTTTTATTTTTTTTTTCAGTATCATAGTGTCACCGAATGTGTTGACCACACTTGGGGTAGCACCATGAACCAGAAATTTTCTAAAATAAAATAATAAAAGAAACAAAAATTAATGAAACATAATATACAACAAAATAATCTATGAGTTTTTAAACAAAACAATAACCAAGAGATTTTTTCAAACTAGAAAATCTCTCATGGTTAAAAACTTGAATCAAAAAATCATCTTTTAATTCATTAACAACCCTTTTAGATTCAAGTTTTGATACAGAACAAGAGTGATTTACCTTAACATATTTTACCATGTCTTGGTAATTTACTGGTTCCTTATGTCTTGTTTGTATCCCATCGTTCAAATCCCCGATAACTTGACTTATAGGATGACTCTTTTGAATTCTCAAAGGGGGATCCCTCCTCACTAGATCATTAACTCCATTGGAGTTCCATCATTTTCAAATTTTGCACTTGGGCTGATTTTTGGTGTTGTCTCTAGTGTTGCCGTATCAATGACAACACTTGGTGCAACACTAGACTCAACATTTGAGGTAACCCTTTCTCCAACAACTTCTTCAAGTTGTTCTACCCATATTATAGGAGTGTCTACAACTAATTCACCTGCAACGCTAGCCAAATCATCAAAAAAAAATTTGTATAATCTTGAACGATTCTCAATCTCAATTTATACACACGAAATTCAAGACAATTTTGAGAATATCCAAGAAAAATGGCCTTGTTACATTTAGAGTTAAATTTACCTAAATGATTTCGATCATTCAATATGAAAAAACACACCCAAAAATATAGAAATAATGAACATTAGGTTTCTTCCCATTCAAAATCTCATAGAGTGTCATTGTTGTACCAGGTCTTAAAAAACCTCTATTAGAAATGTGACAAGACGTGTTCAACGCTTCAGCCCAAAATCTTTTCGAAATACTTTTGGAAAACATTATAACACGGGCCATTTTTAGTAAGATCCTATTTTTCTTTTCGGCCACCCAATTTTGTTGGAACATTTTAGAGGTCGAAAATTCATGGTGAATTTTCTTTTTCTCACAAAAATTAGAAAAGGAAACATTATCAAATTATTTTCCATGATTAGATTTTATACGAAAAATAGGTGAGCAAAACATGTTTTTTTTGGAATGTAAGAATTTAAACTTATCAAAAGTTTCAAATTTTTCTTTTAAAAAGTAGATCCAAGTATACCTAGAAAAATCATCCACAATGACATAAGAATACCTCTTACCTCCCAGGCTATCTACCTTAATTGGACCCATCAAGTCCATGTGCAAAAGTTGAAAATAATGTGTTGTTCCAATGTGTTGCTCTTGGTGTTGGGAAACACTGTGGTTAACACGGTTTGTTTACTTTTAAGGCAATCCCCACACACATATTTATCTTTAAAATTAAATTTGGGAATTCCTTTAATAGCATCAAACCTAAAAAGTTTCTCCACATTTATATTATGGAGATGTCCCAATTTTTGATGCCACAAAAGTGTGTCATCAACCTTGGCCGAATGGCACACCTGTTTATCTTCAACAAGATAACAATTGTCACTAGATCTAGTTCCATATATAACACATTTATTAGAACCATCAAAGACTTCACAATTGTTTTTGTTGAACTTCACCTCTAAATTGTCATCACAAAGTTGAGTAATACTAATAAAGTTAGCAACTAGACCATCAACATGCAAGACATTTTTTAAGGTGGGGAAACCAGGCACATTAAGTGTCCCTTTCCCAATAATTGTACTCTTACTACCACCACCATATGTAATACTACCCCCATGCATATATTCATAGTCATTTAAGAATGACTTTGTTCCCGTCATATAACATGAACAACCACTGTCAAAATACCATGATCCTTCTACATTTGTTTTCAAAGCAGTATACACTACATCACATCTTAGATTAGCTTTGGGTTTCCACATTTTCTTCTTTGAACTTTTGACTTTCTGACTGACAGTGTTATCTGAAGTGCTATTTGAAGTAGTGGATAACACTTCTGGTAGCACTGTAGAACTGGATTTTTTCTTTAAAAAAGCTTGACACTTATTTTTAAAATTTCCAGTAGTGTGACAATATTTGCACACTTTAGCAGTGTCAGAAGAGTCAGAAATGCAAACATTTTTATCAGAACCACGTTCTTTAACAAAATACCTTTCACATTCATCAATATTCAAAGTAGAAGCAATACTATTTAAAGATTCTTGAAAACCAATACCTTCCTTGAGAGGGTTATTCAAATTGAGGATCGCATCCAGTTTGGAAGATCTTGTGTTGAGTTTCTTAAATGTGGTCTCGGAAAGAGACAATTTGGCCTTGACTATATCCAAAATGGCATCCTTCTTGGTGAGTTGGACCTCCAACTTAGTCAATCTTTACTTCAGCTCATGATTTTCCTTGATTAAGAATGTCACCTTCTTATAATACTTTTTCCATTTGACAAGAAGTTCTTCATAGAGATTCTTCAACCCATCTATGAGCTCATCCTCTTGAGAGTTTCCTATATCAAGGTCAGTTGAACCCATGAAGCAAATAGAATTTGAAACAAAGAAGTTGTTATACATGCTGAGTGTGGTCTCTGGTGTTATTAGAGATTCATTACAACTAGTGGTAGCACTTCCAGTATCTGTGTCACACACAGTGACCAACATTGCTGTCACATCTGGTTCTTTATCTTGGGCTATTCCCTCGTCTTCATTATCACTTAGGGACACCCACAAGTTCTTTCCCATCTTCCTTAAATTGTTTGCACACTCGTTTGCATAGTCTACCCATCCAGAACAGACATGACATTGAATTGAATCAATGTACTTGGGATCAGACCTTGACTGGTCAGAAGATGCCCTTCTTATTGGATTGGACTTTTGAGAAGATGGAAATGACCTTTTTGGCATCGAATCATACACTTTGGTTTGTTGCTCCTTTGCTTTAACCTGTACATTTTCTTTGTTAAACTTTCTAACCATAGTTATATTTCTTAGCAAGGAAAGCAACACTAGTATTTTTATCCAATTCTTCAAAAACCTCTTCATCCTCACCTTTTTGAAAATCTGAGGAATGAATTTTCAAAACTATATTCTTTCCCTTAATGGCTTCACTTTGTTTGGCAAGGTTTAGGTCAAAAGTTTTTAAAATACTCATTAAAGTATTGAAATCCATAGTAGAAAGATTGTGAGCTTCGTCAATAGATGAAATTTTCATATTGAAACGCTCAGGGAGGGTTCTAATGGCTTTGGAAACAAGTTGTTTGTTTTTGAAAGGTTCACCTAAAACTTGACATTCATTTGCAAGGTCAAACAACTTTTCAAAATAGGATGAAATATTTTCATCTTCACCCATCCTTAATCTTTCAAACTTGCTAGTAAGCCTTCTAAGCTTAGTTTCACGCACACTACCATCACCTTCACAAAACCTTTTGCAAAATATCCCAAGCTTCCTTAGCCGTGGTAGTGTTTTGAATAAGTTTAAAAATATGAATGTCAACCCACTCATAAATAGCGTTAAATGCCTTTTCATTGAAACTAGCTAAGCTATTCTCTTCATTGGTCCACTCGAATTCTGGTTTGACTTGAAAATCACCATCCTCATCCGGGGGCAACATTGGAAGAGAATACCCATTAATAACTGATCGCCAAGCCCTAAGATTAATTGATTTGATATGAGAGTGAAGGCGGATCTTCCAATAAGCATAATTCGATCCATCGAGAACAGGAAGTCTCTTTTGGTTAGTATTAGCAGGATCATATGCCATGACAACTGGATCAAGCACTTAGTATGTCAAGTGCCTGCTCTGATACTAATTGAAATTATCTATGGCCAGTTTGCAAGTGTTATCAAAAAGATTGATAGAACAACTGATAACACTTACGGTAACACACAAAACAAAGTATAAAAACCGTATGTAAAATAAAGCAAACAATTTGTAAAACACAACAGTTTTGCAGCGGAATATAAGAATAAACACAAGAATTAATTTTTCTCAAGTTATATAAATATATAAATTAAGGATGATTAAATGGCGAAGACTTTATATTCACTATTTGAGATGATTACAAAGCCGAAGTTGTTCCCTATCTATATATCAATGTAAGAACTAGGAACTAATATCAATAAAGAAGTTCTATCCTAGCCATGACACAATCAAGTCCCAAGACATTGAAGGTGGAAATAATTTGTGGGAGGAAGAACACAAAGAGTCGAGGAGTAATTGATCTTTTCTTGTGCAAGTGTGTGTGTGATGCTCGACATATTGTGCTTGTCTACACCCTTGCTATTTATTGCCTTCAAATACTTGGAGGCTACTCTTGATTTAACAGCCTTGAACTGGATCGGATGGAGTGGAGATGTTATTGGGTTTGTTGAGCTAAAGACTTGCTCAATTCCCTTGAAGGTAGCAATCGTCTTGCTTAGTGCCCAAGTCCTTAGTATTAACTCCTTGTACCCACGAGCTCTCCTGTTTTGTACTCTCTTGCTTGTCCATCAATCTCAGCGTTGAACAAGTCTTCCTACGTGTTCTTCTTTAGCTATTACGAGTTATGCATAAATCTCTATTTATGCATAATTCTCCTCTTGACTCGTTCCACCACTTTTGTAGCTGTAACTTCTCATGGTCATTTACCTGTACATTGTACTAACCACAGATATATTTTGCAAGTATAGATTATACAAATATTCAATATAACCTATGTAAGAAATGTGCAACTAATAATGTCAGATGTTTTGGGTAACACCTTAAAAGTGCTATCACCACTTGTGTTAACACCTACGTCTGATAACCCTTAGAGAGTGTTGGCAGCACTTGTAGTAACACCATGAAGCTGTACTTATAGAGTCTAGCAGCTTGTCAATTCTAGGGAGAGCGTAACTGTCTTTTGGGCAGGCTTTGTTGAGATATGTGAAGTCTACATACATTCGCCACTTCCCATTATGTTTCTTAACCATCACAACATTGGCCAACCAAACAGGGTAGATTTTTTCCCTGATGATTCCAACACTTAGTAATTTCTGTACTTCTTTCTTGTCGTTTGAAAAAATCCTTCGTGTCTGCTTGATAGGTTTAGCAGACGGGTTAACTTCCAATTTGTGGACAACTACCTCTTCCTTTATCCCTCTCATATCTTCGACCTTACTGTAGCGATGCGGAATGTCTCCTCTTTTTGTTTATTTGTTTGAGTCGCCACCTATATTATTATGAGGAAAATATAGAAAAACTATTTTAAAGAGATTTGGATTCGGGGCATAAGTGATGGATTTGGAAAGTCAGGGAGCACCGCATCCACCCAATCCGAAGATCGGTCTTGCTTAAGGGAGGTTTTAAATAATTAATCCTTTTGAAAGAAATAAAGAAAAACACACATTTATTATATTAAATGGAATATGGGATCGATTGCTTCAAGACCATCTCCAAGATTCGAAGAGGCTCTAGGCCGATCCCAGATTCGATATGCTTATACCACTCTAACAATCAATTAGAATAAATAAAGAAGAAAGGAAGATTACCTTTAGGTTGAGAAATGATTTGGACAGAGTTTCGCCTTGATTCTAGGCTTGAATCTTGATGTTCGTCGATAAACAAGGTTGATGGACGAATTTGGGTGTTGGTTTAGAGTGATTTGCATGAGTCTTTAAAGGAAAGAAACCTTTCATTCCATTGTTTTCCCTGTCTTCCCCTGAAATACTGAAAGTCATCTAGTATTTATAGGGATTGATTTACTTGGTCACCAAGTTTAGGAGACTCAAGAGATTTAGGGGATATCTCCCAAAAAAGGTTCTAGATCTCTAAAATCAGTAGAGACACGGATTGGATAAGAGTTTATCAAGAAAAGAGGTCAAAATTGACAAGGGAAGTGAATCTCCCCATCCTGTAGAGGGGTAGTATCCTGCGAGACACGCCATGTCCCATACGGGACAAGGCTTCACAAAGGACAGATTTGTCCTCCTCTTGTTATCTCGTATGCAGTTTAGTCCAAACTAACACCCGTTAGTCAAAACTTAATGAAACATGACGAAATGGTGGATTTCTACTCTAAAATCAAAGGCGAGACTTAGAGTGGTATAACTCTTCTAGGATAGGTTCAAAATGGGGTGTCTACAAAGCCCTTCGGCGACAAGTATTATGGAAGAAGTCATGTCTTCGATAGAAAAGACATCATTCTGAACATCGGGATGGTCGTGCCGCACGGCTGCCTACGTATCTCTATCGGAGAATCAGACCAAAACGTAGTTCGACTCCAAAACACTAAAAGGCTGCCTTAGGTATTTTGAAAATCATTTTGAAAATCAATGATTTTTTTGAAAAGGTAAACTCATACAGAGGAATCAAGTCATGACCCAATTCTGAATATAACTGCCTCTCTGAAGATTTGCCTATTTTGGCTTCGAACCTGCGCGAAAAGATGTTAGAAAACAAAGGTTTACCTGTCTGGTCCTTCGCATCCTGCTGGTTTTGTGACGATTGGCCTGTAAGGGTGCTGAATCGAGCTTTTGATGACGATTCACTTGTAAGGGTGCTGAATCAAGCTTTTTTATGACAATTCACCTGTAAGGGCACTGAACCTGGCTTTTTGATGACGATTCACCTGTCAGGGCGCTAAACCGGGCTTTTTATGACGATTCACCTGTAAGGGCGCTAAACTGGGCTTTTTGTGTGGCTTACTGTCTTCGACCAACCAAGAGATAATTCGCCTATTTGGGTTTCGAATTATGTGGGATGATTTGATGTTTGGATCATTTTGGGTGACTTGACGTTGTATTAGGTAATTATGCGTACACTATATTCGGCTCGTTCTGTGACTTGCGTTATTGATTTTTCCACGTTTCCTTGCTAGGGTTTCCCTTTCAAGAGTAAATGTGTCAAAATTTTGAATTTTAACGTTGCGTAGACGCTTATTGCCAAGGGAAATTTTGTCTTTGTCCAGTAGGGTTGTCTCGTGCGGGACAACTTGTTTCGCGCGGGACAAAGGCTGTCGAGGCATAAATTCAGCAGCCGCATGTTCATTTCAAACACTTTTATTTTCAAACTTTCTCTCAAGTTCGAGCCTAGGGTATTTTTTCTCTGAAATTTCTTCAATTTCTTGTTGATTTCTCCTTCCTAATCAACTCTAATCCTTCCCCAAACACATAATAAATGGCTCAAGAACGAAGGAATCTGACATTGGGTAGCTATTTGTGTCGAAAGGACTATCCTCATGACGACCTCACCTTTGATCGTCCTAGGCACATTTCGCATGCCATTCGCGAGGGTTTGGTATGAATTTCATTTTCAAACTCGTTTCCATGATTGCATTGTATCAATTCCATGTTTTTTAATCCATCAATTCATCAAAATTGGATATTTCCCTCCCTTTATCAAGAACTAGGCTCAATGCCAATGCATGCTAAATTCCCCAGGCCTTTTTTTGAATTTTGATGATGCATTTGTGTATATATGAGTGCCCTACTGAAATTACCCGGATTTCGCGCGGAGGCGAAAGGCGGTTGTCTTTCGCGAAGGGTTGGTGTCTAAGACCTCGCTTTTCGGGAAGGAAGAGGAGTCACCACGAGGTTTTTGTATTTTGAGCCCAAACGTTGAGAAACGGCTATTGCTTGAAAAAAGGTGTCATTTTTATTGGTAGCAAAAACTTAGGAAAAAGCTTTGAAAATGGGGGGCTCATTTTTATTGGTAGCAAAAACGAGTAAAAAACTTTTTTGGGTACCAGAGATTGTTAGGTTCGGAGGTCACGTTACATTTCGGGAAGAGTATTACGAGATCACCCGAAACGCCTCATATGACGAGTCTTTCTACCTTTCTCGAAAACGTGTGCGTGTGTGTGTGTGTGTGTGTGTTTGTTTGAAATGGGGCTTGAATGACAAGCTTAATCTTGGTTTGAATGTCAAACGTTGATTAGGTAATTTGTTTGAAAAGGCGAGCATTTGAATGACAAACGTCGGTTTTGAAGTTTTAGGAAAAGTGGCGCGAATGCTGATTTTAACTGTTTATCTTAAGTGTCAAATGTTGACTTTTAAGAAAAGAGCGTTTGAATGTCAAACATCGGATTTTGAGTTTTGAAGATGAGCGTTTGGATGCCAAACGTCATTTCGCGCGTTTTGAAAGAGAGATCGAAGGTCGAACTCCGGTTTTGAACCGGGCGTGTCATTGTTAACGATTTTACGGGAAAAACGTATTAAATGATTTTGAATGTCAAATATCGGCTTTTTAAGTTTGGAAGATGAGCGTTTGGATGCCAAACGTCATTTCGCGCGTTTTGAAAGAGAGTTTGAAGGTCGAACTCCGGTTTTGAATCGGGAATTACATTGTTAACGATTTTTATGGGAAAAAACGTATTAAAAGACATGCAATCAACGAATTGGGTTGCGACTCGGACTTTGAAAAGTAAATACTATCACGATCCAAACGGGTCGGACTTAGTAAATGACAGTATTTAAAGTGCGGTATCAACGGAATCAAACGATCCGGAATTGTAAATGACGATCGACGAGCCAAACGACTCGGAATTGTAAAGTTGCATGAAATGTAAATGACGTTCGACGGATCAAACGGTCCGAAATTGTAAATGACAGAAATTTAAATGACGTTCGACGGATCGATCGATCCGGAATTGTAAATGACATAAAAGTAAACGGAACGGGGTCGGAACGCCGTTTTAACCCGAGATTACTTCTCTTACGGGAAGAGAAGAGGATCTAGGGGCTAAAACGTATCGGATCCCGTTAGACAGAGGTGTCTACATTTCAACGATGTTCGTCCGAAATGGTTATAGCGACTGGCGCGTAAACCGAGGCGAAATGAGAGATTAGAGAGAGGGAGTTATACCTATGGCTAGGGTCAACTCCTTTGGCTCGGGGGGTGTATACGGGATACGGAAAGTGGTTTGGGATGGTGTTTTAAGGTGGTGAGGGGCATATTTGATCGAAATATGGAGTTTTCACGCGAATCGAGACGAAACGGGGGCTCGGGAAGGGGTGAAACTCAGTGGGCCGTGGCTATGGTGAATTTGGAGAGTGATTTTGTTGTTCTAAATGGCTTTGACAGCCCTTCTATTTATAGGTGAAATTTCAGCATGAGTCCGCCCGGACTTAGCTTGAAATCCAGGGGGTTTTGTGAAACTTTGGAAATTGGAGGGACTTGCTGGAAATTTCTGAGAGTCTGCAAAGGAGTCCGGCCGGACTGAGACTGCATACCAGGGGTATTTTAGTCTTTTCTCCTTGATTTTTGATTGAAGGGTGACTAGAGGGAGGTGGCATGCGTGCCACATGTCCCATGACTCACCAGGCTGTGTGGGAGTTCGTTCCCGGGTCCCAGTTTTGTCTGTTTTTAAAATAACAGTCTGAAAAATGTCTGAAATGCCCCCGAAAAGTGCCGAAAAGTGCATTTTTCAGGGAAAGCCGTACATTTACGTGCGATGACATGTGTTAAGTACATTTTGACGTCAGGATGCATGGGGCAGTCCCGGAATGTCTCGTTGGATCGGCAACGGGGGACTTAACGGGTTCCGGATAACCTGGAGCGGGCCAGTTAACGGATTCCGGTTAACTTTTAACGGATTTTGACGATCCGGATTTGGGTACTTACACCTACTTGTTTTGGATTGTATGAATGATTGATTTGGGTAGCCAAATGCATGTTTGTACATGATTCTCTAGTATGCATGCCAAGTGTTCGAAGAAATGCTCCAATGAAAAATTTCTTCTATTTTCTTGGAATTTTTGCCATGGATGATCTCTGACAATGTTTCCTTGTCTTTCTTTGTTTTGCAGCCGTATAGACCAACCAAAAATTGTCGGGGCAGTGTCAAATTTGTCAAGGCTATGTGGGACAAAGTCAAAGTCCTGGACGGGGTCTGAGCTAGAGTGGAGCAGACGAGGCTTCATACTTTTGTAGATAACATTCGCAGTATGAGGCAGACTCCTCAGGTTCTCCAGGCTATCAGGGAGAGATGGTGGGATACTACCCACATTGTTCACTTACATTTTGGGGAAGCGACCATGACTCCGACCTATTTCTTGGCTATCACCCGGTTGGAGTGTGTTGGCGATCCTCTTCCGGCGATTGGGGGTTACAAGTCGGTGAGCCCAGCCGAGTGGAGGCAACTTATTGTTTTTATCCCTAGCAAGATCAAAGGATTTGCTATTGAGCTTGCTCCCCTTCGCGGCCAGATTAAGGCTTATGCTGATAGAGCCAACACGGTTGTGGACCGAGTCGTAAGGGGTGCCCTCTGGTACATTCTGTCGGAAATGATCTTTGCCAACCATTCTTCCGCTGCCCGTATTGCTCTTTTGGGGATGTTAGAGGATCTTGATATGGTGAGTACGTATGATTAGGGCTCAGCTGGCCTGGCCTTCTGTTACCATGCTATCGATGAGACATGTAGGCACACCATGGATACAATGCAGGGGTAATCTTATGCTTAGGAGGTACGTTTCCTGACTTCATCTTGTCGCTTATCCCTATACTTCATATTTTATCCATGCTTTGTATTGAATCATGTTCTGTGTTCTTGTACAGGTATGGGGGTATGATGTCTTTTCTTTACACAAGTTTGAGCTAAATGACCGTGGGGCTCTGTTTCCGGATATCAAGAGATGGAGCCACTCCAACTGTACTGTGGATGATAAGGAGGGAGAGGATTGGACCTTAACCATGGAGGAGGCATGGGCCTTGCTGGACAGTTTCAGCTTGAGCATCAGGGTTTACATCCATGGACTCTCTTGGAGAATGAGGTGCATGGCGCGTGGTCCGTCACATATACTTAGAGGATCTTGGTGTCACTCGAGGGTGATACTATGTATTTGGGTGAGAGAGCCTTCCCTCAGCATGGCAGGGGTTCACTTGTCAGGAGAGTACCAGAGGATCCGCCCAGAGAGATGTAACCTACAGATGTAAAATGCACCTTTCAATGGCACCACTTTGAAGAGTCTCCTCCATATTATAAATAGGCCCTGAACATACGAAAAGTGTCAAGTTGGGCTAAACAAGTAAAGCCCACTCACAGATAGCATTGGTACCCACATTCTCAATGAGACTGATCCAATCAGAACAAGGCCCAAGGCCCATCTCAAACATCAGTCGACTAAGTCCATGATTCGACCTACCAGGTCCCGACCTAACTTAGTCCGACCTCATGATCCATACTACAATTTGGGTACGAATCATGCTCTACCCGACAGTCAGGTCGACCATTCCATGAGTGGCGACCTCGACCTAAATCAGCAAATGACGACCTGATACTTGCCGGCTTATTTGGTTAATCAATGCTCACAACTATATCCCTACAAATTAGGGACCGTTATAGACACGTGCCCACGACCAAGTAACTGCCGCTATAATCTCGGAGGACATGCCGCCTCCCCAAAAATACATCACATTTTCCTATAAATACTTCATCGCTACCAAACGGTGAGAGGTAATTGCCATTTTTTATTCTGAGTTCATTATTCAATACATTTTGAGCTATAATATATCGTTATCTTACTCTCACGCCCGAGCGTCTTCGCCGGAGACACATCCGGCTAGTCGTGGGTTCTTATTTCAGGTCAAGGAGCCAGGTGATTAATCTTGCCACGTGGAGGATTATTGATAAGCACAATTCCTGCAGCATCAGTTTGGTTCCATTGCTGGGAATCGTGCTTTAAACTTGACCTCGAAAACTCTATCAACCTGCAACAATGGTGACTTCAGAGGGACACGTATCTGAGGCTTCACTTGGGCATGAAGAAGTGAACAACAACAACACGAATACAAACGCAAATGCTGAAAACTTGAACTTGACTCCTCCCCCACCGAATCGTCCTCATGGTAGAGCCACCCGCTCTACCAGTGTTGTTGATGGCCGAGGATTGCCTGACACAAGGAGAGGGAAAAGGCATATGGATGGGCAAGGAGTTCCACCTCCTCCAAAACGTCCCACTGCTCAGGTTAATGTTGGAAGCAGGGCAGGTCCCTCCACCAACCCCATGAGCAAGAAGGAGATGATGTTGGAGCGAGCCCCGGATTCAGCCGACTTGATAGCCATGGAGGAGGCAGAACAGGCTGACATACGCTCTGAGAGAATGGCCCCTACTCAGGTTTCTAATGGGCAACAGGCCAGGAGTTTGAGGCCAAATGAAGGTGTGGGATAGAATGGTGAAAACAGGATAGTTCAGCGAGCTCCCACGGTCGTTCATGTGCCCAGTAACGACCTAAGGGCCAGCCTCAACAGAAACAGGGAGCAAGAGGCTCAGTCTGACTTAAGGACGCGCTTAACAGCCAATAGGAACAGACAGGTCTCACCAGCCAGGATGCAGAGATCAGGGTCCCATAGAGACAGGAATGGGCGCAGGTCGCCATTTGGAGATTATAGGCGCAGGTCGCCACAAGGAAGTGACAGGCACAGATCTCCAATACGATCAGAGAGGGCTCATTCCCACAGGGACAGAAGGAGTAGGCAGGTGACTCCCCCTAGAAGTGAAGGCCAGAAGTCAAATGCTGCGCCCCCTCGAAGATGAAAGACCCGATGCTAGGGAATGGTTGTTGATGAAAAAGAAGTTTGAGCAATGGGAGGAGGAGAAGAAAAAGGATGCTGGAAAGGTCGAACGAATTGATTTTGCTCTTCGACCTTTATCCAAAGAAATCAGAGATAGTCGGCCTCCTCCTACTTTCAGGTTGCCACTTCTGGAGAAGTATTCGGGGTCGACCAATGCAAGGAGTCATATAGCACATCTGGAAGCCACCATGTGTTTTGTCGCCAATGAGGACGACAATATGTGCAAAGCCCTCCTAAGCACACTCACGGGGCGGCCTTAACTTGGTTCAACGGTGCAGCCGCGGGTAGCATCACTACTTGGACATGCTTCGGGACAAAGTTCTTGGATCGCTTCTCATTGCGGGAGCTCGGAAGATAAGCATCACCGTCTGAATAACTTGGTGCAGGCAAAGAATGAAAGCTCGATGAGCTACTTCACCAAGTTTAAGGAAATGGTTGATAAGATAGAGGAAGACCTCACTGATAGGGAAGTCATTAACTGCTTCCGAAACGGTATTTCCTCGGCAGACATGGATTATGAACTCACGGTTAAAATGCAGTAACAACTCGACGGGGAGTTGTTTGAGAAGGTGTATAATGTCGCTCTTCTTTGAGGAAAGGAAAGAGAAAAAGAATGGTAAAAGCCCCAAGGTGGAGGTCGCCGATGATAAGAAAGACTCCAACAAGAATGGAGGAAATAATAAAAATGGAAAGAAACAGAACAAGGGCTACGTAAAAGGTACGAGGCTTTCACTCCCCTTACGGTGAGTCGAACGAGAGATTATGAATGCGGTCGGCGGCTCCTCCTGTCCCAATGAACCCAGGCAACAAATTTAGAAGGGACAATAGCAAATATTGTGATTACCACAAAGACACTGGTCATCTCACAGAAGATTGTTTGGGTTTGAAGCGAATTATACAAAGAATGGTCGACCAGGGGAGACTCGACGCTTATGTGAAAAGACCTCAAGCCGATGGAGGCGAGCGGCCCAGCGGGTGGACGGCAAGGACCGAGGCGGCCTAGATTGAACACAGGGGTCATTACAGAGCAAGCAAGCAACACGGCCATCAAGCACAAGATCTTCCAACTCAATAAAGCCCCACATGTGCCCCCTAGAAGAGAAGTCAGAGATGAAGTGATCAGCTTCTTCCCCCACGAATTGGCTACTAACATGGCAGCTAGAGAGCAAGTTCTCGTCATCCCAGGTCTCATAGACGGATGTACGACGAGCAGACTCTTAGTCAACACGGGGGCCTGCAAGGATATTTTGTTCTACAAAACTTTTAAAGAAATGGGTCTTAATGATGAGCAGTTGGAAAGATATGATGGTAGGTTGGAGGGCTTCACCAATCATCGAGTTGATGCAAAAGGCAAGATAGAACTCGACGTCGACCTAGGCCAACACCCCCTCAGGATCGTATCAAAGGTACAATTTATAGTGATTGATGTAAATAGTGACTATGCCGCTATACTTGGTATCCCAGGTCAGGTCGCTCTTGGAATGGTGGCATCGATCCCTCATCAGCGAGTCAAGTTCCCTACACCCGCTGGAGTAGGGTGTGTACAAGGCACAGCTCGAGCCTACCTTGATCATGTTCTCAGAGAAAGAAAGAAAAGGGAGTTGGAAATCGAGACTGCAGACGGTTATTTAAAGTTGTCCCAATCAGTCACCAAAACTACTCGACTGTCAACAATCACCAATGTGGAAGAGTCGACCTATCGCTCAAATGATGAGGTCATGCTTGAGTCGACACGTCACTCTAACACCACTGAGGTCGATTCAGATGTAGTTATGGTCGACCAAGTCATCATAGGCAACCTATGCCTCCAACTCGACAATAACTCGGGGGCCACCACCACCAGCGAGGTTGCAGACAAGTTAGATGATATGATAGCAGAAGAAGCTCCACACCTGAGGGCCGAGGAGAGACAAAGGGTTAAGGAGATAATCATTGAGACTCTACAATTCAGGGATGGACCAGAGCTAGAAGCTGTGGATGAGCTAGAGTCGGTAATCACCAATCCTTCCTACCCCGACACCCCGACCAAAAAATTCAAATTGGGAAGCAATTATCAGTTGAGGAGCGAGCAGAAATCATCGATCTACTCAAGGAAAGTAATGATGTCTTCGCATGGAGGGTAGAAGACATGAGGGGAATCAAGGAGGAGGTCGCTGTTCACAGACTGGAAGTCAACCCGACCATAAAGCCTAGACCCCAAAAATTGAGAAGCTTTGCTCGCGACAAGGAGGAAGCCATAAAAACTGAGGTACAAAAACTTTTGAATGCAGGGATAATCAAAGAGGCCACTCATACAACGTGGTTGGCCAACGTGGTCATGGTGAAGAAATCAAATGGCAAATGGCAGATGTGTGTCGACTTCACCACTCTCAATCTTGCCTGCCCTAAGGACAGCTATCCCCTTCCTAGAATCGACAAGCTAGTCGATTCCATTCTTGGTCACTCGACCCTCGGCTTCCTCGACACTTACTCGAGGTTACCACAGTTAAGATGCATGAGGACGACATAATCAAGACGGCATTTCAAGCGTTTGGAGGCATCTCTTGCTACAACATGATGCCATTTGGATTGAAGAATGCGGGGCAACTTATCAAAGGATGGTGAACAAAGTCTTTGCTTCTCAAATTGGCCGAAACATGGAGGCCTACGTCGACGATATGGTCATCAAAACAAAGCGGACGTCACGTGGTCGACCTAAAGGAAACGTTCGCCAATTTAAGAGCAAACGACATGAAGCTCAACCCTAGCAAGTGTGTATTTGGGGTAGCCTTTGGAAAGTTCCTTGGGTTCATGGTATCTCAAAGGGGTATAGAAGCTAATCCAGAAAAAATCAAGGCTTTAGTCGACATGAAGGCTCCCACCGAGTGTCAAAGAGATGCGGCGACTTAACGGAAGGGTAGCGGCTCTTGGTCGTTTCATATCAAAGTCGGCGAGAGAGGTCTCTCCCCTTCTTCAAAGCATTGAGGGGGACGAAAAGTTTTGAATGGACAACCGAATGTCATTCGTCGTTCCAACAACGAAGGATTACCTCGCTACTCCACCTCTCTGAGTAGCCCGACCACCGCGAAACTTTGTTTGTGTATTTATCGTGGGAGATAAATCGGTGGCGGCGGTTTTGGTTAGAGAAGATGAAGGGCTTCAAAAGTCGGTATACTACATCGACGAGGCCCTATCGGATGTGGAGAAGCGAGATACTACAATGCTTTGAGAAGGTCGCCTATGCCCTAGTCGTGGCTTCAAGGAAGGCTGCGAGCTTATTTTCCCGGCTCATCCAATTGTGGTTCTTACAAATGCTCCCCTAAGAAAAATTCTCCACAAGCCGGAGAGTTCAGGTCGACTTCTCAATTGGTCAATTGCCCTTACTGAATTTGACATTGAGTATCGACCTCGAAAGGCATTGAAGGCTCAAGCTCTAGCTAACTTCTTGGTCGAGCTTACGTTCACCAAGGAAGACGACGAGCAGCGAGCTCCAAAAGAAAAGGCTAAAGGGAAGGAGTCAGAGTCCCAGGTCGCCATCAGTCTACCTGACGATTGTTGGAAGGTCTATTCGGACGGGTCGGCGACCAAGAATAGCGATGGAGGCTGGGATAGTGCTAATTGAACCGAGAATGCAGGACGGTGTACGAGGAGTCACTAAGGTTCAAGTTCGATGCTTCCAATAACCAGGCCGAATACGAAGCCTTGATAGCAGCTATAGAGTACGCTAAGTGTTTTGGGGCAACTAAGATTATGGCTTACTGTGATTCACAATTGATAGTTAACCAGGTCCGAGGCGAGTACGAGGTGCTTAGTGCCACGCTGATCAAATATTGCGACCTGGTGAAGGAACTGATAAAAGATTTGGAATTCTGGGAGATTCAAAGAATTGGACGAGAAGACAATGAGCTAGCTGACCTCCTCTCGAAATTAGCCACTTCGGATGAACCACATGATGAACCTATCTCCTTCCTCGAAAGTCCAGCCTATGAAAGAGTAAAAATTCAATGCATAAATGATCCCTCAAGAAATTGGACTCAGGAGAAGTGTTGGATTGAGGAAATGAAGGCATACTTAGAAAGTGGTGAGCTTCCAGATGACGAGAAGAAGGCTCGAGCTATCAAAAAGAAGGCTCCGAGGTATGTCATTCAAGGAGGCGACCTGTTCAGAAGATCTTATACTCGACCATTGCTAAAGTGCATCCATCCCCAAGAGGTCGCCCTATTGATACACGAAGTACATAGTGGAATTTGTGGTGGACACCCGGGGGCCAGGACTCTTGCTGACAAGTTAATCACTTTGGGGTACTACTGGCCACACATGAGAGCTGACACTCACAACTTTGTTCAGCAATGTGATCAATGTCAAAGATTTGCCAACTTACCTCATGTGCCAACAACCGAGCAGACTCCAGTAATTGCAGCTTGGCCATTCGACATGTGGGGCGTCGACCTGATTGGACCCTTCCCTCCCGCCCGAGGAAACTGCAAGTATGTGATAGTGGCCATAGACTACTTCACCAAATGGGTTGAGGCCAAACCACTAGCTCGCATCACAGAGGAGAATGCTATCAACTTCATCCACGACTTCATTTGGTGTCGATTTGGTTTTCCTCGTGCTATAGTGTCCGACAATGGTTTACAGTTCTCCCAAACCTTCGAAGCAGAAATGAATCGAGTAGGGATCAAACATTGGAAATCATCTGTCGCCTATCCTCAAGGAAATGGACAAGCTGAAGCAGCAAATAAACTTGTTCTATCTTCACTCAAGACAGGGCTCGTAGGTCGACGAAATAATTGGTTGGACGAACTTCCCCTTGCTCTTTGGGCAGTTCGTACAACCACTCGAGGCCTACGGGGAAACCCCTTTCGCTCTCACTTACGGATCGAGGCCATGGCACCCTGTGAGCTCGCATTCCCTCTTGCTAGAGTGACCTTCTTTGATCAAGAGCGAGAATGATACCAACGGGTTGATCGACTTGGACACGATCGACGAGAAGCGAGAAACAGCCTACCTCCGAATGGTCAACTACAAGCAACGAACTAAAAGTTATCACGATAAGAAGGTCAAGGCAAGGTCGTTCCAAGTTGGAGATTATGTGTTGAGAAAGATTTAGGCAACGGGTAGAAGGACCCGGTGAGAACAAGCTATCTCCTAATTGGGAAGGTCCATATGTAGTCACTCGAGTCGTCAAGGAAGGCACCTACATAATAGCTCATCCCGGAGGTGACGAGTTGAAACATCCTTGGCATGCTACTCACCTCATCAAATACTACTTTTAGTTTTCAGTTTCCAAGTTCAAGTTTGTGGTAGTTCTAGTGTCAAATTGATGTAAGCATGTTCTATACTTCAATGAAAAGCGCAGTTCATTCCATCAAGCATAGTGTTACAATAACCCCAACAAGCTCGACTCTTAGTCAGCTTCGTTTTAACAAGCTCGATTCTTAATCAGCTTTGTTCAATTAACAAGTCCGACTCTTAGTCGACTTCGTTATAACAAACTCGACTCTTAGTCAGTTTGTTCTAATTAGCTCGATTCTTAATCAGCTTTGTTCAATTAACAAGTCCGACTCTTAGTCGACTTCGTTATAACAAACTCGACTCTTAGTCAGTTTGTTCCAATTAGCTCGATTCTTAATCAGCTTTATCCATTTAACAGGTCCGACTCTTAGTCGACTTCGTTCTAACAAACTCGATTCTTAGTCAGTTTGTTCTAATTAGCTAGACCCTAGGTCAGCTTCAGTAGTGTGAGCAGGTTCGACTCATAGTCAATCTCATTCACAAAAAAGTTAAGTCTGAGGTCGACTAAATAAATAAAGATCAAGTCACCTCTAGGCACAAGTTTACTCATTCATCCTATCTATATCTAGCTCGACGTTTACTTTAAAAAAAGCATACAACATGCAATAAATAAGGTCAGCTATGATAAAGGTAAGTCTCCCAAAACGGGCTAAGACTTAGACAAAATAAAGTTACAAAAGTATCTTGCCTCCCAAAAAATAGGGCCAAGGCATCAAAATATTCAAGAAATCAAAAGAGCAAAAATGTTGGTTGGGACTTGTTCATTACAATTCGGCTAAGAAATTTAAGGGTTTTGATTGACGACGATCAGTCGTCGATAGCGACTCGTCCCTCCTCATCTCCTTGTTCTTTGGGGACCTATGGGTTTACCCGACTACGAATAAACACATTCATTATCTTCATCCATGGTGGCGGCATCCTCAAGTTCTTGCGAGAACAACATCAAAATTCCTGTCAGCAACAGGGGGAGCTTCCCACTTCTCACAATGGTCCTCTTCATCCTCTTGGGCAATGAAGGCCAAGTCATTTTCAAGATAGGGAACGAGTGAGTGACCCCTGCGAGCTTCCATGTCGTATTGAGACTCAGAAAACCAACGAGCTAATTGCTCGATGGTAACTGTAGCTGTTGAATCTACCAATGCACGACGGGCCATGTGCCTCTTCCCAACCTCGAGAAAGTCTTGTGCCTTAGCCACGATGGCATTATAGAACTCATCTCCCTCCTTGAACTTCTCCACAGCATCAGGGCCAGCCTTCTTCAGAGCCTCCTTCCACTTAGCTCGAGCTGAGTTATGCTCCTCGTTAAGCTCTGTCAAAAAAGAATCTTTATCGGCAAGAAGTTTGGAGACAGTGGCAAGCTCAACCTTCGTCCTCTCATGAGCAAGGCGCTCAGCATCCCTTTCTGAAGTCACTTCCTTGAGCTTGGACTCTGAAGCTTCGAGGTCGGACAGGGCCTTTGTCTTCACCATCTCATTAGCTTCATATGAATTGTCCAGGTCGTTGTACTTCTCCTTCAAATCCGCAAGCTCTTTAGCCTTTTTGGAGTAATCTTGAAGGGCTTGCCTCTCTCTCTCGATGGAAGCTCTCCAAGAGCTCTTCACCTGCTCGACCATCGTAAGATTCTGCATTTCAAAGAAACAGAAGAAGTGTTAGCTCGTAATTTGAGTGGATCGAGTAAGGGGATAAGCAACTACAATGAAAGAGAAAATGACAAGTTACCTCACTATGAGCCATCCCAGAACGAGCAGAAAATTCCTCGGGGGTGATCCCCTTATCAGCGAAATGAGCTAGGAGGTCGACATCTATTGCCCTCCTAACAATCACTTGGCCCAGGCTCATGTCGGGATAGCGACGGCTCAAGCTGTTAAACCCTTCCAGCGGAGGAACATCACTCAGCCTCTTCATCTTTTCATCCAGAGACTCCTTACTGGGAGGAAGGAAGGCTGGTGGAGGCAATTGACTCGAGGACACAGACTTTCCCTTCTCAGATCGGGACCTCTTCTTCGAACTTATAGGACGATCGTCCTCATCTTCCTCCATATCATCTTCATCAACGTTGACGACCAGTAAAGGGCTAGCCCCCGCCATCCCAGCTCCAGAGGTCTCCATATTGGCATCTTGATTTGGGTCGGAGCTCAGACTTGCCCTGACTGACCTGTGGGAATCATCACCTCCTTCATTGGCATCATTGGATTGGGTGCCGCTTTGCAAAGGGTCTTCCAGCTCGACCTCTTCCATTGGGATCATTCCAGCGACATCCTTCGGGAGCAAATTGTTCCTAGTAGCAGCTTCTCTCTCTCTGCTCGCCTTAGCATTGGCAGCCCCATGAGCCCTCTTGGCTTTCCTCTTATCAGAAACCCCAACAATACGCACCATATTCGCTTCTTGTTCGGGAGTTAAAACTACACGACATCAAAGAAATCAAGTGTTAGCTCGGCAATTCAAAACAGTTCTACGAGTAAACCATTGACGAGGTAATTGATACAATTCAAAGCAGTTCTATGTACGAATTGAATAACTCTACATACGAGCAGGCAATTTGATAAAGAGTTGCAATTCGAAATAGTTCTATGTACGAGCTAACTAAGTTCTACATACGAGCAGACAACGGACGATCTAAGAGTTGTATATGCAGCTAAAAATAACGCTATGTGCCAATGATAAGTTACTTATGCAAGTTAACAATGGACGAGCTAATGAATGCAGGTCAAGTAAATCCTTACCACCAACATGCTCTCCGTGGTCTTTGCAGTAATTTTCATTCTTCTGACAAAATTGACAGTTCTCCTTCAACCTACCCAAGGAATGAGTAACCCAGTCCGGATATACCTGGCCTCTCAATACAGGAACAAGGGGTTCTACCACTCCATCCCCAGGCATCATCCCAGCCTGGATGTAGTTATACTTGGTCTTCCCTAACACCTCCCAGCTAATGGGACCTTTCGCGACCAACGCGCACAACTTACTATACAAGGTTTGGTGCCATGGAGGCTCCCAGTAGTTTTCCTCGTCAATAGTGTCAGACTCACTATTTGGCAAGGGGAACTCCCATCCCAGCCTACTCTCTACAACTACCACATAGGAATTCCAGCTGCTATGCTTGTTGGGAAGGTTGGCAAACAATTTTGGAGAATTGGGTTTGGAAGGAGTACTAATCCCCCAATCTGCCTTGTCGAGCTTTGGAGCGAAAAATTCCTTGAAGACTCTCATGCAAGGTTCATGGCCTAGAAACCTACATACCATGGCAAAGCACACTAGCACTCTGCAAGTGTTGGCCCCAAGCCGAAGGGAAGAGCATCCATGCACTCCGAAACTCATTGATAAAGGGATCTAAGGGCAACCTCAACCCCGCCTCAAGCGTCCATAAAAGAAGGCCACCCTAGTGGCATCAGTAGTGAAGCTGGTACGGAACTTGGCCATAAAGTCCGCCTTACTAAGGATGGTTATCCTATAATCCACTCTACTTACTCCACAGAAATCATAAACCATGTTGTATCGGGACTCCATATTTTTCTTTCCTCGAAGAGGCCTACTGGGTATATATCCTCTCTCGTTCTTCCCCGGTACAACAGAGGAGCCAAACGCATCCACAATTCGGGGCCAAGAGGTCGAAGCGGCATTTCCTTCTTGAGTTGTCATATCTGTACAAGAAGAAGGAGAAACAGGGAGTCGCTCCTATGATCACATTCGCCGACCTACCTAAGGGCGACCTAAACTCCCCGGAAAACCTATTCTGTGCCTAAGGAAAGAAGGTTTGTGGACATCCCTAACATAAAACAAAGTGATATGATCAAGCAATTCATGAAATAGATGAAAAGCGACAACATTTGAGTCGTCAATCACCACATTTTCAATTTCTCCCGCAATCGGCAACCCTATTTCACTAAAGTTCAACTCCCACCTGGTCAAGATAGAGGCACACTCGCTTAATGACATCTCTCTCCACCCCCCGTTTATGTGCTTACATACTCTACGGTTAACAGTGCAATACCCGTACCAAGCTCCTGGTTCACTACTAAAGGTCCTAGCCATGGCGGAATTAAACACAAAGCAGAAATCAAAACCCTAAAGCAAACATACAAGGGAAATACCTTAATTGATTGCGTAAAGGGAGTTCGTTGCTGAAGCCGAGAGCGGAGTTTTAAATCTTACTGCAATTCCGTGATTATCGCCGGAGAGGGAGAGTTTGGAAACGGTAAGAATTCGAATTTGGGAAGAAGACTGAGTATTTCTATTTTCCAAAATTTGGAAGGGGAAAAGAAAATAGAAATTAATTTTCCAAAATTAAAAACTGAAGCGGTTTTCGAGAAGGAGTTCCAAGCGTCAGAATTGCAATCATTACCAAAATCGGCGCTCCTTCATCTCCTACCGTTCATCGCCAACGACTGTGATGGTGCCACGTCATCGAAGGTCGACTATACCTCATAATGAGTAGCGACCTGCGAGTAAAGCAATTCCCGTCAAAGATTTCCTTAACTTCCAAGTCGACAAAGTCCACTCGAAAGTTGGGGGCCACTGAACATACCAAAAGTGTCAAGTTGGGCTAAACAAGTAAAGCCCACTCACAGATAGCATTGGCACCCACATTCTCAATGAGACTGATCCAATCAGAACAAGGCCCAAGGCCCATCTCAAACATCAGTCGACTAAGTCCATGATTCGACCTACCAGGTCCCGACCTAACTTAGTCCGACCTCATGATCCATACTACAATTCGGGTACGAATCATGCTCTACCCGACAGTCAGGTCGACCATTCCATGAGTGGCGACCTCGACCTAAATCAGCAAATGACGACCTGATACTTGCCGGCTTATTTGGTTAATCAATGCTCACAACTATATCCCTACAAATTAGGGACCGTTATAGACACGTGCCCACGACCAAGTAACTGCCGCTATAATCTCGGAGGACATGCCGCCTCCCCAAAAATACATCACATTTTCCTATAAATACTTCATCGCTACCAAACGGTGAGAGGTAACTGCCATTTTGTATTCTGAGTTCATTATTCAATACATTTTGAGCTATAATATATCGTTATCTTACTCTCACGCCCGAGCGTCTTCGCCGGAGACACATCCGGCTAGTCGTGGGTTCTGATTTCAGGTCAAGGAGCCAGGTGATTAATCTTGCCACGTGGAGGATTATTGATAAGCACAATTCCTGCAGCATCAGGCCCTTTTGTAATCATTCTAGGATATTAGGAACCATCAGAGAATAGTATATCAAAGTTGAGAATACATTATATACAATTCTTTACCATTATTTCCAAAGTATTTGAAGATTCAAGTGTACATTGTTCTTGAAGTACTCTTTGGAAGGAAGCAATAAAAGTTCAAGTATTATTTCCAGCCATCATCTCTTTATAATCATAAGTTCTTCTTCTCTTAATCTTTTCTTATTATTTATGTTTATTTACTTATAATGGCTAGTGAGTAATCCCCCTTGTTCTTGGGGTTGGAAACTCAAAACGCCTCTTATTCATCATCCTTTTATAAAAAGTCTTGTCTTCTATCTTCATCTAAACAATTTCTTTATATCAATCTCAAAATGACTTACATTTTGGAGACGTCCAACTTGTATGATTCAGTCGATCGAGAGAAGTACCTAGCGGAGAATCTCGATTGACGGAACCATATAAAGGAACTAGGTTTCATTGATCACGAGAGTAGTTCAATGGCCTAGGGATGTTCCTTGAATGGAAAGTGTGTTGACTTTCGATCTTAATGGATCCTTACTAATTATGGTCATCTAGAGATAAGCCGGAATGCCCGTTTGTGACAGGGCGGGAATACCATAAACGGAAATCTCAAAAAGATAGGGCATAATTAGTGAAGGATACAACGCTACTTTCTTGACCGTGAGAAGTAGTGTAAGCCTAACGTACCATCCTTGATTTTTATGAAAACCTATATTTTCTAAGACATGACTATATGATGAATGTTTGGCTAAATGATTTCCAATCCCAAGAATGTTTCGTTTATAAGAGTTTTATTTAAGTATTTTTCTACGTATGTCCTATTCTTTTCCTAAATCAATCTTTATTTCCCCCAACCGCTTTTATAATTGTAGTAAAAATAATTTCATCCCAAAGTAAACCCTGTCATTGTGGGATCGACTCGTACTTGCACCCGCTATATTTCAATAGCCCGTGCGCTTGCGGATTTTAAAATAAACCATTAGGTTTCGACCGAACAAGTTTTTGGCGCCGTTGCCGGGGATTGACATTTACTTTTTGTTTTTGTCTTTACTACATAATTTCTTTTTTAAATTGTTTTGTTTTTTTTAATTTTCTTTTACTTTCGATAATCTGTTACGTTTAATCTTCTTTTTGAGTGTTTTTATATAGTGTATGAAATGGGCTCGAACATTCTTTGACAATTTTGATCCAGAACCCGAACGAAGCTTTCACGAAAGATTAAGAAGACTCAAGGAGACATTAAATAAGCATAAGGCAGAAGGAGAGCCACAAACACCTGCTAGGACCCTACAGGACTTTGTAAATCCAAGTATCCCGGGAACTAGATCCCCTATTGTTGTGCCGAATGCCAACACGGCCAACTTTGAGCTTAAGCCGCAACTTTTGCATATGGTTATGAATAACCAATACAGCGGCACTGCTTTCGAAGACCCTCATCTCCACATCCAAACATTCTTGAAATACTGTGACACCATACGTATCCAGAATGTTACACCGGAAGCAATACGAATGTGCCTTTTTCCTTTCTCTCTTAAGGATAAGGCGAAGTAATGGTTGAACTCGATCCACCAAAATTCACTAACAACATGGGACCAAGTTCAAGAAGCATTTCTTGGGCATTTCTTCCCACCGACAAAAAAACCCAAATTTGCACGAAGATCACTAACTTCTGTCAAATGGGTAGTGAGACTTTGTACGACGCATGGGAGCGATTCAGGGTACTTCTCAGAATGTGCCCCCACCACGGGCTCGAAAAGTGGTTAATAGTTCATACCTTCTACAACGGTCTCATATTCAAGACAAGAGAGACCATTGATGCCGCTGTAGGAGGAGCATTGATGAACAAGGGAGTCGATGAGGCATACAACCTCATCGAGAATATCGCATTAAACCACTATCAGTGGTCAAACGAGAGGGAGCAACAACAAGGTACGCCTGGTAAATATAATGTTGATCCAGTTACTCTTCTCTCTTCTAAGGTTGACATGATTTTAAAGAAATTTGAGAATCTTAATGTCAATCCCGTGGCAAATATAAATATTTTATGTGAACTATATGGGTCTAACTCACATAGTACGGATAGTTGTGAGTTGCTTGACACTAGTTCTAGTGATCAAGTAAACTTTGTAAATTCTTTTGGACAGAAGGGGGGGATGTATTATAATACATACAATCCCGAATGGAGAAATCACTCCAAATTCTCCTACAAGAATAATAAAGTTCTAAACCCACAACCATCTACACAACCCCCGGGATTCGCACCTAAGAATTTCAATAACAATTCGAATACCTTTCCCCCTAAATCAAAATTGGATCTTTTAATGGATTTCGTAGTTGAAAACAAAAATGCTCAAGAAAGGATCAATAATGAGTTCAGGGAATGTTTTAAACTGTTGAATGCTAGGTTCGATAACCTAGCAGTGCATAATAAGATGCTAGAAACTCAACAAGCTCAACAGGCCATCCCAACGAGTAGACCACAAGGGAGTCTTCCCGGTCAACCTCAAAGGCCGAATGAGCATGTTAGTATGGTAAACACTAGGGATGAACATGAAATGCCAAATGAATGCCCTAGAAAAATTGATTGCAGTCCAATCCCGCCGATGATTGAGACTAATCCGGAGACGGAATCCCCTAGAAAAGAAGATAAGGATTATATTGAACTTCTTGAAAACCTGGATGCCATTAATATTAACATTCCATTTTTCAAAAAAATTATTGAAGAAATGCCTTTATGTGTTAGACCTTTAAAACAAATGATTTCGGAAAAAGAAAGGCTAGTAGAATATGAAAATATTATGTTAGCGGAGGAAGTAAGTGTTGTTTTACAAAATAAAACTCCTCCAAAATTAAAGGATCCAGGTACTTTTTCAATTCCTTGTTGTGTTAGCAAAATTAATATTGATAATGCTATGCTTGATTTAGGAGCTAGCGTAAGTTTGATGCCATTACCGGTGAATGAGAAACTTGGTATAGGGGAACTCAAACCCACCACCATGTCTCTCTAATTGGTAGACCGTTCCATTCAATACCCCATTGGTATTATGGAAAATATGCCATGTCGAGTAGGGAGTTTGATCATCCATGTCGACTTCGTGATCCTTGATATAGTAGAAGACCATCAAATTCCCGTCATTTTAGAAAGGCCATTTCTTGCCACCGCTGGGGCAATCATAGATGTAATAAATGGCACATTTTCCCTAAATGTCGGGAAGAAAAGGGTCGAGTTTGATATGAAAAGATCAGAACTCGAGGATCCTTATTTAGAGACCTACACCCCTAGTGAAGAATATGAAATGGGTAAGGGATCACAATCAAAGGAAAAAATAGAAAATGATCTCATAAATAATGAATCTTTGAATTGCGATATTAATTCTGATGCGATAGATATTTCTGCATGTCCCGATAATAACAATGCAGTGAAAGAACCAAAAAGAACAAAGAAGAAAGGCACTTTGAATTTTCGAAGATGTAAGGACTATAGGTCGCTTGTTCTACCAAAAAGATCGGGATGGAAAAAATGTCTACCGCAGAAAATATTGATTACTCCGGAAGGAATGCATTGGCAAGTTGTCAATGACAAAAGGCCACCAAGATATCACGCATTACCTACTACCGAAAAGGGGTCGAGCTAATGACCTAAAACAAGCATCATCGGGATGGTAACGGAAGGATCATTTTTTTGTTTATTTTATTTTATTATATTATATTTTATTTTTATTTATTTACTTTTATTATTATTATGTGCTAACTTTATCTTATAGGTATACAAAAAAAATTGTGAACAGTGGTTAGCACGGCCGTGCTCTATTCATTGGAGCGGCCGTGCTCTATTCATTGGAGCGGCCGTGCAGTTCATATCGAGTTGGGCCGAGTTGACTCAACCAAGGGGAGTGGCCATGCAGATTCCTTGACTCGGTCGTGCAAGTCATCTGGAGAGTTGTGCCTTTCCAGTCAAAAGCCATGCCTCTTCACCCTCCCTCCCTCATTCACTTCACCTCCTTCCCTCTCTCTATAAACCTCCGCCCAATCCTCCATAAATCATTCAAAAATTCACCAAAATATCAGTCAAAGCAACCTTATTCCTCCATAAATTCATCAGCAAAACGCCTTCCCATCACCAAAATCACCTCAAAACCCTCCTAAAACCCCAATTCCGAAAAATCTCAAATCTTCATCCACTTCAAAATGATTGAAGAGATTGCTTTGGATTTTGAAGTGCAAGGTGGAAGCTTTTGGTCATTTTATAGCTGTGCAACAAAGAATTCAATGTCTTGACCATCAATTTCTCTAGGTAAAATTCTCTTACTTCTCTTATTTTTCAAATTTCTTGGTGTAGACACCCCATTCTGAACACATCGGGTCATATTTATACCACTCTAAGTCTCGCTTTGAGTCAAGAAGCAGAAATCCACCATTTCGTCATGTTTCGTTAAGTTTTGACTAACTATCGTTAGTTTGGGACTAAACCGCATACGAGATAACGAGGAAAGGACAAGACTGTCCACAGGAGCAATATCTCGCCGCGAGATGGCGTGTCTCGCGCGAGATATCCTCCCTCTCGCAGATGCGCACGACGCTTTCCTCGTCGATTTCAACCTCTTTTCAGGATAAAACTTTATCCATCCGGCCAACCAATGGGATTTGGAGTCTAGAACCTTCTGATAGGATTTTACCTCTCCACTTCTTCATATCCAACCCCTATAAATACTTGGTGACTTCCAAGGCTCAAGAGGTCGGCAATTCCACAATTCACACACATTTTGTTGGCTTCTTTCCTTGAAAGAATCCTACAAAATCACCCTAAAACTCACTACAAAGTCTTGTTGATAAACAAACATCAAGACCCAAGTCAAGGACTGAGACGAGGCTCCGTCCGTATTGAGAGTTGATTCTAAACATGAGTCGAAACTCTGCCCAAATCACCTCACGCAAGGTAACCCCTAAATCCCTTTCTAATTGATTGTTAGAGTGGTATAAATCTATTGAATCTAGGATCGGCCTAGAGCCTCTCCAAGTCATGGAGACGGTCTCGAAGCAATCGATCCTACATTCCGTTTAACCCCGTTAAATGGATATTTTATTGTTTAAAATCGTCTTTTATCTTCTTTTGAAAACCTCTCTTTTCTTTAGCAAGACCGATCTCCAGATTGGGTGAAATGGATGCTCCTTGACCTACCCATTTCATAACCTAAGCCCCGAACCCAAATCTCTTTCAAAATGGTTTTTCTATGTTTCCAAACGAATAATATAGGTGGCGACTCAAAAAAGATAAAATTCTTCTCACAACGCTACAGTGGCGACTCCGCTGGGGACTTAAAATTAAGAGGCTTAAACTTGCGTCAAAATTAAAAGAGAGGTTTTCAAAAAAAATTGTAAATTCAATTTTCTGCTCTCAGACGAGGCATATCTCGCACGGGATATCATATCTCGCGCGAGATATCGCCTCGGCAATCTGGTTGTTTTCTGTTTTCTCCCGTTCATCTCATAATCCAAGACGAGAGCCGAACACGCAAGGGGGATCCCAGAATTCATTATCTGCAGAGTTCCCACATCTTAAGGCCTGCCTTAAGGTGTAGAACTCGAATCTTTATTTCATTTAAATAATGGATTATTATTTATGAACTGCGTGCGATTGGGTTTTATTTTATTAAAGTCCGGTCCATTGGGGATTCGGGAGTTGTAAATTAATCTATTTATCTCTCTTTATGTGGAACTACGATGGCCTGAGTCTTCCTTATTTGGGAGAAACGTAGGCAACCACTTGGTGCGGCCACTATCTGTTTTTCTTTTGTTTTTTCAAAAAAAAATCTCTATTTTACTCTATCACCTAGATTGACTCTCACACACGCGCACTCATGATATAACTGTCATTGCACTGCATACCCTCTATAAACCAGGGACCCACACTAAGGACGGATGACGGTAACCACCTAGTCGCCGGTCTCTCCGAAGTTGGACCATCCCACTCCGCATATTCAATCCACTTAGATGTCATATCGCGGGGAGCCTAGCCTTCCAGCCCTGCATCGCCACATACTCATGTAGATTGTCCTTTTAGGATCACTCCGTGATCGGTCGGTTTTGACTCGGTGATCCTTTCTTGTTTTTGATCAAAGCAAAGCCATGTAAAATTGACAATAAAGAAGGACTCGGAAAAGTCCCTTCGGAAAAGGTCCCTTCGGAATGACCCTTTCGGATGTCCCTTTGAAAAAATACATATATGTATAATCCTTCAAAAAACGATCTTACATGCTTTGTTTTACAAAAATCGGATTGATCGCTTAGTTGTTAGGTTCTGATAAAGGCCTTAGAAACCCCTCAAAACGGATTTTCCGTTCCGACCAAAATTTAGGTCTAAATAAAAATCGACTTTCCGTGTGATTATCTCGCGCGGTATTACCTATCTCGCGCGGCATAATGCCTCTGTTTGCTGAAACTGAGCCTGAGCCGTTTAAGCCTGCTTCCGACTTGTTGGGGCTAGATTTGATCCATATATCGTCTCTGCATTTCTTCTGTCAGTTTTTCGAAGCTACTCAACCTCAAGACTCCCAACACAATGTCTACCGAGAAGCATGTTATCGCCAAGGAAGACCTTGAGCAACATACTCTCCAAGATTTGACCAAGTCTCTTGTCGCTGAAATGGAACATGTGGAAGGTTGGAGAGAAGCCTTTGATTTGCCCGCCACTCGCATTGCTAGGGATTTCCAAAAGATGGAAAGTGATTCCGACAGTGGGCGATCATCCGTGCAAGAGGAGCTAAGTGACATCAAAACTCAACTTGCCAAAGCCCTGCAGCAAATTAACGACAATGACTCGTGGCATCACATGGAAGAATCCATCCAAGCTTAAAAGACAAAGATATTAATTGAAGAGCTCGAGGAAGTCAAGAGCGAACTCTAAACTATGACCCAAAAGTGCATCAACCTTGAAGCCCACATTGAAGATGACATTGATGAGAGGGTCAAGTTTTTCCTCAATACTCTCTACCGTGACCTCAAAAAGCAAATGGAGGAAGAATATCAGGCTCGCCACCTCGTCTTTGTGCAACACTACGAGAATCATATCCGAGACCTCCATAATCAAATGGCTAAGCGAAGGAAGGGGAGGGTTTTCTCCGACATCGGAAACATCACTCTTGGTCATCTCTTCAGAAGTCTTCACAAGGAAGGAAAGCTGAAACCGATAGAAGGCTACCAACCTAAGAGGGAAGGTCGATCTCCACACCTCTATTGCTACTACCATCAATGCAATGGCCATCACACCAATGATTGCTTCAACCTGAAGAATGCAGTCCAAGACTTGATTGACAGCGACGCCATCAAAATTTGCCCAAGTGGTGGAATAGTTTGGATGAGTTCAAACAAATGAGGAGTCTCTTTTCATTTCAGTTATTTACTTGCAAAAGAAACGGTTAGTAGTCTAGTTTAGCTTAGTTGGGTACTACTTGTCCAAAGACTTCGTTTGTGGGCAAGAGTATCAAGTTTGCTTTTCAATAATAGTTACTCAGTATTTTCCTTTTCAATTCTGATTAATTCTTTGAGATCGAGAAAGAAAGCACCGTGAATGTCATAGAAACTTGCAACGAGAATGACTACTCCAAAGCACTTTGGTTTTCTGGAAGCCTTCATGTCTGGAGAATGATGCTAGCACAAGGATACTTTCCTGGATTGGGGCTTGGAAAGCACTTATAAGGAATAACGGAACCACCACCGGTTCCCCCACTCCACACAAAGCATGGACTAGGATACGTCATCTCCATCCACGATGAGGATGACGAAGAAGAGTGGAGCTTCACTCAAATCGAGTGGGAAGGAACCACATACAAAGGCCAAAGATTGCAACCTCCAGCCATATCGAAAGACACTCAATGGCTACTTCGTTCGAGAAGGGGAAAGTATTCCCTACTTTATCTTTTCAGAACCATGGACTGATGATAAAGGAAAACGCCAACCGGGCTTTGAAATCTTCAGCGACTGCGATGCTTCTCCAGATGAAACAGAACCCGTCACACTAATCCCTAATGATTTGTGGGGCACGAAGGCGAAAATGATAAGTGAATGGGACTTTGTGTTGGGAGAAGACATCTTTGCGGCAGTTCCATGACACTGTGCGGCTAGAAGACAGCCGGATCCATGCAATCTCCAAGGGGACGCTCCAACGGTTGATTACACAAGACTAATACAGAAATGTGATGAGCCAATTCTAAAGCGGCACATCACCGGAGGACCATTGTTGATGAAGACTTCATGATCAAAGAGCTTGGTTGCACTCCCCATCCCCGCAGAAGATAGGCCCTGTAACTTTCACATTAGAAGCAGGCTCCACCTCCGATGAACTCACTCAAGAGGAAATCGAGGCGGTGGCCGAACATGTATTCCCTTACTTCCTTAATGAAAGCTTTGATCTTTTCGAGTACCCTGAGATTGCTAACATCGTGAATGATGAATTAACTAATAATAATCAATATAACGAACACGTTAATGATGAATCATACGATGAGATAGATCAAGAAAATGAACAAATCTTAAAAGAATTAGCTAAGAAAGTAGGTCGTTGTGGAAAGAATGGCCCTGTTGACGATGAGGAAATACAAACGGTTAATCTTGGGACAACAGAAGACCCTAGAGAAACAAAGATCGACAGCTTCTTCAAGGGGGAAGACAGAGAAACCTTGACGCTGCTCCTCAGAGAATATGTCAACGTCTTTGCTTGGTCCTACAAAGATATGCCTGGGTTGTATCAGTCAGTTGTAGAATACAAGATACCGCTGCTACCCAATGCCAAGCCAGTCAAACAGAAACTACGCAGAATCAAGCCGGAATGGTCAATGCAAGTAAAAGAGGAAATCATGAAGCTCTTGAATGTAGGGTTTATCAAAGTGATCGAGTATCCGGAATGGCTTGCAAACACGGTACAAGTAGCCAAATCAAATGGGAAAATACGAGTCTGTGTCGATTTCAGAGACTTGAACAAGGCATCCCCTAAAGATGACTTCCCGCTACCAAACATAGACATGTTGGTCGATGCCACAGCCGCATACGAAGTCCGCTCATTCATCGACGGTTTCGCAGGGTATAACCAAATCCTCATGGCAGAGGAGGATCAACACAAAACAGCATTCACCACACCTTGGGGTACGTTTTGCTACACGGTCATGCCGTTTGGTCTCAAGAACGCTGGGGCTACTTATCAAAGGGCAGTTACGATACTATTCCACGACATGATCCACAAAGAAATAGAGGTATACGTGGACGACATGATTGTTCACTCAAAAGGGACGGATGGTCAGCAGTTCAGAGACAACATAAGATGAGGCTCAACCCCGCCAAATGCTCATTCGGAGTGGTCAAAGGGAAAGTCTTAGGGTACATGGTCACAGAGCATGGCATAGAAGCAAACCCCGCCAAGATAAGGGCTATCATTGACATGCCTCCACCAAGAACACAGAAAGAAGTAAAAGGATTCATGGGCAGACTTCAATATATCAGTCGATTCATCAATCAACCGACTACAATGTGTAACCCCATATTCAAACTACTTAAGAAAAATGCACCTCAAGAGTGGACCGAAGAATGTCAAGAAGCATTCGAGGAAGTTAAGCACTACTTAACTTCCCTACCCATCCTGGTTCCACCTCACAAGGAGAAGCCCTTGAAATTATACCTCACGGTTACAGACAATGCATTAGGGGCTATGCTCGCTCAAGAACAGCCTGCCTCGCACATAGAGAATGCCATCTATTTCGTCAGCCACAGATTCCAAGGCAGCGAAATCAATTACTCTCCACTCGACAAATCCTGCGCTACTCTTGTGTGGGTATCACAAAGGCTAAAGCACTATATGGAAGCCTTCCCAGTTTGTCTCATTGCAAAGATGGATCCACTGAAATATATCCTAGACAAATCAAATTTGTCTTCGAGACAGGCCAAATGGTACTTCATGCTCGCGGGGTATGATATCACTTACGTCACTCAGAAATCCGTCAGGGGGAGTGTATTCGCAGATCAATTGGCCGAATTTCCTTGCGACGAAGTAAAGGGGGAAGACCCGCGATTCCCTGATGAGGACATCATGAGTATAGAAGAAGAAAATAAGTGGCAATTATTTTTTGATGGCGCAACCAACAAGAGAGGGTTCGGCATTGGAATGTTGTTGGTAGATCCTAACGACATCTATACTCCACTGGCAATACGTCTTGACTTTGACGCCACCAACAACACCGCAGAATATGAAGCTTGCTTAGCAGGGCTTGAGGCAGCCCTAGAACGCAACGTGACTGAACTCGAGGTATTTGGGGATTCCCAATTAATCATCAATCAGACATTGAAGAAGTGGAGGGTCCAAGATACAACCCTTCAAAGATACAGTGTCCACCTCCAAGAGTTGGTGCAACAGTTCCAGGATGTCTCATTCCACTATCTCCCTAGAGACAAAAATCGTTTTGCTGACGCATTGGCCACTCTCGCTTCCTTGGTCGAAATTCCTAAAGGGAAGGCAGTCAAACCCTTCAAAGTAACACGGCGTGCAACTCCGGCCAAATGCGCCGTTATCGATCTCCATGACTGCAAAGACAAATGGATATCCGAATGTACCATTGTCGAGAACTCCGAAGAGAAACCATGGTACCATGACATTTGGCATTTCATCCTAGATGGAACCATCCCACCTGAGACAGACCAAAAGACTCAGATCGCCCTTAAGAGATTGGCTGATAATTACGTCATCACTGCTGGCCGACTATTCAAGAAGCATTCACAAGGAAACCTTCTTTGTGCCACCGAGGAAGAGGCCCGAGAAATAATGGACCATGTTCATCAAGGAGTATGCGGCACCCACATGAGCGGAAACATGCTCGCCAAAAAGATCATCAGACAAGGGTACTTTTGGCTAACCATGGAAGCCGACTGTACCAGGATGGTCAAAAAGTGCCACAAGTGTCAGATACATGCCAACCTTCAGCATGCACCGCCTTCCTTATTGTACCCTATGACTTCTCCTTGGCCGTTCTCCACATGGGGGATAGATGTGATTGGAAAGGTCACACCCGTAGGAGCTAACGGACATTGCTTCATCCTAGTAGCCATCGACTATTTCACTAAATGGGTTGTGGCCGCCTCCTACAAGGTTCTGAATGCCAGAAAGGTCGCAGAATTCATTAAGCACAACATCATCTGCCGATACGGGGTTCCGCAAGAGATGATATCTGATAATGGGTCACACTTCGAGAAGGAAACCGATCGTCTCCTAACCGAGTACAAAATCACAAGGCATAAGTCATCTCCTTATAGGCCTCAAACAAACGGAGCGATTGAAGCCGCAAACAAGACAATCGAAACCATCATCGAAATATGGCGATCCACTGGGAAAAGGCGGCCCGACAAGTTACCCTTCGCGCTATGGGGATACCGCACTTCAGTCCGAACAGCTACAGGAGAGACTCCCTACGCCCTCACATTTGGAATGGAAGCTGTCTTACCAATAGAATTGGAAATACCATCACTACGGGTTCTCCTAGAAAACCAAGTGAACGAAGTCGACTGGCTAGGAAGCAGATACGAAGAGTTGGCCCTGTTGGACGAAAGAAGGTTGAAAGCAGCCGAACACACTCAAGCTTACCAAAGAAGAATGGCAAGGGCTTTCAACAAAAAGGTCAAGACAAGGAACATCAGAGTAGGTGACCTGGTTCTCCGTGAGCACCGTCCCGGACCTTTCAACCCGTTAGGCAAATGGGGACCAAGATGGATAGGACCCTACATCGTGAAGAAGATATTCTCTGGGGGAGCCCTTCAGCTAGTGGATTTAGACGGAGATCAACTACCGAAGCCGATCAACATGGACAAGCTCAAGAAGTACTTCGCGTGACTTGGCCTCCTAAAAAGAAATCGCTCGCTAGGTTGAAAATCCCGAAAAGGACGGCCTAGGCAAAAATCAGAGCTCGCACAAGAAAAGAAGCCCGCTAGATTGAAAACCCGAAGGGGCGGTCTAGGCAAAAGAAATGGTGTGCATAAAAAAAAAAAGGGGAGGGGGCTTATCTCGCGCGAGATTACCCTTCGGCAGGAAGCCATATTCTGTCCTTTTTTCTCTCAAAAATGAACTACGTTAGACCTGAGCCTCTTATTTAATTGCTGTAAAAGAGGAACGTAGGCAGCCTTCGGGTTCGGTCTAATCAAATAAATAAATCTACTTTTGTCCTTTTATTAATCGAATGCATTTTATTAATGACAAAAGGGAAATCCTAACCACAACGACTAATTTGCTAAGCTAACAACCTTGAAAAAAATACTAATAACATAAAAACTATCAATCTATCAAAGCAATCTCTTGGTACTACTAAAAGATCTAGCCTTTCATTGACTTGGTAGGCCGGCGGACATGATCTCCACCATCTTCGCGATCCTTCTTGCGCTTTGAGCCCCTCAAAGCAGTACATCCCTCGAGGCGATCAAAGACAGACTCCGAAAGCCTTTTGAAGACATTGGGCCTATCTAAAGCTTGCGTCTTTCCAGGCATCCCCTTGCCTCGCCTCTCGTACCAATCCCCATCAAGAAAATCCTGGGTTGGATCCGTCCGTACATTAGCAGGGTCAGACTGAGCCTCACTCCTTCGCAAAATACTGCTAGCTACAAAAGAATCCCCTAGCAGTGAAAGCCGCAGATCATCAATCTTCTCTGCACTAGGGTGACCGGTGTGAAGAAACCAATCCAAATACTTATCGGATAAGAAGATGCTTGCATTAAAAGTTCGAAGGTTCGACCAGCGGTCCCGACTGGTTCCTTCACCCCATGCTTGAGCTAGCGCCTGCGCAAACTCTACACCAATGTAAGACACTCCACGAGAAGCTCCTTCGAAAAGATAAGTGTCTTGCGACTGACCAAACTGACGGAGCACCCGCTTGGGAAAATAAAAGGAGGAATCACACAAACCTGGAAGAACAACCCTGTCAAAGCCCTTGGTATTGGCAACGTACTTATTCAACCTCCAATAAGGCGGACACCAAAGAACGTCAGCCGTTTCAGTCTTCGCAATCAGCTCAGCCCATTCATCCGCTGAAAGATCCTTGATCAATAACTTTCGCGTATGATATGTGAAAGGGGAATATTCCAATGGGGGGCCTACCAACTTGAGATGCTCCCTAAGCCAAATAGTCAACAGAAGAGGACTCCCTTGAGTCATGGCACCGGTCCTATGCAGCTCATCAAGACCATGCAGGGTCTCACCCAAGATTAACGGGATAATGTTCCTAGAACATTTTCTAGCCTGCAGAACAATTTCCACCAGTTGGGAGTCAACCAAGCCATCCCTGCATGTAAACAGGACATCTCCGAAAAGAGAAAGGGCCAGAAAGTTCCGCTTGTAGACATGAAAAGCATCATCATCCGAATCACCGCTAAAGCGTTCTGGAAAAGAAGAGCAATCAACCCACTTGCGGTGCACCAACTCATAGCAAGTATCAAGGGGGATCCCTAGCAATTCATTCAAAGCCTCCGAATGATTCCTATGGTACTTAGGAACAGCAATCTCACCGGTCAAAGGCATATCCAAGATAATGGCAAATTCCTCCACAGTAGGCACCATCTCATTCAAAGAAAAATTGAAAAGATGAATAGAGGGATTCCAAAATCGAGCAGCACCCTGCAAGAGATTCCAATCCGGTTGGAGGTTCTTCAAGGTAAAAAGGATTCTGAATCCGAATTCTGCAATAAACTTATTGTGAGATCGGTTACGAAATGACCTCACAAAATCCCTTGATGCTTGATTGAAAGATTCAATCGCTTCAGACGGCAGATAAAAGTCATCGACAATCATGGACGTTGGGGCAATCTCCTTGGAAGCCATGGATCGTAGGGTTGAAGAAAAAGACAATAGTTTCGCCCTAACAAGATATCTCTAGATTTTGTAAGGCTAGAATGAGGTATCTGGCCGGACTACAGGGCGATTTTATAGGGAAAACTGACAAAATCCTATTCGGAAAAGAAGAGATCTCTGCCTGACTAGCGTGTCTCGTGCGAGACACCTTATCTCGCGTGAGATATTGCTACGGCAAGACAACAATGTTTCTGTTCAAACAGCAATCTAGCCCCGACTTGACGAAGCAAGCCTCGAATAAACCTGCGTGTACAGTTCATAACATGCAGTAAAATACCAAGATTCAAGCTCAAAATTGTGGCCTAACGGCCATTCCATTCCATTTCCAAAAACATGGAAAGTCGAGAAAGTTAATTAAATAACTAATTAAACCTAGGATTAGGGGTTAAGAAAAACCATTATTTTGTGCTACCTACTTGTTCCTAACAGGTACCAAAGAAAAAGAAAAATTGTCTGGGCCCACACGGCCAATATGTACAAATCATCAGAAATCAAATAAAGAGAAAAGGAGGGGATCACGCCATCAAGTCGCCCGAGCCGCCGGCACCTCCGCCATCACCACCACGGGGGCTACCATCCCTCCTCGATCTTTTGGCTCCGCAAGTAGGGGTCACCGCCGAGGCCACTGTCGAGGCCACCAAAGAAGCCTTGTGGAACAGCCTCTCGGACAGGTCCGACACCAGAGCCATCAGTCCCGCCATCTTGGTCGCTCCACGGTTGTAATCGGCCGCGGACAGAGTGACCTAACAACAAAAGAAAAGAAATGCTCAGAAGAAGTCGGACATATACACTTATATGGACGAATACGAGAGATAATACAAATAAAAACATACCGAGGAGACATCTGGCGGAAGGCGGTAACCCTCAGGAATATGATCAAGAGTCGGGATGTGCCCCACCATTGGCATGCTCCCATCATGTAAGTATAGCTCAAAGGGCCGAAGTCTGGGGCGAATGGCAGAGAACCAGCAGACTGGGAAGAAGTGCTAGGGGCTGAGGAACCTGAAGCAGAAGCAGAGGCGGAGCCACGAGCATGTGATCGCCTATCCCCCACCAGGAGGGGACCCATCAGCCGAGGCAGAAACTCCGCATAAGAGGCCCCGGGGATGACGCAAGCCGTCGCTACATCCCCTACTAGAAGACTAGCATAATCATCCTCCGGAATAGAGTGGGTGGGATACATCGCCCTCGGCGGATCCGCCGGCACGCTATATGGCAGGCTACCCCGGCCATGCTGTGGGAACACCCGCTCACCAAGATACATGGTATCTCCCTCCAAAGATGCCAGCATCCTCTGCATCCCGGTAGCATCCCAAGCACGATGCACCTCCCGCTCCAACAAAGTCCAGGGATATAGGCCCAGCCTCTCATACTCAAAAGCGTCCAGCATAGCCCGCGCCTCCGCGACCGTCAAGGTCCAATCCTGATCCTCCTCCTCATCAACGCTCCGGTTGGGGTGGCTCCACCTCCTGATATCCGGGAACATAGGGGTCCAGCTCTCCAACTCGAACTCCGTATGTACCCCAAGGACAAGGTAGCCCCATATCTCGCACAAGAAAACAAAACAGATTCAAGTAGGGGATACGCAGAGCATACGTACAGAGAACGTAAATGTAATCAAAGGGCATACCTCCCAGGCATAAGAATACCCTGACAGGGAATCCTTGGTGTTCCTGTACGCCTCGTCCATGGCGTGGTAGCAGAAGGCCAGCCCCGCTGAGCCCCAATCATATCCGCTCACCTCATCCAAATTCACCAACAAACCCAATAGAGAATGACGAGCCGTAGAGGAGTGGTTCGCGAAGATGGTCTCGGAAAGGATATACCAGAGGGCACCCCTCACCAATCGATCTGTAACTGCATTAGGCTTCTCAGCATAGTCCACGATCTGACGTCGGAGGGGTGTCAACTCAGCAGCAAACCCCTTGACCTTGTTAGGGGAGAAACCGATCAGCTGCCTCAACACGGTAGTGCTCGTGGGCTTATAACCAGTTGTCTTCGGTAGGGGATCGCCAATGAACTCCAGTCTCGTGATGGCAAGAAAATCAGTCGGGGTCATAGTCGCTTCCCTGAAGCGCAAATGAACTGTGTGGGTAGTGTCCCACCACCTCTCTCGGATCGCCTGAAGAACTTGGGGAGTCCACCTTATTCCCCGAAGATTATCAATGAAAGTCAAAAGCCCCGTTTGGGCCACCCTATCCCGAACGCCATCATGATCCTTGATCTTGTCCCATACCGCTCTAGCCATCTTTGGGCTCCCTCGGCAATTCTTCGTCGGCCTATACGATTGCAAAACAGAGGAAAAACAAAAAGGGCAACATTAGAAATCATTCCATGTCAAGAAATCAATGAAATAGAAGAAAATTTTCATTGGGGCATTTCATCAAACACTTGGCGTGCGTACAAGAAAAGCTTGCCCAAGGATGTCATTCATGATCCGAATCAGCCTCTCCTACAATCCATGATGTGTAGGAGGCTCATACGCACACAATGCAACAACAATCACCCAAAGAAATGCACAAAATCAGCGCATGCAAGAAAGAACCTAGTTCTAAGCATAGACAAGAACAAAAGCCATTGATGGAATTTTGAATTCAAGAGAAAGGGGATTCAAACTCAATGCAATATGAGAAACAAGAGGTGAAGAAGAAGTTCTTACCAAGCCCTCCCGAACAGCGGTGGAGATATGCGCGTGCCTATTGAAGGTGAGATCATCGCGGGGATAATCCTTCCCTAGCAAATGGCTCCCCAAAATCGGATTCCTTTATTCTTGAGCCATTGATTATGGAGGGAGGAGGGATTGAGAATGGATTAGGAGGAGAATCACCAAGCAAATCCACGAAAAAATTGCAAAGAAAGCGACCTTGGCTTGAGCTAGAGGGAATTTTGAAAAGGATGTTTTCAAAATAAACAAGAGTTACTGATTTATATGCCCCGACAGTACAAGTCTCGCGCGGTATACCTTATCTCACCGCGAGATATACCTTCTGGAAATTGACAAAATTGTCCTCGAAAATAAGCGTCTACGCAATGTCAAAATTCAAAATTTTGACACATTTACCCTTGGAAATGATAAACTAGCAGGGAAACGTGGAAAAACCGGCACCGCAAGTCACGGAATGAGCCAAACGTGACACCCGCACGATCGCCCGGTACAGCACCAGTCGCCCGAAAACCGAGTGGTCCAAAGATCAACTCAATCCACATGATTCAGAGCCCAGAAAGGTGAATCATCAAATAAAAAGCCCGGTCCAACGCCCAAACAGGTGGATCGTCATCATAAAATCCCGGTCCAACGCCCAAATAGGTGAATCGTCATCATAAAAAAGCTCGGTCCAACGCCCAAACAGGTGGATCGTCATCATAAAAAGCTCGGTCCAACGCCCAAACAGGTGGATCGTCATCATAAAAAAGCTCGGTCCAACGCCCAAATAGGTGGATCGTCATCAGAAAAGCCCGGTCCAACGCACAGACAGGTGGATCGTCAAACCAAAAGCCCGATTCAACGCCCAAACAGGTGAATCGTCATCCTCAACAACAAAGCCCGATTCGGAGCCCAGAAAGGCAAATCGTCACAAAACCGACAGGACTCAAAGGACCGGACAGGTGAGCCTTTGTTTTCTAACATATTTCCCACAGGTTCGGAGCCCAGACAGGCGAATCTTCAAACAGACAGGTATATTCAGAATTGGGTCTTGATTTGATTCCTCAATATGAATTTATCTTTCAAAACAAAATCTCCTCGATTTTCAAATGATTTTCAAAATACCTAAAGCAGCCTTTTCGTGTTTTGGAGTCGAACTACGTCATGGTCTGATTCTCCGATAGAGATACGTAGGAAGCCGTGCGGTCCAACCATCTCGATGTTCAGAATGATGTCTTTTCTATCGTCGACATGACTTCTTCCATAGGACTTGTCGACGAGGGGCTCTGTAGACACCCCATTCTGAACACATCGGGTCATATTTATACCACTCTAAGTCTCGCTTTGAGTCAAGAAGTAGAAATCCACCATTTCGTCATGTTTCGTTAAGTTTTAACTAACTATCGTTAGTTTGGGACTAAAACGCATACGAGATAACGAGGAAAGGACAAGACTGTCCACAGGAGCAATATCTCGCCGCGAGATGGCATGTCTCGTGCGAGATATCCTCCCTCTGCAGCATGCAGACGACAGTTTCCTCGTCGATTTCAACCTCTTTTCAGGATAAAACTTTATCCATCCGGCCAACCAATGGGATTTGGAGTCTAGAACCTTATGATAGGGTTTTACCTCTCCACTTCTTCATATCCAACCCCTATAAATACTTGGTGACTTCCAAGGCTCAAGAGGTCGGCAATTCCATAATTCACACACATTTTGTTGGCTTCTTTCCCTGAAAGAATCCTACAAAATCACCCTAAAACTCACTACAAAGTTTGTTTGTCAACCTTGTTGATAAACAAACATCAAGACCCAAGTCAAGGACTGAGACGAGGCTCCATCCGTATTGAGAGTTGATTCTAAACTTGAGTCGAAACTCTGCCCAAATCACCTCACGCAAGGTAACTCCTAAATCCCTTTCTAATTGATTGTTAGAGTGGTATAAATCTATTGAATCTAGGATCGGCCTAGAGCCTCTCCAAATCATGGAGACGGTCTCGAAGCAATCGATCCTACATTCCGTTTAACCCCGTTAAATGGATATTTTATTGTTTAAAATTGTCTTTTATCTTCTTTTGAAAACCTCTCTTTTCTTTAGCAAGACCGATTTCCGGATTGGGTGAAATGGATGCTCCTTGACCTACCCATTTCATAACCTAAGCCCCGAACCCAAATCTCTTTCAAAATGGTTTTTCTATGTTTCCAAACGAATAATATAGGTGGCGACTCAAAAAGATAAAATTCTTCTCACAACGCTACACTTGGGTCTTGATAAAATGGCTTCCAAAGGAAAAGGAAAGGCCACAGAAAGAGTATCTAAAAAGTCTCGGAAGGAACCCGCCTCTACCTCTAACCTAAATCCAACTCTCAATAACTTGGGGATTGAGTTTAGGAGTGCTTCGGAAATGGCAAGGTTCACCGCCCTTCGTTCTAAAAGAATAAGTCCAACCCAATTCCCTAATACACTTGCCCTTAGATCATTGGGAACTTATTCAGATGTACTTGCATTTCATTTTGAGTTAAGTTGTTCGGGAATTCTACAATTTCATGAGAAGACTTATGAGAGGCTTACCCTAGAATTCTTGTGTACTATGAAGAGGAGAGTTATAGAGGAAATTTGTAGGCAAACCGGAAAGTCTTACAATCTGCCCCACATCAATTTCCGCCTTTGCGGAAGAGAGCTTCATCTTACCTCCATTCATCCTTGTAGTCATGGAGGTCTATGACGGCGCAGTTGTCAGGAGTTGCTCGCCGAGATACTTTGAAGGGTTTTACTGCTTTTCCTGCAGGGATTTTGACCAAAGAAGCAAGCATAGCTAAAGCATCTGCAAACCAATTTTTGTCTATGGGGAGGTAGTGGAATGACACATTTTGGAATTGTTGCACCAACTCTTGGAGGTAAGCATTGTATCTTTGAAGGGTCGGATCTTGGATCCTCCACTTCTTCAGTGTTTGATTGATGATCAACTGAGAATCTCCATACACCTCAAGTTCAGACACATTGCGTTCTAGGACTGCTTCGAGTCCTTCTATACAAGCTTCGTATTCGGCAGTGTTATTAGTGGCATCAAAGTTGAGGCATATTGCTAGCGGAGTATAGATGTCATCGGGATCTAACAATAACATTCCGATGCCATAACCTTTCTTATTGGTTGCGCCATTGAAAAATAATTGCCACTTATTTTCGTCCTCCCCCTTCACTTCGTCACAAGGAAATTTGGCTAATTGTTCTTAGAATACACTCCCCCTGATGGATTTCTGAGTGACGTAAGTGATATCATATCCCGCGAGAATGAAATACCATTTTACCAGGCACGAAGATAGGTTGGATTTGTCAAGGATGTACTTCATAGGATCCATTCGTTCGATGAGGCAAATTGGAAAGGCTTCCATATAGTGTTTTAACCTATGCGTTACCCAGATGAGCGCAACACAAGACTTATCGAGTGGAGAGTAGTTGACTTCACTGCCCTGGAATCGATGGCTGACAAAGTAAATTACATTCTTTGTGTGGGATTCTAGCTATTCTTGAGCAAGCATAGCCCCAGTGCATTGTCAGTAATCGTGAGATAAAGTTTCAAGGGTTTCTCCTTGTGCGGTGAACTAGTATGGGTGGGGAAGTTAAGTATTGCTTTACTTCCTCGAATGATTCTTGACATTCCTTGGTCCATTCTTGTGGTTCATTTTTCTTAAGTAGCTTCAAGATAGGATCGCACATTGTAGTCAGTTGATTGATGAATTGACTGATGTATTGGAGTCTGCCCATGAATCCTTTCACCTCTTTCCGTGTTCTTGGCGGTGGCATGTCTATGATAGCCTTTACCTTGGCGGGGTCTACTTCTATTCCAAGTTTGGTGATCATGTATCCCAATACTTTTCCTTTGACCACCCCAAATAAGCATTTTGCGGGGTTGAGCCTCATCTTGCAGTGCCTCAGTCTGTTGAATAATTTTCTGAGATCTATGAAGTGCTGACCATCTGTCCCTCTGGAGTGAATAATCATGTCGTCCACATATACCTCTATTTCCTTGTGGATCATATCATGGAATAGTGTTGTGACTGGCCTATAATAAGTAGCCCCCGCATTCTTTAGACCAAACGGCATGACCGTATAACAAAATGTTCACCAAGGTGTGGTGAATGGTGTTTTGTGTTGGTCTTCTTCTTCCATTAGGATTTGGTTGTATCTTGCGAAACCATTCACGAATGAGCGAACATCATAATTTACGGTAGCATCAACTAACATGTCTATGTTTGGCAATGGAAAGTCATCTTTAGGGGATGCCTTGTTTAGGTCTCTGAAGTCAACACAAACTCGTATCTTCCCATTTGCTTTGGCCACCTACACTTTATTGGCTAGCCATTCGGGGTATTTGATTACCTTGATAAATCCTACATCCAGGAGCTTCATTATCTCTTCTTTCACCTGCATCGACCATTCGGGTTTAATCTTGCGCAGTTTCTGTTTGACTGGTTTGGCATTTTGTAGCAGCGGTATTTTGTGTTCCACGATCGATTGATTTAACACTGGCATATCTTTGTAGGACCAAGCGAAGATGTCGACATATTCTCTGAGGAGTTGTATTAGGGTTTCTCTGTCTTCCCCTTTGAAGAAGTTGCCAATTTTGGTTTCTCTTAACCGTTTACATTTCCTCATTGTCAATAAAGCCATTCTTTCCACAACGACCTACTTGCTTTGCTAACTCTTTCAAGATTTGTTCTTTTTCTTGATCTATCTCATCATATGATTCATTATTAACTAGTTTTTTTATATTTATTATTATTAGTTAATTCATCATTCACGATGTTAGCAATCTCAGGGTACTCGGAAAGATCAAAGTTTTCATTAAGGAAGTAGGGGAATACATGTTCTGCCACCGCCTCAATTTCCTCTTCAGTGAGTTTATTAGAGACGAAGCCTGACTCTAAAGTGAAAGTTACAGGGCCTATCTTCCTGTGGGGATGGGGAGTACATCCAAGCTCTTTGATCATGAAATCTTCATTAAGAACTGGTCCCCCGGTGATGTGTCAATTTAGAATTGGCTTATCACATTTCCGGATTAACTTAGTGTAATCAATAGTTGGAGCCTCCCCCTTGGATATTGCATGGATCTGGATGTCTTCTAGTCGGCCTAGATTCTCGAATTATCACAGCATGTCGTCTCCTAACACAAAGTCCCATTCGTTGGTCATTTAGGCTTTCATACCCCACAAATCTTTAAGGGTTAGTGGGATGGATTCTGTTTCATCTGAAAAAGCGTCGCAGTCATTGAAAATTTTGAAACCTGGATGGCAATGTCCTTCATCGTCAGTCCATGGTTCTGGAAAGATGAAATATGGGATGTCTTCCCTTTCTCGAACGAAATAGCCATTGAGTGTTTTTCAGTATGGTTTGAGGTTGTGGCCCTTGGTCCTTGGGTTATGGTGACCTCTGTATACAGTTTCTTCCCACTTGAATTGAGTAAGGGCACACTCTTCTTCTTCACCTTCATCATTAATGGTAAGGATATATCCTAGGCCATGTTTCGTGTGCGGTGGGGGAACAGGCGGTGGCTCTATTACCCCTTGCAAGTATTTGCCAAGTTCCAAACCAGGAAAGTAACCCTTTGCTAGCATCATTCTTAAAATAGAAAGGTTTCCAGAAAACCAAAGTGCTTTAGAGTAGTCATTCTCGTTGCAAGTCTGGATGACGTTTATGGTGCTATCCTTCTCAATTTCAAATCCACTTAACAAGTAGTCTGAAGTGCTATGTTGTACTTCAAGGATAGGGCTGGTGGTAACCATTTCTCCGTGTATTGTGACTATCGTGTTGTTGTATTTGAATTTGATGCATTGGTGTAGGGATGAAGGTACACCCCCTATGTCATGCAGCCAAGGGTGGCCAAGTAATAAGTTGAAGGATGCTGGGATGTCGATGACTTGAAATTCAACATTCATGGTGACCTGTCCCATTTCTATAGGTATTGTAACTGAGCCCAGAGCAATTCTAGCAATGCAATCATAACCTAGTATAGTGCGCCCTAATGGTTTGAGGTCCTTGTGGGTGAGACCAAATGATGATAAGGCTTTCTTTGGGAGGACGTTAATTGCGAACCCGTTGTCGACTAGAATGTGTGGCATTCGGTATCCATTAACCTTAGCAGTTATGTACATGGCCTCGTGATGATTGTTCCCATATGATGGGAGGTCCAAATCAGTGAAAGTGATGGCATTGCCAAATTGCACGTGGCCAATCATTTGAGTAAGATCGTCAGGTGTTGCTTCTGAGGAAATAGACAATTGAGCCAAAGCTTTTTTCAACATCTCGCAATGCTTATGGGTGCTCCTATAAGGTCCCAAATTGAGATGTTTGCTAGTGTTTTCTTTATCCAAACCTAACAACTTAGTAATCAATATGTTCTTTGTAAAATAAAGCCATGTAAAATTGATTTGAAGGATTTTTCTTTTTAAAGGGACAATGCTCTTTGAAGGGACAATTCCGAAAGGGTCATTTCGAAGGGACCTTATTTTTCGAAGGGACTTTTCCGAATCCTTCTTTATGGTCAATTTTACATTAGCTTTAGTTTGGTCAAAGACATAGAAATATTACCGAGTCAAAACCGACCGGTCACGGAGTGCTTCTAAAGAAACAATCTACATGATGCATGAGGCTATGCAGGGCTTAAGGCTAGGCTCCTCGCGATATGACAATCTAGATGGATTGAAGACGCGAGGTGTGATGATCCAACTTCGGAGAGACCGGCGATTAGGTGATTTCCGTCATTCGTCTTTAGTATGGGTCCCGGTTTCATCAAGGTATGTAGCGCAATGACAGTTATAATCTTGAGTGTACGTGTGTGAGAGTCAATTCTAGGTGATAGGATAAAATAGAGAGTTTTTATTTTGAAAACAAAGGAAAAAAAACAAGCAATGGCCGCACCAAGTGGTTGCCTACGCTTCTCCCAAATTGGGAAGACTCAGGTCGTTGTAGTTCCACATAAAGGGGAGAGAGAGAGAATAGAAAAATTAAATTAAAATTACAACTCCCGAATCCTCCATGGACCGGTCTTTAAACAAAAAACCAATCTCATGCAGTTTAAATAAGAATCTTTACTTAAATAAAATAAACTACAATTTTGATTCCTACATCTTAAGGTAGGCCTTGAGATGAAAGAACTCTTCATATACTGTAATTTGGGATCCCTTTGCATGTTCGAATCTTATCTTGGATCTCAAAACGAATAAGAAAAACCAGAATACAGAACGGTTTACAGAGGCTTTGTCTCGTGCGGGACAAAGGGTTTTCTCGTGCGGGACTAGCCTGAAATTGAATAGGAAATCGAATCTTTTTTTGAAAAAATCCCCTTTAATTGATGCAAGTCTAAGCCACTTTAATTTTAAACACTTTCCCAACGGAGTCGCCAAACTGTAGCTATTGTTTGAGTCACCACCTATACTATTATGAGAAAAATATAGAAAAACCATTTTAAATAGATTTGGGTTCGGGGCTTAAGTGATCGATTTGGAAGGTCAGGGAGCACCACATCCACCCAATTCGAAGATCGGTCTTGCTTAAGGGAGGTTTTAAATAATTAATTCCTTTTGAAAGAAATGAAGAAACATCCATTTAATTATATTAAATGGAATATGGGATCGATTGCTTCGAGACCATCTTCATGATTTGAAGAGGCTCTAGGCCGATCCAAGATTCGATATGCTTATACCACTCTAACAATCAATTAAAATAAATAAAGAAGAAAGGAAGATTACCTTTAGGCCGATAAATGATTTGGACAGAGTTTCGCCTTGATTCTAGACTTGAATCTTGATGTTCGTCGATCAACAAGGTTGATGGATGAATTTGGGTGTTGTTTTAGAGTGATTTGCAGGAGTCTTTCAAGGAAAGAAGCCTTTCATTCCGTTGTTTTTCCCGTCTCCCCCTGAAATACTGAAAGTCATCTAGTATTTATAGAGATTGATTTTCTTGGTCACCAAGTTTAGGAGTCTTAAGAGATTTAGGATATCTCCCAATGATGGTTCTAGATCTCTACACACTACAAAAAATAGCCCCTTTTATGACGGTCGACGGACCGAAGCAAAAAACTCCAAAATCGACAAAAAAGGTATTTGTGACGATTTATTGTCCGACTTAATTGCCTGGGTCACAAATACTTTGTGTCGGGTGGTAAACCGTCATAATTGTTTTTTGTGACGGTCTTTGTTACGGTTCAGAAACAATGCAAAAGAAACTGTGGCATATGCTTAAAAGTTATGTTATGCTTTTTTGTGACGGTTATAACCGTCACAATTGATATATTTATTACTGTTATTGACACGTCACCTCAGATAATTGTGTGCGACATATTAATTTGTGACTGTATTTGAATCGTAACATATATTTTTATGTGTCAGTTTGTTTACCATAATAATAAAACAGTGCTGATATTTTTTTTAATATTTGTTACGGTTTAAACCATAATATATATATATATATATATATATATATATATATATATATATATATATATATATATATATATATATATATATATATATATATATATATATATATATATATATATATATATATATATATATATATATATATATATATACTCCTCCGTTCCATTTTTTTATAGACTTTTGTGTTTTGTACGAGAATTAAGAAGGAAATATTATATTGAAAGTGTTGTGAGTGTGAAAATAAAATAGGAGAGAGAATGAGTGAAGAGAATAGTAAATTATAATGGTGATGCGAGTATTAAAATAATGTAGGAGAGAGAATGAGTGGAGAGAATAGTAAAGATTCCTTTCCATTTTAGGAAATTATATATTATTGTGGGACGCCCAAAAAGGAAAGTTTATATATTATCATGGGACGGAGGGAGTATATATATATATATATATATATATATATATATATATATATATATATATATATATATATATATATATATATATATATATATATATATATATATATATATATATATATATATATATATATATATATAATAGTTTCTAAAATGGTGGTATATTTTTACTAAATCGCAATTTCTAGAAAATATGTATATGAAAAAGAGAACTTCTACATTCCAAAATCAACAATACCACAATAATCCCAAAGTGCTTAATATCCAAAAGAAATAATCACATAATACTAAACATGTGCTAAATATATAACATTGTCCAAAAGCCATTATAGCCATAGAGCCATGTCAAAAGATAAACTCTAAAGTCACTAGCGGTGGAACTGTTGAAGATGTATCCTTTGCCAACAAGTAGAATCTTTCTGCGACGAATACTCCTATAAATAAAATATATAACACAAATATTCGGTATATATATATATATATATATATATATATATATATATATATATATATATATATATATATATATGCATGCATATGTAAAAGTAAAATTATGCTAAGGAAATTAAAAGCAATAAAAAAATATTTACTACCTCCGTTCGAAATAAATGTCACATTTCTTATTTTAAAACGTGTCATTCATATTGGAAAGACTTAAAAATAAAGGAAACGTGTGACATTTATTATGGGACGAATGGAGTATTAGTTGATTCATATATATGATACAATAAAAAATAATTATAAACTAACTACACTTACCTGAAAACACAAATCACACTAAAGCATTAGCTAGACATTCCATCAAGCCCATCTTCCGTACCACCAGATGTTGAAGGATTCACCTATGTATATGAATCAAAAACTATGAAATCACAAGAAATAGAAAATGAGAGATGACATAAAGATGCTCATAACATCACTTGTGAGTAAATGAAACAAGGTATATAAAACCAAACAATTTATGGAAAATTAAAGCTATTTATATAATAAAATTACTAACCTGACTAACACTAGATGGAATATGAGGAGAATCATGCCGAAGAGTGTGATTACTCTCATACGCAGCACGCAAAGCATCAAGCTCAGCCCGCAAAGCATCATACATGGCTTGTATAGCATCTTCTTGTTCCTTTAACATTCTTTGTATCGTATCCAAGGAAACATTCATGGATGTGGATTTTGGACCTTTGAATGCAGTTGGAGTCGGGCCAAGACCAAACATTCGGACACGACCATGACCATCAGATCCCATGACTTCTGTGAATACTTGGCCTGTAAATTCAGGCGTACGCTCATCTGGTGGTATCTCAGAGAGTCTTCTCTCCATCTGGGTCTTTGAAATGATAAACAAATATATGAAATGTTTAGATACACATATAAAAATAAAAGATCATCAACAAGAACCATATAACCAGTAAATTTCACTTACAATTATGGGCTCAGCCTCTTGAGTAGGACCTGCATTCTTCATTAATCGAGTTTTGCGGAATACACTAGGGCGTCAGGTGTCCTCTCCTTTTTTTCTCATCTGTACACATTAATTAAAACAATTGCATAACATACAATATGTACATATCCAAAGTATGTAATTATACTATGATTTTGTGGTCAAGAATTGTGATACTCTGAAAAATCCAACTATTTTAAATTACCTCTTAACGGACATTAGCAAAGGAGGTTCTTCCTGTCCAGTGAAGGAGCTCATGTTGCTCACGGTTACCTTTGTTCCTAGTCTATTCTTCCTGCAAGCAAATAATATGAACTAAGTTATTTGTAAAATACGTCTAAATTATTTGCACAGAAGCACAAGGGGACAAAATGCCTGAACATCTGTAAGCCTCCAATGATCTACTAGTTTCTCCCAATCTTCTTACTTCACACGTGCATCACTAGGGGTTTTCAACCTTATATATGCATCGTCTTTAAATGGAACATAATAGTCCTTTTTCACTCTTCCCTTCCAATTTCTCCAAAGAGACCCAATAGTTATCAAACAAACACGCTTGAATGTATCAGGAGCATCAGTATTGTCCTAGAATCAGAGTAAACCATAATTATAGCTTAATTTTAGGTTTTTATTTTTTAGGGCTCTTGAGTTATTAGTTGTATACCTGCATCTCCTTCCACACATCATTTTTATTATAATCGGGAACCTTACGCTAGTCAGAGTAGTGAAGGGGAAATCTAACTCCATATTTTGCTATAATACCAAGCCTTGTTGCAAATTCAGTTGAGTTCTCCCCACATACTTGCATATGCTTGTTGAAAGTCAAGTGCAATTTATAGCTGGCTTCACCCCATTCTTTGCAACCGGCAGCTGGACCACGACCATTCTTAACAAATTCTTGTCCATCAGGTCCATCTGCAAGGGCATGAACACGAGGCCATGAGATTGTGCTTGGGAACTAAATATGAAAGTTATAACAGAAAACACAAAATAAAATGTCACCCAGTTATTCTAGTAGTTACAAAGACTAATAAGCTGCTGAAGGAATCAAAAGAAGAGTGAGATATGGCCTTATGTACATAGAAATTCAATACAAGATTCACCAACTACAAATTCTTTTCAGCAAAGTACTATCATGAGAAGAAACAAATCTAAGCATTAAACTAATATCATTCTGAAATAAAAGAGCTTAAACGTACATAATACGAGGCTGATAAACTGTTAAAGATTACAAAATGCAAAATAAGATGAAGAACAGGAATGGAATTATTGGACTCCTATGACAAGAAAGCAGGCAGTATGGTGATTATCGGAAAAGTCCTGCCCGTGCAGAGACTAGGAACTCTGATGGATGTTCTAGGCTTGAAGCCAGGTCACCTGACAGCCAAAGAGATCTGGATGTATCTAGCCCTCCTATTGTCTGACCTGTTAGAGAGATACTTGGTGAAAATGTATCTCCCCTTCGGGTTATCATTGAACCCCCTCCCAAAGCCAACAGTGGAAGGTCAGTAGATGGCCCCATACGCACACAGGTTAGAAATCTCTTCCATACAGTGGTTTGTACTGTATGCCATCTTGCTATGATGCAATCTCTTGGCAAGTTTAAAGCTGTTTTGTTTATGAAAGAGGGACAATACACTCACTGTTTCTATCTCTCCCTCCTGTTCTTCATCTTATTTGCGTCTAGCTTGTTTTTTTTTCTCTACGTCCACAAGCATGTTTTTGACCTTTTGTCATAGGAGTCCAATAATTCCATTCACTGACATTTTACATTTTAGCATGGGTCAAATATTGAGGATGAATGGATAAATGTGGAAGTGAATGCATATCTTTCTAGGCAATGCTAAATGGAAAGACAAGTGAAAAGGCTAGGCTACCATGAAACGGGAATGGCAGTATGGATTGTCTCATAGTAGTTGCAATAGAAGGTACAATACATATTGGGTACATTACATTATCAGCAATCTCATAGTTGTTAGAGGCATAGAGCGAGAGGCCGGCGAGACACAAGTAGTGATTAGAGAAAAACGAAAATATAGGAAAGATAATCAAACAAGATATTGAATGGCAATAATATATGAAACTATGTTGACAGCTGCATAAATTCAACATCCCCTCAAGCTTCAAACAAAAAAATAAATAGTAATGCAAGTAGAGGGTTATAGGAAATAAAAGGGACAAAACTGAACATGAGCCTGACCCTGCGCTTCATAGCATATGGCCTAAAAGGAAAAGGGAAACTTTGCAAAATTAGGGAGATTTTAAAAGCTTGGGCAATAAAAAAGTAGCAGAGGAATAAAGTTCTGAGCTTGCTGCTGGCGGAGGAGCAGTCATCTCTTCCCTCTTTCTCTTTCTCTCTAACGCGCACATACACACACACACACCAACAGTCTAGTCGTGTCTCTCTCCCTCGCACTTACTCCACCGTCAACACTCAAAGATACAAACTATTTATGACTCATTAAAGACCAAGACCTAAACATTGTAACTTAAGACTGAAAATTGTCTCTGCGCTATGTTTCAACCCATGGATAAATGTGGCATTAAACAAAACCAACCAGGTGGTTGCCTTTCTCCCATGTCAATCACTTCAGTCATCAATGAAAACTAAAACTCTACCTTTTAAAATGTTATTTGTGTGCTCCACAATTCCATAAATCTGGTGAAGGCTACAGACATCCTTTCAGTTAAAGATTAAATATCTGGCAATTTATCATTCCATAAAATACTCACAATCTGTAAAAACTAATTACTGCAGTAAATTAGCTCACACATTTTTTCTAGCTTACCTCCCATTCTCTAATTCATTTTTCGTTACCTTGATTTTTCTCAGCAAGTTGGTGCTCCTCAGATGTTTGTTGAGATTGTGCTTGGGAATGAGCTGATGTCCGAATTGTTGTTTGTCATTCATTTGCTGCTTGAGGATGTGATTAATCTCTTTGGCCCCATGATTAAGCTGCAAGATCAAATATGAAAACATAACATTTAGCATGTAAACATATCACTTTGAAGTAAAAAAAGAGCATATTTACAGTTAAGTAAAGCATCATGTAGATAGTGAAAATGCAAAACATGACCATAAATTACTGGCAACTTTGATCAACCATATAAGCAAAAAAATCACCAAAATGTATACTAATAAAACTATTGAATAAACTTTAAGAATCTAGACATTAATAATAGAAGACATTGACCATCTAATCCTCATCCATTTCTTCTGAATTGTCATTGTCACTATCATTTGAGTCACTATTATCCATATCCTTTAACTTTTTGTATGCTGCAGCAGCTTTCGCAGCATCTACTTCTATTTCTTCAACTCCTTCCCTTGCTGTAAGTACCCCAATCTGGATCTCCCTCTTCTCTCCTCTCCCCCTAGCCTTCAGGCACCCCTCTAAGACCCTTCGGGGCAATCCCGGCCCCTTTCGGATCATTCCGAGGCCTTCCGAGCCCCCTTGTGGCGCTCCGAAGCCTCTCCGAGCGCTCCCCCGATGCTCCCTCGCTGCCCCGAGGCACTCTCAAGGTACTCTGAGGCCCCTCGTGGTACTCTGAGGCCTTGCCTGGTCTTTCCCAAGGCGTCCCGGCTCTTTCCGAGTCAAACCGGCAACTCGAACGCACGTCGAAACTCTACCCGAATCCAACCGACGATTCCAACACACGCCGAACCTCTGCCCGAGTGACCATTTCCATCTCAACGCACGCCGAACCTCTGCTCAAGTTATCTCTATGATCCCAACGCACGCCGAAACTCTGTCCGCAGACAATCGGCTCATCCCGAAGCAATCCCGATCCGTACCGGAACACTATTCCATCCTCAAACACTATTTCCCAGCGGAAGACAGACACGAACCAACATTGGTAAGGCTTCCTTCCATTACTATTTCAATACACTTCAATAAAGCAGTGTACAATGTAGACATCCGATACAACATGCATTTTTAAAAGCACATAAACACACACACAACAGTTAAAGAATATTAGGGGTATCCGAAAGACTCGTTTTTACGAGGCAACTCGGGTGAGCTCTAAGATTCTAATATTCTCTTCCCGAGAAGTCATCTGACCTCCGAACTCAAAAATCTCATCACACAACAAAAAATAGTTTATTTTTAAACTGATGCCCTTTTTCAATGTTTCGGGCTTAATAAAAATGGTGTGGCGACTCTACAAGCAAAACACAGCGAGACACCTCCAACACCGCACAACACGCAAAAATGGGAATAAGCCAGATGGCGGGGCGCGAACGCGCTGCCTCTCGGATCCGGGCGACATTCCCGAACGCGGCGACGAAATGCGAGACGGTGCCGGGGCCAAATCCGCGCGCGAGCCGGATCCGGGCAGTTTCAGTTGGCGACTCCGCTGGGGACTTTTTGTTTTAAAAAACTTTTAAACAAAACAAAAGATTTTTAAAACGATGATGAGGGTCAAACTTTCATTTTACCCCTTTCTTTAACTGTTGTGTGTGTGTGCATGTGCTTTACTTTTTATTTTACAAAAAAAAAAAAAATACAAAAAAATGTATCAATATACATCTGTGTACATACATTTAAAATTCTTCAAAAAACTTCTGTTTTACTCAGAAAAAGAATTTTAGAGATAGCACACTACTCGCACTGTTGCCTCGGTTACACCGCACACTACTCACACTGCTGCCTCGGTTACACCGCACGCTACGCGCACTGCTGCCTCGGATATACTGCACACTACAACCCTTAACCCGGAGTGGTCTCAGTTGCAGTCCGTTTGGTCTTCCTAGGCCTCTTGGACGCGCACGGGATCATTCCAAACATCCCATCCTAGCCAAGCGTCAACCCTGCACGTTTGAGTCTTGAGTCACACTCTGTCCAGACTCGGTTGGTTTTTACCCAATCCGTGTCATACAAGCCTGGATACATATCCCATGTCGGCCATTTTCTGAGTCGAAGCTCGAAACCCAAGATCCCTTGCTCAAGCAAAGCGATGAAAGGTCATGCTAAAATCTTGACCTGATCTTGATTTCCGAAGCTACACCCAGACGAGGTTCCATCCCGGATATACATCCATGCTCGCATGACACCATGTCATCAAGCCTTTAATACGTCAGCCATGACGATATGACCCAGCCAACGCCTAATGTCACAGATCCCTTGCATAAGCAAGGTAAAGAGAGGTCATGCCGAACTCTTGACCCAATCTTGACTCAATGGCCGGCTCGGTTCACTATTCACATGGCTAACGCATTAAAACGAACATGACAGGCTCGGTCCTTAGGTTCGATTTTTGTTTTAGGCCGGTGGAAACCACTTGCCCTATAGGACCCTCGCCCGGGGTTGTCCACCCTGGGATGTCGAAATACAGGTGCAAAACGAGGGGCTTATAGCCGCACAGACGGTCTCCACTGACCCAAGATCTAGCATAGTTGCGAAAAAGAAGAGCAATCTTTTCCAACCTACCTAGGACTCTGAGAAAACACGTTTTAAGTAAATTAAAACAACAAACAAACAAAAAAAAAAAAAGAAACGGAAACCGCATGTCACATGAGCTTTCCCCCTCTTATCCCGAAAGGCCTTCCCGTGTCTAAACCTTGCCCGTCACCCCCTCCAGCGAACCGTGAGTGGTTGAGAATACCCGGGAGCCGCCTTTTCAGTATCGAGGTCACAAGGTCTGACAGCCCTTCCAGTTCAACGGTCCGCACCGTTCGCCACTCCCCCATGACGAGATCAACAGATAACAGTGAGGGAAACAGAACCCCGCCACTAAGGAACCTTCAGACAATGGAGGAGGTGCTGCGAGCCTTCGAAACTATCAAGAAGCCCCAAGAAGAGCAGCAAGCCTGGATCGTAGACACCCTGCGTCTTCGAGGAACCGTTGCAGTTCCCCAACCTGACGGAACCTTCGTTCTCATAGAAGACGAAGAAATACCGGCTCCCCCGATTTCTCAAAGCTATCAGCAGGTCCCACCTCTGCCAAGCTACGAGATCCCAACGACGCAAGGCAGCTCTCGCTCTAAGCTCCCCTCAGGCATCAGTCAAGCAGCTCCGACATGCCCTCCTCAGCACAGTCAGTTTCCCAGCTCTGCACACCAAGCTCAGTATCAACAGCACACATACGTGCCTACACCGCCAGATCCCAGTGAATCTCGGTATACCTTAGGATTCAATCCTCTGCCTCTATACGAGCCTCGCAGCCATAATCAAAAGTCCCCATGCTTACCTGGGATAGGCATCCCGAGCGGATATCCCGACATCTCGAGCTTGCCACCTGCTAGTCTGCCACTTGGGGCTAATGAATCATTTCCCCAATTCCCAAACACAACCCTTAGCGGACCTGGCAATCACGCCCTTAACTTCAACACTCAAGGGTATGGGTTGGTATACACTCAACTACCTCCCCAAGACTCCCGAATGGCGATCCCATCAGCCAATCCACCTCCATCTTCGGTTTCCATTCCCGAAAACAGTAACCCACCTCAACCAGCCGATCCCCACATGGCTTGGCTGATCGAGCAAATGAAGGACATGCAAGGCAAGCTAGCCAGTTCTCGGAAGGACTCCCTCCTGCCCACTGATCCAAACAAGGTGGTTCCACTCCCTCCGAATTTTAGGATGTCGGAAATGGAAAAGTTTAGCGGGACAGAATGCCCAAAAACCCACATCGACACCTATGTCTTGGGAATGAGAGCCAAGGGGGCAACCCCTCAACAGATGGCGGATCACTTTCAGCATTCTCTCAAATCCACAGCGCTAAGGTGGTTCCTCAATGTAAAGGCAGAAAACCGCTCCACGTGGGACCAAATCAGCGAGATCTTCCTGGAGAAGTACCGCGCCAACCTTGAGTGGGAGACAAACCGCCACGATCTGCAAGCCACCGAACAAAAGTATGACGAACCAGTAGGCGAGTTCTACAAAAGATGGAACTGGAAGCTTAGTGAGATAATGGATCCACTTTCCAAAGAAGAATAGATTGACATCTTCCATTCTTGCCTCAAGCCATCTCTAAGGACCTTGATCAGCCATCACTTCTATCCGGATCTCCGTGCCATGGTCAATGTCGGAACTATGTTTGAGAAGACTCTGAGCCTTCAGAAGACAACAACAGCCCCTGCTTCATCTTACCGCTATCGGACAAACCTGTCAACTTCAACACCTGTCCCGAACAAAGGTAAAGAAGCAGCCGGAATGGTACACTACATCCATAACGGAGCTCAAGTAAACCGTGATCAAGCAGCCCCAAGGAACAACAATCCCCCTCGCTTCCCACTGTTCCAGCATTTTGACAACCTCGAAATGCCTCTGGGCCAAGTATTTGAAGCTTTGGTAAAGCGAAATCTTCTCAAACCTCTCGAGAATTTCCAACCAAAGACTCCCAAGCCCAACATGGATATGAGCAAGCACTACGCCTTCCACAACTATCCCGGCCACACCACCGACAATTGCTTTGTGCTAAAGTAGGTGGTCCAGGGGCTAATCGAGGAGGGAACGTTGGAACGCCCTCGTGGCCCCAATACCATCGAGAATCCATTCCCCCGGAACGACAGGGTGAACACGATAACCTTCGACGAAACTCCAAGCGAGAGCAGACCCCCTGCAATTTCTGAAACCGTCAGTATGCTATCCCGCTACGACTGGGAACGTGAAACCAGAGTCAAATGGTCTCGTGACCGAGAATCCAGACAAGAACGCCCAAGGGCAACTGTCTCCCTACGATCTTTGCCCCGACCAAGGCACACCAATAGATGGATCGAACGCTCCCCAGAGGAGACTGAGTTAAATGGCAGCACGGGAAGCAGTCTAGCTTTCAAAGACAATGATTTGCCGATATGTGAGAATCGACACAACGAGGCCCTCCTCATCCTCATAAAAATAGAGATGTTCTTCCTCCCGAACGTCTTAATTGATAACGGCTCCGCAGTCAACATCATCGCTTTGAGCACACTGAAACGACTCCGTATCGACCGCTCCCTGATAAGGCCTTCACCCCGGGTAATCCGAGCCTACGACTCCACTGCATGACCAATCGTAGGAGACATCAATCTGAGGATCCAGTTTGATGCACAACTGGAGTCGGTAGAGTTCCAAGTCGTGGAATCAAACTAACCTTCTCTGCCATGCTGGGATGACCTTGGATACATCAGATGAAAGGCGTATCATCTACTCTTCACCAATGCGTGAAATTCTTCAATGCCAATGGAATGCTCGAGGTAATCCGCGGAAGCAGCACAATGGCAAGCGCTTGGCCAGCAAGCTACGACCCAGAAGAAGGTCCCGACATGACCGAATACTCTTCTCCAGATGAATCTCCAGTCCTGTCCCGCTACGAAGTGGATCCCTACATCCACGCTCTAAGCCGCGACGAACTAGAAATCAAAGAGCTCATGGGTCAAGACGACAACTCTGACATATGTGACTGCGAAGAATGCTTAAGAGAGGATCAAGAGATGAACGCCAAGATGGAGATTGACCAAGGAGTAGACCCCTACTTCGCCGAGAACCCTCTTGCAAACTGGCTCATCACCGACCCACTGGTACAATACAACCCTCTGGCCGACACTCTCGGATCTCACGGGGATAGCCATCACAGCATAGTCCAATTCAACATCCCGGTGTCGGACCTAGATGAACAGTGGCGCAACCTCCTCCAAAGCCTAATCAGGGGAGGAGAGATAGCATGCCCCCTCGAGTCAGACATTATAAATGTCGTCCAAGCAAAGATCCCAGATAAAGAGGCGGATTCTATGAAAATGATCAACATCAGCAAGAATCAACTCCGAATCAGCGAATGCTTCGCCCTCCTGGAAGTAGCCCTCAGCAACTTCTATCATCAAGGTCCCCCAAGGACTGGTTACAACACTAATGGAGGGACATCATCAGAGGAGCAACCAAAAACCTCCGCGATCTAGTTTGAAGTCGAACCACATACAAGCTATCCTTCGGGATCCGTGCCAACTGAAGATTGGCCACCAGAACCATCGCCACTCCCTCTAGAGCTACAGCCTGCCAAGAGTAATGAAGCCTGGTCCAATCCTTCGTCGCCTATAGTCTAGCTTCGAGTGATGTTGTCTGTGAATTCATGTCTTTCGAGTCATCTGATGGCTCTACGCCGGAAGATCGTGAGTCCATAATCAACAATGTACAGTCTTTGCACTTTCAATAAAAGGTCCAACCTTTCTAGAATATCCTTTCATTGCATCTTTAACAAATAATGAGTTAACTAATCAAAACAGTTAATAACAACTCATCTACACAAAGAAGCAAACACATTAATTGAATAAATGCATCAAGCAAACATTTAAGCATGTTGTCAAACGAGGGAAAAACTGGGCCCAAGCTGCCGAGGAGGTTTTAATCACAGCGATTTGCGAGATTGCTGAAGAGCCAAAGAGACGCAAGTCCGAAGCCATTTTCAGCACAACCAGATCTTCCCATACCTCAAAAACGGGGAAACCGCCTTCATTAAAGAGGAAGATCAACGCAGGGAAGGAGTCAAAGCCAAGAGCATCATGGCCCTAAAACGCCTCGCCTCTCACTTTGTCATCCTTGGGGACATGCTATACTAGAAACGCTACCAAGGACCACTCCAACAAACAAGAGGCAAGGAAGCTACGGAAAAGACCATCAAAATGACTTGTCAAGGGATCATCCAACCTCCCAACACAAAGCCCAAGCAAAAGGGATTGCCGTCAAGGCCCAGGCTGCTTCAGTCCGCAAATACAATAGAAAAGTCCAAAGATGGACGTCGTCGAGGCTCACAAAAGAAACAAAAGCAAACAAGAGATCTTGCGTCTCGACAAAGCTTTAAAAGTAAATCACAAATCACTAACGGTTACAACATTTCTTGATGAGTTCAAGCACGGTCTACTCTCAAGTTCACAACATGATAAAAGACAGCTAAATACATTTAACAAATAATGTGTTTGCAATGCAATGAATGGATACCTAGGAGGTCATTCCGCGCCATCTGCGCTTGTCCCCTCGCCATTCTTCCCTTTTTTCCCTCGTCCCCGGCGAGTCTTCTTTTGCTCTACACGAGCCAACTCTGCGTCTCTCAGTCCGAGATTAGGGGTCCTCCCCGTAGAGTCAGACAATCCAGCAGCTCGCAAGGCTTCATTCTCTCGTGCTTCGGCTCGGATCTCCTCCCTGCGAGTCTGCAAAAGAGGACCTCTCTCCGTCAGTCGGTCAAATCTAGTCTCGTAGTCAAACAAAGTGTCTCCCGTCACGTCCTGAGGGTCATACCAGGCTTTGGCACTCCTAAGGCAGTAGATACTATGGCAATCGGGCCCCAGAATCGCTCCACGCCTACTCCCCAAAGCCACTTGGGACTGCCCCACACGCTGCTCATACCAGGCCAAGTACCTGGTAGTCAATACGACACTCTCCCGATGTCTAAGGAGCACCACAGGAGGGAAAGCGGAATACTTTCATACCCTCAGAAAATATGAAAGAGCACCTGGAGCTGCCATACAAAGAGGAGCTACCTCCGCAGTAGCAAGGTTATCCCAGCCCAACAAAGGCTCCTGCTTCATCCCAAACTGTCGGGAGACAAGCGACGGAATATAGAAAGAGGACCAAGACAAACCTGGAACTCTGACAACATAGGACCCTTCCTGAAAGGCCCTCCTAGTCTCAATCCCCCAGTGCGGAACCCACCAGCGGATCTGATGCGTACCAAGCTGTGCCATCCATCTCTCTCAGGCAGGCTGGTCCATATCCAACACAAGAGGACGCTGAGCAAATGTCCACGGGCTGAACGACGCCGGAGCCTCACGCATAGCCTGAAGCCTCTCCCGCAGCCACAAGTTGAGCAAAGCAGGGCTTCCCCCTCTCATGAACCGATCCCCAGTCGCCAGATGATCAATACCATGAAGAGTCTCCCCTAGCACCAACGGGACAATATCCTCTCCAGCTCTGCAGTGCCCAACCACATCCAGCAAAGTACCGTCACATACCCCAAGGGAGCTGACCATGAAAAGCGTCGCTATCACGCACAAGGCAAATGCATCCCAAGAGACGTCACTCTCATCATCAATCATAAACTGCTTCGGCAGCGTAGAAATGTCAATATGACCCGAATCAAGGATCATGCCCTACACTTCTCTAACGAAGTCTGAAGAAAGCACGCAAGCTTCACGCTCACGGCAGCACCGCCAATTAAAGGAAGCGAGATGGCCTCCACCTCCGGTCCTCCAATCAAAACCCGAAAATCCTCGAAGGTGGGCACCATCTCATTGTAGGAGAAGCAATACACATGCCTCCTGACATCCCAGAACTTCGCGGCAGCCCGCAACAACTCCCAATCAGGAACCAACTCCTTAAGGGACCTAACCGAGCAAAGTCGAAACCTTACCTCGAAAGCCCGCCTCTGATGCCTCATACGGTGTCGCATCAACATTTTCAGCCGCTCAAGGAAGTGTACTTGCCGCTCCTGCAAAAGCCTTGGCAAAATTCTTGGAACGTACGAAGAATCCATGGCAAAAATGGAGGTTCCTAGAGAAAATGGGGAAGAAAGCTCGAAAATGGCTGCAAATGGGGAATAGGGGAAGTCCAGACATCCGGAAAGCCTTTATACCTTCCCAAACGAAAAGGTGATCCGTACAAACCTCCTTGCACACCAAGTTGGTCCGTAGGGACCTTGTTGCATCATGGCCCCACTTTCCCAGCAAACAGGCCAACAACCACTGTTCCCAGCAGGACCTTGCTCCAAACTGACCAAACACTGGCCAAAGTCATTCCCGGCAAGCATACACTACCCACAAATGCACTCCCAGCTCACGTGGCATGTACAAGTAAAAAAAAAAATAGCAACAATTCCTAGGACAATTCTCGGGAATCACAAAATATGGCATTACATCTTAAAATAGAATATTTTGCGGTGCAAATGCAAATGTTTTATTACAGGTACATATAATGTCTGTTGCTAAACAAAAAAAAGAAGAAGAAGATATGGAAAGAGGGAAAGAAAATGAGCCCTAATTCGACTCTTCAGCATCATCATCATCACCAACATCCTCCAGCGAGAAATTGGGCACCCCGGCAAACTCGCCAGCCACACCCTCGTCGTCAGAATACTGAACCCCCTCCTGGGGTAGGTACTCAAGATACTCGGAAGGGTCAAACCCGACAAAAGGGTCAAAGAAGGAAGGCTCTGACGAACTCTCCCCCGGTGCCTCCTATGAAGGCCAGAACTGGTGAAAGACCGGCGGCCTCTGGACTCCCGAAGACGTCCCGGCATCCATGCTATGCCGTCCCCGAGAGGTTCCCTCCTGCTGCGGCTCTGGCTTAACCCTCGATGGAGGAACATCCACATAATGCCTCGAAGGCATCGGCTCGTACGCCGGCACCCGCCTCAAAGACCGGCAAGACAGCTTCCTCGCCATCTTCTTCGCAAAAGATCGCATCGCCACATAACGGCGAGTCAGCATGTCATAGGCTCTCCCCGGGACCTGCACGAGCAAACAGCCAAAGAAACACTCAGCTAAAGAGATACATGCATACAAAAAGAGAAAAATACAGGAAAAGATGCCAAGACGGAAAAGAGTAAGCACACTCACCGGCACATCAGGGTCAACTCGGTAGGCATTTGGAGCACGCTCGGGGGCCAGTGCGGCCTCTGCCTCGAGGAATCCCAGCGAACATATGTGAAATCCGGCCCAGGCACCGAATCCTCTGGGGGACCTGGCGGGCCAGCCTCCCTCTCCCTCGCCAACACCTGTGGTGTCCTCAACTTCCTCCTCACGAAGGTCCCATACTCCTCTCCAAACAAAACAAACTCATCGGCACTCACACCGCCCAAATATCTCTCAAACTCCAGCACGTCCATCTCACGGGAATCCATCATCCCTAAAGGCGGGTCCCTCGAAGCCAAGGGGAGCATACCCGGACCATGCTGCCAAAAGACCCTCTCTCCCAAGTACATGACGTCGCAGGTCAGGCCACGCAGCATCTTCCGCTGCGCCGTCACCGCGGTAGCCCCCTCGAACTCATCGGCCCCATATCGAGCCCAGGGGTACAGATCAAAATCTTTCGGACTGTCTCTCCCCAGATGCTCCTGCACATCCCCATAGGCAATGGTGAGCTTCCCCCTACTTGTCCTCCTCCTCCTCGCCGGACGGGCCCAGCCCAACATAGCAGGATAGGCCGCTATGGCCTCAGGATCTCGATCCCACGGGAAACAACGGAAGATCTTGTAGAACCACACCTGTGACAAAAACAGAAAAGGTTCAGTGCAAAAGAAGGCGGAGAAATGACAGAGTTGCTAAATCAAAAACAAAGAATAAACTCATACCTCTAAAGCAAAATCAAAACGACCCCAAAGAACTAGCCACGCATCGGCTAAACCGGTCCAAAGAGAAATAAAGCTCCGCCAGGCCTGCCTTGCCCCAAGCTATATCACAGACCCTCTCCAAATCAGTCAAACTCTCCAGTAGAGCAAAGGGAGCCGTAGTCGCGTGGTTCGAGAACAAAGTCTCGAAAAGGGCGAACCATAGGAAGGAGCGTGCCAGCTGCTCCGCCGTCACCATACCGGTACCACGGCAATAGGCCCCAATACTGGCCATAATCCGCATCTCCACATCGGTACAAAGATGCCTGGGGCCTCATGCGAGGAAGAGGCGCAAAGCCCAGCAACTCAGCCAATACGTCCTCGGCTATCCTATCCCTCCACCGCACTGGCCCTCCTTTGAAGAAAAGCCCGGTGATAGCAGCAAAATCGGTGGGCGTCACCGTCACCTCGCCCCAGCTCAGATGGAAGGTATGGGTGGTATCCCACCAATACTCAGACAAGCCTAGGAAGATACTCTTGTTCTTCCTCGTATCAGAAATCCCGGCCAAGTTCTCCACGAACACGCCCAGGCCGGAAGCATAGACCAATCTCTTAGGGCTCGGCCCGCCCTCTATAGAGATATCCGGCAACTGCTGCCACAGCTCCACTACTGCCTCGAGCGACCCTCGAGACTTCATCTTCTTGGCTTTCCCCGACAAAAGCCTCACATCCTGCAGGTAAACACAGCAAAGGTACGTCAGTCACAGTACTTAATGCAAAACACAAAAAAATATATATATATGGGTCCGTCCCAACATTGCACATAATTTTCAAATGCAGTCCGTCACAAAACACGGCACACACTGTACAAAGGCCTATTTCAGCAGATTCAATGCAGTTTGGTCCTTAACCCAACGAAACCAACACCGACCGTCATCGTAAGCCCGGACATCGCCTACTTAATGGCAACTCAAGCACCGGCCATCGAAGTATGCCCGAACTCCTTCCCCAGCAAGTCAAAAGGGAATTCTTGCAAACTGTACAAGACCGCATATCCCAAGCACCGGCCGTCATCGTAATCCCGGACATCGCCTACTAAACGGCAACTCAAGAACCGGCCGTCATCGTAAGCCCGGACCTCGCCCACTAAACAGTAAAGCAAGCGCGAAAAAGAGCTAGCACCTCCAAGCTCAAATCCCAAGGCACAAGATGCCTCCAAAACGCCAGACGGTGAATCAACCACCGGCCATCAAAGCAAGACCGAAGTCACCTTCTCAGCGGAAAAAGCCCCTACAAGGCCACATATCCCCAACAGATGAACATCGGCAGTCAGCGTAAGTCCAACCTTTCCCCCGGCGGATAAAACGCAAGGCATTCACGCCTCTCACAATAAAAGCACAAGGCAGCCACGCCTCCGCAAACCGCAGTCAGAAGACGAATCAATTCCTTATACATGACACGATCGCAGACAGAAGACGAATAAAGTCCTCATACCTCCAGCCCAGAAGGCTTTAAACCACTCGGTCCAGAAGACCGCATAAACCTCCCAAATCACTACCTCCAGCCCGGAAGGCTTTAAACCACTTGGTCCGAAAGACCGGATAAACCTCCCAAATCACTATCTCCAGCCCGGAAGGCTTTAAACCACCCGATTCAGAAAATCGTAAAATTTCCACCTCAGGACGCCACCACGTCCTCACAATCGACCTCGGCGGTCACACCACAAACCATCTTCTAGTAAGATTGCACACCAAGGATGCCACCACGTCCTTACCACTGACCTATGCGATCACCCCAGGACGCCACCACGTCCTTACCACTGACCTATGCGGTCACCCCAGGACGCCACCACGTCCTTACCATTGACCTATGCGGTCACCCCAGGACGCCACCACGTCCTTACCACTGACCTATGCGGTCACCCAAGGATGCTACCACGTCCTTATCACTGACCTATGCGGTCACCCAGGACGCCACCACGTCCTTACCACTGACCTATGCAGTCACCCCAGGATGCCACCACGTCCTTACCACTGACCTATGCGGTCACCCCAGGACGCCACCACATCCTTACCACTGACCTATGCGGTCACCCCAGGACGCCACCACGTCCTTACCACTGACCTATGCAGTCACCCCAGGATGCCACCACGTCCTCACAGTCGACCTTGGCGGTCACACGACACTTCAGGGAACCACCACGCCCGTACACACTCACAATTTCATGACCTCTGAACTACGACCAGGCTTGATTCCCGCTAGGGATACGTAGGAATTCTATCACAGGGTCCAGCTATCGACCTATACGGTCACCCCAGGACGCCACCACGTCTTTACCATCGACCTATGCGGTCACCCAGGACGCTACCAGGTCCTCACAGCCAACCTATGCGGTCACTCACAAGATACCATCACATCCTCACACGGAGTTTCAGTCACAAGGACACCTCACGTCCTCGTGCACAACAACACTCACCCCACACTCACGAACTACGATCAGGCTTGATTCCCGCTAGGGATACGTAGGAATCCTATCACAGGGTCCAGCCAACTGACCTAAAAGGTCACACAACAAGACACCGCCATGTCCTTACACACTGACTTACACGGTCACTTCCTCTCCCAGCACGCGATCCAGATTAGGACCCTTATCTTATCGACGACCCCACTTCCTCCATAAGTGACGTCCCCGAGGGGCTTCTGTAAGTACCCCAATCTGGATCTCCATCTTCTCTCCTCTCCCCCCAGCCTTCAGGCACCCCTCTAAGACCCTTTGAGGCAATCTCGGCCCCTTTCGGATCATTCCGAGGCCTTCCGAGCCCCCTTGTGGCGCTCCGAAGCCTCTTTGAGCGCTCCCGCGACGCTCTCGCGCTGCCCCGAGGCACTCTCGAGGTACTCCGAGGCCTTGCCTGGTCTTTCCCAAGGCGTCTCGGCTCTTTCTGAGTCAAACCGGCAACTCGAACGCACGCCGAAACTCTGCCCGAATCCAACTGACAATTCCAACACACGCCGAACCTCTGCCCGAGTGACCATTGCAATCTCAACGCACGCCGAACCTCTGCTCAAGTGATCCCTACGATTCCAACGCACGCCGAAACTCTGTCCGCAGACAATCGGCTCATCCCGAAGCAATCCCGGTCCATACCGAAACACTATTCCATCCTCAAACACTATTCCCCAGCGGAAGACAGACACGAACCAACATTGGTAAGGCTTCCTTCCATTACTATTTCAATACATTTCAATAAAGCAGTGTACAATGTTGACATCCGATACAACATGCATTTTTAAAAGCACACACACACACACAACAGTTAAAGAATATTAGGGGTATCCGAAAGACTCGTTTTTATGAGGCAACTCGGGTGAGCTCTAAGATTCTAATATTTTCTTCCCGAGGAATCATCTGACCTCCGAACTCAAAAATCTCATCACACAACAAAAAATAGTTTATTTTTAAACTGATGCCCTTTTTCAATGTTTTGGGCTTAATATAAATGGCGTGGCGACTCTACAAGCAAAACACAGCGAGACATCTCCAACACCGCATAACACACAAAAATGGGAATAAGCCAGATGCCGGGGCGCGAACGCGCTGCCTCTCAGATCCGGGCGACATTCCCGAACGCGGCAATGAAATGCGAGACGGTGCCGGGGCCAAATCCGCACGCGAGCCGAATCCGGACAGTTTCACTTACCCATTCAGATTCATCATCTATTACAAGTCGGGTTTCATCTAATTGTTGGAGGCTATATGGCTACACTTGAGGTACCACTACCACTGAATTCTCATCATGATACATGTCAAAAAGATATCTACTAGTCATCTTGTTGGCAACATGCCATTCTGGATCAACCGGATCTGGCACATATATTGCTTGTACAGCTTGTGATGCTAAGATGAAAGGTTCATCCGTCACCTTATTTTCTCTATACAACAAATGATTGAAATTAATAGATGAGAGATTGAATTCATCTATCAACTTTCCCTTTTTTTTTATCGACCCAATCACATTTGAATAAAACAATTTTCATATCATAACCATAGGTTATTTCAATGATATCTTTCAACTCTCCATAAAATATAACATCTCCTAAAATAGGATTCTTATCCTTTGTAGATGTGTAACTCCTTGTATTAGCCTCTATGCAAACTCCGTTGTTACTTGTTACTTTACTGTTAATCCTTTCCTTTGTGCAAAACATGAATCCATTAATGTTAAAGCCAGAAATTCTTCGAGCTTGGTCAATTGGTCCAGCAGCTAATTTTCTTATTTCCTCTAGTTTCTCACTATCATTGTTTGCAACTTCTAATGTTCCAACCTACATATAGTAAAAATAAAAAATAACTACAAGCTGAGAGAGAAAAGTTAGTTTCACTGGCTGTATACATCCAAAATTTGATCTAAGGCATTTAACTAAGAGTACTCACATGTTCCTTGAACCATGCAGAAAACTGATCGTTGTGAGTAGCATGAATTTGACGATCTGTTGCCCGAGGATATTTTTCCTTAATGTATTAAAGGTGGTCCTTAAAAAGTCAGCAAGATCAAATTATGCCATATATTTATATATTATAGTTATTACAAATTTTTAACTCCGGATTTGAATGTCTTACTGTCGATATTGTTGCCTCGGTGTTAGCTAGAACATAGCGATGAGCTTGCTCTCTTGTAATGCGATCAAGATAAAAGGTCTCTGCCTTTCCAAAATGACAACCCATATTATCTTCATCATCATAATTTAGAATTGGTCGATTTGACTTAGTTTCAACATCCTTTAGATACCTCGCACAAAAAGTCATACACTCTTCTAATATATATCCTTGAGTGATTGAACCTTCTGGACGTGCTCGATTGCGTACATATTGCTTTAAAGTTTGTAGATACCTATATATTATAGAACAAGCCATAAAAATATGAACGACATGAAGATGAATTTTTAATAAATCATTGAAACATACCTCTCAATTGGGTACATCCAACGATATTGGACTGGACCAGTAATTAGGGCCTCCTCCACAAGAAGAATCGGCAAATGCATCATTATATCAAAGAATGCTGGTGGGAATATATTCTCAAGATGACAAAGAGAAAGGGCAATGCGTTCTTGAATATCTACAAGATATGTCTTTCTATTAACTTTGGAACATAATTTCCTAAAAAAGTTGGTCACTTCAATCAACACTTTGACCACTTTTTTCGATAATGCTTTACGGATAGCCAACGGAAGTAACTGTTGCAACAAAATATGGTTAGCATGACTCTTTAAACCCTTTAAAGTACAATCCTTTAAATGAACACGACGTGAAATATTTGATGCATATCCATCTGGAACCTTCACATTCTTTAGAACCTTAAGGAATACTTCTTTATGGGTTTTGCTCATTGTAAAGCTAGCAGGAGCTAATTTCTTTGATCCAGATACTCCTTCTATAGAATGTAGTGGCTTCCTTATTCCCATCATTTTCATGTCAAGCCGAGCATTTATGGAGTCCTTTGATTTTCCAAAGGTTCCTAACAATGTGTAGATTATACTGTCACAAACATTTTTCTCAATATGCATAACATCAAGATTGTGACGAATCAAATTAAACTCCCAATAAGGCAATTCAAAGAAAATACTTCTCTTTTTCCAACTATCTGTTTTATCACTATTTTTGGAACATCTCTCTTTTTTCTTGTCTTTTGATTTTCTTTGTAGAACATTTTGCCTTTTTCTTTTTTGATTCTCTTTTCTGGCTGCAACTCTCTTTTGCTTCTCTACTTTCTTTGCTTTTGCTTCCATTTCTCTCTTTCTAAAAATATCTTCTTTCTTGTACACGGTTCCAACATTTTTTAGTTGATCCAACAATTCTGAGCCCGATAGTACCTTTGGGTTCTCATCCCACTCCTGATTACCGTCGAAGGCCATTTTGTCTCTACGAAACTTATGGCTACTTTTAAGCCATCGTCGGTGGTCTAGGTAACAAAACTTTGTTCCATTATATAGCCAACGAGATTTTGTCTTCTTGTTACAACATAGACAAGCAAATCGACCTTTAGTACTCCAACCCGATAAATTAGCATACGCAGGGAAATCATTAATCGTCCACATTAAGGCAGCACGTAGTTTAAACATCTCATTGCTTGATGCGTCATAGGTGTTAAAACCATTATCCCACAAGTCCTTCAACTCCTCTATTAAGGGCTGCAAATATACATCAATCATATCACCAGGTCCATCAGGCCCATCAATAAGAACCGATAAAATGAAATTAGACTGCTTCATACATAACCAAGGAGGCAGATTATATGGGATTAGCATTATTGGCTAAGTACTATGGGAGCTACTCATATTCCCTTACGGATTGAATATGTCGGATGCTAAACCAAAGCTCACATTACGCGGGTCACTTCCGAACTGTGGGTTTTGTTAGTCAAAATCTTTCCACGCTAGGGAATCTGCTGGATGTCTCATCACACCATCATTGGTACGTTCCTCTAAAGCATGCCATTTCATAAGTGAAGCAGTATGTACAGACATGAACAACCTTTTCAATCTTGGCTTAAGAGGGAAATATCTCACTTGCTTCTGCAGAATTCTCTTCCCTTGTACTGCACCATTCTTAATAGTTTCATTGTTGGGGTCAACTTCTCGATACCTAGAACATTAACAGATGGTACATCTATCAAGATCCTTATCCTCATTGCGGTACAACATACAATTGTTCTTGCAAGCATCCCATGTTTCATAACTAAATCCAGGTTAGAAGTTATCTTTTGGGCTTCGTAATAGGATTTGGGCAAGCGTGCATCGGGGAAAGCCTCATGCAATGCATTCAGAATTTCAGTTACAGCCTTATTAGACATTTTGCATGTCACTTTCACATTCAATAGTCTTAAGAGAAATGACAATGAAGAGAAATTATTGCACCCCTCATATAAAGGTTGTTGTGCATCTTCAATAAGCTTCAAAAGCTTTTTGGTTTCTTCATCTGCTCCCTCAAAGGGATCCCTAATGGGACTTTCTTCATTACCTGTGAATTCGTCAAAGTTTTCTATACCCAATGCATCATGCACCATTCCAACCATATCAGCCCCTACGTGTGATACATTTTGATGTAGACTACTAGCATTATCATCTTCGTTAGCTTGAAGAGTCTCTCCATGAAGATCCTAACATGTGTAACAGGTCTAAAACCCATTCCATAGCAAGTGACCCCTTATTGTATCTTTGTCCATAAAGAAACAATTCATGCATTTCTTGCAAAGACATTTTGTCGTGGTTTCATTAATAAAAGCAAACTCTAGAAATTGCTCAACCCCATTAAAGTATTCTTCTGAAGCTCTATTCTTCAAGTGAATCCAACTTTTATCCATGTTTATTTTCAAAAAAAAAACCTAAAGAAAAAAGAGCACATTAATTAAATACGCCATATCGGTTTAAAAATATTTACGAAGTTATTTATGGGTACAATAAATGCCTGTATGTAAGAAGAACACGACATAGTGGAAATTCATCCTACATGTAGATCTGCCAACTATAATTAGAGTTTAGAATATGCTCTCAATCTCTTCATTTTTCCCGTGTGGTTGTAGAGATAGAAATTATAATTCAAAGGAAATCATAGCAATCATAATTCAAAGAAAATCGTGAAATCACAATGTAGAGATTCATACAACATTCCCAGAATATTAACAAGGGATAAATGAAGATGACCTGGCAATTACATACCCGCTAAAAGTACATGAGATACATCCACTGAACATCCAAACTAAAAAGAATTGATTTGTAAAACAGGCTTCAAAACAAGAGAGGTTGAGAACAAAAAACTTGTAAAACAGGCTTCAAAATTGTAGTCATTAATCAGTAATCATCTTCATCTGTAATAAGATTCTTCTATTGATCAAGAAAGGTACATGATGCTTTCAGTTTGAGACACTATGCTAATAGACAATGAGCATTTGCAATGATTTTATAACATAATTGATATTGATCGTAAGCTTAAGCCATTATTTTTTAGAGCTTAAAAATCTCCAACAACACTCTCAGTAACGGATGCAGCAAACATATAAGGATTGACAAATGCGCTGTTGAATTATAAATAAAAAAGAGGAGTTCCATCATATTCTTGATTACGTTCACTAAAACTGATCAAGCATATTTTGCTAGAATATCCTCAAAAAATACAATTTATAGTAAAATCATATTTGCCTGAATCAAAATGGAGTAGCATACAAACCTTAGTTTCAATCCTGCATATATCCCTAATGCTTCAGGCTGTCTAATCTCTCCAAACTTTATACGGACAACACAGCTAATACAACAACCTGCACCACTTCTTAGTTAGACAAAGATTTATGATATGGCTACAATTAGAGACCTGTTACGATACACACTTGTCCAAAGTATATACTTTCTATCAATATAACTGATAAGTGTATTGCTTAAGACATTTTACTGATGTAAAATTTAGTTCACCAGAATTGCCTGAGGTAAAGCTACTAATTTTGTTATGCCCTAACCCCAAAACAATCAAACAATATTTGCACCAAATTAAGCAAAAGACAAATTGAATTACATAAATCCAAAAGGAGAATAATATTCTTATCATAATTGAAAAAATATTGAATTAACAGATGATGATATTGAAACCTGTTCCGGAGTTCCAGACGACTGCTGCTACTGCGCGACTTCAACTGTCGTTGTTATCGTGGAGAAGAAAATATTAAATTAGATAAATACATAGATTATAGAAATTGTCTTTGAGGTAGAATTAGAGAGAACAATGGTTACCTTTTCAGCGGCGGATTACGATTTTGGGACGGAAAGAGAGATTTCAATTTCTCTATCCAGCGGCGGATTACGATTTGGGACGGAAAAGAAATTGTCGTTGAGGTAGAATTAGAGAGAACAATGGTTACCTCGGCAGATTACGATTTTGGGACGGAAAGAGATTTCAATTTCTCTATTCAGCGGCGGATTAGGACGAAAACAGAGATTTCAATTTCTAGGGCTTTAGGGCTTTGAGATTTTGGGAGGGAAGGGGTGGAGCCGTGGAGGGAAGTTTTCGTTTTTTTTCAGCGGCGGATTAGGACAAAAATAGAGATTTCAATTTCTAGGGCTTTGAGATTTTGGGAGGGAAGAGGTGGAGCCGTGGAGGGAAGTTTTCGTTTTTTTACCTGATGGAGGGAAATTTGGAAATAATTTGGGACGGAAAAAGAGTTTTCAATTTCTTTTTTTTTTTATAAAAACAATTGTCACAGTCATATTAAAACTAATGTAAATGGAAAAAAAAATTGCTCGTTAAAAGCTTTTGTTACGTTTTAGAAAAGACTGATAGAAAAATATTTATTTACCCCGGTTTGTAGAAAACTGTAGTAGATAATTTTTTATTTATTACCGTCTTAAAAATCGTAATAAATAAAAGTCTATTTGTGTCGGTTCGACGGACCGTAGCAAATAAAGTGTGGTAAAAAGACCCCTTTTTTTGTAGTGACAATCAGTAGAGACCCGGATTGGATAAGAGTTTATTAAGAAAAGAGGCCAAAATTGACAAGGGAAGTGAATCTCCCCCTCCTGTAGAGGGGTAGTATCGCGCGAGACACACCATGTCCCGCACGGGACAAGGCTTCACAAAGGACAGATTTGTCCTTCCCTTGTTATCTCGTTTGCAGTTTAGTCCAAACTAATGACCATTAGTCAAAACTTAACGAAACATGATGAAATGGTGGATATCTACTCTAAAATCAAAGGCGAGACTTAGAGTGGTATAACTCTGCTACGATAGGTTCATAATGGGGTGTCTACAGAGCCCATTGGCGACAAGTCTTATGGAAGAAGTCATGTCTTCGATAGAAAAGACATCATTCTGAACATCGGGATGGTCATGCTGCACGCTGCCTACGTATCTCTATCGAAGAATCAGACTCCAAAACACTAAAAGGCTGTTTTAGCTATTTTGAAAATCATTTTGAAAGTGAGAATGACGAGGAGGCACGACGAGCAAAGGTATGGAATGCCCACTCCCTTTATCGTAATTGAGACTTGTATGGATTATATTTTGGGCCCAATCCATTGGGTCTTGCCCTGTCATGACCCACGTTCGTACATCATTTTATACCATTCAAAACTCACTTGGTATACTAAAAAAAACTACCCACTAACTATTTTTATCTAACTTTCTCTCAGCTCTCTCATTATTTACAATCACAATGCCTTAATATTATATACTTATCTTAATTCTCATGCTATGGAGGATTTTTTTTTTTTGCAAGTTGAGATGTAACGAAGGAAGTACCACTTCGACTCGGCTCAATACACATACTTGCCTATTTATTGGATGTCGTTGATATGTGTGTACTCTGAAAAGGAAATATTTCATTATTGTTATATTGACTATATCTCAATTCTTACACTAAAATTGCCTTTCCAATTGTAAATGTCACTCAAGCATCATATTCAAAACATATACTCCCTCCGTTCCATTGATAGCTTCACTTTTTGTGAAAACGGGTGTTCCGTTAAAAGCTTCACCTTTCCTAAAATGACAAAGAATCTTTACTATTCCACCCACTAATTCTCTCTCATACTTTACTTTTATACTCACAACACTTTTCAAATTTACTATTCCCTACACTCATTCTCTCTCCTATTTTACTTTTATACTCACAACACTTTCTCCACTATCCTTTTTCCTTAATTTGCATGCCGAGCTCAAAATGATAAACTAATTAATGGGACGAAGGGAGTATCTTACTCAAAATATTTTTCAATATATATTGTACATGGTATCTCTTAAATTTCATGTACAAAAAAACTAACAAGCTATGCAACGTACTAGCGACATATTTTGTAGTACACTGCATTATTTCAAATAATTGTATTATTTGAAACGAATTGAAAAGTACTTTATATTAAGTGTTCAACTTTGAGGTACATTTAATTTATTGTAAATAGATTAATAGTACGTTACATAAATTGGTCATTCACATATTCCCCTACCCAATAGTAATGATGCACATCGTGATACAACATGCCCAATCCCTTACGGGGCGAAGGCGCAAAACCCAACAACTCGATCAGACGCTCCTCGGTCATTCGATCGCTCCATCTCACCGACTCCTCCTTGAAGGACAGCTCGGTGATAGCGACAAAATTCGTGGGAGTCACTGTCGTCTCCCCCCAACTGAAGTGGAAGGTGTGAGTGATATCCCACCAGTACTCGGACAAGGCCAGAAAAACGCTCTTGTTTTTCTGGGTCTCCGTCAGCCCAGTCAGGTTCTCAACGAACACGTTTAGCCCGAAATCAATAACTAGCCTCCGAGGACTAGGTCTCCCCTCCCAGGAGATATCGGGCATGCTCCTCCATACCTCGACCATGGCCTCAAGGGACCCCCGTGATTTCATCCTTTTTGCCTTCCCAGACGAAGGCACCTCATCCTGCAGGTAAACACATCAAAGGTATGTCAATAACGATACATAACAAATATACACTCTACACAAAAATAAAAATGATGACACATATCATTCACACCACAAAAGTCCGTCACAAAACACGGCACACACAACAAAGTCTGTCACAAAAACACGGCACCCACTACAAGGGTCCGTCCCTACACACACAATCTTTCACAAGGGTCCGTCCCTACACACACAATTTTTCACAAGGGTCCGCCCCTACAAACACAATTTTTCACAAGGGTCCGTCCCTATACAAACAATTTTTCACAAGGGTCCGTCCCTACACACACAATTTTTCACAAGGGTCCGTCCCTACACACAATTTTTTACAAGGGTCCGTCCCTATACACACAATTTTTCACAAGGGTCCGTCCCTACACACACAATTTTTCACACAAGTCCGTCCCTACTCAGGGAAATTTTTCAAAAAGGGACCGTCCCTACACGACACATTTTCAACAAGGTCCGTCACAAAACACGGCCCACACCATAAAAGTCCGTCACAAAAATGCGGCACATTTCACACAATTTCCCCACAAAAAGTCCGTTCCTACACAACAATTTTTCTACAAAAAAACCATGTACATACAAAAATACCACCAAGGTACAAGTCACCGAAGAATGCATTTCAAGGAGAGGAACTTTTTTTTTCACAAATAAGAGCTAAACTACATATTTTTGGACAAAAATCACATACCCACAATCCTTACACATCCAATTTCAACAAATCAACATCAATTTCACAAAATAAGCATGGCAACAACAAAAGCCCCAAATTCACAAGAACCAAAACCCTAATCCTACATACATCATTCAAATAAGAATCAAAGAAAAAATTTGATTTCTTACCTCCACTTTCGCTTTCCCCCTCGCAATGTGCACCTCCGCATCCGGATACCACTCATCCGGATTGATTGTTGAAGGTGTGTAGGGAGAGGAGTTTCTTTGAAGATCCAACCTTCTCTCCATGGCCCCTCAGCCTCTTTGACGACGTCCTAGCCTCAATCCTTCCTCCATGATAACAATCTAGCGAGTTGAAAAGGTTTTCTCGGGGAAACAAGGCTTGAAAATGGGATTTTTCTCTTCTTTTTCTCTCTTCTTCCTCGACTGAGAATGGAAAATTGGGGTGGAATGGCGTTGTTCAAATCTGAATCTGCTTAAAAAAATATCAGATTTGCATATGAGTCTGTACGGACCACTTTGCAAGTGCAAGATGTATCCGCATGGACAACTTTGCTGCCCCAGACAATTCCCTCTTTTGCCATTACAAACTCTGCCCTTGCATGTCCAAAAGCCATTTCCAGCGTAATTCGTGCAAATTGGTCCCTAAACCCACTAATCTTTTTCACCGGCCGTCATCGTAAGCCCAGATCTCGCCCCAACTAATACTGTAAAATAATATCGGCCATCAATGTAAGCCTGAACACCTTTATCTCAACAGACAAAAGACAAACGATCATCATTGTAAGCCCGTACAACGAATCGTATCCCCAGCAGACAAAAGGCAAACGGTAATCATTGTAAGCCCGTACAACGAATCATATCCCAGTGGACAAAAGACAAATGGAAATCATTGTAAAGCCCGTACAGGGAATACATATTCCCAGCAGACAAATCCCGGTCGTCATCGTAAGTTCGGCACTCAAGGCACAAACGCCTCTCACTCAAGGCACAAATGCCTCCCTCTCAAGGCAAAAACACCTCTCACTCATGGCACAAATGCCTCCCACTCAAGGCACAAACACCTATCACTCAAGGCACAAACGCCTCCCTCTCAAGGCAAAAATGCCTCTCACTCAAGGCACAAATGCCTCACACTCAAGGCACAAACGCCTCTCACTCAAGGCACAAATGCCTCCCTCTCAAGGCACAAACGCCTCTCACTCAAGGCACAATCACCTCCATCTCAAGGCACAAATGCTTCCCTCTAAAGGCACAAATGCCTCTCACTCAAGGCACAAATGCCTCCCACTCAAGGCACAAACACCTCCCTCTCAAAGGCATAAATGCCTCCCTCTCAAGGCACAAATGCCTCCCACTCAAGGCACGAATGCCTTCCAAAAATCCCACTCAAGGCACTAACTGAAATTACTCGGATCCGCGTGCGCGGGCCGAACATCTCGCTGCTTGGTCGGGAGGTGTCGCTGTGTTTGGAGGAGTCGCCACGTCGTTTTGATATAGCCCAAAACATTGAGAAAAGGCTTTGTTTAAAAAACAGGTCGTTGTGTGATGTGATTTTGAGTTCAGAGGTCAGGTTACGCCTCGGAAAGAGAATAGTAGAGCTCACTCGAGTCACCTCGTATACACGAGTCTTTCGATACCCCTCTTTCTTTAAAAGTTTTGTGTGTGTGTATGTGCTTTTTTTAAAAAATGCATGCTGAATATGATGTCTACATTGCATGCTATGTATTGAAATGAATTGAAATAGTTTTGGAAGGAGGCCTTACCAATGTTGGTTCGTGTCCATCTTCTGATGGGGAATAGTGTTTGAGTGTGAATAGTGCTTCGGGATGGATCGGGATTGCTTCGAAATGTACCGGTGTCTGCGGATAGAGTTTCGGCGTGCCTCGGGTTGCTGTGTGTATTTGGGCAGAGGTTTGACGTGCCTCGGGATTGCTATTTTTGGACAGAGGTTCGGCGTGCCTCGAGATTGTTGGTTGTACTCGGGCAGAGGTTCGACGTGCCTCGGGATTGTTGGTTATACTCGGGCAGAGGTTCAACGTGCCTCGGGATTGTTGGTTGTACTCAAGCAGAGGTTCGGCGTGCCTCGGGATTGCTAGGTGGATTCGGGCAGAGGTTCAGCTTGCTTCGAGATGCCTCGGGATTTGTCGAAAGGGCTTCGTAATGCTTTGGGATGGACCAGAATGGCTCGGGATGGACCAGGATGGATCGGCAGGGCTTCGGGATGCTTCGGGAGCGCCTCGGGAGGGCTCGAAAGGCCCCGGGAAGGACCGAAAGGGACCGGGATTACCTCGAAAGGACTTAGAGGGGAGCCTGAAGGCTGGGGGGAGAGAGAGGAGAGAAGGGGGAGCCCTCTATTTATAGGCTCCAAAAATATACAAAGTGGTCCACACGGATTGTTGTGCAAAACTAATTTTTTGCTTTTCCCGGATTTAAGGAAATATTGTAGACTTTAAGAGGATTTGGTAATTATGATGTCTACTTGCAAAAGTGTCCATGCGGACCATTCTGCAGGCTAGATATTTTTCATAATTCTCAAAAAGTCCTTTTATTTTATTTTATCCTGGAAGGGTCTTACCTTGGTTTGGTTGGTGGTTTTGGACTTTTTAAAGGTTACAGGTCTTTGGGATCACGTTTGTGTGAGTCTTTGGTGTTTTCCGTGTGTCGGATGGGGAGCAATCCGGATTGGGGTACTTACAGAAGCCCCTCGGTGATGTCACTTATGAAGGAAGTGGGGTCGTCGATAAGATAAGGGTCCTGATCTGGATCACTTACTGGGAGAGAAAAAGTGACCATGTTGGTCGGTTGTGAGGACGTGGTGGCGTCCTAAGGTGATGGTGTCCTGATGTGAAGTGGACGTGTCGGTGTCTGAAGATGAAGTGGACGTGTTGGTGTCCGATGTTGAGGTGGATGTGTCGGTGTCCGAAGGTGATGTGGAAGTGTCGGTGTCCTGATGTGAAATGGTGAGTGGACGTGTCGGTGTCCTGGAGTATGGTGGATGTGTCGGTGTCCATGATGTGTGAGGTGGACGTGTCGGTGTCCTAGGGTGTGACCGCTTGGGTGGGATGGCTGAACCCTTTGATAGGATTCCTACGTATCCCAAATGGGAATCAAGCCTGATCATAGTTCGTATGTGAGGTGATCGCTTGGGTCAAGTGGCTGAGTTTGTGAGGACGTGGTGGTATCCTGTGGTGACCGTTTAGGTCGAATGGCTAGACCCTTTGACAGGATTCCTACGTATCCCGAATGGGAATCAAGTCTGATCATATTTCGTGTGTGAGGTGACCGCTTTGGTTAGTTAGCTGAGGTTATAAGGACGTGTTGGCGTCATGGGTGATCGTTTAGGTCAGATATGAGGACGCGTGGTGTCCTGAGGTGTGACCGCTTGGGTCGGCTGTGAGGACGCATTGGTGTCCTGAGGTGTGACCGCTTGGGTCGTCTGAGAGGATGCGTTGATGTCCTGAGGTGTGACCGCTTGGGTTGGCTAGATGGACCCTTTAGTAGGATTCCTACATATCCCGAATGGGAATCAAGCTTGATCGTAGTTCGGAAATGTTGTAACCTTACGAAAAGGTGTGTAATCTTACTATAAGATGGGTAATCTTACTAAAAGATGGGTAATCTACCTAAAAGATGGTTTGTAGTGTATGAGGACGTGGTGGTATCCTGAGAGTGATGTTGTGAGAGGACATGGTGGTGACCTCTAACTAAGATATTTTGAGGACGTGGTGGTGTCCTGGTAGTGAGTTTGTCGTGTAGGAAGACGTGGTGGTGTCCTCTGGGGATGAAATTGTTCGTGTTTTGTGTTTGATTTTTTGGGAGGCGTGCTTGCCTTGCATTTTGATTTTGGGAGGCGTGCTTGCCTTGTGATTTGATTTGTGGGAGGCATGCTTTGCTCGTGTTTTAATATTGAGAGGCGTGCTTGCCTTGTGATTTGGTTTGTGGGAGGCGTGCTTGCCTTGTGTTTTATCCGTTGGGAAAAGGTTCAGGCTTACGATGGCTGCCAGGGAAATGATTTTGTTTGTTTTGAAGGCATTTGTGCTTTGGGATTTGTGTTTGAAGGCATTTCGTGCCTTGGGATTTATGTTTGGAGGCATTTTGTGCCTTGGGGTTTGTGTTTGGAGGCATTTTGTGCCTTGGGGTTTATGTTTGGAGGCGTTTTGTGCCTTGGGGTCCGGACTTACGATGACGGCCAGGGTTTATCTACTGAGGATATGTATTTTCGTATGGGCCTTTATTAACGGCTGATGTTTGTTTTGCCGTTTAGTGGATGAGATCCGGACTTAAGATGACGGCCGGGGTTATCTTTGTTGGTTTAGGGACCAAACTACATGAATCTTGCTGGAAATGGACTTTGGACGGCCAAGGGCAAAGATTATAAGGGTAAAAGAGGAATTTTGCCTGGGCTGCAAAGTGATCCGTGCGGATACACTTACTTTGCAAAGTGGTCCACACGGACACACTTGCAGATCTGATTTTCTTAACCAAAATCAGATTTTCAGCAACGCCATTCCATCTTCTTTTCCAATTTCTGCTGAGGAGAAAGAGAGAGAGAGAGAGAGAAGAAAAATTGTTTCTTTGAGCAAAATTTTCTTGAGAAAATCCTTCCAAGTCGTTAGATTGTTATCACGGCGGAAGGATTGGGGCGAGGTCATCGTCAAAGTGGCCAAGAGGCCATAGAGAGGAGATTGGATCTCCAAAGGAATTTTTCCTCCTAAATTCATTCAACAATGAACCCGGATGAATTGTATCCGGATTCGAGGGTACACACCTTGCGAGGAAAGACGGTAATGGAGGTAAGAAATCAAATTTTGTTTTGATTCTTGCTTTGAAATTGTGTATGCTAGAACTAGGGTTTTAGTTTTCGCAATTTGGGGCTTTTGTTATTGCCATGCTTATTTTGTGAAATTGATGATGGTTATTGAAATTGGGTGCATGTGGTTTGTGGGTGTAAGTACCCAAATCCGGATCTTCAAAATCCGTTAGAAAGTTAACCGGAATCCGTTAACTGGCCCGCTCCAGGTTAACCGGAACCCGTTAAGCTCCCCATTGCCAAGCCAATGAGACGTCTCGGGACTGCCCCGTGCATCCCGACGTCAAAGCGTACTCAACACACGTCGTCGCACGCAAAAGTACGATATTCCCTGAAAAATGCACTTTCCGGCACTTTCCGGGGGCGTTTCGGACATTTTCTGGACTGCTATTTTAAAAACGGACAAAACCGGGAAATATGGCACGAAAAACCATGACCTGTGAGTCACAGGGACATGTGACTTGCATGCCACAGCCCTCTAGTCACCCTTCAATCAGATTTCAAAGTGAAAAGACTAAAATACCCATGGTAAACAGTCTCAGTCCGGCCGGACTCATTTGCAGACAATCCATAATTGCCAGCAAGCCCCTTCAATTTCCAAAGTTTCACAAAACCCCCTGGTTTTCAAGCTCAGTCCGTCCGAACTCATGCTGAAAATTCACCTATAAATACAGAGGCTGTCAAAGCCATTAAGAATAACAAATTTAACTCCCTTTCCTCCCAAAGCCACGACCCAACCAGTTTTCACCCTTCCCGAGCCCCCGTTTAGCCTCGATTCGCGTGAAAACTCCGTATTTCGATCAAATACGACCCCCGCCACCTCGAAACACCATTCCAAACACTTTTCCATATCCCGTATACGTCCCCCGAGCCAAAGGAGCCGACCCTAGCCATAGGTAGCTCCCTCTCTCTCTAAACTCTCGTTCCGTCTCGATTTACGCGCCAGTCGCTACAACCATTTTGGACGACGTTTTTGAAATGTAGACATATCCGTCTAACGGGATCCGATACGTTTTAGCCCCTAGATCCTCTTCTCTTCCCGTAAGAGAAGTAATCTCGGGTTAAAACGGCGTTCCGACCCCGTTCCGTTTACTTTTATGTCATTTACCAATTCCGGATCGTTTGATCCGTCGATCGTCATTTACTTTCTTGTTATCTACAAATTCCGGACCGTTTGATCTTTCGAACGTCATTTACATTTACGCAACTTTACAAATTCCGGACAGAGCTGTTTGGCTCGTCGATCGTACTTTACAATTCCGGATCGTTTGATTCCGTCGATACCGCATTTTAAATACTGTCATTTACAAGTCCGAGCCGTTTGGATCTTGATAGTATTTACTTTTCAAAGTCCGAGTCGCAACCCGATTCGTTGATCGCAAAATCATTTAATACGTTTTTCCCGTAAAATCGTTAACAATGTAATGCCCGGTTCAAAATCGGAGTTCGACATTCAAACTCTCTTTCAAAACGCGCGAAATGACGTTTGGCATCCAAAGGCTCATCTTCAAACTTAAAATCCGAATTTTGACATTCAAAATCATTTAATACGTTTTTCCCGTAAAATCGTTAACAATGACATGCCCGGTTCATAATCGGAGTTCGACATTCGAACTCTCTTTCAAAATGCGCGAAATGACGTTTGGCATCCAAACGCTCATCTTCAAACTTAAAAGCCGACTTTTGACATTGAAAATCATTTAATACGTTTTTCCCGTAAAATCGTTAACAATGACATGCCCGGTTCAAAACCGGAGTTCGACATTCGAACTCTCTTTCAAAACGCGCGAAATGACGTTTGGCATCCAAACGCTCATCTTCAAACTCAAAGTCCGACGTTTGACATTCAAACGCTCTTTTCCTAAAAGTCAACATTTGACACTTAAGATAAACGGTTAAAATCAGCATTCGCGCCACTTTTCCTAAAACTTCAAAACCGACATTTTTCATTCAAGCGCTCGCCTTTTCAAACAAGATCCCATGATCAACGTTTGACATTCAAATCAAGATTAAGCTTGTCATTCAAGCCCCCATTTCAAAAACACACACACATGCACACATTTTCGAGAAAGGTAGAAATACTCGTCATACGAAGCGTTTCGGGTGATCTCAATATACTCTTCCCGAAACGTAACGTGACCTCCGAACCTAACAATCTCTGGTACTAAAAAAGCTTTTTACACGTTTTTGCTACCAATAAAAATGACTCCCCGTTTTTAAAGCCTTTTCCTAAGTTTTTGCTACCAATAAAAAATGACACCATTTTCAACCAATAGCCGTTTCTCAACGTTTGGGCTCAAAATACAAAAACCATGTGGCGACTCCTCTCCTTCCCAAAAGCAAGGTCTCAGACACCAACCCTCCGCGAAAGACAACCGCGCCCTTCGCGTCCGCGCGAAATCCCGGGTAATTTCAGTTGGCGACTCTGCTGGGGAATTGGATACTTTTTTCAAAACTACCGTTGTTTTCAAAAGAAGCCTTCCGTGGGTCAAAATTTCGTTTACCCTTCCTCGTTTTCATGTGCGTGTGTTACTTTAAACCTCGAACGATTTTCTTTCAGGGCATTACATTATCATCTTTTCAAAATCATAACATGTTCATGCTATCTTTTGAACTGCGCATCAAAATTCTTTAAGACACATTCTGAAAAATCTCTGGTTTACTCAGAAAAAGAATTTTAGTGACCGCACACTACTCGCACTTGCTGCCTCGGTAGACTGGACTTCACGTGCACATGCTGCCTCGGTACACTGCACACTACGACCCGTAACCCGGGATGACCGTTCAGTTGCAACTCGGTTGGTCTGCCAGACACCTTTCGAGTGCGCACGGGGTCTTCCCAAACAGCTCATCCTAGCCCGTGTAAGCCATGCACTCTTTGTGTCACACTTCGTCCAAGACCCCGGTTGGTTTTTGGCTTAGTACGTGTCATAAAGCCTAAATGTATGTTTTTACGCCGGGTTTGGCCACGAGTCAAGCTCGAGAGATTGAGACCGAAGGTCGTTCCCGACCCGAAGTCTTGAGCTTTTCAGCCTTGACTTTGACGCGGAGCTCTGCCGAAAAATATACCCGAAGGTTCAATGTGACACCGTGTCGCCAAACCCTCACCGTATGCACTGTGCCAGCCACAACTTGGCCAACGCCAAAAGCTAAGGCCCCTCGCGCAAGCGAGTCAGGAGAGGTCATGCCGAAATTTTGGCACGATCCCCGCCTTAACTTAAGGACGTTGACTTCGACTGTGGCCCGTGCGTCACATATGTTGGAAGTTTGCGTGATCAGCTAGCCTTATGTTCACTTTTCCCTTTGTCGGTGGAACTCGCTTGCCTTATAGGACCCTCGCTCGGGATTGTCCGTCCCAAGAAGATGATCTACAAATGGAAACGAAGGGTTTTTAAACGTAGTGACGAGATCCACTGATTAGAGCCTTAGGTTAGTTGCGAAAAAGAAGACACGCTCATTTCCAACCGATTAGGACTCTGATAAAACGCGTTTTAAGTAAACATTAATCGGTAACTGCACATTGCACAAGCCCGAAACCTTGAGCCAAATACCCTTTTCCGAAGCCTAAACCCTGCCTTTCGTTCCCTGCAATGGAGCGTAAGGTGGTTCGATTTCCGCACCGCCGCCGTAATCACAATGATGGCAATGGGCCGTACGCTTGGTTCCCTCGCCCTCACTGTAATATCCGACATGTCTAGCTCACCGAGAAATTGTGACGGGGAAGGACCCCGCCACCGATATCGTATATGACATTGGAAGAAGCCATCCGGGCTTGTGAGGTTCACAAGAGTGCGTAAAGAAGATCGCAGAATTTCGTGGTACAAGCCTTTCCCGAATGAGCGAGGTATAGCAGCCTATCCCCGCCGTACGGTACTTTCGTCCTAGTCGAGGACGACGATTCCCCGAAGCCAGTTCCTCAAACCTTCAACCAGGTTCCTCCCCCGCCAACTTATGTGATGCCTTCGAACCAAGGAAACAGCCGACCCAGGCTTCACGTTGCCACCTCTCAGGGCAACCCCGTCATATATGGCCAGGCCAGTACTACTCCCATCACTCAGTACCACCAGCGCACCGCTAGACCATCTCAAACAGATGCCAATATCCTTCAATACCCTCTCGGGTTCATCCCATTGCCTATGCATGAATCCCAAAACACCGGGGACAAACCCCGATACAGTTCAGAAAAGGCCCCCATATATCCACATATATCAAGCCTCCCACCTCCAACCACTACCGCTCACATGGTAGCACCCGGCGCCGAGCCTCAAAGTCCACCACTGGACCCAACCTTAGCCTGGATGGTCGAACAGATGAAAGACCTGAAAGCCACCATGAGCAGCTCAATGCAGTAAATGCTCAAATCCACGGATCCGGGAATGGTCACGCCCCTCCCTGCCAAGTTCAGAATGCCCGAGATGGACCGATTCGACGAAACCGAATTTCCTCAAACGCATGTCGACACCTACGTTCTCGGCATGAGAGCGAAAGGAGCAACCCTCCAGCAAATGGCCGATCACTTCCAACATACGCTCAAAAGTTCAGCGTTAAGGGTCAAGCCTGCGGATCGCCACACCTGGGATCAGATCAGTAACATCTTCCTACAACGGTACAGATCCAACTTGGAGTGGGAAACGAGTCGTGAAGACTTAATCACCACTGAGTAGAAAGCAGATGAAAGCGTCGGAGAATTCTACAAGAGTTGGAGTTGGAAACTCTCCGAGATCATGGAGCCACTCTCCAAGGATGAACAGATGCGGATCTTCAAGTCCTGCTTAAGACCGTCCATCAGAACTCTCATCAGTCATCATTTGTTCCCAGATCTCAGGGCCATGGTCAATGTCGACTCACAGTTCGAGAAGGATCTCAAGGAGAAGTTGGCTCACGTACGCCCATACGTATATCGATCGGCCAGTTGCATTCAATCCCGCACCGGCCCCCGACAAAGGGAAAGAAACGTCTGTCAACTATATCCATCAGGGACAGCAGGCGGGTAACACAAACCCAGTCCCACAAAGCAACAACTCCACTTCGAAGGAGCCTGCCGTACACTTTGATAAGTTGGACATGCCGCTGAGTAAGATGCTGGAAGGGTTAATCAAGGAAGGTCTCCTTAAACCCATTGCAAATTATAAACCCAAGAATCTCATAGTCAACGCTGACAAGAGCAAGTACTGCGCCTTCCATCATTATCATGGCCATACCACCGACAACTGCGTGGGGTTACGGTACGAAATTCAGAACCTGATACAGGAAGAAAAGTTGGAGCGCCCCCGTGGGCCAAATACAGTCGAAAACCCTTTTCCGAACAACAACAGTGTGAATTCCATTGAATGGGTGCCCAAGAAGATTGCCGCAGAGCCAGTCCCTCCGCCTCTTCCAGTCGGGTCCTCATCAAATGTCCACATCAGCTACGATGTTTGTGACTGCTCCGCATGCCTGGAGTACAGTCCCAAGACATGATCAGGAGTAATTACCCCAGAAAATCAGAAGAAGAAGTCTTCTTAACAGAAACTGAGAGAAAGATATGAAGCTGGAGACACCAGTGTGGGTACACTCGGAGAGCTATCCGGGAGGTTCGATTACTACGTACTCTACTCCAGCCAGTCCTCCTTTCCTCCAGGCCATGCTGCTTTAGATCGCAGGGGTGGAAAGCCGAAAAGTCCCGCTGACACCGTAGTTCAGCCTCGTGGCTCCGAAATACCTCGCATCTTGGTAATCTCACCGCGCCGAAGCTTAACCCCCCGCGGGATCAGCCAAGGTTCAATTTGTCCAGCTTCAGAGCACGGACCGGTAAAGGAAGATCAAAGTCAGCTTGGCACTCGCACTCAATCAACGTGTTAACCAAGGGCGATAACCGCTACAAACAGCCTCAACACAATCCCGAGGCTCCAATAAAGGCTTTACCTCGCAAGAGGAAGACAGGAAACGTATGGCTTGATGACTCTCCTTCTCTGGATAGAGACCAGATCTACGATTCCCGACTGTATGGCAGCATGATCACTTTCTGTGACGAAGACCTACCGAGAGATGCCTCGGGGTAAAATGAAGCTCTGTACATCACTCTCAAGCTCAACACCATATCCCTCCCTAGAGTATTGGTAGACAATGGATCAGCCGTTAACGTCCTCCCTCTCAGCAGGATGCGAGCCCTACGCATCGACGAAGGCCACTTGATTCCATCGACCCGGACTATCAAAGCCTACGACAGCACGTCTCGTCCCATCCTGGGGAAGGTGACTCTGGAGCTCTGGTTCGAAACCCAAATGGTGCCAGCAAAATTTCACGTGATGGACATTCCGTCCAAATTCACAGCTCTGTTGGGACGCCCTTGGCTACATCACATGAAAGCCATAGCTTCCACTCTCCACCAATGCATCAAGTTCATTAACCGTCAGGGAGATCTTGAAGTCATCAGAGGGGACAGTTTCCTCATAGGAAACGAAGCCGAGATAACAGCCAAGCGTGCCCGCAGCCAGGCACCGGGGCTACCTCCTTCAAGTCGACCAAGGGACTATCGGGGCAAATCTCATCAGAATCCCTCAGATTCCGGAGATGCTAACTATGTCAACGTCCTCGAGCAAAGTGCACTCGAAGCCCGATACATCAAGTTCAACTGTCGTTTCCAACATTTGGAGGCAGACTAGAAAGAAACACTGAGCATCGCCATGATGCGGGCACATAAACCCCCTGTCTCCGATCAGAGATTTGTATGTATCCTTCAAACCTACTCTCTGGCCCCGCCAGGTGAGGAAATCTTCGTGATAAAGGTTAACAAGCATCGTCACACTCGTGATGAATGTATGAAAGTCGTATGGGACGTCCTCCACGAGGAATTACCCGCTGAACCACTCTTCTCCAGTGAAGGGCATGATGTTTTTCTAGTAGCTCCAGCAGCGCAGCAGGATGCGAGGCGTCCCTACGTCTGCGTTGAGCCATCAGATGGTGACGAATCAGGACTCTCCGGAGTCGAGGACGCGGCAAATCCGCGGGAAGATCCTTACATACATATGCTCAGTTTCGAGGACGGCACCAGTTCCGATAATGTCACCTACGACCATGGCTCCAATACCATGGAAATTGTCAAGCTCAACATCCCCTACAGGCGGTTATCCGGCGATTGGAAACAACTGGTTAACACGACAAAGAACCCCTCCGATCAAGTGACTGACGACGACTTCGTCAATATCATCTATTCCAGATATCCCGATGATACCAAGGATCCGGTCCTTATCATCAGATTCCGCAATGCCAAAGTTACCCTTGAAGACTGCCTGCTCAAGGTAAACGAGGCCCTAGCCAATCGAGCTCAGAGCTCATCATCACTTCCGGCTACCAGCCCCAGTGGGAATCGGCCCGTGCCGTCAGTCAAGCTCACAGCCACAGGCGCCGCCAAGGTCAAGGGTAACAGCAAAGGAGACAAAGCTCCTCACCCTGCTACAAATCAGATCAACCTCGGGAACGCTTCCAGTAGCCACCCTGAAAACATCTGTAAAGGTCTTCCCTACAAGACAGAGTCAACTTCTGACGAAGGAAATGACCACCTCAGCATCAACATGCTCAAGTTCGATTCTGCTCCCAGTCATCACGGCCACGGATTCAGACATCCCGCCAGCAAACTACTAGCTTTGATAGACTTGGCAATCCAGCGAGATCACGAGACTATCAACATCGCAGAATTCAACACCCCCGTGTGTTCAATCAAGCAGATATGGGCGAACTTCTTGGTAATTGAGATCAAGGAAGGCCGCATGGAATGTCCCAGCCCGACTTCCGTCGTCAACATAATCCAAGTGTTTCCGCCATTCGGGGATTTGGATGTGATCACAGTTCTAGACACTAGTCAGACGGCGCGCACCTACGGAGACTGTTTAGCTCTCGCAAGGAAAGCCCTCATGGAACTAGCCGCTCAAGAGAATGGTCTCTGGGACGAAAACCAAGCTCAAAAGACCCACAGGGACCAAGCCCTTAAAGTGTCACAAGCAGCTTCAGACAGAAAGCTAGAGGCCACTCTAGACCAGTTCGACCTCAAGGGTTTTGCTCATGGTAACTTCCTGGACTACCATCTATTCTCATCCAACCCCCTCTGCCAAAGGAGGGCGGTCAACGGTCCCGATGACCTAGGAGATGGAATGGAACAGCAGAACGAGTACCAGCGCTTATCTCCCCGAGGAAAGCAAGTTCTCTATGAATGCAACGACGAAGATGATGAAACCATTCTCTTCCAAGCCAGACATGAAGTCAACTAAACCGGAATCCCTAGGGTCCTGGGAGGATGGGGACGAATCATTTCCGCACTCAAGCTAAAAGGCCAACTGAGGGAGGAAGGTCTATTCAAAAACAAGAGAAAGATGGAAATACATCTCCAACAACTGCTCAAGGAGATTCCACAGACTGCGGCATTCGTTTACAGAAACAATCAACTGGGACAGCAACCAGTTACATGGGCAGATGTTCGGGAAGCCGTGTACTCACCTTCCGACATACCCGCCACCCAGATAAAGAAGAAGGGAAATATCTCCCCGATGGAGGTTTACCTAGGCTGCCGCATTCAGTTCAAGGAAGAACTGGCTATTCTCACATGGGAAGAAACGCATGCGCTAACTCTCGATGCAGGCTCTGCTGCAAGAAAGTTGATCTGGGCCAAGAGTGGAGGAAAATTAGCAAACCATGAGTATCGCCAAACCCAACTCCAGAATGCCCTGAGTATGCTCAGCAAGAAGGAAAGGAGCGCGGTATACCGTGAAGAGAACAAGGAGAGAGTTCGCATGAACCAAGAACTCTCCAGCCTCCCCGGAGGGTCGCCGATGCACGCTTCGCCTGCAACCACTGTGCACCGGACGTTTGAACAAACAAGGCAATCCATAAGCTACCTCCCCACGGAGGCACCTAAGCCAGTATCCTGGGACAGAATCCGGAAAGCTGCCGAAGCTCCCGAGAACACATCTACAATCAACGAATTGAGGGAAGACATATGGCCCTACGCTACGAAGAATCCTCCTTTGACTATGGCTCAACTCAGAGCGGCCTGTTCAGAAGTAACCAAGCCTGATGTCAGCGTCTTGACCCGATCGGGTCAAATCCATGCATTACCACCTAAGGCCACTAAAAAGCCGACGGAGCGTAACCGCAACCCGGCCTCGCCCGAAGACACAAGTTCCGTGAAAGAGGACCCGATCCTCACTCACCAAGCGCACCCAGCGAACATTTCCCTTTCGTCCCCGCTCACATCTTCATATCCTCACAAGCTCAAGCTAGAGGAAAGTCTCGGCCCGAACCATGGTCCCCGTGGACGCAACCCCGCACGAAGTCATTCAGATGATTGGCAACATCCACTACGGCAACATTATCACCTTCACGATTTGGACCTTCCAAAATTTGGGGCCGATCACAATGAGCCACTCTACATCACAGCCACTGACGAGCGTCGCTTCCCCCGCGTGTTGGTAGACGGAGGTTCCAAAATGAATGTCTTGCCCGCCAAGATGATGGACCCGCTTGACATCAAGCCCACAGATCCGAAGCCTTCACCCACACTATCAACGCCTATGACTCTACTTCCCGTACAGTTCTCGGGGTTGCTACTCTAAACATCTGGTTCGGCAAGCGGATGATCCCCACCGAATACCAAGTGTTGGACATTCCAATCACTTTCACAGCCATCCTAGGGCGACCCTGGCTGCATCAATTCAATGGCGTGGCATCCACCCTTCACCAGTGCATCAAGTTCATGCAAGGCAACGAGCTAACCACAGTCTATGGCGACAGCGTCATCACAGAGGGGACCAGCACCAATGACATTCCAGTGTTAGAAATCAAGCATAATGACGACATGGCATTAACTGGATTCACTTTGGGGACCTCCAAAATCCAAATATGAAGCGTGGACCTTCCACTGATTCAAGACAAGATTCCTCCCGCCATGAAGATGATGAAACTCATGAACTTCATCCCAGGAATGGGGCTCGGCAAAAGGTTACAGGGCCAGCACCAAGTCATCAAAGTCAAGGACCACACCACGGTCCAGGGGCTTGGTTATGTGCCAACACCGGCTGACATCAGGGAGGACAAAAGGCTCGCCCGCACCAAGGCGCAGCCCACAAAAGGGGAACCTCCGACGGCACACCCAACCTCTGGCCTTACAGTTTTGACCTCGCTCATTACTTCACCAAGGGAACCGACAGCAGAACTGAGGGGACCGATAGCGGAACCGACAGCAAAACTGAGGGGACCGACAAGGGAACCGATAGCAGAACTGAGGGGACCGACAGTGGAACTGATGAAGATGAGAAAGAAATAGGGATAGTCAGTACAGAAACTACAGAAAGGATGGGACAGCTAGCACGGGAACTCAAGCGTTTCAGAGGACTCAAGGCTAATCCGATAAGGGGAGCATTCATCGACATCACAACTCTACCTGGGCCAATTGCCATCACAGTCCAGCATGAGTACACATTCAAGGGAATCCTAGACTTGGAAGAGCAGCTCAAGGCACTCTCCATGGGAAACAGACTGTTCGGATCAGCCGCCGAGGCCACATTCGAGACAGTAACTCCGGCGTAAGGAAACAAAATTCATAGAAGACGCTCTCAAAGCTGACCACTCTACGTAGTCTTTTTGAAAAAGTCATGGAGGTGTCAAACCCGATTAACTCCGGGCTTCGAAAACAAAGATGATCGCCATGATTGGGACAAAAGCCAAGGCTGCTTCTCGATCCCCGAACCCTCATCAAGCATCCAAAGAATGCCACCGAAGAACTCGGGTAACTTTCACCGACCAAGGGCAAGCCAGTGCAATTGGAAGACAAGCCGGGCCTCGCACCCACATCTCCCTAAACCCGGTCTCGAACCCTCTCGAGCCGCCTCCTGTCGAGTCCGGGGCCCTTCCGAGTCGTCCAACGGCCTTACGCCAAGACTATGGTAATGTAGCCAACAATGTATTTCCGTTCGTATCTAATGAAAAATCTGATCTTTCGGAGTATCCCCTCATTGCCACTTTAACAACTGATAAGTTAACAAACAACTTAAATGACGTTAATAACGAATCAATTGATAAAGAAGCAGACACATTAAATGAACAATACATTAAAGAAGTTCTCAAGTGTGTAGTTGACCAAGAGGACAACCGGGCCCAAGCTGCCGAAGAGGTTATGAACAAAGTGAACCTGGGGTCAGTGCAAGAGCCTAAAGAGACACAAGTGGGCAGCTTATTTGTCGATGCAGAAAAAGAAGCCCTGATAGACCTCCTCCGGGAGTATGTTGACGTGTTTGCCTGGTCATACCAGGAATCGATCCCTCGATCGTGGAGCACAAAATTCCCCTGGATCCAGAATCCAATCCTGTCAAACAGAAGTTGCGCAAGATCAAGCCAGAGTGGTCCTTGCAAGTGAAAGAAGAGATTGAGAAAATGCTCCGACTTGGTTTCATCAGAGTGATTGAGTACCCGACCTGGCTCTCCAACATTGTGACGGTCACCAAGGCCAATGGAAAGGTCAGATGCTGCGTGGATTTCCGGGATCTCAACAAGGCCATCCCTAAAAGATGATTTCCCAATGCCTAACATCGACATGCTAGTCGATACCACGGCAAATTTTGAGGTAAAGTCCTTCGTGGATGGGTTTGCCGGATACAATCAGATCAAAATGTTCAAGGAGGATCAAGCCAAGACTGCTTTCACCACTCCGTGGGGGACATATTGCTACACGGTCATGCCGTTCGGTCTGAAGAACGCTGGGGCTACTTTTACCGGCGGCCGCAATGCTCTCTTCCATGACATGATTCACAAAGAAATCAAAGTATATGTCGACGACATGATCATCCACCTGCAGAGGATCGTACATGCAAAGACATGACAGATCTCGAGGAAGTTCTTCAATGTACTCAGAAAGCACTCCATGAGATTGAACCCCGCGAAGTGCACCTTCGGCGCCAAGCGAGGTAAAGTACTGGGGTACATGGTTACAAAAAGAGGTATCGAAGCCGATCCCAAGAAAATCAAGGCCATCATCGACATAAAGCCGCCTGCACTCGACGTAAGTGAAAAGCTTTATGGGAAGACTTCAAGACATCGGCCGCTTCATCAACCGCTTGACATCTCTCTCGTGAGCCAATGTTCAAACCGATGAAGAAGAATGCCGACATCAAATGGGACTCCGAGTGCCGATGCCTTTCGAGAAAATCAAGACATACTTGGTGAATCCCCCAATTTCGTGCCCGCCACATTGAAGACAAGCCACTCCTCCCGTACTGACAAGAATAGACACGTCAATCGGAGCAATGCCGGCATAAGAACAAAGATTCCAAAGTTGAGCATGCAATCTACTTCGTAAGTCGGAAGCTTCAAGGAAGTGAACTCACTACTCAAGATTAGAGAAAACTTGTACCGCCTTCGTATGGGTAGTCTGAAACCGAAACACTACATGTAGTCACATTCAAGGCTCCTAGTCTCCAAAATGGACCACGTCCGATATCTCTTTGACAAGCCATCCCCGTCAATGAGACTAGCCAAGTGGTCATTTTTCCCGGGCCGAGTTCGACATCAAGTACATGGTCCGAAAATCAACAAAGGGCGTAGTAATGGCGCATCACCGGCACTTCCCAAGCAAAGGGAACCCAAGGGTCCCGATCCGCAGCTTCCCGGATGACGAAATCTTCTCACTCGACAAATAAGAAACCGCCGGCAACTCTTCTTCGATGGGGCAGCCAACAAGAAGGGAAATGGTATTGGAATGCTCCTTTTCGATCCCAAGGACGAGCACACTCCCATAGCCATCAATCAATTTTGAAACAACCAACTATGCAAATGAATACGAAGCTCGTGCAGCTCGGCCGGAAGCCGCCCTCGAGCGTAACATCTCAGAACTGGAAGTATACGGAGACTCAGCATTGATCATCAATCAAGTGTCCAACAAATGGAAGACGATAGATTCTGGCCTCCAGAAGTACCACACATACATGGAGGAGCTCATTGCTCAGTTCAAGGACATCTCTTTTCATTATTTGCCAAGAGACAGGAACCGCTTCGCAGATACCCTGGCAACTCTCGCCTCTCTTATCGAAATTCCCGATGGGAAATCGGTAAAACCCCTCAGAATAGGCAGACGGGAAACACCCACTTATTACTGTGAGATCAAAATAAAAAATGAAACGACCGACGAACCCTGGTACAATCAAATATACCAGTACCTCCAAAACGGAGAAGCTTCCATCACAAATGAAGATGGAAAATACAAATAAGGGATTAAAGCCAAAAACATGATGGCATTAAAATGCCTGGCATCCCATTTCATCATTTTGGGGGGTATGTTGTACAAGAAGCGCCACCAAGGGCCACTCCTTCGATATGTAAATAAAGAAAAAGCTAGCGAGAAAATGAATGAAGTTCACAACGAAACCTGAGGTCCGCACATGAACGCCCGAGCATTGACACAGATCATCCTCCGTATGGGATACTATTAGATATCAATGGAAACAGACTGCATCCAGTTCGTCCGAAGCTGCGACAAATGTCAACGGTTCTCCAACCTCAATCACATTCCTCCTCATGAACTTTATTGCATGACTATGCCATGGCCTTTCGCTACATGGGGAATCGACGTCATCGGAAAGATCACTCCGCCAGGGAGCAATGGTCACGAGTTCATTCTAGTCGTAGTCGACTACTTCACCAAATAGGTAGAAGCCAGATCATACAAGGTACTGAATTCTAAGAAGGTGGCCGAGTTCATCAAAGAGAACATCATGTGCCGATACGGAGTGCCCAACGAGATCATATCCGACAATGGGATCCACTTCGAAGGAGATTGTGACCATTTGCTAAACAAATTCACAGTCACAGGTCACAAGTCTTCTCCCTACAGACCACAAACTAATGGTGCAGTAGAGGCAGCAAACAATACTCTCGCAATGATAATCAGAAAGATGACCACCAGAGGTCGGGACTGGCCCGAAAAGCTACATCTAGCCCTCTGGGGATATAGAACATCAGTCAGAATCGCCACAGGGGAGACTCCGTTCGCACTTACCTATGGAATGGAAGCAATGTTACCCATAGAATTGGAAATTCCATCCCTCCGAGTCCTCTTGGAAAACGGGATCAATGAGGTCGAATGGCTACAGAGCCGTCACGACGAACTTGCTCTACTCGACGAGCGCAGATTGAAAGCCATGGAGCACACTCGAGCCTACCAGGGCAGAATGGCCCGAGCATTCGATAAGAAAGTCAAGATCCGAGACATCAGAGAAGGCGACTTGGTGCTAAAGGAAAAGCCTCCTACGCAGACCAATCCCCTTGGAAAGTGGGAGCCTACCTGGATAGGACCATTCGTGGTACAAAGAATCTTCTCCGGAGGAGCCATGATGTTAGCAGATTTGGACGGGAACCCTTTCGTTAACCCCGTGAACGGAAGCGAGCTCCGCAGATACTTCGTTTGAGGAAGAGCACGAGTCAACTCTCCTTCCCCATACACCACCCCCTCAGTAAAATTAAAGTGCTAAAAGAGTAATACCCAACCGGAAACATTCCCGTCAATGATCCAAGTAAAAAACAGGGTCGCACTTCTTTTATCTTTGTTTTTCTCAAATTTACCTAAAGTGTCAAACTACGGTGACCTGAGCCCCTTAGTCCAATTGTAAAAGGGGAACGTAGGCAGCCATCATTGGTTCGTTCTCAAAAATAAAAAAAACAAATAAGCATCAATTGCTTGTGTTTCAAAAAACTCTTTTCAATTAACCTACAAATTCATTACGGTTAAAACAATCTTTGATGTGTTCAAGCACGGTCAACTCTTGAATCGCTACACGCTAGCAAAACTACAATAAAACATTAATCAGTTAATGTGTATGCAATGATAGTGGGTGGATACTCTGGACAGCCAGGTCAACCTAGTTTCCCGTACTTGGTCCTTCATCCTTCTTCCCCTTCCTTTTTCCACGGCGAGTATTCTTCACCTTCACAGGGAATATTCCCGTAGTCCTTCTACCTGGCTCATGACCCTTCCCGACGCCTCCGTCAAACCTGCAGCCGCCAACGCAGCCCTTTCCCTAGCTCTATCTTGATCCGCCTCTCTTCGAGCCATCATAACCATGCTTTGGTCGGCCCCCGATCAGCACTGGCCTCATAGTCAGCCATGTCATCCCCAGTACGATCTTGAGGGTTAGCTCCCGCTTCGGCCCTCCTGAAAGTCGAGCTGTCAAGGTAATCAACACCCAACAGCTCACTCCGTCTCCATGAGATGGCCATCTGTGTCTCCCCCATACACTCTTCGTACAAGTTGTGAGTACCCCGATCCGAACTCAAGTTTTGGATTCAAATTAATTAAAATTTGGGCTAACACAAATTGCTAAGAAGCAATTAGAGTCCAAAAATCCCAGCAGCCCATCAATCCATTGGGCCTGCCAGCCACTCGGCCCATTATGGCCAAAAGATGTACGCTATCGGATGACATGGACATTAAGGCGGTTTAACTGACCCTGTCGTCCGACATAGGAAGCTCAGTCAGGATGCCTATAAATAGAAGGCATGGCTGATCATTTTAAGGACCAAGAAGTGAGGATTAGAGAGAATACCAGTATTATAGGGAAAACTCTGTCCAAATAGAGTCTCCCTCTCTCTCTCTTTCTTTCATACACTCACACACACACTCACCTCCCTCCTCACACACATACACTTCAAAGCTAAGGTCCAAAGAAGCCTCCTTTGTTGGTGATTGAAGGAGTAGACACCATACTATTGGTGATTCTACTTCGTGGACTACAATAGGTAGACACTAAAACTCTCTCCCCTTTTAATAAAGTCTTTAAATACACATTGCATGCATACTTGCTCTCTTACCATGTAGAAATTGGGATTTTGCATGACAAAGGTGGTGGAGAAGTGAATCTTCAATATTCACTTCTCCCCACCTCAGATCTGGACATTTGGTCATCTTAGGATCAATAAAGATTCAATCTTTACGTATTTGCATGGAGTTAGGAGGTGATGGCTACTTCAAAGTGGCCAAAATCATGTGATTTATCACACGTTGGCCACTAAAGCCATGTGATCCTCTCATTATACTCATATATTATTGTCATATTACCGCTACGTAGCTAAACATGCCTCGGTTTGCCTTAAGGAACAAAAGGGAAACAAACGATCTGAAGGGCACAGAATGGCCTATCTATGTCGGACGACATAGGACTCCTTGGAGATCCTGTGTCATACGACATAGAGATCCCAGAAAGCTGTAAAGCTATTCTTGGACTTCAGATCTGTCCAGTTCATCCCCTTCGCAACTCAGAGCTTTCCAAAGCATTTATGTGGCTCATAAGCCACTATTTAAGTGCATACGATCTGATTGGGTGCGATTCATTGGAGGAGGATTGTCATATGACATGGATAACATCGGATGTTCCATGTCTCATGACATCCGTATCATTCAAAGTCTATCGTGACTTTGATAACTCCCGTCAATCCCAAGACTGATTTTAGACCTTCAAATTGTGTCTTTAATGAGTCCAATAAATATATTTCCGTTTCCAGAGTAGCTTTACCTCTGTAAGGGACAATCTGTCCATGGCTCCTTATGTCGCCCGACATCCTCGCTAAGAGAAGACTTGTGTCGGACGACAAGGGAACTCCCTGAGCGCATCGTCTCAAGACTTCGCCTTGTGATAAAAGATATCACGTGTAAAAAGGGTGCGGCCCCCTTCATGGCTCACAAGTTGTATTCAGTTCCATACCATTAATGAAATTTAAGGCTTGCACACTTTACTTGTTGACACACATCGCACACACATATTTGAATGTCCATATTTGTCCAAATGTTGATTGAAAGTCCCAAAAGGGGCATGTTGGGTGAACTCTCTAGTTCTTCCCAACACGTAACCAGACTCCCGGACTCAAAATCTCTTAAAATTAGGTTTTTCAATGTTTTCCTCTAAAAACGGCGTGGCAACTCCCAAAACAAACCGAAAACTCCCTTTTTTGCTTCAAAAGCAAAATAAAACAAAAAAGACAAGGGAAAAACAGAATCAAACAAACATTCTTTTCTTTCTTTTCAGGGCGAGCGTTCATTCAGTGGCGACTCCGCTGGGGAGCGATCATTGAAAAACTTTTTCCAAATAAAAAAGAAGTTTTTCTTAAAAAAAAAGAGAGTCTAACTTTCTCCAAATCAACTTGGACAAATTTTTCATTCTTCTTGTGTGTGCATTTGTGTCATGTTGTGTGCTTTGCCTTGATTCCATGCTTATATGCTCTATCATGCTTTGGTATGTGATACTATCGAGAGCCGGAGCTCTTTTCCTTTTTTCCTACTTGCTTGTTCCGTCAAAATAGAACAGGGCAGAAAGATACAGGACTACAGCTGCTGGTAAATTCTGACATTTGGGGCAGTCCCCTTTTGTCATGCTTTGACTCATTCTTTTGCTTTTTCTTTTGCATACTGCATAAAAAAAAAAAAAAAACCTTTTGCAAAAAAGCAAAAAAAAATATTTTCTAGAAAATACCTTCACACTACTCGCACTCTACCCGCACATAGAGTTAGAACCCGGGAGTGTACGGACGGCATCGCGGAAAGTGACATGTTTGCCGACGTTGAGCGCCTAAAGTCCTCCTAGCCATGAGTCGCCAACACTTATCCGTGACACACTTTCTACTGTGACCGGTTGGTTTTTGGCCAATACTTTTCAAAACATTTTAAACTCGGTTTTTCAAAATTTTCTCACAAAGTCCGAGTCATGCTTCGTCTTTGAAAACCTTGGCATACTCTCCCCCTTCGTGTCGGAATCACGACGTAATTCTAACGTAAGTACACGTTAAGATCTCTACATATCTCGACATAGGTACATATCGATTTCTCGGCTTGGCTTCGTGAGAAGTCATGACGCGTTCTCGACATGTGTCAACACGGGACCATGTCGATTTCTTAACGCATACTAACAAGAGTTATGTCGAAATTTCGCCACCAAGTGACGAGAGGCCATGCCAGATTTCCAACTCGAAAAGAGGAGAGGTCATTGCGGTCTCGTACGTTCAAAACGTACGCTCGACCCTCTCTCCTCCCGAGTTTAGACGTTGACTTGGACTTGGTTTTGAAAACCCCGATTTTGACTTGTTTTGGCTCGTATGCCCATAGGTTCGTTCTCCCTTTCGGTCGGTGGGTTCCACGTGCCCTATAGGACCTCTGCTGGGATTGTCCGTCCCGGAGGTGCAATACAGGTGGAATACAGGGGGTCTATAGACGTAGTGATGGAACCTACTGATCCAGGAATAGAGTAGAATGCGAAAAAGAAGATTTCCCCCTCTTCCAACGATTCCTAGGACTAATAAAAATCATTTTTAAACAAAAACAAAAAAAAGATATATAAAAGAAAAAAAAAGAGCATATGCATGAGTCCGTCCTCAGCCTATCCTCTCCCCACCTAAAACCGTTCTCTCCCCCTTTCAGCGAGCAAGTATTGGGTCAGAGTTCCGGGTGGTCGGTTAATCAGTTTCTCTCCAGTCAGAGATTCATTTCCAGCAGTCTAAGAAATGGCAGATTCGCAAGTCTCAGCAGGTTTGGGTCCAAATGCAAGTGTTGATCCAGCTCAGAATCAGAATGTCAGTCAGAGTGTAGGGCCAGATCAAGGACAGAATGCGGGGCCAAACTCAGCTCTGAATGCCTCTCCTAGCAGTGGTTATGGCATGGGTCCTCACATGACACCCCCGGGAAGTCCGTTTGTAAACCCTCACCCATGATTCAACTTCCCTCAAGAAGCTTCTCTCCGTGCTGCTCTCGAAGCCGCTCGTGCCCGTGAAGAAGCCGGTTGGGCTCGCTATGTTGAAGTGATGCGCATGCAAGGGGTCGCAGTAATCCGTCATCCGGATGGGTCCTACGAAGAAATCAGGGAAGAACCTATGGTACCCGCAAAGGGTGAAGCAATCAGTGCTGATGACAAGTCAAACGCTCTCTTCTGCTACATGCTGTCTTGGGAAGAAATCTGGGTCGCAGCGAAAATAGCAAACAATGTCCAGCATGATGGCATGGCCCCCAATTCCCAGTCTACTCCCCTCACTTGGGAAGAGATTAAGTGTGTCGCAAATTCAAGCTCGACAATCACTGTTAACCAATTGCGACAAGCAGCCTGGCCATATGCCACACATGGACCTCCGATGAGTTGGTCAGAATTAGAAGCAATCGACACAGATCACGACAAGGATCAGGACGCTAAAGTAAATTTGCTCACCAGGTCAGGAAAAATGTTGGGAACCGAGGTTGCCGGATCATCAGGAAAAGGCAAAGAAGCATTTGTTCCGGGAGACGGTCCTGGCAAAAGCCCATACGCCAAAGGAGTAGCCGAAGAGGATTCAATGGAGAATGACCCAATCCTCGCACAGTTGAAGCGAACCCAGGCCAACATTTCTCTTTGGTCCCTCTTAACTTCTTCTTATCCTCACAAGTTGAAGTTGGAGGAAGCCTTATCTAAAACAATGGTGTCCGTAAATTCCACCCCTGACGAAGCATGCCAATTGATAGGTACCGCCCAGTACGGGAATATCATCACCTTTACGGAATTGGATTTGCCAAAATACGGAGCCGGGCCACAACGAATCCTCGCACATCACTGTCCCGCTTGGATGGGCGTCGGCTTCCCATGTAATGGTAGACAACGGCTCACCATGAACGTATTGCCGCCGTAATGATGAGCCCGTTGAACATTAAGGCCACCGATCCAAAACCATCCGATCAAACCATAAAAGGCGTATGACTCCACGTCTCGGAAGGTCTTGGGTGTAATACCATTAACCATGTGGGTTCGGCAAGAAACCTCTGGGTAGTTAAGTTTCGTGATAGACATTCCCGTCGGTTTCTCCGCCTTGCTAGGAAGGCCGTGGCTGCACCAAATCAACGGGGTCGCTTCCACCCCGCATCGGTAAGGCCAAATTCGTCCAAGACGGCGAGCCGACCATCATCTACGGAAATAGTGTCACCATTGAGGGCACCGATGATGAGGGAAGGCCCGTGATGGAAATCAAGCACCGACGAAGCCAACTTGATGTTGAGCGGTTTCTGTGGTCGAGAGCCCAAAAGCTCAGACTGCGCAATCGACCCGACAACTTCATTTGATAAAATTCCTCCA